>OX387316.1:8045828-8654786 GCA_947562085.1 Eudonia lacustrata | reverse complement strand
ACTTGAATACTACACTTAACAATCAAACACACTGTAAATAACAATTCACATTAGTGATCTGCTAACGGCATTGCCATGAAACCTTGTCACTGTTTATAAAAATATATTTTGGAAAAAACTTTGCATTCTTTAAAATATTTCTTATTATTACGTAGCTTTACTTGGCAATGTCAGTCTGCAGGCCACAACGTGTGGGCAGCATGCTAACGTTCCGCCTGCTACAGATGGGTACACCGTGTCGGACGTGGTGATGTACTGGAAGGAGACGCCGGTGCGGGGCGTGGAGAACGCCGAGCTGCCGCAGTTCACCATACTGGGGCACGAGACCAATGACAGGAAGGTGAGAAACGGTCTCGTTTTTGTTTTGTTATCGGACTATTGATAGTTGTTCTGAAAGCAAGTGGATTGACCAATTGGAAGAACCCAACATGTGGTGTTTCCATCCGGAGGGAAGACTCTAGCTCCAGCTGTGGGAACAAATTAACTATTATACATATAATAATAATATTAATATAAGACAACATCACATACATTGTTTCAATCCCAAGGTAAGTAGCTAAAGCACTCGTTTTATGGAAATCAGAAACAACGACGGTACCACAACCACTAAGACCCAACACAATCTCGAAACGATCGTTTTTGAAATTGACCCGACCGGGAATCGAACCCGGGACCTCAGAGTTAGCGCCACCCAAAGTCCGACGTGCTCTCGGCTACGGAGGTCGTCATAAAATATTAAATAGGCTGGAGATGATAAACATGTTTTCGCTGCAAAATGAATGGAACGTTATGTCAAATAGTTTACGTGATCTTGTATTTAATCCAATGTTTTTGGGACTCCAACCCATTTCCAACGACCACAAATATCCTTTAGCAAATTCCTCTCATTACTCTCCGCAACAGTTTTACAGTCGTAAAATCCATTGAGCTATTACGTAGTAATAATAGCTCAATGGTAAAATCGAAATTTTTTATACTTACGGTTACAGTAAGAGTACGAATTTACCTCAATAATACTGCCTCGATCACAGCCTATGTCTATCCCGAATATTTCCGAATCAGTTGTTAATATATCAAATAAAGCGTTAGCATTGATATTTAAAAGAAATAAATCTCAATTCATTTCTCATTCCAGGAGAAACTAGCGACGGGCGTGTACCAACGGCTGTCGCTGAGCTTCAAGTTGCGCCGAAATATAGGTTACTTCGTGTTCCAGACCTACCTGCCGAGCATCCTCATTGTTATGCTCTCCTGGGTTTCATTCTGGATCAACCACGAAGCCACTTCTGCGAGGGTTGCTTTAGGTAACTCAAATGTTCCTTTATCTCTATTCGATAAAGCGCCAAGTTTATATTTTTGTTAATTTAATATCTAATCCTTAATTTATAACATTACACATATCATTCACTGCACAAAAGTGTTTTTAATGCTATGCCATTTGAAATGCGTGTTTTATTTATTTTCTGTTAGCTGTACTTATCTTTGGCTACAGGTTGCAATAAACACAATAAAATGTGTGTCCGTCCAGCATTAAAAATGACAGTTTTTTTCTCCATCCCAGGAATAACAACGGTACTGACAATGACCACGATCAGCACCGGTGTGCGGAGCAGTCTCCCCCGCATATCATACGTGAAAGCCATCGACATCTACCTGGTGATGTGCTTCGTGTTTGTGTTTGCTGCTTTGCTGGAGTACGCCGCGGTCAACTACACGTACTGGGGCGCCAGAGCGCGGAAGAGGGCCAAGTTAAAGAACCGCGACCAATTATCGACCAGCACTAGTGTTGAAAAGGATTTAAAATGTTCCCTTGGTAGGTTCTCCTTGGTGTTTAACTTACACAAAAAAAACTTCAAATTGTCCAATTCCAGACCCACCCTCAGCACTCTTTTAAAATTTTATCGTCTTCAAGATTTTGGTCTATCTGAGAGATTGTAGTCCTCCACGAATGATATACCTGCAAAACTTCTTACGGCTCTCTTTTTAAATCGACTGGGACACCTCCAAGTTCTCCGTCTCCCGCAGATATCATAGCCCTCCATTAATTACCAATACCTCTGGACGTACCAATTTCATCTCTCCTTTAAAATATACAGAGACTTTATCTTCCCCAGGTTCTCGGTCTCCCGAGGAGATCATAGCGCTCCGCGAATGTCCAGCCAGCACCGGTCGCGTGTCGCCGCTGCTAGGTCTGCGGTCGAAGCCTTTGCCCACAGCGGCGGGCGCGCCCCCCTCCCTGCGGCTACAGCGTGACCACACCAACCTGCGCTACCGCACACGACCGCACTCAAGGAACTCCAGAAGTAATGCACATTTTGTGTTTTTCTTTGTAACATTTTAGATAGATACTTTATTGCTCACACACAGATGAAAACGAAAAAAACTGCTACAAATAATTTTCAAACTAGTATTGGCAAAGGTCATCTTATCGCTACAAGCGATTACATTTTAGTGACAGTGATATACATAATATTGCCGTAGGTAGTAGATACACTACAAAAAAATAATTTGGTTGGTAGTAAAGCTTGTTTCAAATCCGCCGGGCTAGCTACCACCATCTAAGTTTGCCGCTATAACAACCAAATAAATGACATCGTATGTACACAACAAAAAGAAACATTACTTACTTAACTTAACTTAAAAAAAACAGAGAAAAATAATTAGAAAATTAAAAACTAAAGACCTACAAATAAAGATGTCCTCCAACTGTGGGCTCACGGGAACGGTCCCAAGAATGCTGGTAACATTGCCCCTTTCGATTGCCAAACTAATACGCTGGCAGAGGTAGCTGCCAGCCTTCTTGTCACCGGAGGCCTCGATAAGGCGAGCACTTAACTCTTTAACAAGCTGCTTTGCCTCCGGCCCCCATGGACCCATCGTTTCCACCGTAAACGGAACAAATAAATAATTTCGACCTAGGTTTGCGTATTTGTGCCGTTTGTGATTTTCAGCGCTCACCGCAGCAGCCCCCACATTACATCGTTATGTTTGAAGTTGCGACAATTAGAAAAAAGTTATTCAGTTCGTCTTATCGTAACCCAATTTGTGAAACACTTCGCCGCTATAATAAAAACAATTACCTTGAAACCTGTAATATGACTGCTTGCTCATATATTAATATTTTTTCAGACGGTTCCAACGCGAAGCCTAAGATGATCCACGCGCTCCGTCGAGGCGCCACAGTCATCAAGGAGTCCATGCCCAAGATCCGGGATGTCAACGTCATCGACACCTACTCCCGCGTGATATTCCCGGTGTGCTTCCTCGTCTTCAACGCGGTCTACTGGGTCTTCTACATCTTTGACTGAACTATTTTCATCACCTAAGATTATCGAATAAGAGGGGTTAGTGATAACTGTTTTGGTTATTTGAGAGGCAGGCGACAAGTTGTATGACCCTATATGATTTGAAAAGAAATTATTATTTATTCTATACATTTAGGGTCAGACTCCTATCACAATCCAGGAAGTGAAGAGTGAATTAAGGTACGAGAGTGTAAGAATGAGCAATAAATGATAATCGTCAACGTTTATTAGGTCTTACGTATTATAACTATCATTTCAGCATTAACATACCAGATGTGAGTAAACAATTATTTGTTTTAACAAAAATAATCTATAACATTTTTTTACATGTTCAAGAGAGATATCACATTTTATCTTCGCAAATACTGTTATATTGTATCGGAGCTCTATGGTGCGATCTTTTAAGTTACACAACATTTAAAATGCCAAGTCGCCGGGTGAGTCACTTATTTAAAATATCTCGAGCTCCTCCATGCCTCGGAATGCATGTAAAGCCGTTGGTCCTAGTTGTTCAAGGTGTTGGCCAAGTGGGGTATCCACTAGCTCATGGAGTGATCGGGCCATAACCTTCCACGCTGGCCCAATGTGGAGGTTTTAGCGAGTGCCACCTTAACGAGCCTGCGCAAACATAACGGATACCCACCTTAAGATGGCACTTGTGAGAACCCCCCACATTGAGCACAATGTGGGGGCTAGCGTGAAGGGTTATGGCCCGATATCTCCACATGAACATAGCACATGTGAGGAAGCCTGGGCTCAGCAGTGGGACGTTTATAGGCTGATAAAAATGATGCAATACATTTGTTAACTTGAAAAATCCTAGATATGTGCCAAAAGTGTGCCAATGTTGTATGATCATAATAATTATTGTAGTTTTGAAAATCAGTAGATATAGCACACTGCATAACAAAACTGCCAAACTTAAGAGCGATTAAACGCAACAATAAAAAAAACCAGAAATCATGCTTACTTTTTCTTGTGCTAACTGTCCTATTAGGAACAATATTGATCTTCGAATAATATTAAATGTAATATAAAATATATAAAGTAATTAAATGTTGATATGGTGCGATATGCTTTGAGAAATTCTAATATCAATGATAAAGAAAGAAACAAAATACGACCATGATAAAGAAAAATACGAACTTCAACTGTCACATTTCTATTTTGTTTTATTCAATTATTGTTCTATTATTATATATTCTAAGAATATGCATGTCAACTTACTTGTCACATAAGGGTCAAGAGAGTGCAAATTCCTTTAAAACTACTGATAAGTTTGGTTAGTGTATACTTTTAAAATTTTAATTAACTATGCGTTTCATTTTTATTATTAATTAGATTTTGAAAACATTTTGAAAATGAGCTAAATTTACAGGATGGTCCAAAAAGTGATGTCGATTATAAAATTCTAGACTTCACAGTCCTCACCACATTTTCGAGCCCTTCCTTCGTGTAATGACGCCACTATATACGATATATAATATTTGAACTTTGCGTTATAAGTGAGTAAAAGTGTAGATTTAATGCGATTCTGAATCTTTTCTACTTACATATTTTTTTTAAATGCTTAGATTGTCTTTATGTGAAAACTTAAACAATTAGTGGCAAAAAGCTTTCTTCAAAAAAAAATTGGTACCAAAACATTTACGATTCTTAAGTAAATTTTGAAAACTTAAAAACTCACGGCACGTTAATTTTATGTAGAGATCGGTGACTGTACAGGCTCTACAGACCGACCGGTAAGAATAATGGTATTATGCCAAAAAACCCAAAAATCAGTAACTTACCTATATCATTGTAGAAAAAAGCTGTTTCTTACAAAATAAATCAAATATCCAAATGTGTGCTACTTTTTTATTTTCGCGTTAATGAAGTGGTTTCTACAGCAAAACACAGTCTAGAATTTTCGTTCGTCACTATTTAGGCCATCTTGTAAGTAGTTACTGAATTCGATGTAAATAATTATTTAGTAATGAACGTCATAAGTGATAACCCAAATTGTAGTTAAATTGGATGTTAATATTAGAAAAAGATTGCAAGCCAATAGTTTTAATAAAAGAGACATTGTAAAATAAAAGTTTATTATCGAACGTGTTTTGTTTAATTGATTATCAACCAACCTTTTTTGAAATGCGTTACGCACACCATTATTATTATTATTATCTCTCTATTTATTTTTTTACATATTAATTTACATTTTTAAATATTTTCTAAAAAACAAAACAAACATTTAAAAATATAAAAAATAGGGGTCCACCGGTCCAATGGGACCAGGGTCCAAACTACCGGTGATTAGAGCTCCAGCAGACAGGAACCTTCTCACAATGCGTGCCGTATCGAGGAGAACTGCCTTCTGAATCAGGCCCTTGATCCAGCCGCCTAACGAGAGCCTCATGAGATGTTGATCGAGGCTCTTGGCCATCAGGCCGTTGGCCGTAACAACAATCGGCACGATGACAGCCGAGTCCACATTCCACATGTCGACAACCTCATGGGCTAAGTCGAGATATTTGATTTGTTTCTCTTTCTCAGCTTTCACGAGGTTCTCGTCATGGGGAATGGTGATATCGACAATCATCGTGCGGCGATTATTATTATTATTATTTGTAAGTGTGATTTTTTTTCTCAGCTAGAAGCCGGTTTTTTCTTTAATGACGGGTACAAACCAAGTAATTACAGGGTGTGGTGTGTTGTCTTAATTATTATTATTATTACCATTGAATTCGGGGTAGGGTTATAATATGGGACTGAACCTTCCCCTTTACGTTCCGTCACCAATATGGGGAGAGGGAGGTGTAGGAGTGAGGGGACTCTTTTCTTTTTTTTCTTTTTTTGGAAATAATTTGCTGCAAGCTCTTGTTGGCCTTTACAGTGTTACTGGACTATAATAGGCAGCAAGATACTAAAGATTCCTGAAGCAGTGGTGACCTAACATCCTCAGAGGGTTCTAAAGGGAATGGCTTCACACAAGCGTGACCCCGTCTTCTGTAACATTCTGCAAAATGTTCGGATCCGAATCAAGTAGTGTTATCGCTCTCTACGACCGGCACAGCTATAATGATAATAGCTCTAAAACACGTCTCTGAAGCTGCTTACGTCAAATAGGCACCAATAGTGCATCATAGACAAAGCCAGGAAACTATAGAAGATAGAAGAAGATAAGGAAACCGTTCTCATTTCATTTGTAATTGGTACAGAGGTCCGTAGAGAGTGAAAGATTTTAGAAGAAAACATAAACCGCGACACATGATTTCCAAAACGATCCATGAGAGGGCGCTGAAAGTCAATAATCGCCTGTCTTCTTGTGCATTCCATTTACGAACGAGTATAAAAATAAGAAACGACAGAATTAGAATTTTTTTAAACTAAAACAACCGTTTTAGTTACATTAGAGGTGCGTAAATTCTTGTGTTATTTATTATGTCAACGAATGTAAGTTACCTAGTGTTTTTTAACCATAGAATATTAGATATTTTTACTGCATGGTCCTGCTAAGTCAGCCAGAGTTTGTGCGATAGATGTTGAAACTTAGATTATTTGTTGGAAGAACAAAACCAACGATATCTTTTAATATTATCAAATAAATCAAATTGTAACAAAGCAGTATTCGAAAGCAAAGCCCAAAATATGTGCTTATGACTTTGGTAAAATGTTGTGCAACAATCATTGCCATCTAACGCAAGCTTCCAAAGCTACGACTGTTGCTACGAAGCAGTGCTACGATGCTACATGTGCTACGCGAACCACGCAACTGCTACGTGAAATATTTTAATACTTCCTGAAGATGTCGTTACTATAATATAATTAGATATTATCTATGGCGTGCATTATACCAAATAATGTAGTGATTTCAAAATAATTTAAGCCTATTAATATCAGCTTTATTGCGTAACAATTTGACAGAAAGCCATATTAAATGTCATATTATTTCTTTGACTTTCTGATCGTTACATTTAATAATTTTATTGCTATTGTTAGTCGTTAGACCTACAGTAACATTAAAATTATATCTTACTAGCGGCCCGTCCCTGCTTCGCACGGGTAGACATTTTTTTATACATCTAGCCTATGTTACTCAGTGCTAATGTAGCATTGTATTGGTGAAAGTTTTTTTAAATTGGTCCAGTAGAGTAGTTTGTATGGGAAAAGAAAACTGTTGTTTTTACTATTTTCCTTGTATTTTTTACGTTTTTTCTCTCCATAGAAACCTTCCTCAGACTTCATCAAACATAACAAAAAAGAAATCAGCCGAATCGATTCAGCCGTTCTCGAGTTTTGCGATTAGCAACATATTTAGCGATTAATTTTTATTTATATAGATAATAAATCTAGATTAAAAAAAATAAGTTTTTTTAAATAAATATTTTTTTATGTTAGAATTCATCATTGTGACAATGATTAAATACGTACGGCATTTTAGTATAATTTTTGCTATATTAAATATTGTTTGAATAAAAAGCATGAAACAAAAACCCAAACTGAATAAAACGACGTTTAAAAATGATAACACCTAACCGATTTGACTATATTTGTAATCACTACATCTATTTCCATCGAGTATTATTCAGTGGCCGTTACAATAAATGTGGAGTGTTGAAAGGGATTTATATAGGGAGCCGGGCAGGGTCGGCTGGCTCCATTCATCGACGAGGGGCCGGGTGCGCGGTGCGGGGCGCGACGCGCGCATCTTTCAGGCTCCAGGCCAGCTCAGTAGTACTTACTCTGGCCTTGTGGCGAGAGCACACGGCGGCTTTAAGGCCGCCACAAACAACAGACTCACCCTGTGCTTATAGTGAACTAAAGTGTAATTAATCGTTATTGAAACAGTTGGAATAATAAGTGAAATTTGAGGATTGGCGAAAAATGCACACAGCGCGGCTTTGAGGTAAGTCCAATATTTTTGTCGATAAAACAAATGACGCACGTATCTTATGTATATACATGTTGGTTTAATGCTCTAAGACATACATAGATGAAACAGTGGAATAGTAGTAGGAATTTTCTCTTACGTATAACATACAGCCATGAGAAAATCCGTGGGCGGTTGAAGGTTTAGAGTTTCAGGCTGCCGGGTGCCGTGGGGGCGGAGTGCGGGGGCGGGCGTGGACAAGCCGCCGCGCAACCTACCCCCGTATTGATCGCTCAATTTTCATACACAATCGCAAAACATTGTTACAATAAATAACATTTTTTTGTAGTTTATCAAAGGTTCTTATAAAGTCGGTTGTGCATTGGAATACAGTTATTCTTTCTCAATCTATAAATCTAGGGAGTGGTAACCACGGTGGCAGCCTTTCTCTACAACAACGTAGAAGGTAAATATTACGTACCTACACGTAAATTAATGTTATTATAGAGCCGGATTGATCACGAGTTTTGATAATATCCTATTGATTTAAAAGATAAATTTATAGTGACATGCATTCACATCGAAATAAGTTGCATGTTTTCAGCAATGATATACATAGTTACTAAGAATATCTTTACATGTCTAGGTACAACATGCAGACATCTTGAACTACGTATACGTCGTACTAGTCTGCACGTGCACATATAAGGGCAGTTCTACAGAAGGGTATTATTTTCCTCAATTCGGTGGTTAAATTAATATTTGGTTTTTTTAAGCAGTTTAATGACAAAGATTGAAGTATATTCCATTCTGAATCTAATGATGACAATGGGACTAAATATTGTGAAGTGGTTTACGAAAAAAGTTAATCACCGAATTGCGAACGCATCGAATTGAGAAAATGAATCACCGAATTGAGAAGTGGCCCAGCGACTTCGGAAAATGAATCACCGTATTTAGAAATAGCCTAGCCAATCTAGAAACGCTGTCACCTAATATAGAAATTATGTGATGAATGACCAAAACTACAAATACCTAAAAACGTTTTTGATTACTGACTGATGGTCTATTAGTCAGATGTTAATTTCATGCTTAAGTGCCTATAGTAATGTTTCTGTAAAAAAATTAAAAAAAACAAAATTAGAATCAGTGTGCATATTCTTTTTCAATAAAGAACAAAGAAAGGAGTCATAATCTTGTACTAATTAATTATTTACCTACCTAGGTACTTATTTTAATTTAGCTTGATCAGTCTTTATTTCCATTTTAGTAATAATAGTAGATTGTACACCAAGGGAATAAAGCACTGTATTATGTCACGGGCACGATATTTGAATCCTGAGCGTAACGAAGGACTCCAGATTTAACTCCCGAGCGTAGCGAGGGGGTTTTGAGTTGATTCCCGAGCGAAGCGAGGGAATTAAAATGGAGTCCTGAGAGCAGTGAAGGATTTAAGCGCGCCCAAGGCAAAATCAGTTTTATCCCTGAGGAGTATACTCTACTTTTCTCACCTTTTGCGAGACAATAAAAACCAAGGCTACTAGAAAAAGTATTTTATTTATTAAAATACTATTTTCATTACTAATTATATATAATTGGCAAAGTAAATAACAATAAAAAGTAAATTAAAAATTAAAATTGATGTTTGATACATTAGTCCAGTTATGTAAAGATATGGTTATACTTTTTGGTACGCTTATGTTAGTTGAGGTGGAATTTATTTGAGTAGCAGCACCCAATACATCAGAACCTTGCGTGTGAGGGTCGTTTGGCACAGTAAAGGTTGGGGAAGTTGGTGCTTGAGGCAGTGGGCTTGACGGGATATATTTTGAGCTAGATGGCTGTGGTGGCAAAGGTTTCCAAGGATCATCAATAATGGACGTAGTTTTCAGATGAATGTTGTCACCAATACGACAGCTTATCTTGTTTTTGTTTTGTATGGAATTCTCTATGTAGCCCTCCGCTACTGCATCGGATTTCCAGCCACCATGACGTTTTATCTGGGCCATATCTGCTCCTGAATCTGCCAACAGACTTGCCGATGTTCTCCTCAAACAATGACCCGTATAGAGCTCGGGATTTTGCAATTTGAGGTATTTTGCAATTTCTTTTGGCATGGCGCTGATTTAATTCTTGCCAATGACTTGCCTGGTGCATTTGCCATTACTGTAACCGATAAAAAATCTGTTGGTGTTTATATTAGAGGGGCGCAGAGCTTGGTACTTTTCAACAATTCTTGCATAATCTTCACGATCTATGAACGAACGTTCTCTATTTGTTTTGGTATCTGGTAAGTTAATCAGCAATAAATCTGCATGTTTTTTGATATCATTGACTTTTATGTTTACGAGTTCATTTCCACGACATGCGCCATTCACTCCAAAAATCAAGGCTGCCTGTAACAAAAAATAGGATTGTGAGTAAATAGATAGATACACTACTACATTTTTTGACCTTTATATTATAAAAAAAGCTTGCGACAAAACCTTAGAATGTGTATTTTTTAAATGTGTGCCATTTAAATACCCTTTTAATCATTAACTATTTTATAGAGCTATTATAGGTAGGTACTAGAAACGTAACTAAAAAGTAGGCAGTACTCATACTTACTTTCATGGCCAGAAAGCTGTGATCAGGAGCCTCATTCAGAAAAGTTTCCACATCTTGCGCTGTCAATACTTTTGACTTCTTTGCTCGATGACCATCTGATTTCCTCTTTAAAAATGCCTATAACTTGCTATATGTATTTATCTTAATGTCGTGTTTGATGCTTATTGTTAACCTGAGCATCGAATAGATACACCACAGGCTGCTGGACTTCTTTGTACACGATAAATACTCGAAATAAACAAGAAGCACTGACTCCGACAAAGACTTTGCGCCTTTTGCAGTTTTCCATTTGTGGAAATCGTCGTAAGCTTTCAAGTATTTTTCCTTCGACTTCTCTGGTAGTAGGTTATTAACAATACCTAAGGCGTCTAATTTAATGGACTCCAGAGTTAAATCACTTTCGTCACTCGACATTTTCTTAATGTTTTATTCTATCTTCTTTTGCAGTTTTGTCTGATACTGATTGCACCGTATTGAAATACTCGCGGCTTTTGTTTTAAGTATTGATTTTTTTTCGTTCGGCTTGCCGTGGCGTGGCCAGCTCGATTTTCGAATAAGTTCGATTTTCAAATAAATGAGGCGCGGCGCGCGCCGCCGTTCACCTCCTCGCCGTCGGCCACCAGCAGCTGCAGCAGCCGCGCGCCACGCGATTTTGACGAAATTAGACTTTAAATGCATAACAATAAGAACTAAGAGAAGTGAGAATCACATTACTGCCCGGCGGGTTATAATGAAATTCAGTACAACATTACACCCCGGCAAAAGACAAGGGCTATAATGATTTACTTTGAGTAAGGTTTGCATGATATATAATGAGGCATTGTCGAGCAGGTGGTGTGAAAAATATATATACCTCACGCTATACCTAATTTTAAAACTTAATAATCACGAGATCGTAGGTTGAATATCTTAATTGTTAATAATCATTTCTGTATTCTTAATTTATTTTAAACTTTGTAGTCTCTTTTTCCAGGATACATGAGGCTATTTTCATCGTCTTCGTAAAAATTTACTACTGCTTCTTTTATATTTACCGAGGACATCGTAAATCTCTTTTTCAATTCCGCAGATTCTTCTTTACTTGAACTTTCTGATGTATTTTTTGGCAATGTCGTCAAGACTTTATTTTTTTTACTTCTTAATCTATGTATCGTTCTTTGGCATGTCTGATTCTTTCTTTGTAATTCATTCTATCCTATGATGCAGTAATTTAAACTCCTTATTTACTCTATATTTGTAAAGAATGACGTTCGCGCACGCGGTTGTTTCTTGGGTGTTTCTGTGATACTGTTGTTGGCGTCATCAATCAAGTCTTTATGAACTTTCGAACGTAATCTGCGAATTTTTGAAGAGTTTGGTGAAGTGGCTGTTATTGGACTTAAGCATTCCGATGAAAGTGAAGTTGGCGTAACATTATGTAGGGCTCCAATTGATTCTAAATCAGAAATAGTAGGAGAAACGGGTACTAAAGAATTAGTAAAGGTATTAATCGGAGACTGAGGCTCTGTAACACATATTGGAGAATTCGTAACAAGGGTACGGGATGCACTCAAAGAATCGTGATCGTTTAAAACTTCAGGATCAGAAAGAAGCGACATGGGTTTTTTGTCTAGAACTTTGAGTAAGTTTTTTTTCTTCTTTTCGTAACTTTTCTTCGAATGTTATCTGCAATACTTCCTCAAAGCTTTTTGTTCACGATGAGGTCTTTTACTCATTCTCTTTACCTTACCTTCAGCCTTTCTTTTTGCATATCTTTCCCTGTACTTTTGTTTATGTCCCTCATATAATATCGAACCATTTTTTATTCTCTCCTTTTTCCTTTTTTCCGCAATCCTTTTCTTTCCCTTTTTTTCGGCTTCACTCAGTTTGCCCATCCAAAAAAAAAATATCGAAATAAAACCGCTCAAGCAGCTCTCGCCTTTGATTTCCAAAAAAATAATTCTAAAATCTTAATAAAACATCATGACAACCTATTTCAACATTATTGCCTTGTGGAGATCACTTTTTAGCGATAAGGTCGCCCGCTTTACTTATTATGAATATGGTGTGCAATAAAGAGTATTCTATTCTATTATTGACAAATCTCAGTTCGGTGTAAGTTCTCTCAATTCGGTGTAGCATTTTCCATGGAATTGAGATCCACCGAATTGAGAAAATAACACATTTCATCAAATAACTTGTAAACTTTATAAATTGAAACCATTTCTACAAAACATACTGGTAGACATCACTTGAATATTCAATTAATTTAGCACACATCTCAATAAATACTTCATAAACAAAATTAATGTCATCCACCGATTTGAGAAATGACCCGACCCCAAAAGCACCGAATAATTTCATTCCTTCCAAAAATGCTCCTTTGCAGCACAGTCCTTCCGTCCACATTGCTCGGCCGCTCGGGCGCAACTGGCAGGTTGCGGGAACTAGCTAGTGACGTTCGTACTGCGCGTAGTTAGTGATGTAGGTAAATAAAACTAAATTACACCGAATTGAGGCATACGCTTCGGACAAGATCAAAACATGTTATTGTATTAAAACCCATGAATTCACAATAAATATAATTACATAAGTGGCTTTATTATCTATCCCTTGTTCTGTAAATGGCGGAATTATAATTAGCAACTTATTATTTTGAAAGTTATGAAGCATTAACGAGTCTATTTTGGAAACCGGACACGACATTTTAAACCAAATTCTGCCCGTTTTTAAAGTTTAGGATTTTTTTTTGGCGCTATATAAAGCTTGACGGTTTTCTAGATATGCTCTCCATCAGGTCAAGAGTCCTATACACATGTGTGATTTTTTTCAAGTACGTGATTAGACGTTAAAGGTACTTTGTTAGCTCCAGTAGCTCAATCTGCTCTACCCGTAGAAATGCCCATAACCGTTCTAGGAGTTTCTGTATGCATGATGTTAACAGGTTCACTGTCCCGCAGACCACTTATGGTCCGTAACAATTGATTTAACCATTTTTATAAGTTTTGGACAGTGAACCTGTTAACTCTTTATAGGGCTCTGTCCATATATTGGACACAATAATTTTAACTTTATTACCTTAACTTAAGGTCGAAAAATTTCAACATGCTCTGCCCATCAAAGGGTTAAGTATTTATGACATCATCGACTACATGTTCCATATGGGATACCACAAAGTTGCGTCGCTCTAATCAACATTAGCTAAATATAAGATTCAGTATCTAAGGATGTTTTTAAGCTGCAATAGCGATAAATATAGATTTGAAATTCATATTACAACACAGATAATTAAATGGCCGTGTTGTGTCAACTAGTAAAAAGAAAAGAAAGAAAGAAATACATTTTATTGACGCACAACAAAAACTAATTACATTCACAAAAAAATAAAACAAAAAATACTAGTAGTACTACTACTGGCAATAGATGCAAATCTGTTTAACTTATGGTATTTTAAAAATGAGAAGATGATGAAATGAGATTAGGTAGAGGTTAAAACAACCTTATTAGTTAATACCACGAGTAACCACTCAAATACTTCGCCGCTCAACTGCTTTCGCACGTGACAGCCCTGTTGCAACAACTAGCTAAGGTAGGCCTTGTACCCTCAAACAGAAGTAGGTACTTATCACATTATCCGATCTCTTAATGATTTTTACACTCTATTTTTTATAAAAATTTAATTCAGCTTCAATGCAGCAATTAGCACTTTAAAAAAAAAAAGTTAAATTTACGATCTCTTAATTGCAAGAACTAGAAACCCCAGTCTACCATCAGGACCTGGCTGAACAACTCTGCGCATGCTAACTAACCCACGCATGGGACTATATCTGTCAGATTTTAACACCAGATCAGAACTGACACACGTGAAGTAATATAAGCAATAGCAACAGCTACTTTCGAATGGCAAGTTGCCGCAAAATGGTGGTCGAAAACACCCAACCAGCTCTTGATGGTCCAGTAAGAACGGGCTGTAATCCCCATTACAGCATTATTCAAATCGTTGGGACGTAACAATGCTGGTAACATTGTTGGTGACATGATGACATATCATCATCATCATCATCTCAGCCAAAATACGTCCACTGCTGGACAAAGGCCTCCCCCAAACCATCATGGGGGGTATTTGCCGTAATCGCCACGCTTGGCAGGCGGGTTGGCGATCGCAGTAGGTTGGAGTAACCTCAGAGAGATGCTACTGCCCATCCTCTGGAATGGTCCCTTAGTCGGCTTTTACGACACCTACGGGAAGAGATGGGGTGGTGCAATTCTTTATCCCCGGCACCACACAGGGGGATGACATATATATATTTGTTACTACACTCTACTGAGTAGCTAACAGGCGGACTTAGAACAAGCGCTTTCACCAGCTAAACCAAGTAGTTCGTCGCTCGCTACAAACAGGGACCTTCGGGTCTAAACCGACAGTCTCACCACTAGACAACGAAGGCGATTCAAATACATTTCAATTGTTATAATTTCGTTAACTAAATATAGAACTAAAAGTTGGATAGACAAAAATAATCTTAAGTCATAGATTCAAATCGCTATGTTTGTCGCAGTTGTCATCGACATGAAAATAAAGCCATCGATCTGCCGTCTATATAACAGTCCCGACGCTTCTGAAAGCGATAAATCTATCGCGATAAAAATAAAACCAGCTCAGTTTGAATCTGCTGGAGCCTGTAACTGCGTAGAGTGCGCGGCCTGCTGAATGGGCTTGGATCAACAAGTACCTAGTAAGATATCGACCGCGCATGCGCAGTGCTGTTTTTCGGGAGCAACATGGCCGCCAGATCTCGCCATTAATTCGAGCAGTACGATGTTTTAATTAACTGAATAGACGTTTTGCGTCATACATAACGTTGCAGACAGAGATCGGTGCTCGCTGGGATTAAGATATTGGTGCGTAAAAGTGCAAATGTGAATTGTTAGTGGCAAAGTGATGGTTTACCATTCCGTTTCTTCATACATAGAGCGTAAGGATATTTTTTTGTAAAGGAGTGAATTAAAGTGAAAATTTTAAATTATACGTGGATGTAGGTAGATGTAATTTGTAAAAAAGAACTCCGAAAAACTCCCGAAGAGTTTAAATAAAACTAACAAACTACAGTATACTAAACTAAGTTAAGTCTTAAATCTATTTCATACAAATAAAAATAAATGGTAGTTATTCTTCGCCGAACAATATTTAGATCCAGTGAATGACGCATGCATAACTGCATCTTAAATCTTCAAGGACAGGAGTACTTATATATATGTTTTTAAGTTTGGGAAAATAAACAAGATACTTTATGAAGTGTAGGTATCCAATCATTTGGGATTTATTTACAATTATTAGTTTATTTCGGTAATTCCGTTCGAAATTTTCAGTGGTTTAGTAGTGACTGGTGACTTCCAATTCCAATCGAGTGGGCTTTCGAAATTGTGATTGGTTTGAGAATGAATATCACCGGTTCACAATCATTATACCCTGAACAGCTTCTAATTGATGCTGCTCGAAAATATTACTTCAAATTGTAATATGACAAGCTTTAACTTAGAATTATATCAATGGGTTTTTCTCAAGATTATTCAATCCTATTTCTACTTACACAAGAAATTATATTTAACTACACAACAAAAAGAAACATTACATAACTTAACTTGAAAAAAAACAGAGAAAATTAAAAACTAAAGACCCATAAATAAAAGATGTCCTCCAACTGTGGGCTCATGGGAACGGTCCCAAGAATGCTGGCAACATTGCCCCTTTGGATTAGGGGCCACGATTTCTTACCACTTACAAAATAAGTGATAAGAAACATTGTAAACTTGTAGAAAAACTAATTCTGCAAAACTTGTTAATTGTCCAATTTGTTTAATTATATGGTTTTTGCAGTTCCATGTCATAGCTTTATAGAAGGTTAGATGTTTTTCATTTCACACACAAAACCGGGCTATGGGTTAGGGTGTAGTAAACGAGACATTCTAGCCGATTTTTCGATCATGTTTTGTATGGAGCTGGGACTTGTAAAATTATTCACTTTTTGCTGTAGGTCACGTGATAGGTTAGGTTTTGAATTTCGAGGTTATCTTTTTTAACAACAGAAATCTAGCTCCATAAAAAATCTAAAAAAAAATTTATATCTTTTTGTAAGCTATGTTTTTTGGCATTTCTTGAAAACAAAATTGTGTTATTTTTTGGGACCCCGTTTTGTACACCCGGACTGGGCTATGCACCGAAAATCCGAAACACTCTTTGCCCGACCTGGGAATCGAACCTGGAATCTCTGGATATCGGGCCGAGGGTTTTGCCACCGGGATATAAAGACACGACTATAATTTAAAACTTACTACTAGTAGATTGATAACATTTTTTTATGCTTAGTAGAAAATTGGATTTAACGATTACGAAAAAAAATGGCAGTTGAGAAAACGTGACTTTTCTATAGTGGGACTGTTTGTATTGCAGTCGCTAGCTAGTCCCTAGTCTCGATTATCGCAGGCAAGTACCACGGTAGAGATGTGGTCTTGTACCTACAGTACCGTATACCCAGGAGAAGTACCTATGCGCAATTTTTTTTTGTAAGTTACACACATTTACAGGCACTTCTCACAAATGCGCAAACTCATTCTGACTGACTTGAATGACGTCATTCGTGCCGAAGCATCTGTTGATCCGTGACACAGTAAGCCGGCGTGCTACAGCTGTTACGAATGAGACACCGCACTTTCGCGCGTCGCTCCATAGGCAAACCTTAAAGTCTAAAAGGTATAGTCTACCTAAAACTAATATTAAAAAGAGGAAAGCTTTGTATTTTTGTAAAGATTTTTGTATGTATGTTTGTAAAAAATAAACTCAAAAACTACTAGACCGATTTAAAAATTGTTTTACCATTACACCAACACTAAAAAAAAAATATTATAATATTTTTTTATTTTTCACGACTCAATCGAGTTGCACCGATATTGTTACCGAAATAAGCAACAATTGCTAATTGCACAGTGGCAATGCGACGGCTACTAGTTGCGGTTGCTACAATCGGTCGGTTGATTTTAGAGCGCCGTGCGCCCGCCGTCATGCACTTTTAGTTCGTCAATCGCTCGCTTGTGGCGCTACGTTCTACGTTCCGTAATACGAAATATGTGTTTTGGTAGCGATAAATTGCAAATAGTTGCGATTGCGACTGTCACTTTAAGATCGGCAATAAGCCTGTGGGCTGCATGTATTGTCGTATTTGTAATTTGTAGGAGAGGTTTGTGATATCTATATATTAAAACGTGAAGCAAAATACCCCTACCCCTTTACCCCTTATTTACGAAAATTGCGCGGACGGAGGAGTATGAAATTTCGCACACTTATAGTTTATATAGAGAAGGTTATCCGAATGTTAATATTTTTAATAAATCATGCATAAAAATACATTAAGATAAAGTTTCACCATACAATGTTAGTTAGTTAACACCCATTTTAAATCATTTAACAGACTGTTAAGGTTATTGAGTGTCCCATCATGTTTTAACGAATGTCAAATATCCGTAATTCGTTGTTAAACTTAATTGCTGCTACTTAGGTCCGTTAAAAAGGTAACAGGCTGTTATTTTACTGCCACACAGGAACAAGATGGCCATGGCGTACAATTTTATTTACAAAAACGAGGATCCTTTGGAAATTTTAGACAATTTGGACTACATAGTACGACGTCCTAAAACTTTCAAAGAACGGCGTCATTATTTCAAAGAATATATGACGATGTTGATTTTCACACAAGATTTCGACTATCGAAAGAATCTGTTTTGGATGTGCTGGAATCAAAAAAATCAAAACAACAATGCGAAAACACAAGATAATCTCAAACTCAACAGAAAATAAAATATTTGACATTCATTCAACCAGCAAAATAAAATGCAACCCGATTTCTAATGAATTCTACGAAATACATGGTATTAAAATCAGTCGCCTTACATATCACAAAACTATTATACGACTAGAGAAAATGGTGCTCGTTTTCGAAGCAATGTCATTACATACAATGACGTTTTGTTTTGGTTGTTTTAGAATGTGAGTGAATGATTTGAGAGTCATTCACCTAATGGTTGATTTCGTAATGGTCTGTTAAATTATTACCATGGGACATAAAAATTTAACAGTGCTGTTAGTATCCCTGTTAATTTTAATTACTGATTAGGTAATGCCTCATTTAGAAAATAACTAACAGAGTATTGTAAAGTGGGCCTAAATCAATAAAACAAACATTACACACACTACCATGTATTTGACACACGCATAATGTATTTGCCACACACGTTTAATACTCTTTTCAAAAATTTCAGAAATAGAAGAGGAGCGGCCGAAATCTTTCAATGCTAATCCAAACTCACATTCTATCTTTTTTAATTGCTTAGGATACAATCCGTGCAGCCTTAATAAAATTACCACTACCACTAGTAACTTTTAAGCTTTCATTGTCACTTACATACAATTATTATTATCGGGATCATCATGTTTTTTGGTATTTGTGAGTTTCCCCAATATTCTTAACTTTGTAAATCATTTTTTATGCCTCACGGATAAGCTTGGCTTTCATCTCACCTGATGTTACGTGATGATAAAGGTCGAAGGTGGAAGTGCACTTCATCCTGAATCCTCAACTACTGAAGCACTGGCTATATCTTATCTCTATTAGCTGCCGGGACACCGCATGCTACCACCATTGATGTTTTGGCGACATATTTAGATGACATGAATAAAATGATGGTACAGTCAAGAGCAAAAGTAGCTGATGATTGGTCAAGTTTCAAAATATGAAATCAGTATAAAAATCAAAACTTTTTAAACGCATATCGACCTTCGAGTTTGTACTAGTACCTGCAGACTTTGACTGAAGTTATATAGAAAATACCGACTTACACTATCGAAACTTAATTTTGAAATCTAGTAAACATCATCTACATTTGCTGTTGAAACAAGCCTTACCACCAACCAAACAGGACACAAACATGTACCCCCGCTACGATCGAACCTGGGACCTCTGGGTCTGATCTGAGACCAGTGGTATAACCACTTGACCACAAAGGCGGTTTTTCTGGTGCCTACCGATCCATTGTTGCTAAATCTACAAGCCGTAGACCACAGTCATATCATCATCATCATCAGCTTAAGTCTCCACTGCTGAGGCACAAGCCTTATGAGTTTATGACCTAGACAAGGAGAACGGGCCATAAACTACCACGCGCGCCTAGTGCGGATATGTATGACCACAGTCATATGACACATAATAATTGGTTTTACGATTTTTACGTTTTTTGGACACAAACACGTATTGAAGTGTCAAGATGGTGTACTTACCCACTGCAAAACTCCAACCCAAGCTCAATTCCCTTTTTCTGAATTGGCTACTTCATTCGCAGGCTGCGGTGAAGTCTGGTGACGAGTCATGGTACGCCTGATGCGGGTGAGAGGCCGCACGCTCTCCGCGCCCAACACCTAAGAATGCGCGCCCTCGCCCCGCGGCGGTGCGCGCGCGCCGCCATGCCTGCGCCCGTCGCCTTGTACATCATATCTGTCACCTTCTTTTGGCTATGCGGTAAGTTTAAAGCAGTGACCTTGTGCATTATACATATTATTATGTGTCATCTTTTTTGGCTATGCGGTAAGATTATACAGGATGTTTGGTAATAGGTGTATATTCCCGAAACATAGCCATGCAACCAAGTATAAAGAACACTGTGATAACATGCAAAAACATACTTACATAGATTTACTTTTCAAAACTTTTCTAAAACTCAAATTTGTTTTGTTGCAATTTTTTTACAAAAACACAAATGTTGAAAATATTTCCACGAGCAGGATTTGAACCTGCACCCTTCTGACATACCGGGTCAGGTGCTCTCCCAATTGAGCTATCGTGATTCTAACCAGCCCGCCAAAATTATTCAACACTATTTTATTTTTTTACTTTGAAAGCCAAAGGCGCCCATTCAATGTCAACAACTACCGTCATTAACATCCGATCATAATATTTTTACAAATACTAAAGATCAGTTAAGAAGTAGGCAAGCTATTCATAAAATGTTTTTGTTTTGTTTATATAATTTTTAACGCAAATTTTGTTTGTGTAAAATGTAAACGCAATTTGTGTTTTTGTAATATGTTCGCAACAAAATTGGCGTTAAAAATTATATAAACAAAACAAAAACATTTTTTCAATATTTTTGTTCACTCCTGCAATGTTTCGACTTCTGTTTATGTTTGACCATGAGGTTGACGACCAATCACAACGTATCAGCTTGACCTAGAGTTGTCACACTTTATAGTTTAACTTATTAACAAAGAAACTCAATATCTCGGCTATATGGTTCTTTTCAGTTTATAATTTTCCTAATTTTCCATAAATCTATGAACGGTACCCTATCTGCCATATTCGTGATTATACAGATATTACCAAACACCCTGTTTAAGTCAAACGAGTTGCTGTAACGTTAGAACATCATGATCGTGTAGAACGTCATCATCGGCCTGCATTACTGCTGAGAGGTCTTCCCACATGAACAATAGTGCATGTATAGTTCGTACCATGGCCCACCACGCTGACCTAAAGCAGGTTGGTGGGTTTAAACGACTGCCACTTTACGAAGCAAGGAGGAGCTCGAACCATTTTGATTTGGTCACATCCCGTTGACTTGATAATACGAAATTTGCTTAGCTTGCAAGCCACAACAAGAACGCTCAATCGTCTGCGCGATCGAGTTCCACAGAATATGCTTATCTTATAAGTAAACATTTTAAAAAATGCATCTAAAATTAGTATTTTCATTTTCAGGAAATTCTTGCATTTACAATGCTATGTATGTAGTTACAATATAAAGTTTTACTAGAAAAAATCAACCAATCTCAGGAAAAGTGTGGGCTTGAGTAATCGAACTTTTTTTTTTAAATATTAACGGGTAAGCACAACGCCTTAATCTCACCTGATGTTAAGTGATGATAAGGCCAATGATGGAAGCGTACTTCACCTGGGATCCTCAACTAGTGAGGCACTGGCTATCTTATCTCTAGCTGCCAGAATACAACAATGCTACAAACATTGATGTTATGGCGACATATTTAGATAAGATGGTGGTAGCTAGCCAGGCGGACAAACAAGCCCTACCACCAACCAAACCGAGTACGCAAACATGTACCCCCGCTGGGAATTGAACCCGGGCCTCTGGGTCTAAACCGGTGGTCTTAGCCACTAGACCACAGAGGCGGTCCTCCATTCAACCCCACTCAAGCTTTTGATTTTTTCCAGTAAAATATTATCTTGTATCTAAAATGAGTGTTTTGTTTGGCAGTGAGTGCGGACGATCAACCGCCAATGGCCGGCACCCGGCCCGCCAACGGCACCGTTGGCCCCGCTGACCCCCGGTCGGTGATGGGCCGCGTGCCTCCCTACCAGCCATCCAACATGGGCGCGGGGCCCATATCTATGCAGGGCCCGCCCATGTTCCGACCCCACGGCTCGCGCATTGAACCTTGGAACCGTACGTTTTTGGACCATCATCATAAATTATTATCACCAGCTCATTTGGATGTCTCCACTGTTAGGACACGTATTAGAACCTCTTTTTACCCCCCCCCCCCCCCGCATCTCTCCACCCGCGTCCGGGGAGACGCAAATGGTTATGTGGGGCTCTACCCTTAGCTTCGTCTTCGTCAGGGAAATTCAAAATCAGCCGTGAACAGCGTCAGGCTTTCAGCCCGTCGTCGTTCACCCCAGCAGTAGGACCAATGCCTTATCAAACCAAAGTGCTAGTTATGCTGTGGTGACTGCTAGTTGTGCTCTTCGTACAACCAAAAGTACCTTGACAGCTCCGGTTACCTATCAGAAAGGGAGTGGACTACATATTGTTTCAATGGCGGTAACTCCTTTGAAACATTAGTCATAAAAGTAGGTACTAAATCATTCATTTTTAATTTGAAGATCTAAAATCAAACACCTTTTTGATTTAATTGCGTATTTTTCATTTTTTTTCTTTAAATATTCTAAAGACAAATCTCAGTATTATTATTATTTTTATAGCACATCCGATGTTTGAGAAACACCCATTCGACGTTATTTCCGAAGCCATCGAGGGAAGTGACGACGATGGCGGTTGCAACCAACCGTGCCTCAAACAGCATTTCTCGTGCCAAGTAAGTTAAACATTTATTGTTATAGCGCCTATCATTTAATTAGATAAAAGATAAAATGCCCAACTTTGGCGTTCTTGTTCAGAGAAGCTGAAACCCTTAGACAATTTTTACTTTTTGTACGGTGGAGAATAGTTGTTAGTATAATTCGTAGCGGCCTTGCTTTCTGCAATTTTCCCTTATCTATTTATATAAAGCCAAAATTCCGAAGCTAGTTTTCAATTAAATACGATGACGGCAATTTTCAAGCTCATGGATTGAACTACAAAGTTTAATGGTTTACAAGTTTCAGTAACAAAATGTCAAAGTAAACGTCCCACATGAACACGTTTATCTTAGACCGAGATCGGGTCATAACCTACCATAACCATAAGTGGAGAAAAATGATGGCTAATGATGGTAGAAACGCACTTCATCCAAAACTTTAAACTATCGAGACTCTTACTCGTAGGTATCTCTAACTAGCAGCTAACACAACAATCACTTACCTACTTTACTGACTTATGTAAGATGTTGGTAGACAGACAGGAGGACTTAAATCAAGCCATATTACCATTTAAACCGAGCACATTATTACTTATCATCGGTAAGCGTACAAGACCGCGTAAGAGAGAGAGAGATTTATTGACACAAACAAAAAAAAAATAGCGAGATAAGACAAGAGCAGTTTGTGAAAACCGCGTAGGTAACCATCTGCTTTTACACAATTTTCCGACTAAACTGGTTTTCTTCTTCTTTGGGGAAACAAGTTCAGTTGGAAAAATATATTTGAAAAAAGTCTTGGCCATCCAAGATATTCACTGTTTTCGTCTTCCTGTAAAATTGTTTGAAAGATGCTACACGTTTTTTACAGACTGCTCTTACGTAGTATTAAATAGATTTGTTATGTTTCATGTTTGACTTATTAATTGTGGCGATTACTTGGTTTTAATACTGAAGTTAATCTGTGGTCCAGTTCCATACAGAACGGTATATAAAGGCTATTTACTAATACCTACATTTGTGTACAGATATCTTGCACATGCATCGCAATGGAGAAGCGTTGCGACGGCGTCGCCGACTGCGCAGAATCGGAGGACGAAGCGGGCTGCGCGCGCTCGTGCGACGAGCACGAGAACCGCACCATCTGCCACAGCACGAACGTGTGCATCGCGCTCGACTGGCTTTGCGACGGCGACAACGACTGTGGCGACTTCTCCGACGAGACGCATTGCGGTAAACACAAATCATCATCATCATCATCATCATCATCATCTCAGCCAAAAGACGTCCACTGCTGGACAAAGGCCTCCCCCAAGGATCTCCACAACGACCGGTTTTGTGCTGCTCGCATCCAGCGGCTTCCCGCGACCTTCACCAGATCGTCGGTCCACCTTGTTGGAGGCCTGCCCACACTGCGCTTTCCGGTACGCGGTCGCCACTCCAGGACTATCCCGCCCCAGCGGCTATCAGTCCTGCGAGCAATGTGACCTGCCCACTGCCACTTGAGCACAACACAAATACAAACACAAATACAATCAACTAATCACCGCCATCTCAGCCGAAAAACAACTGCTGAACAAAGGCCTCCCCAAGAATCTTCACAACGACTGAATTTTGCTAATCGCATCTAGCGGCAACCCGCTACATTCACCAGATCGTCGGTCCACCTCATTGGAGGTTTGACTACATTGTTTCTTCCGGTGCGCGGTTGTCACTCGAGAACTGTTCTGTCCAAGCACGCGCAGCCGCACTCGTACGATATGGTACTGCCACAGCACGAACGTGTGCATCGCACTCGACTGGCTCTGCGACGACGACAACGACTGCGGCGACTTCTCCGACGAGACGCATTGCGGTAAACACGACAACAATTAATGAATATATCATTATATTGGCTGAAAGACTTCCACTACTGGGCAAATGCCTCCCCTAAGGATCTCCATAACGACCGAATTTCTCCTACTCGCATTCAGCGGCTACCCGCGACATTCACAGATCGTCGTCGGTCTACCTGTTTGGAGACCTGCCTACATCAATCTGTCATCAGTCAGTCATCAGTTCTACGTACAAGTAAAGTGCTCTGCCCACTGCCAATTGAGCTTAGCAACGTTTTTACTGTTTTTGAGTATCCAATATTTAGACAGTACTACATAATGCAATGCAACTGTGCTGAAATATCGAATACACATAATATCTGTTAGAAGCTGTTAATAATTATTTTAGTGGGCATTGCAGATTTGATTTATAACTTAACCTAAAAATTTAAACAGAAAACAAGAATTTGTATGGCAATATCGCAAGTCACCTCGTTCGTTACCAGAAGGCGCTACTCTAATGCGCTAAAATTCATGTTAAACGTTATGTATAACGTGTTGCTCAGCACGCAGACGTTGAAGTAGCTGGTTGTTTCAGGTGGCGCTGTAAACTGCACGTCGGAACAGTACCAGTGCGGCAACGGGCTGTGCATCCACAAGGACTGGGTCTGCGACGGCGACAACGACTGCCGCGACAACTCCGACGAGACCAACTGCACCAAGGGCAAGTGAGTACACGCCCTTACCACAAAATATAGAGACTGTAGAAGATAAGCCCTGTGTGGTGCCTGGGATAAAGAATTGCACCACCCCATCTCAACCCGTGGGTGTCGTAAAAAGCGACTAAGGGCCCATTCCAGAGGATGGGCAGCAGCATCTCTCTGAGGTTACTTTCAACCTACTGCGATCTGCGTGGCGATTATGGCAAATACCCCCATCTTGGGGGAGGCCTTTGTCCAGCAGTGGACGTCTTTTGGCTGAGATGAGACGATGATGAGAAGATAAGCTTCAAACAAACGCGCTCGAACAACGCACATATGGACTAGTGATGCAAGGATTCCTGGTTTTACGATTAGGATTAGGATTAGGAATACCTACACCGATAATCGCCGATTAAGATTAGGATTAGGATTATTGATAGAAGGAAATGTTGGTTGACTAAAACCACCACATATTATTAATAACTCGTGGACCCGGCGGACTTCGTACCGCTTTGACAGTTTCCATCAAGTGATTAGATTCTCTTTGGGTTCCATGACAATAAAACAAAGAAATAATTTTGTGTTGGAAAATGAAATTGTCGTTTTCGGTCTTAGATTAAAACAAAAAGAGGAAGATACGGCATGCTCATACTTGTAGTCAATCAAAATATAGTCCTACTTAACTACATATGCAAAGATTCACACATGCACACCTATAAAGTGTAAATCGAGCGAGCAAGACAGAGCGGTAAGTTTCAACGTCAGCGCGAGGGAGTCAGCCAGTGACGTCTCGGTCGCTTCGCAATCAAAAACAAAAACTCAAAAATGTCCGGAATGCACAACAAATTCACAAGAATTTTCTTTAAAAATATACTTTTGGTGTAAAACGCATGAAAAGTGATTCCATGTGTCTTGTTTTTACGCCTTGAGTGATTCGTGCACTGGAGAAATGCACAGGAAGGCATTTTTTTGCGTTATTTTCAAATGAAATCGTTTTGACACTGACAACGCAGCACATGCAAACAAGTCGCTGTTTTAACGTAGACTGGAACAAAGCAGGGGTCCATTGGACTCGGTTTAGCAGGACCGCGCACAGCTAGCGAGTAGCGTATCTTCCTCTTTTTGTTTTAATCTATGTTTTTAGTATATTTATGGTGTGATAGTGTGATTCCCGTGGGAATATGGGGATAAAAACTATGTGTATGCCGAATTTAATCCAAATCCATCCATCCGTTGCAGCGTGAAGAAGGAACAAATATACGAACATACATACACACAAACTTTCGCATTTATAATATTAGGGTGATAATCATCTTATGTAATTGCATTAGTACTCAAAATTTACTGCAGATAAGTTTTTATTTAAGAAACACAACATTTGCAGGCTACTCGGGCGTAGCCTGTTCCTAATGTTTGTTTGCAGCAATCCAGAAAATAGACGTTCTGATGCAACTGTGGATACCTTCAGTGAGAAATATGTTTGTGCCCGAAGTTTTAAATGCGGAAAGGTAACATTTCTTTTCCAATACTTGATGGGAGGAGCTCGATGGCGCAGTGGTTAACGCGTCCGGTCTGCGAATGCTGAGGTTAAGCAACTTTCGCAATGGCCGCGGAGGCGTTGAGTAAGAGTGTTGTCGTACTGTTCTTCAAATAAAGTTATTGTCTATACAAGTCTAACGCTTATTTTTTACTTTTTAGTGCAATTTTATCAGTAAAATTATTTGGAGTCGGTTTTTTCTTTTTGTTAAAATTTTTGTTTATTTCTCGGTTTTTAGTGATTCGTTTCGATTTATTTATCAAAAGCGAATATGGGTAGACCTACTAAACACGCTGCTCGTATGAGACAGCGCCGCCGCCGTTTAAATGAGACAAGCGAAGAAAACGAGAAACGTCTATCTCAAAGTAGGAAATCAAAAACTGAGTTCCGATGCCTGTCTTCTTTTGCTTCGTCATAGTCGCTTAACTATCTTAATCGAGATATTTTATCGCCACCCGTGAAATACTTATCATTAAGGAGTTCCGATGGCAATCTGTGGTCTTTTTCATCAGTTACACTTCATCAAATGATACTTTCTGAATGTAAACGCTTGACTTATTTCTGAAAATACCAAAATCGCGATAGGTATGCCTACAATATTCGAGGAGTTCCCTCAATTTCTTGAGGATCCCATCATCAGAACTGGACCAAACTAAAATGGGACCACACGGAAAGCACCAGCTTTCAAATAAAGAAAGAATCATCAAAATCGGTTCACTCAGTCGAAAGTTCTGAGGTAACAAACATAAAAAAAAACAAAAAAAAAATACAGTCGAATTGATAACCTCCTCCTTTTTTTGAAGTCGGTTAAAAAGGAGACAAGACCCTACTGAAGAACTACCGACTCATTTCGCTCTTAAGCCACGTCTATAAGCTGTTTTCAAGAGTCATCACAAACCGCCTTGCGCGCCGACTCGACGAATTTCAACCGCCAGAGCAGGCCGGGTTCCGAGGAGGATACGGAACCATAGACTACATCTTCACAGTGCGGCAGATATCAGCTCCTGTGCTTAGTATTTGTGGACTATGAGAAGGGCTTGCCTGAGCTGTTCTAGAATCCCTGCAACGATGCCAAGTCGATTGGCGATATCTCCAAGTGTTGAGGTGTCTGTACAATGCTGCCACCATGGCCGTCCAATTACAGAACCAGCAGACTAAGTATATCCCCTTGCATCGAGGTGTGAGACAAGGGGATGTGATATCCCCCAAATTGTTCACAAATGCTTAGAAGGATGTGTTTAAAACGCTGAACTGGAAAGGACGTGGCATTAACATCAACGGCGAACACATCTCACACTTGCGATTCGCGGACGACATCGTCATCGTGGCCGAAACGTTGCAGGATTTACGGTTCACGCTGAACGGCCTAGCTGATTCTTCTCAACGCATCGGTCTCCGGATTTGTCTCTGTCTTGTGCTATTTGATTTTTTATTGATTTTTATTATAGAGTTATTTGTTGTCCACATCGCATTTTGTAATTCATCTGTTCGACAATTTTCAAAATTCGTAAAATAGCTCGCACACGTGTATTGTAAAATGTTTCAAAAAACCAACCACGACAAAACTTTTGAATAAAGAAGGTGGTTATTAGAAGAGTACTTCAATGTGATAAGTATTTTTATAAGCCTCATAGCTTCAACAAAAAGCAAACGTCAGTTAATGGAATTTTGCAGTACCCTATACCACTGCAAAATTCCATTAACTGACGTGCCCGCGCCTAATCAGTGCAATATCCGCTATTTGGCTTAGTTCCGTCTTAACAGGATATAAGTTCCAGTAAAATTACACAGCTGGAGATTGGATGTACACTTGCTTGCGGATATACATCACCGCAAGAGTAGTAGAGACAGACATCAAACCATGAAGTCGTTACATCGATTTTCGCCATCTAAAAAAATATTTTGGCCAAATATAAAGAACCAAAGTAGATTTGGTTCCGATAACGATGATGTTATTTGCCTTTATATCTTACCATAATTTGTTATCACCATACTCCATAGGCCTTGACAAATTGTCCTGCCCTACCACAACCATTTCGCGCAAACAATTTTAACCTTCAATACTACTCTAATTGACCCATGTTTACCTATCTTTATAACGGAGTATCTTCTCAACGGTGTCTTTATACGCAAATCATATACAATAGACTTAATAAAGTAATTGGTCGTTATCATATTCTTAGATAAGATGATAAAAAAAATATGGTCTTTGTCAATATAAGATATGAATGTAGCTTTACTGAAGAGTAGAGAGGTTATCAGTTATTCATGGCATTTTTTTTATTCATACATATAATCAACATATCAAAACTGTCAAGAGTGCCAGAACACAGGTACGCTATAGGTTATGTCTGTAATGAGATTGTAATTACATTAACGATAACAATTTGTGACTCAATTATTGAGGACTAAAAATTAAATAATTTGAAACTGATTAAAATTTTTAACCGTCAGAAGTCAGATGAAACTTTGTTAGGAAATAATATAAGTAATAATATAAGTACTCAATACAACAAAAAATTCATCTATAAATTAGGACAAAATCAGGAAATTAAAACAGAATTATAAAGGCTGTACAAATACAATACAATATTTAAAAAAAACGAGCGAGCCTTACAGCAGTCGCATATGATGTGTAACATTTGACATCTCATCTTAGTAATAAGCAATTTTAACATTATATTCTGAAAAAAATGGGTCAGGTATTATTTGAAATGATTTTTTATAACAAAGAATAATAATTTTTAATCAAAATTGTATTTTATTTAATTGACGATATTTGGTCTGTGATAGACACTAAGAGTAATGTAATACCGCGCGCTCATTCGTCTAATCAAAAGGCGCGCGCTTCCCCGATTGGTTGGTACCATCCGACGGCCAACTCTACCACCGCGCGCTCATTCGTCAAAGCAAATAGCACGCGCTTAAGCGCTTCCCCGACTTCCTGTTACACACTTCCGTCCCATTTCACGAATTCACTCCCACAAATTTCAAGAAATCGAATGGAAAGATGTTACACATCAAAAAATGTATACGAGTTTCGTAAAAACAGCCCTCAACCACAAAATAAGTAGACTGCAGAAAGTAAGTCTTCTTATTTTATGCCACAACACATTAATATCTGTCTTTACATTGAACCATTCACTGGCTAATAGCTACTTCAGTTCCTATTATATTTGCAATCCTCCACCCTAAATTCTCACGTCAAATCGATGACGTCAATCGTAGGACATAATCTATTAATTTAAGACGTCATCCGTAGTATCACAAGTTATATAATCACAAGGTTGATACACCGTGGGTGGTATAATAATCTGCGAAGTCTCTCATTGTATCATTCCAATTTTAAAAATGGGGTTGTTGTGATCGCTTTGTTCCGTGTAAAGGAATACTTAATAGAATACACTCGGTATTCGATTGAATAACTGAACGTTGATTGAGGCACAACTTAATTGTCTTTTAGCTCTTTAATATTGACTATTTATGAGTATACCATTTTAAATAGAGCGTTACTACTGATCGCTTATTTTATAATTAAAAAGAAATGGTAATTTTTGTGTGGAGGAAATTACAACTATTTATACTTATTAACTTATTAAAAAAGAAACATTATCCAGACTTTTTTAAAAACATTGATAAGCACCAAGTCCTTCTTAGTGCTTATAAATAGGATTACCTCTATTATTTATGATCAAGGTGTTGCTTATGAAGACTTTTACGAAACATCTCTAAACTTATCGGCCGTTTATTCTCATACTAATAACAAGCAAAGCCTGAATTTTTATACTGTCTGTTTAGACAAAAAAGAATGCTAAAATAGGGGAGTACATTAACATTTAATCAATCACCACATTGTTTAGTGCTTTTAATATGAAAATTTATTTAATTGATTAACAACGGAATTTTTCATCGTACTGGTCGACAAACAATGAGCAAATAGCAAACACAGAAGACATACACACACATACACAGAATTGCTTGAAATTTTACCAAATGAATTTAAACTATCGTAGTGTTTTATTGACACGGTAAACCGTTTCAGACAAAGAAAAATAACCAAACCAATTGTCTCTGAATATGTAATAGTTGTTGGCCATTAAAATTTTAATAATAAGTAGGTAAACGTTCAATAAAATCCACATTATTGCCTAATTTGTCGCTCGCGCCATTATTCAGTCCCGAGCGGAACGCCTTGGACACAGTCGGAAACGCTCGCCTTAAATTATACTGGACGACGGCTGGGAAGCAAGTACCTAGTCTGTATTAAATTTTGGCGTTTACTGCAGAAACGAAGCCTTTAAAGTTAATAGTATAGGCATTAAGTAATAGTAAAGTGAATAGCTTGCATGCTCTACTCACCCTTACGTCGATTACGTCCCGATGCATGCAAAGTTAGCAAGGCAAATGAAGCATCTGAAGCACATTTCTTGCATTTTACATTTTTAGAAAAGTTTACATTTTAGCTTTTGTTCTGACTTTGAATCGATAACGATCGATACGTGTGTACGCGTGTCGCAATATTTTATTATGTATCTTTAAACAGCAGATAAAGTAGTATAGTAGAATAACTAGAATATAAAAATACGAAAAAAAAGTTTAAATAGAAAATAAAACGAAAATATCGTATATTTTGTCCGCCACATTTATACCTGTTTCCCTACTTGGGCATTATTTTTCTGTAATTGGCGTATACTGGGCGTCTTGTAATGGTCGGTAGATCAATACGATGCTGCGGGGGTGCCACGGCGGGTGGTTTGGGGATGGGCGGTCGCCATGGCAACGCGCCTACGCGCAGCCTGCGTTCCGAAGAGACGCCCGATATATCCCGCTTCCGTGGGCGGACTCATTATAGAACAAACCGTCAATATGATTAACATTATTTTAAATTGTTAAGTTATTCACTATATCGTCTAATGTAGGTACACTTTTAACGATATTGTTTATTCATAATGTATGCAGTTTGATTTGTACAAAGGAAGGTTTAACTGCCTACGATACAGGTCTTCCTCGTGTAGGTAGTTGAGATTAATGATTGTATCTGCTGTTTTATGAAAATAAAGAAAATTATTATTAATATTAATATAAATTTATTATTATATTCAGAACGCTATATTTGTGTTAAAATTTAATAAAACGACTGCATCATCATCATCTCAGCCAAAAGACGTCCACTGCTGGACAAAGGCCTCCCCCAAGGATCTCCACAACGACCGGTTTTGTGCTGCTCGCATCCAGCGGCTTCCTTTAATGAAATATAACTTTCTCCCTTTTAACTTAATTAACCTGACTTTAAAAATATGAATAAATATGAGAATCAGATGATTCCTCAAAATAGTCCTCAATTGTCCCCATTTAAGAAATACAATATCGGAAAATTATCTTTTCACATTACTATAGCTATATCACTCAGTGATCGATCACTCAAGGGGCATGCCCTTCGCAAAAGTTAAGCTACGTCAAGCGCGGTCGGCATTCGCATGGGTGAACAAATCTTTGTCCTCGGGTTTGTTTTAGAAAGCACTTCATTTTGGTTTCGGTAGCTAGTCGTAGTAATCATTAAAACAAGAGTAGAATGTCACTGATATGGTTTTTAGAGGCATAACGGATGCTCTTGCAATTAGGCTAAGTAACTACCTTTGTAGTTTATCTTCCTGGAATATTGTCGGAAATTATCTTCATAAATCACCCTTGTTTTGAATCCTTTTTGAATGACTTGTTAGAAATAACAGTTGTATTGTTCTTAACAGATGCCGTGAAAATCAATTCATGTGCGCCATCGGTGAATGCATATCGCTGCACTGGCGTTGTGACAAAGAGGCTGACTGTCCCGACAACTCTGACGAAGCCGAATGTCGTAAGTGTAGTCAATTTTTGACTTCTTTCTCATCAATTTTTCCAACTTTCCAACATAGGGACTTAAAATAAAATATTTGTAGTGCAGTGTAGAGCGAGAATGCAAATAAAGCATGATAGCACTCATTCATCTTAAAAGGCGCTATCACAATTTTATCTTTTTGCTCGAAATTATTTTCACAGTTCTACTGTTATTTTGGCGCCCTTTGCCACCGGGCGCCTAGAGCGTCCGCTCCTCTCGCTCTACCCTAGAGCCAGCGTTGAGTGGGAGCGGAGTGGAGCTGTGTGAAAATAGTCCCTTTATTTCAACGTCTCTTATCCGCTAAGAAAATCTTTTAATGAATGCTCATACTACTCCGCTCTGCTTACATTCTCGCCGCTTCAGTGAAGTACCAGGAATACCTACCTTGTAGGATTAAATGCTTCGTTCAATTACAGCCGTGGATCTTCTACGCTGCGGTGAGACCGAATTCCAATGCGACAACAAGAAGTGTATCCGAAGAGAGTTCCAGTGCGATGGTGACAACGATTGCGGCGACTGGACTGATGAGGACTCCTGTCCCATGATGCCTGGTAGCTGTAACGCCGGGGAGTTCAAGTAAGTAGCAGGGACGGATTCTTTTAGCTTTTAATAAAACCACCGATCTCACATGTTATGCTCGATAGCCACGATAGCATAGCACGCTCGTAAATTTTTTTCAACACTTAGTCTTTTTTCAATATGTTATGCTCCGTTTGTGGTCGGGTTTGTCCTTAGGCATAGCTGACTACCGCTATTACCTTATCTAGGTACACAAAAATGTTTTGTCAGTTAAACGTAAAGTAGCCTATGGTACCTCAGTGGTTGAGGATTTCGGAGTAGTGCACCACCATCTTTGGCTTTATCGTAACTTATATTCTAGTTAGATAGAGGCATATTGCCAAACCGTACTTTTTAAAAATATGTTCTTATGTCTTGTGGAAGATCTTTACAATGACATTCATTTCCGATATCATTCTTCATTCTCATCCCATCTACATTACCTGCAGATATTATTAGAAATAAATTTAAATATTTTTGTTCTTCCTTTTAGGTGCAGTGATGGTAAATGCATTCCGGAACGTTGGCGCTGTGACTTCGAAAGGGATTGCGCTGATGGGGGTGATGAATTGAATTGTGCACCCAATGTCATGCGCAATTGCACTAACGACGAGTATACGTGTGCTGACAAGCGCTGTATTTTGGTAAGCATATTCTTCTTTAACGCCATAAAGTGGTTTAGTCCTTTTTCTTCGAATTCCATTCTTTATAAGGAATCTGTTCAACGACGAATTGGAAAAAAAAATCATTCTAAAAATGACTAAACCTGATAAGATTTATGGAATAAGAGCTTTAAAGTTTTTTAATTTACAGAAAACTTGGCTTTGCGATGGTGTGCGCGACTGCACGAACGGTGAAGACGAAATGAATTGTGAAGTGTTTTGCGAGGAAGACCAATACATGTGCAAAACTCAGGAGCATCTTTTGAGCAATGCATTCAGAAACTGCGTAAATAGGAAGCACGTTTGCGACGGCATGAAAGATTGCCCTCGAGGTGACGATGAGGAGAACTGTCCTACAAAGAGGAAATGCACTGCTGATGATAAATGTGAAAAACAATGTATAACAACACACGATGGTTTGCCTGCTTGCACTTGTCCGATAGGATTTTTGTTAGCGGACGATGGCTACAGGTAAAACTCCTCATACGCTAGTTTTTCCAAAGCGGCGCAAAGGCCACTTTCCATGTATCTTTTTATCGGGCTAACACTTAATGTCAAATTCTAAAATAAAAACTATTAAAAAGTTATAGTTGACTTTGTAAAAAGATACAATATTTATACCTATTTTTCAGTTGTCGTGACATCGATGAGTGCATGTATGAACAAGACCCGGTGTGCTCACAAACCTGTTCCAACACAGTAGGAAGTTTCCAATGTGGTTGCATGACCGGCTACGTTCTGCGGCCTGATGGTAGATCATGCAAACCTACGGGAGAATCACCGTCGCTTCTGTTCTCAAACCGTATTGGAATACGTCAGGTAGGAAGGAATTCACATTATTTATTTATTTTATTTAATAGGACAACCAACAAAATTAACACTAAATTAAATTAAAGTTGTTTTTGTACAAAAAAGGACAAAAAAGGAAAGCTAAGTGTCATCTTACTTATAAGGCTGCCACGGCATGCAATGTGGACTAAAATATACTATTTAAATACTATAATTAAAAAAATATAATAATAGAAATAATCATTATAAACATTGATAGCTCGGTTACGTTTATCATCAACTCGTGTCACTTAACTTTTATATTATATAATACTAGCTGTGCCCCGCGGTTTCACCCGCGTTCTATTAGTCATAGCGTGATTTAATATAGCCTATAGCCTTCCTCAATAAATAGACTATTCAACACAAAAATAATTTTTCAATTCGAACCAGTAGTTCCTGAGATTAGCGCGTTCAAACAAACAAACAAACAAACAAACAAACTCTTCAGCTTTATAATATTAGTATAGATAACTCTGCTAAGTTAGTATTTTGTGGACAACATTTTTGTCATTACAGGTGTGGCTTACCGGTGACAACTACATGTCGGTGGTAAAAGGATTACATAACGCTGTTGCCCTAGATTTCCATTACGAAAAGAAGTTAATATTTTGGTCCGAAAACAATTTGAGAGTTATACGAGTTGCTACTATGGATAATAATAACATGACAGGTAAGCATATAAAAATGGGATAAGAAAGAAACGTGCAATTAAATCATAATGTTGAATTAACGATTTCTGAATTTCGTCTATTTGCAGATGTTATTAAATGGGGACTGGAAACACCGGGAGGTGTGGCTGTCGATTGGATACACAATTTATTGTTTTGGACGGACTCGGGGACCAGGCGTGTTGAAGTAGCCACCCTCGATGGTACCCAGAGAGCAGTGCTTGCCGCAAACGATTTAGACAAGCCTCGTGCGATTGCTGTCCATCCAGGAGATGCTTTGGTGTTTTGGACTGATTGGGGTTAGTACATAAGAGCATTTCCGAGCCAGATAAACATATGCTTTAGTAATAAATCATATTGTAGATAATACACATACATTTTATCATGTTTTAACAGTAAGCCTAAGGAACTAGTTTATAGGTTTTGACAAAACATCGAGTGAATGAAAAATAGCAAAACAAATTTAAATTGGCAGTTTTTCTTCCACGTGAAAATGTATATGGTAGGAAGACATCTTACAAACAGAAGAAAAATAAATAGTAAATAATAATATATATCTGAAAAAAAACAATAACATAGATTAATATGTTTCACAGGTCCCAATCCCAAAATAGAACGGGCTGACATGGATGGTAGCCGACGGAAGAGTGTTATAGTAGATCAAATATTTTGGCCTAATGGTCTTACTATTGACTACATGGAATCTAAGATTTACTGGGCGGATGCGAAGCACCACGTCATCGAAAAGGCAACGTTTGATGGACGTCAGAGGAAACGGGTAAGATAAATCGAAAATGATGAGCTTAAAATTATAAAAGTTAGCAAAACAACTTGAAAAATAATGGCATTTTCTTTATAGATAACTAACAAGGGTCTACCTCATCCTTTTGCAATAACATTATTCGAAGATGCTATTTATTGGACTGATTGGCATACCAAAAGCATATCAACAGTCAATAAGAAAACGGGAATGGGAATACAGACTGTTCACGCAGGATTGAACGTTCCTATGGACATTCACAGGTAGGATTAACACACATTTGTATTTACACCCTTAAAATTAATGTTGAATGGAAATATTGGTAATAATGGTATATTTGTTTTAGCTATCACCCTCTAAGGCAACTCAAAACTTACAAGAACCGATGTGGTGGCAACAATGGTGGATGCTCACATCTTTGTCTACCGAACAGCAATGACCGCTCTTGCCGCTGTCCTGTTGGTTTTAATCTCAATTCTGATAGGTAAGTTTTATGGTAACTGGTAATAATACTTAATATGAATTGCAGAAAGCTGTAACTCCAAAATATATATTTCCTTTTGCATAATGACGCAGCTTCTTCTAGCTGAATCAATCGGAATTTAATTTACTTTTATTGAAATATGGATGTGGCACCACCATTTTACGTGTTATTACATTCTACTAACATTATCTTTGCAGTCGAACTTGTGAAGAGACGCCAGAGAAATTATTACTTTACGCACGACGTAAAGACATAAGATTGAAGCAATTGAATCCAAGAAAACAAACTGACTCCTTGGATATGGTGAGTTCTTACAATTTAGATAATTTTATTAAAACCGATATTTATTTTCTTTAAAGTTTTGTGTCTTAATGCTACCGTACTAATTAAAATCTCATAATATTGGCTGCCGATCAGGTCATCCCTGTGGACAACATAAAATCGGCAGTGGCGTTAGACTGGGATCATAACAGCAATTCCATATTCTGGACGGACGTGGAGAAGGATACGATTAATCGAGCTTTCCTCAATGGTTCCCATCAAACTGTAATTGTGGGCTCAAATCTAAGTAAGTTCAATTACTTCTAAAAATTTATAACTCTAAGTACAATTTTGATACTAACTCTGTTGTTTTTCCTGTACTTTAGTTTCTCCAGCCGGTCTAGCCTATGACTGGATAACTGACAAAATATACTGGACTGACGCTGGAACTAACAGGATTGAAGTGGCAAACGCCGATGGAAGCATGAGAACCTTACTGGCTTGGGATAAAATTGATAAGCCAAGAGACATTGTAGTAGATCCAAAAGGTAAGCTTTATACTTGACCGGATTACGACGAATGCTTTTGTAAATAATTTATGAAAAGGTTTGTCAATATTGTTATTGTAGACATTTCTGATATCTTTGTATATTTTAGGAGGAGTAATGTATTGGTCAGATTGGGGTGCTACTCCTTGCATTGAACGCGCCGACATGGATGGTGGGAATCGACATAGGTTGATATATGGTGATATGACATGGCCTAATGGTTTGGCTCTAGATTTCGGAAACAATCGCATTTATTGGACTGATGGTGGCAACCGCACAATTGAATACGCAAATCTCGATGGAACTGGACGAGGCGTTTTAATCGGTGCGAATGAACAATTACTCATACCTACCCAAACAAACATTTTTAAGTTTAAGAGCTTTAATAATACTTACTTTGCCTACTTCTCAGGTCTGATGCAACATCTACCTCATCCGTTTGGTTTGGACTTGTATGGTGATGAGATTTTCTGGACTGATTGGGATACACAATCAATCCAAGCCGCTAATAAATACACTGGCAAGAACCGACGGACCCTGGGTGCTGGCGTCGCAGGCTTGATGGATGTTCGAGTATTCCATAAGGAACGTATTGGTGGTGCAAACAGGTACTTTACCATAACACTGTTATTACTTTTTTGACTTGTGTTGTAATCCTTGAAACAACTTATTTCTCAACTTTGAAACTATTTCAGATGCGGTAAGAACAATGGAGGTTGCTCACATCTTTGCCTCTTGAAACCTAATGGACGATCTTGTTCCTGTCCCATTGGAATAAAGCTAAGCGTAAGTTATTATTATTTGTTTAAATATAAACTATGTTAAAATGGTTATTTACGTTACAACTTTTCATGTTACAGAAAGACGGAAAAACCTGCGTCAACGGTCCAATCAATTACTTGATATTCGCCCATCGCGTTGACATCAGAATAGTCTCACTAGATGTTCCGTATCTGGTTGATGTAGTACTTCCACTGCCGCAACTCAAGAATGCGCTTGGAGTAGATGTGGATCAGAGAACTGGTAATTATAACTACGGCACTTAAAAAACTACTAGGAGAGAATAGCTAAGCAAAATAACAATATTCGGTTACAGGTCTTGTTTATTGGACGGACACTGGAGAAAGAAAAATTCAACGAGCTAACAAAGATGGGAAAAATAATGAAACGGTAATAGGTAGTGGTCTCCACACAGTAGACGGTATCGTGATCGATTCGGCAGGACGCAAGGTCAGTTTCAATGTATTGCAATCAAAGCTTTAACGAAAAATAAGATCGAAACCGGTAGCAAACCTAAATGTGTATTTTTACAGATTTATTGGACGGATGGCGGGCGCAACAGTATCGAGGTAGCCGAATTAGATGGAAGCAATAGAAAAGTTCTAGTATGGACCGGCTTAGGTAATTAAATTGTAACTTTTCTTTAATGCAAATATTTGTTTTACCTATCTTGTAATTTACATAATATCATAATATATTATTACTTTTTAACAGATTCACCCCGAGCCATTGCTCTTCATTACGAGGAAGGATTAATGTTTTGGTCAGACTGGGGTCAATCAGCGAAAATTGAAAGGGCGGACATGGATGGTAAAAACAGGTACGATAATGTGTTTAACAAAAAGTACCTACATACATGTTTTTTTAACATTTTTAATATAATTATAAAGCTATTGACTGTATTTAATGCTGTTCTATTAATTTAGACGCATCATCGTGGACAACAACATCAAGTGGCCCAACGGCCTCGCGATCGACAGAATAGACGGCCGACTTTACTGGAACGATGCAAAACGCCTCACTATCGAATGCTCCGACTTTAATGGCAATGATCGGCGCGCTGTGATAAACGACGTCCCCTACCCTTACGGGATTGTTATAGTGGGGCAACACATTTACTGGACCGACTGGAAGACGAGCGCGCTTCACAGAGCTGACAAAGCTGATGCCGGGAACAGCATAATAATAAGGGAAAAATTGGAAGGACTCATGGATATACGAGCTGTACAGGTAAATGTCATGTAGTTTTTTTATAATTTGCAAGATATTCTACAAATTATAACGTAGCTTTACAAAAATCATTCAGTGAGTGACTATAATAAAAAAAATGTAATGATTAGACTTCACAGCTTAGTTAGACCTATTAGGATCAACTATATCGTCAAAATATATTTGTATAACGCAGGGTGAACGTGTATTAGAAGATGTATGCGGCACAAACAATGGTGGATGTTCCCACTTATGCCTCCGATCACCTCGTGGCTTTACGTGTGCATGTCCGACGGGATTATACTTCGTAAACAAAACCGAAACCAAAATATGTAGAACATATCCCGAGAACTTCTTAGTTTTCGCAACAAGGGGCAGCATAGCAACCATATCACTCGACACACCTGAACAGTGGGATGTCAATCTGCCGCTGAAAGAAGTTGAGAATTCTATTGCCGTAGATTTCCATTGGGAACGAAAACAGATATTCTACACTGACGTCAACAGAGATTGTATCAGGTATGTTACGAATTACGAATTACATAAATTTTGACAAACTGTATAACTTTCGATTCAAAACTAAAATTTTATTTTACTTTTATTTTAGCGTTATTAACATGTTAAATATGTCGGAAAGTAAAGTTCTCATAAAAGAAAGACTTGATACGCCTAACGGCCTAGGTGTCGATTGGATTGCTAATAATATTTATTGGACTGATAACGAGTACAAGGTATGTGAAGATGGTCATATTACAACAGTAGTCAATTAAAATTTCAATTAGATATTTTTTGTTGAAAGATGGCCCTTCATTACAGGTTGTTGAAGTGGCAAGACTAGATGGATCATCGAGGAAATCGATAGTGACAGGTCTAAGTGAGCCAAGAGCTTTGGCTTTATTCCCAGCTAAAGGGTAAGAAATGCAAACTACAACAATTATACTTAAAGATGCAAATTTTCCACCTTGTGTTGTTTTAAGAGATTATTATAAATATAAATTGATCTTGCAGGTATCTTTATTGGAGCGATTGGGGTGAACATCCACGCATCGAAAGAGCATTCCTAGACGGGGGGCAAAGAAAAGTCATAATAAACCAAGACTTGGGTTTCCCTAACGGCATAACGATTGATTATAGAGAAAGAAGGTTGTACTGGACTGATGCTCTGAAAGACAGAATCGATACTGCGGACTTGAACGGGCATCATCGCGTACAATTAGTCCCAGATGCTAAGAATCCATTTGGAATGACTCAAGTATGGTTCACGTTAATTTCTTTCAGAACTTCCATAACAAAATCAGCTTTGTTTTAAATCTAATATTTAATTGTGTTTTAATTTTTAGTTCAATGACTACATTTATTGGACTGATTGGTACAAAAAGTCGGTAATGAGAGCTGACAAGAAGACGGGCAAGAATGTCACAGCAATTAGAACGGATCTAGAAATGACTATGGAAATAAAGGCCGTATCAGCCGAAAAGCAACATGGCTGGAACCCGTGTAAAGAAGACAACGGGGGTTGTTCACATCTCTGCTTCTTTAGGGCACATGACTATATTTGTGCTTGTCCTGACGATGCAGATGATCGTCCTTGCTCAACAGGTAAATGTTCATCTTCAACTTTGTTTCGTTTCGTATCTAGTAACTATAATTTCCACTTCTGGACAGATGTACAATATATAATTTGTTGTAGATCCCAGGATACGCATCGACAGCAAGATGCCATCACACTATCCGTCGTACTATGACTACGCGGACATTGAAGCGGGAGACAAACTCATGCCTCCGCCTACTTCAGCGCCGGAGAAAAATATTGCTGCCATCGTGATCGGGGTCACGATGGTGACCCTTATCATCATTGCAGTTTCGGTTCTTTGTTTTATTTGTGGTAAGTCCTGTTAAAATCTCTTGGGCCATAAACTTTATGACAGCTTGTACGGCTGGTGGCAGCGTTCAAATGCAGTTTTGTATTAAGCTGATGAGATGGAGCAGCGAAGTGGGAAGCGACGCCATACTTTACACGTCAAACCCCACCGCCAGCGCCTCTTTCATCCAGTGTATGGCCTTAAATTCCAGCCCAAGAGTATGTCCACCACTTAGGTACTAACAATACCATCTTACTTTACAGTCAAGATCCACTGCGGTCCCGTAGAGTTTAAGGAGGCTTATCGCGAGTCCAGCGGTCATATCTCATTCCATAATCCGAATTACAACTGCACGACTTGTGGTAACGGCGAGGAACATGTTGAACGTCGGCCCAACCGGTTTCAAGGGATATTTAAATATGACAAGAGCCAGGTAGGTTTTCAAATCATATATAATCATCATCAGTAGGTACCTAATATTCTTGAAAAGCCAGCAGTTATTCCTATTAAACTAAACTTTTCTTGTAATGTTTTTAATTATATTTTTGATAAACTAGAGCATGACAAGATTATTTAAGAGACAAAAGTACCATCTGAGATTTTTTGTTGTAAAAATACATGAAAAATACTGAATAATTTTTTATTACTCCCGACTTTTTACCAGGAGCGGGTAACCAACGTGTACATCCCAGAGGGCACCAGCCTGCTGCCGCCGCCGCCGCCGCCTCCGCACAGGCAGCCCCCCGCGCGCCCCGCTACTCACGACGACTTCGAACCGGTGACACTGCAGTCGTTCGCCTGAACCTAACCCAACACAAATGTGAAACGGATTGAACGACGAAAGCCTGAGAGTAGCTATAGTAGCAGCCGAAACGGGAGTATCTGCGTAGATTAGATGCGTCCGCGGAGTCCGGCGGAGGGTGCCTGCTCACCACTCCCTGCATCGACATATTGCCGATACGAGCAGCGACCCGACCCTCCGTTCGTAATGACGTAGTTAGACTCACTAAATGTACCTACAGTATAAGTACAAACATTAATATCTGTGTCAAGTTATACAATACACTTACCTTTATGTTCAGTGCACAGTACATTTAGAATTGTATCTATGACTATGGAAACGGAATGTAAAACAGTCGCCAGTGGAATTGTGCCTAAACACAAAAGTAGGTTGTGTTCAATAGCGTTGAATAAGCTTCTGGGTAAGTGGATTCGACCGTTAACTTAATGATACACAAATCATATTTTTATAATGTTGTCTACCTCATACATCGATCCATGCAGTGGGAAGTCATTATTCTGTATTATATTTATAAGAATGCACCTAAATTATAATGCAATATTATAGAAGTGCTAGATGGCATTCTGGAATACATTTTAACTTTCAATGTATATGTAGCGCTCTTGAACGCAGCCTAATGGAATACGAGTTAAATGACAAAGCATACAAAATCTAAAGATTATTGTATAGTCATCGATTACATTGTTTATTTTTGTGATCGGAATTCAATGCTTACTAATTCTATAATTATTATTGTCAATTGCAGGTTTGAGAAAGTATCCTGAACGATACGTAATCTTAAGATCACACACTGTTAGAAATTTAAAAACAATAATAAAAAAATACTTTATGTTTTAACCAAGTTCTTGACTTCTTTACAGTTTATTAGAATAAAACAAATAAATTATTCACTCACTTTCAGATTTGTATTCATCTAAAACCATCTGATAAAATATTAAATATGTGTTATATTAAAAGTAAGACATATTTAATTATACTGGTAATAATACTGAATATTGTTATTTATTAGCCATAGATAAATACTTTTAGAAATTATAAAATAAATATGGAAACATCCTTTGTGTAAATAAATGTGTTTACTAACTAACACCGAATAAATAATCAAATGAATTTTGAAAAAAAAATAGTTTTAAGATTCAAGTTAAATTACTACGGTACCATGCTTAATGCTAAAGACCTGTACGTGTGTACACTGGTCCGTTTTTATTATCAAGGGAATCCTCCCTTGATAATAATGTCATGGAATGGCTAATTACTGTGCGCCCTCGCGATTGTTAAACAATTGAAGATTGGCATGGTACCGTGGTACAAACAAAATATAAAATTATCAAAAGTATGAATGAATGTGGAAACGAGTAAGTATCTAAGTGTATAATATTTATTATTTTTGTAAAGGTAAATCTGTCATGTCCTCCCAGCGGCTCACTGAGGGGGTCATGTCAGTAATTATAAATATTTATATATTTATTACCACATAAATTATAGAAATAAAACTTCTAAGTACGTAGAGGTTTGGGATCATATGTATTTTTGTTTCATTTGGAAGAGTTAAGTGATGTTGTCCCAACCTCGCAGATCCAACAAAATAATTGAATTTAACGAGTTAAAACAAGTTATGAAGTCCTGTGTTTGCCGAAGTAAAGAAATGAATTCACTTTTAGAAGTAATTCACCTTTAAAATGGTGACAATAAAATATCAATGTAAATAGTTAGTTTTAATTACGACATTTCTTGTCAAACAAATAATATTGCATTGTAAATAATAGTTTATTTATTTCGTTACGTTATGGCGTTTTGATTTTATCAACTGTTGCAACTACATCTGAATGTAGGTCTACATTACATTTCATATCAGATAATTTCTTAGTAACTTACTTATCTAGAATTAAAGACGATAATGCTTTCATTTTTATTATTAACTAAAAAGCCTAAATATGGTTTTTCTTGCAGAAATAACTTTAAGAAAGTTTAGACTAATATAATGAACACCTTCTTGTTACGAGAATTTTGATTGTACATATATCTTTTGTTTGTTGGTTTATTACGACACAAACACGATTGGACGTACATGACGTTACACAGGGTGTTTTAATCTAAGGTAGAGTTAGGGCGGGAGTCAACGGTGTAACCGAACTTTAATATGGGCATTGATTTGTATTAAACATTATTTGTTTTTAGATTACTTTCTGGTACACATACGCCAATGGAAATTATTATGAAAGAAATATTATATTAGTTATTAAATATTGTTCACGTAAAGTTTAGCCCCTTCGCACTTTTAAAGGCAATAATATGTGTTATAATGATTTAAATAAGTTAATTTAATGAAACCGATGTGACATTTGATGATTCACATATTATTATTTGAATTACCTATTACCAACAATCTAGTTAAAACATTGATGGAGATTCTACAATACCGTTACGTAACATAAAATAATAATCTTATTATGCACTATCTTTATAGTTAATTCAGCAGAGTACTAAAATTATTTAAAAGTAGGTATTAATATTTTTGTATTGTTATTATTTAAATGATAACAAATTATTCCGCCCCATCGCAACGTTTTTGTTGATTGCCTTCAATACTAATAAATTCAAATTATTTATGAACTAACATGTCGCAGTGAGGTCAGAAAACTTCCTATTATTAATAATTAAATGTCCGAATATAATGGTTCTTATAAAGTCCGATTATCCTAAAAAAATAAGATTGTTACGAAACAATAACAACTTCAAGTTTACAATGTTTTTTATATTAGTTTTAAGACGATTTTATGTAAATTGTTTTGTTAAATAGCTTTTAAGGAAAGAAAACGTTAAAAGTATGTGAGTGCTGTGATACCAGATGCTTGGAGAGTTAGTGTTGATCACCGCCGGTGGCAGTCGCGTGAACATTGCCACAAATCATATTTATTTGATAAACTATGACGTCATTGTGCCCGGACATGTTGCCCAGCAATCGCGCATTGCTGTACAATATGCACAAACTATGTATGTACCTGCATCTGCATTACATCACATTTTACGCACAATTGATGTTTGAAAACCAATTTTGAAATACAAAGTCTTCATCTCTTTCGTTTGACATGAGAAATTCTAAATTTAAACTATATTGATGCGTGCCAAATTTATTAATTGAATACTATTTAGTTTTATTACTTTGGATATTATTATTAAATTATAGTGGGAAATTAGATAATGAATTAAACAGCTTTTACACCTTGTGGCCTCCATGCGGGTGTTGAAACTGTTGTCTGATTTATTATTGTACTGAAAATTTAAATAGAAATTATTCGAATAAAATATTGGTGGTTTTATTTAAATGTGAATACACCTTATGTTTACGCTGGACCGACCAAATAGACTAGTACCTATACAGGAAGCAGAGAGATAAATGGCGGCAGATTGTTAAACATGCCACCAATCGTAGAATCTTTATTGATGACCACGAGCATTCCAAGGGTGACAGCGACTAGGAAAATGCTTACCTTGGGTTGGCTTTAGTAATCGGCGGCAGGAATTAGAAATTGATAAGGGTTGGTTTTTATTGGGGTTGATTACCCCTTGCAATCGACACCCCCCCACCCCGCGGAGATGCGTGGTTTTTTTTACACGTGTTTGAAGTTACGTTATCTGTTGGGTATTCTGTACTGTTGGATAGGTTAAGTTAAATTTTTTTTCCCGAGCGTAGCGAGGGCCAAACGGAAGGGGGGGAGCGTAAAAAAAATAAAATTTAAAAACTCACGTAATCTGTTGGGTATTTTGTGCTGTTGGATAGGTTAAGGCTTTTTTTTTCCCGAGCGAAGCGCAGCGTAGCGATTGCCAAACGGAAAGAGGGGGCGTAAAGAAGAAAAAAAAAACAACTAAGTCAAAGGTTTTTTGTGATTGATTACTTGATAAGAAGTGGCAGATAAAAAACTATGGGTTTCCACGTCTCCCCCCTTTAAGAGGGGCACATCACTACCCCCCTCCCCCCTACCGTACCCTCTACGACTGCCGCCGATTACTAAAGCAACCCCCTTACCTTTATTATACCCATAAAGTTATTATACCAACGGATTAAAGCAACAAACACGAGCTGTCAAACGAAACCGAAATAGGATGACATTAGTGTGTGTTTGTATCTCAGAATAATAACTAAAGCTATAGAAACCGGACTAAAATAGCAACACAAATTCATCAGTTCGCACTATTTTAACTTAATGAACCTAGGTGATGTATTGGAACGAGATCGATTGTCCCTTTTCTTTCGTTATTTCGAAGGTGTCACCACATTTGTGAACAACGCCTCCGTGGCCGAGTGGCAGAGCGCTCGGCCCGATACCCGAAGGTCCCGGGTTCAATTCCCAGGTCGGGCCAAAAATGTATTTCGGATTTTCGATGCATAGCCCGGGTTTGTGATCGCCAACCCGCATTTGGCAAGCGTGGTGATTAAGCCATTACCCATCAATTGTAGCGATGACTTGATTTCAATGATGGAGGCCTTTGCCCAGCAGTGGGACAATTATAGGCTGTTTACTTACTTTACTTACTTACTTACTTACCACATTTGTGACGTCATATTTGAGGTATGACTTTATCGATTTTATTATCGATCTAAATAATTGAAAACAACAACATAGTATTTCTTTTGTCACTATATTTGTTTAACATATATGTTAATTTGACAATAAATACACAATAATACAACCGGTTTGGGTTACACTATCAAACAGCAAACTCATTGAAAAGAAACAATTTTAATAAATTTGAATAATGAAAGAAACAATAGATACTCGCATAATACTAGTCTTTACATTTAACTTAAGATTTGAAAAAATATTAATTAAATTAAACCTTAACAAAATCTTAAACGATATTTATTTAAATATGGGCTAGAGCCAGTATGTAAACAGAAAAAGGTTAAATCATCATTGAAAAAACAATACGAAATCAATTTTAGCAATTACACAGAATTTGTTATCAGAAAATATGATTTCGTAAATCATCATCATCTCAGCCAAAAGACGTCCACTGCTGGACAAAGGCCTCCCCCAAGGATCTCTACAACGACCGGTTTTGTGCTGCTCGCATCCAGCGGCTTCCCGCGACCTTTAGACCGATAGCGCTAGGCTATTTTGAGGTCATAAGTTTAAAAAATTCTAAAGTTATTTTTTTTTTGCTTGTGGATAAAGTCGTACCTATAAAGCTTATTATTGCATTTTGTGTCACATCTGTCACTTGCTTTTTCAGCAATTCGATGATTTGTGGTTGATTTTTTTTATTCAAATCAAAAGTGGCAAAATAAATTTAAAGTTTAAAATAATGATGGTATCATATCTAGGATAGCCTGTGGAGTGTGCAAACATAGTTTGTGTCATCTTCGTCCAGTGCAAACTGTCTTAGGGTCAGTATGTAAAAACAGTGCAAACAAAAAATTACAATTGATTAAATATCTACTTCCTATCTCAGATCACTTACATAAGACCATTAAATAATTTTGTGCCAAATTAGGCCACGCAATTTTAAGATTTTTTATTATTTTGTTCTTTCAAGCTACAAACGCTTTAAAAAAATATTACAATGATTAGAGTTCACATATTCAATATCTTAAATGCATGAAAAATTGACTTTATAAATTTGTGCCGTATTCATGCACGATATTTAAATGAATAAAACACAAAAACAATAGTTGCGGTAGAAGCGGGCGGACGCGGGCAGGCGACATCGGACGGGAGGCATACGCACGCACACACGTTCGTTCGGTACGATTTTTTCAATGCAAAGTGTTCATAAATAAATTACATGCCTATCATATGAGTAATAATTGACTCTTATCTCCGCTAAGTAATAAACAAATGTGTTCGTACCTTCGAAGGTACCTACCTATAGAGATAACAATAATGACGTGCGAATTTTGTACGATGGACGAAGAGCTCGATGGCTCGGAAAATCGGCATACCTACCTACCGCTTTTTCGTTATACCTCTGCTCGCGGTATGTCTCGCGCGCGCCCGCCGCGCCCCGCTTCGAGTTGGTAGTGTACAGACAACAAAACAAAATTAATACAAAGTAAAAAAAATGTCGACATTTTTATGTGTGGTGATGGTGACCACTTGACCAGTATGACGGAGTAGTTTCTGATGGTGGAACTCCTCAGAATACATGTATCTGTTGTACCTATGGGTACAATCGAGTTAGTTCGCGATAGTACATAATAATATGTGTAACACAAATTACTTTAAACAGTACTCAGCAAGTACAAGCAAGCCACACGCCCCACCCAGATCAAAGTTCTATACGTGCGGAGACGGAGAAAGAATACTTTTAGCTCCGCCCCTCTCCTCCGGTGGGTGTCGTAAGAGGCGACTAACGGATTTTCGAGCTTCCAAATGCCCCACTGTGTGGTAGGGCTTGCCTTGACTACTGTATTACCACAGATTACTTAATAGTTACGTACGCATGGTGTAAAACCCGTCAAGTGACCGCTTGTCGGTCGCGTTTCGGGATCAGCCAGCGTATAACCAGAGCTCGAGTGGATGGTGCTGCGATGCATTTCGTCTGTGGAGGCTTCCGTCGAACCAGTGCCAAAAAGACCTTGTTAACCCGCCGACCAGGGAGACCCGTAGAAACGGCTGTCCCGCTAACCGCCCGTGGCACAGTACAGAAAGCGAGCCTAACCAGCTCGTGAGGCTGCCCATCTGTAGGCAGATCCCTGGTGAAACAGGTCGCTGCACTTTGACTATTTGCATCGCGGTAGCATTTTCTCGATTCACGTCTCCGTCCTTCTCTCCACCATGACAGTGCCTAACATTAAAACTGGTTCTACAGCGGTGCACCTCCCCCCTCCCCACCACCACCATACCGTTTGAGGACGAGTTCACTAACATCCGCGGACTCCATGCAAACCTCAATGCCGTCCACCACCATCTTGAGACGGCACGGCCAGCAATGTTGTTTTTGACGGAGACGCAAATAATCTGTCCGGCCGACACCAGCTACCTGCACTATCCGGGCTTTGTGCTTGAACAATCCTTTAAAGCCAAAACCGGTGTTTGCTTGCTCGTTCGCTGGAGGACACTTCCTTTTCCCTTTTTGTGGTACACGTCAAGTTGGGCTCTCATAACTGTGTCTACGCCTGCGTCTACCGATCCCATAAAGGCAACATGGAGACAACTCGACTTATGGAACATCTTAGTCGGGTACTAGATGATGCGCAGGAGCGGTTTCCATCAGCGGTGTTCGGATGTCACATTGAGACACGTTGAATATTGTGGCCGCGCGGTTTATTGTTGTTAATATTATTTGATAAAACCTCTATCGAGAGAGAATTTTGTAAAGTTTGCCTTAATTTTGTAATGTCCTAACGAGGGCAAATCCGGCTGCGTGGTTGAATCGAACCCCAGCTTGGAAACGCGAGTTTTGTGTCCGCGTTATAACCTCTCACGGGAGAGTGATTCGTATTGGTGTGTGGTGACATCGTGCTTGCGCATGAAGCAGCACGATCCGGGTAATACATACTACAGCAGCGCCTCAGCAGCGCCAGCAGGCATGACAAGCGGAGAGGAGGCTCCGATCCAGCCCCGTGTTCGCCGGATATCTAGGGAACCCGTCTTTCTCTGGCCTTCCTCGCCACCGCCCTCTTTTGTTCCTTTTGATAGGGTATAGGTTCTACTGGGATAGCCCAGGTGAGTTTTTTTAAGGTTTTTAATGTTTAATTTTGGCTGGCTTGGCCCGCTAGGAACCGAACTTGAAAAAGTGTAGATCGGTGAATCGCCTAACTAGACGGAGATACCACATTGCCAGTTTGGTTGTCCACTCTATAAGCCCGGTGGACACGGCTCCGAACTGTTGGCTTATCTCTAACAAGCGGAATTGGTGTTTTTGGGGGACTTCATTGTTCACCACGAGTTGTGGTTAAGTTCCTCCAAAACTGACTATGCTGGTAGAACTGCCCACACATTCGCTCTCGCACACGACCTGAACCAACTGGTGAACCAGCCCACCAGGATCTCAGACATAGTCGGTCACGCGCCCTTTTTGTTGGACCTTCTGCTGACGAGTCGCCCAGCTGGTTATCGAGTGGAGGTTCGAGCTCCTTTAGGATCTTCGGATCACTGCTTGGTATTCAGTAAAGTGCCTCTGGCCCCACTAACGCCTTCAGTGGTATCGAAACGCCAGATTTGGCACTACTCGTCGGCAGATTGGGTTGGGATGGTATACGGGACTATTTCGCATCCGTTCCTTGGGTGCAGCGCTGCTTCAGTGGGAAGGACCTGACAGCTAGTGCGACTGCAATTGCTGATACTATAGTGTTAGGGATGGAATACTATATTCCGCACTCCTATCTCATCAGCAAAGGCAGGCGGAACCGATGGTTCAACCGAATATAATATAATATGATTATCCGCAAATAATACCACCAAGTCCTGCAAAAGAGCCAAGAACTACTGACGCATCCTACGGGCAGCCGTAGCTACAGTTACTGGCGTCTGGCCAAAACCATGCAATCGAACTTCTACCAACCCTCGCTGCCACCACTGAGATGTCCAGAGGGTACTTTAGCTCACAACCCGCAGGAGAAGGTCAATCTTCTGGCCAAACTCTTTGCGGCTAACTCCCGAGTCGATGACTGCAATGCACAGCCACCTACAATTTCTCACTGTGACCACGCTATGCCCGATTTTAAAATCAGGCAGTATGATGTCCGTGCGGAGCTGTAGTCAATCGATGTTCGGAAAGCTAATGGCCCTGATGGCATCCCTCCCTCCAATAGTCCTAAAAATGTGTGCAGCGGAGTTATCCCCCCTGTTAACGCACCTTTACCGTCTATCGCTCTCTTCAGGTTGTGTGCCGGAATCTTGGAGAGAAGCTAATGTGCAACCGGTCCCCAAAAAAGGAGATCGGTCAGATCCATCGAATTACCGCCCTATAGCCGTAACTTCAGTTTTGTGCATAGTAATGGAGCGCATTTTAAATAAACAACTTGTCCACTACCTAGAAAAACACTCCATAATTCACGATCACCAATACGGGTTTCTGCCGAAACGGTTAACGGGTGATCTTCTAGCGTACGTTGCACATCTATGGGGTGAGGCTATTGACAAGCGTAGTGAGTCGGTGGCTGTTAGCCTTGACATAGTCAAGGCTTTTGATCGGGTCTGGCACAAAGCTCTCCTCTCCAAGCTCCCGGCATATGGTCAGCCTGCTCAGTTCTGCAACTAGGTCGCTGGCTTCCTGCATGGGCGCAGAATCCGTGTTCTATCAGATGGATGCGCTTCGCGGCTCATGTCAGTGAACGCTGGGGTCCCTCAAAGCTCCGTTCTGTCCCCTACGCTGTTCCTTCTGCATATCAATGATATGCTTCCACTTGGAAATATTCATTGCTATGCAGATGATAGCACGGTGCATAGGGGATATAACGGTCACCCAGCAGCAGGGCGAGTCAAAACCGAAGTGAATCGAGTGAATCTTGTCATTGAGCTCAATCGGGTATTGGACCTCATATCTAATTGGAGCTACAATAATCTGGTTGAGTTTAATGCCTAGAAAACACAGGTATGTGTGTTCACGGCAAAAAAATCACCATTTCTTTCCCCTTCCAGCTCTTCAGGGTACATCTCTAAGCCTGCAGAGCCGTATCAACATGCTCGGTATGACGATACGCTGCGATCTGAACCAAAGGGACTACATCGAAGCCGTGATCAAAACAGCCTCACGAAAACTTGGTATTCTGAACAGAGTGCGGCGATTCTTTACGCCGGACCAGTTGTGCCTTTTGTACAAGACACAGGTACGGTCTTGCGTGGAGTTATTGCTCGCACATCTGGGAAGGTTCCGCAAAGTACCTTATCGATGCCTTGGACAGATTGCAGGCAGCGTCGCGCTGAACGCATTATCGGCAATGCAGAAGTCGCAAATACTCTCGAATCTCTGCAATTGCGTAGAGATGTTATTGTTCAAATTCGATGACGCATCCTTATCGCTAAACAAGCACTTGTATTAGAAGTCGAAGTCGCTGATTGATTCTGTTACTTTTTCAGATTCTTTCTTTTTTCTCTCCTATTCCGCTTCAATACATTTCGGATTATTATACGTGTTTCGGCAGGTTTTGTGTAGTTGTATTTAAGCACGGGCCTTAAAACAGTCTGCTTTTCCGTCATCCCTTACAATGCTCGATTCTATGAACTTTATTAGTCGTCTTTCTTTAACAATCACTGTATTAACGTCCACGTATGAGACCACATATAACACCTAGCTAGCTGTGCCCCGCGGTTTCACCCGCGTTCTATTAGTCATCGCGTGATGTAATATAACCTATAGCCTTCCTCAATAAATAGACTATTCAACACAAAAATTACTTTTCAATTCAAACCAGTAGTTCCTGAGATTAGCGCGTTGAACCAAAGAAACCAACAAATTCCGCTTTATAATATTAGTATAGATATATTGTTTTCAACCTCCATTTTAGTCTTTCACAGCTTCATTAACTTTTAAAGCAATCAAATCGAATAACAAACGCACTTGTCGCAACTTGCACCGAATACGAAGACCGAATGTAAACAAACAACACGTGACGCGCCGCGCCCGCGCTCTTCCCCGCGCTCGCCCTACGTGCTTAGAAATCTGTTTTTTTTAAATAATAAGAATTCGTGGATAAAAACATTATAAATTATGAATAGTGTTTTATTACACCATAATAATCAAAAACACGTAAACTCTAATAACTTGCACTTTCTTTTGTGGCTTTTACAGGGTTTTGTAATAAAAAATAAAATATCTATAAATATCGTGGATGAATTCGACACAAAATATTTTGAACAACAGATATCAGTACTCTAAAACGCGTAACACTTATTTAACCTATTGTAATATTCTTTCAGAGCTAGTTGGGCGACGTTTTAGGTACTGGTTAAATATCAGGATTCTCGTGGACAGAGATGACACAAATTGTCTATGTACATCAGTTACTACTTCGTTATTATCATAACAGTAAAATTTTCAACTCTAATTTTCTTTTCGTCCAAAAAAGATCGAAGCGACATATACCTAAATTTCTACCTATGCAAGTACCTAGGATGACACAAACTAATGTATTAGGTTGGGCAAAAGGTCCGGAAACTATATGCGAAACACAGACAACTTTAATATTTTTGAAACCTCAAAACCTAGCGCTATCGGTCTACTTCACCAGATCGTCGGTCCACCTTGTTGGAGGCCTGCCCACACTGCGCTTAAAATAAATAAAATTCGTAAATATTTATATTAATTTCAAAATTTGAATTAATTTTAATTATCTAATTTAGTAAAATTAGATAATATACTATTTTTGTTTCTGAATGTTTATTAATGTTATTTGTATGTATTTGTTTTTGCATTGTGCTGTTTCATAATTTCACTTAGGGGACTATAGGTTAACATTTAAGGAAATTTATATATATATTTTTTTCTTTGTGATACAACTGTTTGTCTCTTAATAAATAAAAATAAAAATGTTTTTTATAATCAAGTTCTGAATATGTCTGAGTATATTGTCACCTGTGCCAAGCGTTTCTGCAAAAAAATAATTTCTTATTATAATAAATGTTTAATAGGTTCAATATATAAATCAAAAGCTTTTTATTAATTAAATTACTAACCGGACCTCGGTACGAGATGGTTTGGCAAGATAAACATATCTGTTCGTATGATGATGTATGATCCTGAAATTGCATTATTTCTTTATTTTTATGTACGACATGTCTTCGTGTTAAATTTCTGAAGAGTTTCTTGAATCTGCAGACCTGTGCTATGTTTTCCTTCACAGGCACATTAGCACTTCCTGTAATACTGTAAAATCAAGGTTTGACGGTTCACCGTTTAAGTTAGGTTTCTTTGCAACTAATTGCTAACATGAATTGAATGAATTAATACATATTATACCATTTCATCAGATCCATCCATGATAAATAATGTAGGAACCGCATTTTCTCTAAGTCGCGTTCATTTCACATTTCCCTTACATGCAAATAAATCCATAGTAAAATGCTTAGAACAAATGTGATTAAATGCCTTTTTGAAGTCTAATACGATTTATCCACTATTATTTTTCCATTCGTTTTTGGCATGGACATTAGTGCATGGTCTTTAGGAAATTTGTAGAATAAAAGTATCGATATATCGATTTAGAAAAGTATGCACATTGTTTACGTCACATACATGATATAGATAATCCAATGCCATTTCTGAATTATTGTTAAATTTGCTATAAAAATTGAATTAACGGCTGGTTTTTGCTACAAAATGGTTCTACCAAATTTTATTTGTATTTTTATTCGCTTATCAGTTCACATTCGACAAATAATATAGCAAAAACATACCGATTGAAAGTCAATAGTCCATGACTATTTTCTTTTCGAGATTATTAGAAGTTGCAGCCCCCAACTACAAAAGAAATAGTACCACATAGACCACACACTCACTATTTCTAGTAATCCAAAGCATTCGTGCAATCTCGACAGAAATACTATTAAAAGCTGAAATAATTATGAGATACTAAGACAATGTTATTGTCCGAAGTTATTGACAGTCGATACTATTAATACGCGAACAAGTCAAATATATCTAAAAAGAACTGTCAGCTTTTAAATCAATGTACTTCTGAATTTGGCCGGGGCTTGGCCGGGCAAAAGGACTCTTAGATTTTATTTTTCTGATGACCGATGACATAACAATACAAAAAATAAAAACTAAGTGTCAACCATTTGTCGCACTCCAATCTCCTTTTCTAGCCATAAGATAGAACGGAACTAAACATAGTTGCGCGTTTTTTCTTTTAACCTTCCTTCTATAGCTTTAGTTATTGTTCTGAGGTTTGTATTGTACTTTAATGTATTATATTATTGTATTGTATTAGGTAATTTAACAACAGTAATACATATTCGTACCATATCATAACCGCGTGATAGACAGTGGACACGAAATATCGATAACTTGATGCAGCGCTAGTTTAAAACGAAAATTATTTCTTTATACAAAATATTCGTAAATTCTGCATTATGTGTATTCGATCTTTGTTTCTTACATAAATAAATGTTTATAGAATTATCACACTTAGTGCTTAAAATACGAAGCGCATTGGCAAAAATAAATCCTAGATCAAGAGGTGTCGATTTAGAATAATTTACCTGTGAAATGAGCATTTTTCAGGGTTATTGTACTGTGTTGTACAACACTAATAGCTAATATATTTTATAGCACTATTTCTCAAAAGATATCCACGATTTCACGTAAAATCATAAAAAATCACAGTGCTCAAATTTCCAGCATGCCGATAACTGCAGACGAACTTGTCAAACAGTTGCTAAAGCAGTTCTGTTACGTCGCATCACGCATATCTTTTTATCAGTGTTGCTGCTGGTAACATCTCGCTCGCTCAGCGCTTTGTTGCTCTATTCCGTTGATATAATAGCTTTATGTTTATACCCGACGTTTGCTACGAAGACTACGCTGTTTGCCCCTTTTTATACGCTGGTGTCAGCCCGTAATCATCGGCCGCGGCCGGTACAACTCGTTTGTAACGTCGTCGGGTAAAATAAGATATGCCTATAATACCTATACTTACTAATTACCTTGCCTTCATCCTCGTTAAATTATTTAATTTAAGAGCGTTTACGCCGCACACTAGCGCCACTAATGTAAAAAAACTTATCAAGACGTTACGGCCACTTTTAACTATAACGCCATATTTAACTAAACCATAACATGTCAGGTGTTCATTAGGTGACGTAAAAATGCTAAATTACTTCATTCAGATAGTTTGTTGAGCATAATTTGATTTTCTATCTCTAATTACTAAATATGCTTTTTTTTTCATTGGCGGCGCTAGTGTGCAGCGTAAACGCTCTTAATATAAGAGCTATTTGTAGCCTAAACTGAATAAATGATTTTGAATTTTGAATGGAACGTGAAAGTTTAAAAGTATACTAGTATCAGAGTATTTAAACTTGGTGGATTATTTGAAGGAAAACAGATGGTAAAATACATAATTTAACTTTATTTTTAATTTTATTACAGATATTTACGTGTTCAATGCTTAATCTAGTCAACAATCGCTTATATATCATAACTTGGTAGATAGATCCAAAGACGTCAAATACAAAATAAGTTAGGGTGATATCATTTTCATTATTAGTTAATTAGTACCCAATTCCATGTGATTTTACATCGTTCTCAAATATTATTTAAATAGATGTTAATACGAAATAAATTACATATTAACATAATATTTTTGTGCTTTTACATACTTTTTGGTGGGGTTTAAAAATACAATAATCATATTATTTTATATGTCTATTTAAAAAAAATATTGAAGAAATCACATTCATAGTTTTTAAGATTAATAAGGTGTCATATTGATCGAATCATCATATTCAATTATCTATATAAATAAAAATGAATGTTGCTAAGCGCAAAACTCGAGAACGGCTGAACGGATTTGGATGATACTTTGCACATAGACCATGACCCGGAATAGGACAAAGGATACTTTTTATCCTGGTAACAGGTTCCTGTGGGATAGTGTAGTCTTTGCGAACGAAGTCGCGGGCGACAACTAGTCATAAACAATAACCTAAAATTATTTCATACAACGTGAATAATATTTACAGTAACTGTTAAAACAAACTATTATTTAAAAAAATACATAGCAGTGGAAAAAAAGATTCGTTACTGTTGAGTCTCATAAGCTTATGATGTTCCGATCAAATCGATGCTGTATGTACAGAAAAAGTACGTAACTGTTATTATAATAACATTCTCTTCCACATTTAACGATGCTAGTAACGCTTTTAGGTTCAACACAATTAAGTAATTATTTTCTAATGTTTCTACGAGCTCTTAACATTGAATTGCAACGAAACACTATACGGATCGACTCGCATAATATTTTAATATTTTATAGAGACTTGAATGGGACTTGCTGAGATTCTTGCCGTTTTTCTCATTAGTAGGTAGATCCCCTGCTTCATACTCGTATTTACAAAACGATGGCATACGTATACATCATCATCATCAGCCTACACTAGTCCACTGCTGGACATAGGCCTCTCCAAGTGCACGCCACCGAGCACGATCCGCGGCTACTCTCATCCAGCTCTTGCCAGACATATAGGTACATATAAAGAGCACATTTTCTGTATAACTATTTAGTTAAACATTTTTTAATTTTTTAATTTAGACTGGGCAGTAAGCCGCATACATTCAAAGAGATAAGTTCGTTTTGTTACGTGGTGGGTCGCCCCGGGATCATCACTGAGGATAGGCGACGACACCAAGACAGGCTTAAATGACACTGGTTTGACCAGTGTTGCCAACTAGACGGATTGGGATGAGGTTAAAACGGACAAATAACCTTAAAAGATTTTGTCTAACATTTGTGCAGCGCCATCTAGTTACTTACTATGAAAATTGACACTATGTGAGTTGTGACGGAATTCTGATGGAATTTTGCACTACATTTAGCAGAATCTCAGCTACCGCCGGCTATTAATTAGCTACCTGGATACATCATACTACGTATTGATTGGTGCAACTTTGCGAGCGCGCGTGATTCATAGAGAGACTTGGTGTATACCTACTTTTACGTGACAGCGGTGAGACAAAATAAGTTAAATAAAATAATTAATACATTTAGTCGGACCTTGTAAACGGTAAAAAACTTCTTACAATAAACTCAAATGGATCCGTATAAAGTATCTCGGTTTCCAACATACTCAATCAACGTACATCTCGTAGAAAACAGATAATAGTGCTGTTACGTAACAAATGCTCAGTGCACCACAATTAAAGCACAGCCAAAGGCGCACATAACGTCCCACTCATACTATATACGCATTTCTAGACAAAGATACCTAACAGAAGGAATCACTGAACTTCATTACAATTTCAGGTACACATTAAACGCAAACATTGTCATTATCTTACGTCACTTAAAACGAACAATAATGTTCAATACTATTGAGTAATAACAAGTTTTAGGCGTGGAAAGTTTCCCACTGGTATTAGTATTGGTAAGTACCAATAGTTTAGATGAAGCCGCTTTCCCACAGTAAAATAAAAAATGTGCATTCTTTGGCACTTATACTTATCAAAATTAACTATAGGTACAATGAGGTATACATTAATTGCATTATATCTACAACGCGAACGAACACAAATGAGATCAATCCTATTTAGCAAAATTAATAACATACGTATGCTTGTAATAATAATTATATGTATAATACAATTATTCAACATAATATTATAAACTTTAATAGACTATCAATACAGAACTTTCAGTCGAAGTTAAAAAAATATAATACGGAATGCCTCTCATAGAGTATCAAAATATAAAGAGAAAGTTTTGGATAAAATCCCTGTAAGATCAATATATAAAAATTTGATTATTCTACTGTCATGGCATCTTACTTAAGCACGTTGCAAATTAGTGGTAACGCTTGAGTTCGGGGAACACCTCTAGTAATACTAATTCGAAGAGTTCCTGTAACAAAGAGATAAAGCACGTTTCAAAAGATGATAATAAACAAAGTAAAAAGATAAAATATCAAACTACATACGGCCATATGGTGGCCTTAAAGAACCTGACTAGTTGGCTACCACTCTCATTAATTTCTGCCGCCAAGCTGCAGTGTCCTAATTGGCTGAGTTTTCGGGTTTGAAGGATATAAGATCCAGAAGCATTACAAGACACAGAGGCATTATAAATAAGAGCGCACACACGAGTTATAATGATGGTATTGCAAACGTCAATAAACTGGTGGCCGCTTATTATCTGGCGGAACGTTTGCTTGTTTGCCAAGTCAGTCAATTAAATAAAACTCTTTTTATTTAACAATTGCCACAGGAACAAAAAAAATTAGAAAGAAGGCTACATACGTTACGCACTTGTTAGAAATATCGAAACAATTATCCGGTTCGAAGGACCGCAAAACTAATAATATTTACGAGCGGCCGTCTACCGGACACATGTCGCGGCGTTTCGCATTGATCGACAATCGGCGGTGACATTTTTAGCGTGTCGGATCGCATTCGGCGGCCGACAAGGTAAATAATTTTAGATGATCCCACGATATTCGCGTGATACTATAACGTGCAAGCATAGCGGGCGCGTGGGCGAAAGACACATTGCCCGAGAACGACTCAGTTGCTATTCGTTATTTTAAAAACGCGGAGTGTTTCCAAAGCGGTCGTTAAATAAGAAATGCTATAAATCGTGATATTAAAAATTATAACACAACAAATTAAGAGATACACAACGTTTTAATGGTGACATAAAAGTTTGTTTATTCTATTTAAATTATAAAAATGCCTATTTTATTCAGTGCAGTGGCGTGCGACGGCATTGTTGTGTCGAAGTTTGCTTCTTGCGACGGCAACTTCACTGAGATATTGGAGCAGGTGCTGTCCAAGATTCCGGCTAACAATGACAAAATGACATACTCGCATGGCCACCACTTGTTCCATTACATCGTGGCCGATCAGTATTGCTATTTCTGTGTAACTGACAAAGTAAGTAGTGACCTCGTAAAACATTTTATACGGAACTAATCGCGTTTGCTTCTTATACTATATTAGCCTTTTTTAACCATACGCTTCAGACCTTTTACAGCGATTATGGTTTCAGGGAAGCCGAATGGAATGTTTAATTTCAAAGTGTAGTGGCAGCGTAAACTTTAGAAAATAATTTATTTTATTTTTACTCTTTTTATACAAAATAGTTTAAATTATTTATAAAACTTTCAAAGTCACTTTCAATTTACGAAATACAATATGTATTTCGTAAATTGTTATACATAATTTTGATTTTATTGATTTATTACTTTATATTTACTAGCTGACCGGCGGATTTCGTACCGCTTTGACAGTTTCCATGACAACAAAACAAACAAATCATTCGTTTGCTTAAGAACAGCCGTATCCCATGATGTACCCCTATAGCAGCGCCACCTACCGGGTCCAATTGTAAATCTAAACCATTCTCGAATCCACTTGAACACACACAGAAAATTTCATCCAAATCGGTCCAGCCGCTTAGAGGGAGTTCAGTAGTACATACACACGCACAGAAGATTTATATATCAACAATTTCACATGTATAATTCATGTAACAATCTTGCCTAGCCTCTGACTGCCCCTGGTGCCCCTAGAACTATTGCCGTGATCAGTTTATATACATTTTGGTCGAATGAATATTGATGTTTTGTATGGAACAGCTGAATTTTATTTTCGAGTTATGGAGTTGGTAGTAAGAGGTTGAATAGTAAGAGTTGTTCGTTTGTATCACGGGAGTCATCTCAGAAGGTTTGGACGGTGATAAAGTGACCCTGTATAGCTTTTCGAGTTAAAGAGTTGGTCCAATAGTAAGAGTTGGTCGTTTGTATCACGCGAGTTATCTCAGAAGGTTTGGACGGTGATAAAGTGACCCTGTATATATAGGCTAGTTATTCCCCATCGGCACACAAACCACCCTGGTTTTGCCAATGATGGGTCTTGCATGAATCAATATTATATTTTTTTTTGTTTATTCAATAAATAAAAAAATAAATAAAATCTTTTAAATTAATAAGAACACAGTTTACTATAACCCCCGATCTGATCCGAACCCCTCGGAGAATCAAGAATAGGGAAAGCGGACACGATTGAGTGATGCCATTCCCTCTAAAGACTCTCTGACGGTGTTTGGATCACACGGCTTGAGGAACCCTTTAAGGTTTCTCTTCGCCTTCAAAAAAATAAGTTTACTTCTTAAATATACCTACACAAAAAAAAACGAATATAGCGTTCTACATTATGTTTGTTGTGTATATTTAAGTGCTGCCTACGCGTAGGTAATTTATAATAAAACGAATATAAAATAGTATTCAAATGAGAGTGATGATAGCGATTCTTTAAATATAATATTCAAGTTCTTGCAAACTGACTTTTATCACTATACAACAAACTAAATAAACTAAATTGCTATGGTTCCCTGTCTGTGTTTGTTAGAGCATTAAAAATTCGAACATCACGTTACCTATTTTTATACATATAAATTCAAGTTTATACAGATAATTGTAAATAAAATATTAGCAAAACGGTATTATTATTACATTGTTTTAAATTGTTTTTGAGTGTTTGAGGATCCGATAAGCATCCAACCGCAGTAACTTCAGTACTCGAAGTGCCAAATTATAAAGAATAAAAAATAAATCCTGTTATCAATATTTTTTTTGCAAATATTTCTTTGAACTTTGATTTATTAACGTGGTTTTTAGTTTTTAGATTGTTTATACTAACACTATTTGAACACTTTTTTGCCAGACTATAGACAAGATTTGCCTTGTAACCAGAGATAAACTGTACAAATTAACATGTATTACAATAAGTCAAGTTTAAACTAGATTTAACTAAAATTATAGGTAATGCCTATAACTTATACTTACAAATGCCTACATCTGTGATTTGCCTGAAATATTTTTTCTTCTCATAAACAGATGTGTCAGCGATCAAGAGCATTCCTGTTCCTAAACGAAATCCAAAGAAGGTTTCTAAGTAAAGAGAAGAATGAATTCACAACTGTTTTAGCGGATGAAATGTATCGATACAGTAAAGACTACAACACTATAACGATAAGAAAAGGAGAGCTAGATGAACTAAACAAAATTGGTGTCGGATGCAGTGGTATGTATTCTGACTTCTTAACTTCTCAACCGCCTCTGTGGTCTAGTAGTTAAGACCACACGGTATCGCACCCAGAGGTCCCGGGTTTGATTCCCAGCCGAGGGTACATGTTTGGGTACTAGGTTTGGTTGGTGGCAGGGCTGGATTGTCCACTTGGCTAGCTACCACCATATTATCTAAATATGTCACCATAACATCAATGTTTGTAGCATTGTTGTGTTCCGGTAGCTAGAGATAAGATAGCCAGTGCCAGTGCCTTAGTAGTTGAGGATCCCGGGTGAAGTGCTCTTCCATGATTGGCCTTACTTAACATCATTTAACATCAGGGGGCCCAGTGGGAGTTTTGTTTACTATCCGTATTCATTAGATTACGTTTACGAAAACGAAAATTAGTATGGCGTTGAAGCAGCGCCTCCTGGCGGCATACGAAAGAAGTTGTCATTTTGCCATACAAATTCTCGTTTTCGTTAACGTGATCGAATAGCAGATGAAACTCGCACTTGGCACCCATATGAGATAAAGGTACTGAGCTTACCCGTATGATATGAGATATTAAAAAAAAAAACTAATAAATTGGGTCTACCTATCCTTTGGGCCTACCTACCTTACTTTACGATCGAAAGACCTCTACCTAAGATTAACAATCGGTTGCAAGCATGCCATAAAAGTGTAAAGTTTATTTGCTTGCAACAATAAATTGACAATCCGTAGTTGAACCTTCATTATCATCATCCTATTTAGTCTTGGCTTGCATCAAATTTAGTCTCTGAATTAATACGATGTTTTTCCGGGATAAAAAGGATATTTAAACACAAAGGAGAGACAAACAAATACACATACTAATCCTACTAATATTATAAATGCGAAAGTTTGTGTGTATGTATGTTCGTATATTTGTTACTTCTTCACGCTGCAACGGATGGATGGATTTGGATGAAATTCGGCATACAGATAGTTTATAACCTGGAATAACACATAAGATATTTTTCATCCAGATATTCCCACGGAAACAGAAACCACGCGGGTGAAACCGCGAGCGGCCGCTAGTACTACTATAATATACATCCATACTTAAATTACATTTTATTAACACTGAGTGATCAATCAACCATGTGTTTCTGCTTTCTATGGAGGCGACTGACCGGAGCGTATCATCGTAACGTTCCATTCGCGGTGAGATTTACACGTCTTTGCTGACTGACCGATAACAGGGCAGAGCTCGCGGTATTGACCATTAGAATGCTCGCATCGAACATGTTACGTTATGACAAAACGCTCTGGTCTGTCTCCACCATTACGGGATTCAAGCAATAGATAGAATTTTAATTAAAATATTGTATATTTCCAGAAAGTATACTAGGCGAGAAGATATTATTTGTAAGCAATACAGATAATCTAACATACAGCGTAAGTGTTATTTAAATAATAAGCTAGCAAACGTCTTCTTGTTAAAATGTTACAAGTATTATTAATTAAACGTTTTTTTTTCAGACTATAACATACGTCGGAAAGAGTCCAGAGCCAATAGAAGTGTCTTTTAAGGACTCCAGAATAAATGGTACTGTTATTGTGATATTAGTTTTAGCATTAGGAATAGCAATATGTATTTTTAGCCCTATGTCTTGCCTAATTCTGATAGGTATTCTACTGGTGTCTCTTTATAACACATTCGTAAATACATAGAAAAAAAGAAGTAATGAAGTAAGAATAAGAACACCAATGTTAACATAAAAACAATAAATAATGTTGCCACTGCCAAAAGTTTTGTCACTTTCTGCCCACTTATGTTTATGTTTCTTCTATTCATTGACAGTAAATCAAATAAAAAAGAGAAAGAAGTTAAATCATATATTAATAGAGAGAAGTTTATAATGTTTTCTTTCTTACATTTCTATTTATAATTTAGCACAGTTTTTAATTTGTGTCTCAACTGTACAGCTTACGCGTTGCCGACTCTATTTGAAGAACCCCATGTTGTACAGTTACGAGCATTAACATGTAAACACTGTAACTCTTAATACAACGGAATAAGAGTCAAAACTAATCAAAAGTGTATATATATTAACTAGTTGACCGGCGGACTTCGTACCGCTTTGACAGTTTCCACGACAGCAAAGTAAACAAAACGTTGACAGTTTCCATGACAACAAAATAAACAAATCATTGAGTGAGACTGAGTTCAATTTCATACACACGCACAGAAGATTTATACATATAAAGATGTGTATACATGTTAATGCTAGTGACTGTACTCCTTTGAGAACATCTCGGCAGAGTAGGTACTCATTCCACAACCCGAGTATATTTGAAAAGGCGGGATCCTAACATCATTTTTTTTTAAAGAGTTAGACATCATCTTTACGCCATCTATGTAATATCTAAATAAAAATAAAAAAATAAAAATAAATTAAATAAAACTTTCCTACACTCACACCAATTATCTAGCCCAAGAGAAGCTTCGTTATGAAACTCGTTAAATGGTTACTAGACAACGGATAAACATAATTAAAATACTTAAATACATACTTAAATACATACTTAATATACATAGAAAACACCCAGACCCGAGAAAATCAGAAAAACAATAATTTCTAAATTGACCCGACCGGGGATCGAACCCGGGACCTCAGAGATGGCGACACCATGAAAACAGGTGTACAAACCACTCGACCAAGGAGGTCGAAGAATGCAGAAATAAGGTCCAATATATTTTATTTTTCTCCTTACCGATTCCGTAAAGTCGACGTTACTAAAAAAAACAAGTAGGTAGCTAGGTTAGGTAAGTACTTACGTAAAACAGCTGCTTGTTGTGCGTTGTGTTCTGCAGCGTGTGAAACAGCTTGTGAGCGCCGCGCGCCGCCGTCTGCGCACCCACTAGCGACGACAGCGCTAGCACCACGCTCTCGTTTAGCTGCTGCAGCGCTAGCGTTCGCGTGTGCTCTAAAAACATCTTGATGTTTGTATAGGGTCTAACAATAGTAATAAGCGAACGTTTAAGGGGAGCATCTATACATCACACTGAGCATGCTCACCAAATTTGGTCCAAAACTACAGGCTCGTTACCGAGATAAACAACAAAACATTAAATAATTCACCAAAAATACACCCTTTCCAAACCCGTACAGCTGTACTACACGCACACAAAGATAGCCAATGGTTTTTTAATTGTGTGCGTGTATCTGTACACTATACATCTATACATCTTTTTATTGACGCTTGCGTGCGTGTTAGTAAAGATACAGCTCGTTTCATGATGTGCATTATTTTAATTGATTTAGTTTGTTAGAAAACATAACTTTGAAAAATCACTATAAAACTGGAGCCCATTTTTGTCATTGTATTCAGAATGATGTATAAATACCGCCCTCATACGTTCGCTTATTGATTTTGTTACCCAGAACCCTGTATACGAGTATAGCTATTTTAATAACCTATGTTCAATTGTTCAGTAGTAGCGCTAGGATTGACAGCTTCAATATCTTGTAAATTATAAAGTTTATTTTTAAGATCCTTTTTTTAACCGCCTCTGTGGTCTAGTGGCTAAGACCACCGGTTTAGACCTATAGGTACCGGGTTCAATTCCCAGCGTACATCCCATTCCCAGGGTACATGTTTGTGTACTCGGTTTGGTTGGTGGTAGGGCTTGCTTGTCCGCCTGGCTAGCTACTATCATCTTATCTAAAAATGTGTCCATAACATCAATGTTTGTAGTATTGTTGTGTTCTGGCAGATAAGATAGCCAGTGCCTCACTAGTTGAGGTTCCTGGGTGAAGTGCGCTTCCATCATTGCCCTTATCATCACTTATCATCAGGTGGGATCAAGGCACTGTGCTTACCCGTAAAATATATCACACCAATATTATAAATGCGAAAGTTTGTGTGTATGTGTGTATATTTGTTGCTTCTTCACGCTGCAACGGATGGATGGATTTGGATGAAATTCGGCATACAGATAGTTTATAATTATAACCTGGATTAACACATAGTTTTTATCCCGATATTCCCAAGGGAATAAAACTCATACCTTTTCTTTATATTTGTACTTAATAAAATTTAGAAATGACAACGTGTGTTGGGTCAGCTAGGATAAATATATATGTAAGGTGAGTTGGCAAATTTCTCTGCTCTGCCTCATGTTAAGCAGAAGCGAGGACAGTAAGTCCCGCAAGTTGCTTTTTCACACTTCGTTTAAATTTTCATTGATTTTTTACTTCATAAACAATGAAATGATCCTAAAATGAAACAGAGACAATCTATTTCAAAAAAATGATCGATTTGACAAATTTTTATACATGATTAGTTTGCAATGGCGAAATTAGTTTTTACAAAAAAATATTTAATGGTATCTAAAACAGTTTTTTTGTATCTCTTATGGTCCGACTTCCTCAAAAAAAAAAGAAAAGAAAAAAAAGAAAAAAAAATCCTATTTTTTTCAAACAATGGCGCAGGCACATCTCCTCTAAAGCGCTCAATTTCTATACACAAACATTTATAACGGCTTACCGCTCAGCCACGGCCACTGGCAGTTTGCGGCGCGGCGAGCAATTTCTTTGTTCAAAACGTTATTTTTGTTACCGTTGACTAAGTTGCCGTAGTATAGCGGGTCATGAACTACAAATTCGCTCGCTGCGTCGCTAGAAGCTGGTGCTCGTGGCTGAGACGGTAAAAGCATACCACCGTATAGACCCTTTGGTTTCGCCACATACTCGTATCTACAGCTTATGACGTCTCACCTTTGTCTTGGAAGTTCCTGTTCGTTGTATTGTCGCTGAGCACGCCGCCCGGCCACCACGACTTCAGCACCACGCCGATATAGTAATGCAGCATTTGCTCAGAGAACAACCAGGACACAGTGTCTTTGATTTGCCTGGACAACATTGAAATAAATAAAATATAATCACAAAATGTAGGTATTATACTTTATTATTTAAAAAAAAATATTATATTACTAATGTGCTATTAACGCATTCTCGTTATTATATCCAGAAAGCTTACAACCTAGAAATTAAGGTAAACTAAAATAACAATTAAAAAAAAATATATAAGGCGTAATAAAGTTAAGTCCAATTTTGCTTAAATAGAAAATATTGAATAAATTAATTTGGAGCAAGGTTTGCATTAAATAACCACCTCTGCGGTATAGTGGTTAGATTACCGGTCTAAGACTAAGAGGTCTCTGGTTCGATTTACAAAATCAATAAAATATTAAGGTGTATCACCCATCTTTCGTACCTATTAATAGTTCTGCCATACGTGATCTGAACGAACGTAACGAGCGTCTTTCTCAGCCATCGGAACACGCCTCGCATGTCGAAAACTTCACTCAGCAACGCGTAAAGCGGCTCCGCTATACTGTCTCTTTCCTCGCCAATCATGCCGGCACCTATCGAAACAGACCTTATAACTTTCAGAATAGAGTTCAAAAAATATATAATATAGACACCATCCAATTATTTGATAAACATTCAAGACTTTCGCGTTTAAATAAAATAAGCTTAAATTTAATGTATAAGTGGTCTTATTTTGCTTGAATCAAAAATGATGAGTGTTAGACAAAACCATAGTCTTATCACATAATACTATTAAGGTGTGTTTTGCTTTAACGCAAACATATTTTCGACAACTTATAACTGTGACTATGGAAAGTTTGAAATCGCATAAAATCAAATGAACAAATATTTTTTTTAATATGTTTTTTGTTGAGTATCAAGCTCTCCGTATTGCCCTTGAGCATAGAAACTTTCATTAAGATCCGGTTATTATTAGTTTGAAAGAATAAGTGCTTTGTATTTTGTTTGGTATACCGAAATGTGAAATGGCTCTTAAGTAATTATTTATTAGGTTCAAAGTGTGAAAAGATCTTCTAAAAGTAATTATTTTCTAACGGAACACGTTACGGATGTTGAACATTAGAAGCAACACGTCTAATTGGTTTCGTTACGCTGTCTCTGCTCACTCACTGGTTATTGACATGACACTTTAATTAATTAACGATCATAATATATTATGTTGCTACATTAAATTAATATATAGCTAAGTCATTTTAGATACTCAACTCAACGTATTCCCAAAATAAGGTCAGAAGAAGTTGCTAACGTATTTTTTTAAAACTAAACAAATCCTCGAATCTGCTATTTTAAAAGTTTACAATCATATTTCAATAGCCTGAATTGTCATGTGGACTGTCACTGAAATTTGAGTTTCACAGTCCTAACTCAATTACCTAATTAGGAGGAAAATAGGAAAATTAAGGCCCTGGTGGGACTTTGACCTTAGTTATCGCCAGTTAAAACAAGCTACATGGGATCGCAGAAAATTATGTATACTGATCTCCACACTTCAATTTGAAGATGGCACTAAATGATGATGAAGTGTGTCGGTAGCTTTACATTGATCCTATCCTAACCCTTCGGAGAATCTAGTAGGGCACGAGGACACGCACTAGTGTGTGATGCCGTTCCCTCTAGAAAACCTCCGAAGGTGATTCGTTTCACACGGCTTGAGGAACCCTTTAAGTTTTTCGCCGCCCCCAAACAAGCCCGGTGAAGCTGAAAATGCCGTTTGAAGCAATCAGCAATCTCTCTCAAAAAAAAACTTTACATTGATATTAAGTCTATGCGAAAAACTTCTAAATCAGACAGATTACCGTAGACGTTTCAAAATAGCGGAATCGATGCCCAGGTTGACTTCTCCAGTGTCTTATAATTAGTAGCTGGATGTACTACAGAATAACGTCATTCAACATAGTAAGAACTATGCTCACCGCGCATCGCAGCGGCGTTATTCTTGTTGGCAGCATCCCCTCCGTTGCCGTCCAGGTACAGTGATATCTCGTCTTCGTCCGCCGACAGATGCGCAAACGCTTCCCTATCTTGAGACGATCTGCTTGTCGCTTCACTACTTGTACTAGTAAGAACGAAAGTTTATATTACAAAAAATATACTTGTAATAACTAGCTTTTGCCTGTGGCTTTGTCTGCTTGAAATTCTGTGACACAAAGTGCTAACTTACAAATTAAAAAAAAACGTCTATCTAGGATAAAAAGCAAAGTTTTGTAAGAACGCAACTCAAACCCGAATTAGCTTGGTGGTTTATGGAGTTACCTCCACTTATAATACTTACTATATAAGGCTATACCTACTATTAGACAGATGAGTTGATCATGCAAGAGATTACGTTTATTCGCTCAACGGCGATATTTAACTCCAAAATGCAAAAAGTTGTCAAATTTCAAATTAATTTAAGTAAAACTTGTAGAAACTCTATAATATAATTCAAGAAATCTATTTGAAAACCAATAACTTGTTAATTCGAATCTTAATGAATGATTTTAATTTAAATGTAGTAAGCAATATTGATTTATAATACCTTTTGAATAGAGTTGAGAATGAGAACTTGTTTTTCTTTGGTAAATCTCCTTGCTTGAGGTATTCTGAACTTGGATTCAGAAATGTGTATAAAGCTTCACTTTGGTTGAGTCTTTCGTCTTCTAAAACAAACTGAAAGTAATATAAACTTCCTATAGAATTTTTATGAGTGAAAAAACACAAATACAAGACGACATGAATAATATTATTTGTAAATGACATACTTCCAAGTACTTTTGTATTAAAATCTTCGCTTTTTCTAATGAGGTTCTATCATTTTTTCCAAATAGAAATTTAAATGAGTTTGTGGGTAGCTCCAGATTTTTCAGTTCCGAACATAAAGGTCTTAATTTTCGATGTAAATCCTGCAAATAGAAAAGGTAGTTACAGATAAATATTCTAAGACGTACGATTTTTAATTTACTTTGTTTTAAGACCCATGCTTAGCTGTAGGATATATTTTATATAAATGATGATAATATTTGATATAATATAAAACGTTTATTTATGGAGCTTGGTCTAATGTCTATAACTCACGGAAAAGACCTATTTTATTTAATTACCTTATTTACTCACATACACGAAGGTACTTTACACAAAAAGCGATAACAAGACTTTTTTACTTATTTTACAAGTTTAGCATTGTTGCCAGCAACAAAATAGGTATAAAAATAGATGTGTTCCTTACTTGAAATTCATTGAGAGTCCTTAATAGAACCCACCCGGTGGATATCTGCTCTGGTCTCCCTTCACACGCCTCCATTTCTTGTTCAGCCATGTGGACTACTATCACAAATTGGGGAGGCTTCGATTCGTCTATTACCTGAAACGTTTTATTAGTTTAAACATCGTTGACTAACACGTAAGGAGACAAAAAGTTTTCGATTCCTAATGTCATATTAACCTTTTCACCGCCCAACTATCCTGCACGCGATGTCCCGCTGTACGCCAACGTATAAATGTATTTTAATAAAGTAGGTACAAAGAAGAACTTCTATAGAAGTGCTGGCGTGGATGGCACGAAATCTCGAACTTCTATAGAAGTTGTTGGCGGTAAAAAGGTTAAGATAAACCCTAGCATCAATCAAACTGAGTACATAAAAATGTACCCCCGCTGGGAATCGAAGCCGGGACTTCTGGGTCTGTGATCGGTGGTCTTAACCACTATACCACAGAGGCGATTGCACCTAGATGTACTCGCCCTATTTTGATCAATGGTTAGGTTCCCACCTCAGCACCGTACACCGTGGCCCGCCAACTGCCCAGGTGCTCGTTCTATGTCTATTCTAGCTACGTGTGACTCCAGCCGCATCTTCTCCCCTGCTAGTCGCTCCACCTCGTTCATCAGCTATAAACAGCGAGTGAGTGTGCTCGACACAAAATCCAAGCTGAGGCTACAGTATCATGTCCTTACCTCAGCGCTGTGCACCGTGACCGTTTCCGTCCTAGCTAACTCCAGCTTTATCTGCTCCCCCGCAAGTCGCTCCATGTCGTTCGTCAGCTAGAAACAGCTAGTGTGTCTACTCTAGACACAAAATCCGAGCTGATCCTACAGTATCAGGAGAAGTGAGAGCTTATAGCTCCGGTAACCTATCTGGATATTAGGTAGTGGACTATACGTGTCCACGGAGCAACTCGCTTAAGACACTAGTCTTAAGAGTTCCGGATGAAGAATGCGCGTCGGCGTGTTCTGATCTGGCGTTATGACCTAACGTTGATGGTCCCTTGTGCGAGTTAGTTTGCTTGTGTAAGGTCGTCTGACACCTTTTTGTGACCTAACGGTAACTTTAAATCGAATAAAGCAGGGTTGACCTTATATCATGTCCTTACCTCAGCGCTGTGCACCGTGGCCCGCCAACTGCCTAAGTGCTCGGCCCAGGTATCTGTTCGCGCTAGGTGTGACTCCAACCGCATCTGCTCCCCTGCTAGTCGCTCCACCTCGTTTGCCAACATCGATAGGGCGGGCGAGTCAGGTTTGAGGGAAGCGCGGAGTGCGGCTAACGCCTGTAGTGATCAGTCAAATAGGATCATTTAATGCCAGTTATACTATTAAGATAAGATAAGATAAGATTATTATTTATTTGCACTTCGACATGGTATAAAGATGTTACAATATAAATACATAGATCACAATATTAGTACTCTAGTACCATGTCATATTAACTTTTATTGAATTTGACAAGTCTTTGTTGGATTATTTAGTCACTTTGACAAACTATTAAGTGGTCAGCTACTATCGATGCTAGCTGTGCACTGTTGAGGTAGGAAAGCGGTTGCTTGGGTCTGCAGTTAAAAGTAAGAAAAATGTACGATCGTGGTTCCAAGTAACAATTAAAAAAGGGCTATTACAAAGTAAATGATTATGTTCATGATAAGCATGCATGGAACTGACATTCCTCCAATTCTCGCACACTGTATAGGTATAAAGAGGCATTCTATAGTTTTGAAGTAGTATAGTCGACCATGAAATTGCTTTATTACTTTTGACAAAAACTTCCATTACAATAAAATTTCGCTAAGGCTCATTGTCAATAATGACAACGTATCTGTCACTTGGTCGATTAAACAAAAATAGAACTTGTTGTTTTATTATATGCAAACAAAAAGGCTAAGGTGGTAAAGCAATTTCATTGTCGACTATACATACATAGTGCCCAAGTACGTTAATTTAGAATAAAGTGTAATGTTAAGTAAATGTATAGAGGTAAGTATTATTTGTAATTCCGAGCTCTTGAAAGTTTTTAATTGTAAATGTAATAAATTCAATATTGTATGATTTGGTAACAACATACTTTTTTTTTTGTAAATGTCGTTACTTCTATTAAAGCTGTAGAGTTTCTTGCGCCTATTCTTCTCCACAGCTAAAAAATAGACGTCCTGAATGGGTAGTAGGTAAAAAATGTATGGACGATTCAAAAGCACTTTTCGTAAGTTAATTTGATTAAAAAAAATTACTTTGACTTTGACATTTCAGTACAGGGTAACTCGAGCTTTCATTGTATATTTACGAAAGATAGGGTAAGACTTTTTAGCTGATAATAGGTAATACTACCACACTATGGATATCAATAACCAGTGTTTATAATTATGATGTTGATGTATTAATATGATGTTGATGTTGATGATGATGTGTTGAAAAATTATGATGTTGATGTATTAATATGATGTTGATGATGATGTGTTGAAAAATTATGATGTTGATGTATTAATATGATGTTGATGTTGATAATGATGTGTTGAAAAGTTATGATGTTGTTGTATTAATATGGTAACATCATTAAGCAAAAAGCACCGGTAAAATGACAAATCGCATCACTGATAATATAAATGCATCGTAGTTAAAAAACCAATAGTTATACCTGTATTTTGTTATTATGCCTCTCTTGCAACTGGTCTAGTTTCCTTCGCGCGTACGTGGAATGCTCTGTGAGATGCAACGCGCCGGCAACACTCTCCGCTGACGACACCGACTCATTTGACAGCTGACGGTCTTCTATAGGAGACCTCTCTGAATTAATTTCTAGAAGAAGAAAAAACAATTGAACTACGACACTTTATAGGATTCTCTAAGCAGCTCGGCCACGACTACTTTACTGGATTGCGGCGTGGCGCGCGACTTCTCTGTTCAGTACGTTATTTCTATGACCGTTGACTAAGATTATTGGAGTAACTATAACGCGCAATGAACTAGAAATTAGCTTGCCGCGCGTCAAACGCTCTGCTCGCGTGGCCGTGGCTTTAAGTGTTCATTTTACATAATAATATATTTTTTACCCGAATCACCTGAATATGGTACGAATTTCAAAAAGAAACGATTTTGTTTATTCTAAATTACGGAGTTACGGCCTAAACGGTTGAAAATAATCTTATTTTTACTTTATCAAACGGACGGCTAACTGTCAACGGACATAAATAAACAACGCTATCTTTGTTTAATAGTTCAGATAAATTGAACGCAATAATAATGATAAATTATCAATCCGACTCTCATATTATATAATACTACTACTACTAAGTATATCAAAAACAATAGAATTGTTTACTGGTTATTATACATGTACAGACGTCTGCACATGATACTAACTAAAACTGACAAATGTCTTCAATAAATGTTCAACTATATGCCATAGACATGAAGTTTAAAGTCTATTGAGAAAATTTGACAGTTTGTGGTATATAGGGTCTAACAATATCAATAAGCAAACGTTTAATGGGAGCATTTATACATCACACAGAGCATACTCACCAACTTTGGTCCAAAACTACAGGCTTGTTACCGAGATAATCAACAAAACATTATCATAATTTACCAAAAAATACACCCTTTCCAAACCCGTACAGCTGTAACTACACGCACACAAAGATAGCCGTGTTTGTATGAATGTCTTACAATGGTTTTTCAATTGTGTGCGTGTATCTGTACACTATATTTTTATTGACGCTTGCGTGCGTGTTAGTAAAAATACAGCATGTTTCATGATGTGCATTATTTTAATTGGTTTAGTTTGTTAGAAAACATAACTTTGAAAAATCACTATAAAACTGGAGCCCATTTTTTGTTATTGTATTCAGAATGATGTATAGATATCGCCCTTAAACGTTCGCTTATTGATTTTGTTAGACCCTGTATACATAATGAAAAACTCACCTTTATTAGCTTCTTCCGTGGCTAATTCCGCTATTAAGGCCGTATATTGATCACTGAGCAGGAATGATGAGTAATATTTTTCTTGTATTGTATCTACAACAGTGTCTTGGACTTCATAGAAAACATCTGGTCCTTTATCGCCTAACAAAAATGCTTCCATTCGCTTTCTAGTGTCCTAAAAATATAAACTTATTATAATGTAAGGATGTGAAGGAAATCATATTTAATTTCAAACATCAGTGTATGCAAGGGTGGATCCAGGATTTTTTCTGGGAGGGACACAAGGAGGGGGGGCAAAAAAATCAACAACAGTTATGTTAGAAATTATTATTATTATGAAAGTGTCAAAACAATAGAGCTCTCGATTTGCTTCTAAGTATGAACTGTGATGGAATCTCCACAGTACACTAAAATACCGTCTGGGTGGGGGGGGGCACGTTCCCCCATGCCCCCCCCTTAAATCCGCCCTTGAGTGTATGTAAATACAAAAAGTGATTTACCCTCCAAATTAATGAAATTACATAATGCACCCACCTTATCAACTTTAAGCTCAGCGCTAGGAGACCTTATGTAAGTGTAAAATATTTCTGCGCCTAGCTGGTGCCAACTACTCCGAGGGCTGTGCCTCAACTCCTCGACCGCCGTCCAAAAACCCACCAGCCCTTGTGAACACATCGTCTCAAGAAACATGGATAAGTATCGGCGTCCGTTAACGCTTTCCATTATTTTATGTAGAGGTAGGGTCTGAAATAAAAGCAATAATATATTTAATTATCAGCCACTGCTATTTCCATCATACTGTTATTAATAACAAAGTAAGAGCCTATTTATATCTTATTTATTAAATCACGTAATGGTAATGCGTCGTTTTAAGGCATTGTAGTCTTGGGTATTCCAATGGAAGTAAGAAAAGTAAACAGCCTATAATTGTCCCACTACTGGGCAAAGGGCTCCATCATTGAAATCAAATCATCGCTAATCTCGATGTAATGGCTTAATCACCACGCTTGCCAAATGCGGGTTGGTGATCATTAACCCGGGATATGCATCGAAAAAATTCGAAACAGACTTTGTCCGACCAGGGAATTGAATCCGGGACCTTCGGGTATCGAGCCGAACGCTCCGCCACCGAGGCGTTATTCGTAAAACCATCCATGGACGCGATTCCAGGGTAAAGAGAGCAAGGAAGAATATTCACAGCTGTAGTAAGGAGGGCAAAAATATTTACAATGAACAAGAGAGAAACTCGCAACTCTTGTGTCATACACCATGGTATTCGCGCGTTACCGGTCCAATTCCCCGCAGAAGAGATAACTAATACTTGTTAAGCTTATATGTCCATTGCCTAGTAATGTTACTGAGCCTCATACCCTTTAAACTGGAACATAATATATATGTATAATACGCAGGACACTGCTGTATGGCGACAGGATTACCTAGGGTGGGAGTTAATGGATTCTACAATGAGACCCTACCACTAACACGACTAAATATAACACCCATAAGGGTGTTCATTGGTGTTTTAAATAATTTGACAATACATAAAACACCAATGAATATAATATAAGAAAAATATATACCTTACTGTTTGACTCCACAGTTGGGAACGCCCCATCCCATCCCAACTTCCTAAGAGCTGTTTCACATTCTGCTTTAGCTATCGTCAACTGGCTGATGTACCTTTTGAGTTTCTTAGCATCGTTGATATGTTGTCTGCTCACATTCTGTTGGACGCCACTCTTTTCAATTATGTCTATATCTATACCCTTTGCTCGTTTCACATTTTGTAGGGTAGTTGCTTGCATTATTTGCGTCACAATATCGTACCTTTAATGTAAATAAAGATGTTATTATGTAAATAAGATAAATATTCATAATTTATCAGCCTGAACAAATGATACTGCTAGCCACAGGCCTGCCCACATATACGTAAAGAGCAATAACAACACTTACTTACTAAGCAGTTGATATCCATTTTACACGATAAAGCACTTTTAATCATTCATGCTATACCTATTTTAAACATAATATTTAACAGGGTTAACTGCTAAGTATCCGCGATAAATATTTATTTTTATTCAAAGCACACAAGCTGTTTGACTTATTTAACTTTAACAAAAAAACCGGTGATATGATTATTAAACGTAAACAAGATAGCAGATGTGCCATCATGCTTTGAACGCTTAGAGAAGTACTATTAGGAGTACTTACAAATACAGTTCATATAAAAAACTGTACATATATTAAATAAATGATTAAATAAATACTTGGGACATTTCAAGTTGTGATAAGTTCAAGTTCAAGTTCAAGCTTCAAATTACTTTATAATGTATTTAGTTAAGCAAATATAGCAAAAATACTGAATGAACTCATTTATTAGTATTGCGGCGCAGTGAACCTCAACTAGTATAATTAAGCAAAACAATGCGAAAGTGGCATTACTAACTACCCACCGTAACCGTTTCAGAGTGTCGACATTATTGCAGTTGGTTATAAGCCTTATGTAATCCTCGAACGTTTTCGCGTATTCGTGGGTCCTGACGTGCATGGCATTCACTTCCTTTTGGGCTTCTAAATATTGTATTATCTTCTGGTTTATGTAATCTGGTTCGGTTATAAGATCTATGGCCGGTTGTAAAACTGAAAAAGTTAGATATGATTGCATCTGTGGTAGCCAACCTTTTTAGCAGTATGTAACGCATACTTTTTTAAAACACCGCTTTAGTTATCTGGCGTTAGTAGTACAACATAAACAAGGATAGGTAATGTAAATGGGTTACATTATCCTTATAAGGAATCCCTGTAGAATAAATAAATTTTTGTTAAAGGTTTGATGGAAAGTTTGTGGCCATTGATTAAAACTTTTTGAAATTAAAAACAAAAGCAGGTAGACAACAAACTAAAACATGACACCCAAAACAGAGTGAACGAGTGTGCGGCAACAGTGCCGTGACCTTGAATCGACGTACCTACCGAGCTGTACCTACCGGCTAGGGTTGAGTCACACATAGTTAATTTATTATTGTGTGAATTTGGGTGTCTTTTATATTGTAAACTTACCTTGTTATATCTGTCGGCAAAGTAAAAAAGGACAAACTGGAATTATGGTTGTGTGTGTTGAGACATCCTCATACACAACAGGTTTTTTTCCAGACATTTTCAATAGGCACCCATCCCATCCATCCCATATACCCATCCATATGCAACAAACTCGCAATCGCGACACCCAAACCAAGAAAAATACGTGTATACTGATCGGCAGCGCTCAGTGACATACTTGTTATTCTCCGTTACTACAGCAACATACACTGCCCGATCCGCGTTTGCGGGAGCAGCCCGCGTCATCGCGTACTTCTTTCCCGTGCTTTTTTCTTATAAAAACTACGGTAAACTACGAGCTTGTGTGTAGGCGTTTCGGAGCGCTTGTATGAAGTTGCCGCACTCTCGTTTACTCTGCCCAAAACCAGGCGCTCGAGCAACGCACACATAGACACGGAATCTCAAAACAGCTGCGCTCGATCCGTTCTGAGCTGTTCCGAAATTCGTGTCCGTGAGAGGGTCTATGTGTGCGCTGTTTGCGCGCGCAGTATTTATTAAGCTTCTGGGTCCTCTAATTTTGTGACTAAAACAGTGTAACATATTTCGAACTAAATTTAAACAGCTTGGTGAGATTTATAACTGCCATACCTTTGCATGTCAGTATCTCTCTCATGAGATGAGAGGCAGGCGATAGGGAGTAGCACCGAGGCAACAGGAACATAATGATCAGCTCACTGATTTGCCGTAAATAATGCAGTTCCGTTTCACAAGACATCAAGTGTGGAGCCAAAGCAAATACTGGCGGTTGGTTTAGTTCCAAACTGTAGGATAAAAGGATAGAGACAATCATATTAGTATGTTCCATCATCATCATCATCATCAGCTCATTTTATGTCCCCACTGCTGGGGCACGAGCCTTCCCTTTGGATGGATAGGGAAAACGGGCCATAAACCACCATGCGGGCCCAGTGCTGGTTGGTGGTTGTAAACGACTGCTAATGCAGCCGGGACCAACGGCTTTACGTGCCTTCCGAAGCACGGAGGAGCTCGAGATGATACATTTTTGGTCACCCATCTGATGACCGGCCTTTGCGAAAGTTGCTTAACCTCAGTACTCGCAGACCGAGCGTGTTAACTACTGCGCCATTGAGTTCCTCCGTGATGTTCTGTATAACTTGCGGTATATTCTCACAATTTCAGTGTATAGAATAGCGTGCTTTCATTCATAATGCTTAAGTCGACTGCGAAAGGTCTAAAAAAAAATACGAGCTTGTACTGAAGGATCTCGAGGCAGTGGCACCCAAGTGGTGTGTTGCTTTATAGTTTTATAGAAAAACGACGGAATTGTTGATGGTTGCGAGTTTTATTTTATTGGATGGTACTCCAGCGGTGTTTATGATTTATTTATCTGAATCACTATTAATAGGATTTTTTTATAGATATATTTATTTTAATAGATATAAAGTTTTATTTTACTGTAGGATAAATATGATTATTTTTCTCCCTATCAGCAGTGGGGACATAAAATGAGCTGATGATGATGATGATGATGATGATTATTTAAGACTTCAGGTATGCATACTTACTAATGCTATAGTCTTTTAATATGTACAATTAATGTTCATGAAAATATCCCACCCACATACATAACATAAGCGTGGCGATTACGGCAAATACCCCCCATGATGATTTGGGGGAGGCCTTTGTCCAGCAGTGGACGTCTTTTGGCTGAGATGATGATGATGATGATGATACATAACATACCCGCACCCGTGCTTGTGAACAAGATCTAACTGTTTATTTTTTATATCAATAACTTCTTTCTTTATTTAATATATGCATATACTTACGCGCAGCTTCGGGCAATTCGTATTCTTTCAAAGTGCTGAGTTATTTTTGTAACCATATCACCGGCCAGTAATTTTTCAGCATCTACCTTCAACAGCCTTTCATAAAGGTTCTGTATTGCACCCCATGTATGTTCTTTAAACTTATCAACCACTGGATCAGGTTTATGTGACAGTTCTCTCAGCCAACGAGTTACAAAGTCACGCAACACAAAGTCAATAAGTTGCTGTAACTGGCTATCTACTGTGCGTCCGAAAATAACAGGCAGGTGTGTCTTTTTGGTAGCAAGAGGCCAATTGCTTTGATCTTCCTAAAAAAAATACAAAAGGGATTTTATTAATCTGTCTTATAAAAATGTCCTAAATTAGTGTCAATCATTAGAGCTTAATCACTTATTGAGTTACCCAAATCACCCCTTGTATATGGTATAGACTTTAAAACTTTCACATACCATTAAAATATATTTTTTTTAGTACAAATACACATGTGTCAGCACTCCCTATTATGCTTAGAATAAATAATGTCTAGGATACATTATACAAAAGATTGTATGTTCAAAACAACAAGTTTAAATAATTTGTCTTATTTTGGCCAATGCATACAATGTATATTGTGAACTTCTTGGGCACTTTGTATGCTTAAAACAAGTAGAAACTAATAAATCAAAAATTCCAGAACATTAAACAAAGAAATAAAATCACGTAACAATTTATTAAAACATTGACCTATTTTTTATTTAACCTAAGTATGAATTTCTGTAACCTAAAAGTTATTAATAAACACTGAATTGGTGGAACAAAATATGTAGTGACGTCATCACAGACCAAATATATTGGTCTGTGGATGTCATAGTTTACCGTTCCCATATAATTACTATAAAAAAATGTGTTGATAGATGCTAAAAAGTTTATCTATTGACTGATGATAATTAACTAATAATAATAACTAATAATAACATTCTGGTCAGTGTAGATTTGCTGAATAGTTTATATTTAAGTGTAAGAAATAGTAAATTGTTAGAATTTAAACATCTGCTTCCCCTAGACAACTGGAGTAACGCTAATAGAATAGAAATTACAGGATTGACATAAGTCAATGATACATTTAAATGATGATTATGTCAATCCCAAACAATAATCATTCTATTTCATTTGTATTCTATTAGCATTATGCCACATGTATAGAGGGCTGTTAACAAAATAGTTTTTATAAAAGATTGAAAGTATTATAATGCTTATAATTTTACTTTGCATGAACTAGGTATTTACCTTTTTTTATAGGATTGACTACTTATTTTACTGGTTTGATAATTGTTTTATAAATAAAATATATCGAAAATATAATTTTTAAAGAATAGTATCACAAGGAGACAGATAGAAGACTATCAAGTTTTAGCAGTAAGATCGTAAATTCACAACTATATATTGTTAATTTACAGCAATAATATATAAATTATTAATTGTACCTAGATAATATTTATTTCATATTTTTAATAAATTATGTTAATATTTTTTATGTAACAATTCTTACCTTTAAGTATTCCTCTAATTCACGCACGTTTTTTTCTACTCTTTCTATTAAAAACAAAGAAGTTTGATGGGGAGATGAAAGCGCGATATGGCCCCAAAGAGTCAATAAGAAAATTGTCAGAACAATGAATGCACTGCATATTAATAGGTAAATCAAGCTCCATATTAAAGGAATGTACCAAGTAAAAGCCAAAAACACAGGCAATACACCAATTATAACCCACTTCATCGCGATTTTTAAAAATATTATAGGTTTATATCATATTTGCGATATCTTATACGGGAAGTAAATCGAAAGTCCTGATTTATTTATATAAATTAAAATAAATATTTGTAATTTTGAAGACGTTATTGAGATTGTTTTAATTTACTAGTAACTATTTACATTACATTTTTTGGAATGTAATACACACACAGACACACATGGCATTTTGGCGATTGATTTTTTTAGATGGAATTTGACATTGACAGACGGATTTTCTGTAAACCTTGCTGTCAGAGTCCGAAACATCTTCATGGTGACATAAAGTGGGTAAAAAATAGAGAAAGAAAAACAACCAAAATTCAAAATCAAACCAAAAATATATAGAATATTATGATATGTATATTACCGTTATACATTTATCATGAAATATTTCTAGAGATTGAAGACTGTACAGTGCCGGTTGCATTTTTAAAACACAATATGTAACTGTGCTGTGACGTGACTGACACAGTGTTTCCACAATGAGGGGAAATTTCCCTTTTGAGGGGAAATTAGGGTCCAGAGGGGAAGAAAAAGGGGAAAGAGATGAAAAGGGGAAATCATGGCTTAATGCTCTAAGGTAAAGCCTAACCAAAAAAAGTAAAAATGCCTCGCCATAAGGCGGAAAATTTCGGAATTAATTTCTGTGTGGAATACTATGTGTTAAAAAAAAAGATACAGTGGCGACACCAATGCAGATTTAATATATAACTGGTCAGGCTATAAATAAGAATACGAATGTTGAATTATACTTTATTTATGCTTAGTCTAATTTTTTTGGATTTGCTTGCAGTTGCATTTATCCTGTACAAACTTGAGGTGTGGTATTTCAAACTGATTTTAATTTCAAATCTAACGGAACAATGAGCGAACCACAGACTACGGATGTAGGTAGGCAGATTATTAGTATGCATGGAACAAGATAAGACAAATAAAAATGATACGATAATCTTTATGATATGAGTGACCATTGAGCAGATTTTGGGTTGGATTTAGAAATAAGTCGCCTGAATCTGAGGAAACTGAATATGTATGGGGGCTCAGGAAAGCTCGTCAAAGATCCCGTAAAACAATTTCGGCTGCCGGAGTTACGATTGAATTAATTTTTAAAATTCATATGAAATGTACTGTGAATGCGTGAAACAAAACGTATTTTCGATACTTTTTTAGTCTAAGCTATGTTTTTGAAATTTTTGAAGTACCTATTAAAACGCGTGAAACGATACGCCAATCCGCCATTTTGAACGTAGCTTTGACATTTTTGACAGCGTCAAATTGCGTCATTCCGTTCAAATTTATGTGAATGGGCCCTGCTGTTTCTTTTTGTTTATTTTCTACGACTTGGCTACATTTTCTGGACACTGATTATTATTATATTTATGACAAATAGTGACAGAATTGTATGTCAACCCCGACTCCACGTGGTATTAGTCTGCCCTACCCCTAGTGCCTTACAAATAAACAAAGAATAAGGTTCAAATAGTTATTCCGTGTTTTGTCTCTTTCGCTCTAATTTGAAATGACGTTTACATGATAGGAACAAAACACGGAACAACTATTCGGAGCTTATTCTTTGTTTATTTGTAAGGCAGTACTAGTGTATATATAAAGCTGGAGGCACAGAGGGAGGGCAGCCCCCGCCCGCTGTGACAAACCACAGCACAGACAGTGAAGTGCCTGCGGTTTGCCACGCAAAGGCGGAAGACACTCAGAAGTCTCAAGTTTTTTAATTCTCTTAGTGCAAAATACATTTTGAGGTGAGGTAGAAAAATTTTTTATAAAAAAAAAACGAAATTGGTGGGGGGTGATTTCTAAATTTTAACCCAGATTTTTACTACTAGTTACTAGTGCTAAAACTATAGCGGAATAATTTTTGAGGGGAAAAAAGTCCTGAGAAGGGGAAATTTCAATTGAGGCGTGGGGAAAAGAAATCATTAAAGTGGAAACACTAGGCAAACGTCAGACACAGACTCATTGTCTGTCTGTTGTTCTGAGAGGTTGTAAACTTTATTGTATTTTACATTATGTTAATTATTAGTACTTATTATCCTATGATTGCATTGTAAATAACTTCAAAAAAATAAAAAACGTTTCATAGAGTAATTTAAAAGTTGTTATTATATCTTTACAGAATTTCTTAATGAGCTATCATTATGCCAGATATTAAAACCACTTATTTAGTAGTTGGAGGAGGAATAGCTGGTGTCACGTGTGTTGAAACTCTTGCTATACTGCACCCAGAAGAATCTTTGGTGTTAATCACAGCTTCATCATTAGTCAAGAATGTGAGCAATGTTAGCTTTTTTGCCAAAACTATTGTGAAATTCGATGTGAATGAAACAGAAGCGACTTCCCTTCAAAAGATACATCCAAATTTAAAGATTGTGTATGACTCACTGAAGCATATTGATTCTAGAAATAAACTAGCTATAACCGATGGAGGTGTGACTGTAGAGTATAATGTAATCTGTGTTTCTACTGGTGGAATCCCAAGACTCATATCTGATTCAAATAAATCACAGAGAATTCTTGGTATAAGAGATACTGAATCTGTACAGGAATTCCAGCAAAAACTAAAAAGTGGTAGAAAGATGGTTATAGTTGGTAATGGAGGTATTGCATCAGAAATTGTACATGCCACAAGAGGAATACAAAAAGTTTGGGTAATAAGGGACGACTATATATCAGCTACTTTTGTAGATCCTGGTGCAGCACAATTTTTTCAAGACACATTTCAGAACAAAGCTGACAAGAATAGTAATAAGAATACAGTGGTTCGTCGACATGTCTTCACTGAAGAGGACACATTAGTTTCATTAAATAAAGACCTTAAATCTGCTGCTTTAGGACCTGATTGGTATAAAAAATTAGAGGGATTCAGAAATGAACATGGGGAACAAGAACTGGAAATAATTTACAAGGTAGAAGTAATGTCTGTTGCTGAAGTTGAATCAGAATATCCTATAAGGATAGAATTAAGTAATGGGAAAACTATACATTGTGATTTTGTAGTATCAGCTACCGGTGTAGAGCCTGCTGTGAACTTTAGCTGGGACCAAAATCCTGTTAAAGGTTCTGATGGAGGGCTCTCAGTGAATGAGTTTCAAGAAACATCAATTAAAGATGTGTTTGCCGCTGGAGATGTAGCACATGCTAATTGGGATCATGCCCCACACTGGTTTCAGTTAAGACTGTGGACTCAAGCTCGACAGATGGCTGGAATGGCTGCAAAAGCCATGCATGGCAGAGTTACCAATGAGGAAGTTCTGCAAGATTTTTGTTTTGAACTTTTTACACACTGTACTTCTTTGTTTGGCTATAGAGTAGTACTGCTAGGGAAGTATAATGGGCAGGGCTTAGGCAATGATTATGAAATTTTACTAAGAACAACCCCTCATCTTGAGTACATAAAATTTGTTCTACAAAATGGAAAGTTACAGGGAGCAATTTTAATAGGTGAAACTGATCTTGAAGAAATGTGTGAAAATTTAATTTTAGACCAAATTGATCTGAGCCCATTTGGTGATGATATTTTAAACCCTGACATTGATATTGATGATTATTTCGATTGAATTTATTGTTACTTTAAATGATCTTATTTCAATCTAGGAACAAACATGATGCTGTGAACAAATTATTTATTTACAGATAGATCTAACTGTTAATTTATTTAAATGACTGAAGCAAATGTCCATTTTTATTTCTATGCCCTTTTGTATATGTATGTGCTAATATTAAGAAAGCGTTTAAAAGGCTTAACCGTTTTTGATGGATTTTGGTAAGTAAGTTAAGTAAAATCCTGGATAAGAGAGTTGAAATTAATAATCTAAAATCGAATTAATATTATTGTATTATTTCTGAAAGTTTTTTACTTGTATGTATTCCATAAATAAAGTTTTTATCTGGTACCTACATATCTTTATTTAGTAATTATGATTAATATTTAGATTATTACTTTGAAAGGGTTCATTTTCGAATTAATAAAGTTTTATTGAATTATCAATACCTATCCTACAGAATAGTATCCTACAGTACAGTAGTACTAAGTGCTACAACGCACGCACTATCCGGCCAGCCGCAATACGGTGAGGCAGGCCGCATGTCTGTTTTCATATGAATCTGTATTATTCAAACGCACTACTTGTTTAGTTTGTTTACTATTGCAACTGCGTGCCGGATTGCGGCTGGCCGGATAGTGCGTTGTATTGTAGGTAGGCCTTAGTACACACTAGCATTGGTTTAATCTGTGCGGGTTTAATGCTCGACTGTATAAGCAAGATTCCTTTGTCGATCCCAAATGGGGAGGGGGGGAGGGAACATTGAGTCTGTCATGAAGCTGTCAAGTCATGTAGTGATGCGCGATATTACAGTGTACATAAAATCGATACAATCGTAATGTATAACAATAATTAATTAAATTGATACAAGAATTCGATTGGCCAAAGTATCAATCAATATGCAGTATTTATTACAACCATTACAGAGGGTGTTAATTGCATAATAACGGCGATGATTTGAGACGGATATGAACCCTATCGCAGCTGGGCATCTTCGAAATAATTTTTGGCTGTTTTACATGACATAAGTTTCAATATTGTCCAATTATGTAGACTTTAAATAAGATAGTAATAGGTAATCTGTTATGAAAGATTACAATATATCTAAGTCTTGTAAAGTAAAGAGGCTATATTCTATTCCATTGCTGGGCAAAAACCTCCATCCATGAAATAATACCATTAACAGACTAAAATATTATTATTGATGGTTATAGCCTCTCTTGGTTATAAAAAATAAAATAAATAAATAAAATAAAAATAAAACACTTTTATTTCAGACCATGGTCCATATTCACAATTACCAAAAACAATCAAAAACAATAAAATTAAAAATTATAAATTATATTATATTATATTATATTATTATAGCCCCATAGCTTTCGGGTAACGCCTTGTCTTGCCACTCAGCCACCGCACCGCGGTGTTAGTTTGTTACTTAGCTATATTATCAAAGTAGTAGATATGGGCGTTTTCGGTTTTCTATGATAACGGTTACGTAACCGATATTCAGTTTTCATAACGATATCGAAAACCGTTTTCAGATATCTATATCAGTGAGATGGTTTGCTACCAACACGCATAACTAGTTTTAACGGAAAACTGAAAACGATCGACAACGCAACAACAAATACTTACGCAAATCTATTTTTTATGTTTAGGGCGGTTAGACTCCTATTTCATTTTCCCAACAAAACACACACGAAACGATTTTGGTTGATAATCGCTTTTCTCCAAATTACGTCTTATTACTATAACATTAAAGTGCAAAGTCAAATCTTACAAAGTCAAATCTAACAATGTTCATATTCGCTTCGTCTCATTTACACCATAAAGATTATGCTTAGTTAGAAAGGGAAGATGCGAATATCAAAACATTTGAAGTTATGCAGTGGTTTTAGTTATCTTTGGATATGGTTATATTGGTTATAGTAACGGTATAGCGTTTTGCGTTTTATCATATCGCGTTCTCATATGCAGTTTTGGTTTTCGATTCGGTATTACAGTTTTTCTTATATCGGTTATGAAGTTTTCCATATCGATATGATATGATATGGGGCTCATATCCGTTTTTAGTTACGTTTTGATATATCGAACTCATGCCTACAAAGTAGTTTACTGTTTGCTAACATTTCGTTAATTAATTCATGTTCTTAATTTGAATCAAAAATTTTTTATGTTATATTTTGTTGTTAAGTAAATCGATACCTACACAATGGTGTGAAGTATCGATATGAAACTCATATCATTTATTTGTTATATCTTCGCAGATTTGTAATTTTGTAGGCTGCACTGCACTGCACTATAACTATCATTCCAATATTTCCAATTTAATTTGTACAAAGGATTAATTATCTCTGTTCAAAGCTTTTGATAAAAAACAGTTTCATGAAGATTATTAAACTTATCAAAACTAAACCATTAATCTAAAACATTACAGAAGTGATAAAAACAAATTTTACAAGTTTGATTGTGTTGTAAGTGATTTGTTATTAGAAACCTACGTGCGTGTGTTACATTGTGTTATGTTTTGTTTTTATTGTTAATCATTCGTCATTTTCTTTAAGACAAACGGAACTGAGGAACTTAAAATTGTTCCAAAATGCCAATCTTATTCAGCGTTGTTGCCCGTGGCACAGTTGTCCTGGCAAAATATGCAACATGCGCTGGTAATTTTACCGAGGTTACGGAACAAATATTGTCGAAGATTCCACCTCACGATGATAAGTTGACGTACTCTCATGGAAACTACTTATTCCATTACATAGCCGAGAGTAAATTAATTTATTTTTGTATCACTGATGATGTGAGTATGATCACAGGTATTACTTACTAGTGTAATGAACTTTTTTCAATCAATATTTAAAAATATCTAGACTGTAATAATATTTATATCATTAACAAATTTAATTATGTATCTGAAATTTGCAGAAATTTCAAAGATCCAGAGCTTTCTTGTTTTTGAATGAAATCAAAAGAAGGTTCATTACAGCATTTGGGGATACAGCCCAGACAGCTATACCTTATGCAATGAATGGTGAATTTGCCAGAGTCCTTGCTACAGAAATGAAGCATTATAGCGAGTCACGTGATCTTGATACCATTTCGAGGGTACATGGAGAATTAGACGAGCTTAAAAATATCATGGTCAAAAACATTGGTAAGTTATGTATATTATATGAGATAAGGTTTCTATGACGTGTTTTTCCATGTTTTATTGACTTTGTATGTTTACAAACATAATATTTACAAGACAGGACAATACTGGCCCCGTTGTCATAATTACAGTAAGTTGTAAGTACAGTACTTACGACTTACTGTAATTATGACAACGGGGGCAGAATAATAGTCTACCTAAAGAGAAAAGAATTAGTAAGGATACAAGAAAACAATAATTTTTAGTAGTGAACTGCAGTTTTGCATTATGTATTCTGCCTTACAATACAATTTTTATGTTACAATGTAACGTTTAAAAGTAAGTTACTTTTTGTAAATGTGTTCCCTGTTTTGTATTAAGTATTGTATACAATTGAATTGTATGTATTTTATCATGATAAACAAGTTTTTTTACTTTTTATTTCACTATACCATTATTTTACCACCATTACTTTCCATTAAATATCTGACCTCATTACTATTAATGGAAACTCAATTAATCAAGCAAAATTTTATAGGTCATTAACATTATACCATGTTTCTGGATTTGATAATGAATACAAAACAATATTTTATCTCATCCTTATCTTTACTGTCTGAGTTGCAATGAGTAATATTTATTTACTTTTAGATATTATGTTATTGACCAGTAGACATGTAGAAATAAAATATGCTTATTGTTTGTTTCTACTATAATGACAAGTTACTAATAAACTCATGCTTTTATAAACACTTTATATATATTACAAGGAAAGTTGAATATTTTGAATGATTGTGGAATTAAACCTGATACACATGTTTGATAAACAGTTTAGGAGTACATTAGCACAGTGGCTGGGACATATTATTACGAGTTATGATTGTGCAAATTATGCATATTTCCCAATGCTGGTTCCACTGATGGGTACCCAAACTAAATATCCCAAGCTTATCCATGCTTTAAAGGACATAAACCACCACCAAGTCCAGGCTCTTGTTTGTTATATGCAGTTTTAAGCAGTTGAAACATGTCATGGTTACCTCATGTGCTATTTATATTAACTAAGACTATGTATCTTTTATTAGTTACTCTCGTATAAACCACAATAGTTTTGAGTTATATATTAGGTACATGCCTTACAAATAAACAAAGAATAAGCTTGAAATACCTGGTTATGCCGTGTTTTGTTCTGGTCATATGAACATCATTAAATTAGATTATTTGAGTAAAAGAGACAGAACACTAAATAACTTCTATATCTTTGTTTATTTGTAAGACCCTAACAGTTTTCCTCGAATTTTATTCCCTTTTAGTTAATCTAGAAGGAAGAAACTTTGCAATTAGTTGAGGGAAGCGTCCCACTACTTATCTCAGGCTAGTGGCTAATTGCAACTGTATTTGTAATTAATAACTAATGATTTATTTATATTTATTTTGCTAAGTAGGAAAATTTACTACAAAACTTTATGGTGTATATTGTATCTAAGCTATCTTCTTTCCTCTTTGAAAAAGTTATAAGTTTAATATCTTTTTAGACCATGAGCATAGCATGTTGAGGAAAACACTTGAAAATTTACTTCAGACGAGACACTAAACCATAATTTTTTGCTAACATAGTGTCTGCAGTCCAACAGTAAATTTAACATTATATATATATATATGTATTGTTTATTAAATTATATTTTTTAAGGTATTATAAATTGTGTGTACTAATTATTTATTATGCATATTATAATTTTGTTTTTTTTTAAAGTATTTGGCGTGTTCAAGAAAATTTTTATAACATTTCTGCTCTGGTGTCCCTGTTGAATTAATTTTTGAATCATAATTTTTCATATTTTCAGACAGCATGGCAATGAGAGGTGAAAAATTAGAATTGTTAGTGAACAAGGCTGAAAACTTACAAACTACTGTAAGTATTTTTTTAGTCCTAATCGTTTTCGATTGTAGCAAAACCTAAACATATGTAAGTAAGAGCTTTGAAATTTTTCAATATACCATACATACCGCAAAGTTCTAATTGAACTTTATATGCTTTTGGAAAATAGATTGTGTGATTAAAAATCTACTATATGGCAAGTTTCAAATCATAAAATTTTTAATGATTTTTTAAAATGTTTTATACTATTTATTATTTAAAGCATTTAAAGTTTATTTAATACAAGCTTTTATTACTTAGTTTGAAAACGTAAACTTTTGAAGTTTGTATGGTTTGTATGTATGTATAATGTATAAATGCTTCTAATAAAGAAAACATCAAAAGATAGTATGTGGAGGGGATTGATAAAAAAAACAAGATTTGTATTCATTGTATTGTAGGTATATTTCTTATCCAAATCAGTAAGTATTTTATAACAACTTAAGTAATAATAAAAAATCGAAAAAGTCGCTAAAACATGGCTGCATCTTCAAATAAAACGTATTTCCGGTCGACAACCGTTCCAACTCAGTTGAGGTGAGATACATATCAACCTTTCAAAACTGTCAAACTTCAATAAATGTTCAATCTTAACTGCCATATTTATAGGTTCCTAAAGTTCAAAGTCTATTGAGAAAATTTGATAGTTTGTCTGATGTGCAGGCAGGGCTTGGAACATCGGTATTTTTAGATACCGGTACCAACTAAAGTACCGGTACTATATCAAGGTCTGTATTACCGGTATTCGTTAAGGTACCGATACCAAGGTATCGTAATGAAAAATACCGGTATTTACCGTTATTTACCGGTATTTTTGGTACCGGTATCAAGCCCTTGTGTACAATCACGAGCATTAAAATGTAAACATTGTAACTCTTATCCTCCTTCCATATTCAGTCCATTCTCCTATGAAATGCGCTACCTCTTGAAATCAGGATGGCTACAAGTCGTGACGCTTTTAAAAAGAAAGTCCGTATGCTTTTTTTTTGATAAAACCTTGGCAGAATCATCTCAGTAACGTACTATTTATAAATTATGTATTATACGAATTTAAACGGGGATTAACGCAAACTAATTAGTAAAAAGGTATCATACCTTCTTTATACCCGACGTTTACTAAATTAGTTTGCGTTAATCCCCGGTTAAATTTGTTTAACTATGGAACGCGAAATTTTAAAAGTGTTATACGTTTTTTTTGTAGTATATTTTAAAGTAGTAGTATGTAATGACATACATTATATTTGTTTATGTAAGTAGTGTATAAGTAGTATATATTTAAAGGTATATATTGTGCGTTTACTGTATTATTTTTATTTCTAAAATTGTTGTCTTTACCCAATTGCACCTACCTTGTTATTTCTGCACCGCCCTATGGTTGACTGGTAGAGAATGCCTCAGTCATTAAGTCCGCCATGTAATATATGTTGCAAAAGTTTTAAATAAATTAATTAATAAATAATACAATTGAATAAGAGTCAAAACTAGTCAAAAGTATATACATGTTAATGCTCGCGACTGTACAAGATCCACTGGCGCGTTTTTCAAGGCTCGTTTCACTCTAAACCAGCTTCGTTTCATTTATGTAATACAAAGAGACCTTGAACATCAGAAATTAACATTTAATGATCGGCTACGATAAAACAGCAGTTTAATTAATAATTATTCGCATAGATAATGGAATAACACTTGAAAAGGTGACTGAACCTACGATATTTTGCGATCTGTGCGACTGCTTTTTATTGAATTTTCCTTATATATCATCATCATCATCATCATCATCTCAGCCAAAAGACGTCCACTGCTGGACTTATATATATATATATATATATAAATACGAAAAAAAATTAATATTATACATAACATTTGTAATCTAAAATAAATATGTTTTCTTTCTTTTACAAACAGACAAACAGACTATTTGTGATGAGAGATGCTAATAAGCTTATTGAGAGCTCCGATCGAAGGGAAGCAACAAGCAAGAATATAACAAGCATATTTATAAAAACACAAATGTTGAAAAAATTTCCGCTGATGTTGAAAACGCTTTCCTACTTCTTAACTGATCTTTAGTATTTGTAAAAATATTATGATCGGATGTTAATGACGGTAGTTGTTAACACTGAATGGGCGCCTTTGGCTTTCAAAGTAAAAAGTAAATAGTGTTGAATAATTTCGGCGGGCTGGTTAGAACCACGATAGCTCAATTGGAAGAGCACCTGACCCGGTATGTCAGAAGGGTGCAGATTCAAACCCTGCTCGTGGAAATTTTTTCAACATTTGTGTTTTTGTAATTTGTTCGCAACAAAATTTGCGTTAAAAATTATATAAACATTTATAAATAGCTTTCCTACTTCTTAACTGATCTTTAGTATTTGTAAAAATATTATGGTCGGATGTTAATGACGGTAGTTGTTAACATTGAATGGGCGCCTTTGGCTTTCAAAGTAAAAAGTAAATAGTGTTGAATAATTTCGGCGGGCTGGTTAGAACCACGATAGCTCAATTGGAAGAGCACCTGACCCGGTATGTCAGAAGGGTGCAGGTTCAAACCCTGCTCGTGGAAATTTTTTCAACATTTGTGTTTTTGTAATTTGTTCGCAACAAAATTTGCGTTAAAAATTATATAAACATTTATAAGCATATTTATGTAAAGCAATGTTAATGCAAACATAACTATTACAAAAATTTTGTAATAAGTTGTGTTGAGCTGTTATGAGTATATTTCATTGTTATAACTTATGACGAAAAAGCTGATATTAGGTTTTGATAATATCCGTTATTGACACATTCGAGTAGGTATCATATTGCTAGACATTTTTTGTTTAAGTATGCACTTCTATATCAATCAGATTGATCATCATCACCAATCACAACCATTATTACCATTAGCATCCCCTCCACTCACACCAACTATAGACAGAGCAGTTTTCTCGTAAGAGCTTGTATGTGTATTAATAATACTAATGCTAATATTGATATTTTTCGACAGCATCAATAGCATAAAAAAGGCGCTTACCGTTGTTGACGATTTCAAATTAATTTTATTATGTAAAGTTTAGTTTTACTATAACTGTAAGTAGATATCTTAGATGTGGTAGCTTGTCAATAGCTTATCTTATATATTAATAGCGTAAGCTGATTTTTGTCCCAGTGATTATGGGACGATAGCTGCACATAAAAAATCGGTTATGGTCTTATTTTGAAAAGCTCCAGCTGTATATGTGCAGAAAAATAAAGAAACCTGTCATAGGACTCATAGGTTTCGAAAATTCCTAAAAAATCTGTTGAATAAACGCGAACTTTTGCGGGCGACCCACTAGTAGGTAGTTACAATTCTTGTTGTTATTTTTTTATACAATTGCAAGCTGTTAGCTATCCTAAAATAAATAAATAAATAAAATAAATTATCACGAGCTCATTTTATGTCCCCACGGCTGCTGGGACAGGTGCCTAACCTATGGATGATGGATAGTAACACCATAAGGAGAACTGGCTATAAACCACCACGCCGCCGGCCCGGTGTGGATTGGTGGTTGTTATCGACTGTTAGTGCAGCCGCGACTAACGTCTTCACGTATTTTTTTTTATATTAACGGGTAAGCAGAGTGCCTTGATCTCACCTGATGTTAAGTGATGATAAGGCCAATGATGGAAGCGCACTTCACCCGGGACCCTCAACTAGTGAGGCACTGGATATCTTATCTCTAGCTGCCGGAACACAACAATGCTACAAACATTGATGTTATGGCGACATATTTAGATAAGATGGTGGTAGCTAGCCAGGCGGACAAACAAGCCCTACCACCAACCAAACCGAGTACACAAACATGTCTCGCTGGGAATCGAACCCGGGACCTTTGGGTCTAAACCGGTGGTCTTAGCCACTAGACCACAGAGGCGGTTGCGGTTGTAACTTACGAAGCACGAATTAAAAGCGCGTCGCAACTTTGCTGTATTATGCAACATTGTATATGCTGCTAGAGGTGGAATTCTCTTTGGAAACGGAAATTGTTAAACAAAATGTTACTGTGGTGCACCAATATGATAACAATATTTTCTTATTCCAGTCAATAACATACAGAGCTACATCGAGAACACTGCAGCGCTCCTTGTTCTGGAAGAATATCAAGATGTATGTGATCCTGGTAGTGATTGCCGGTGTGGCTGTTTACCTGATCGGCGCTATGGCTTGCGGCGGCCTCGCCTGGAAGACCTGTGTGCGTTAAACCATTTAAAACTAGACCATTCTAAAGACTTTTCCTACAAATCTTCTTAGTAAGCTTAAACATGACTTCAGTGGGAAATCTAATTGCCACAGTCGGAGACGTTTACAGTAACGATTACTAATTTCAACGACTATCATTATACAACCTTATTTTTAGTTTATACGAAAATCGAAACACGGGTCAAATATTTTCAATTAAAGAATCGGTACTTACAGAAAAAAAATTCTTGAAAACTCACGAAGTTACAAGCTTTTTGTGCTGTCCCGTTGTGTTTTTTAGTAGGCTGTACTTTATTTGAGATTTTGTAAATATTATTTGGTCAAAATGTAACATGGTATAAAAAATATTGAAATCGATTCTATTACTGATTCTGAACTAACAGTATTCAGGTTTTGTATAAACTAAAAATAACGTTGTATAAGAGTCTCTAAAAAGAAGATCGTAAATACTATTTTGGAATGATTATTAATACGTTGATTATTATCGCCCCAAAGAAAGAAATTAGACTTGTTTCGCGTCATTTATTATTTGTTGATTTTAATAAGCATGAATTCGTAGCTAATAGGGTTTAAAAAGGATTAAGAATGTTGCAAGGACATGTACTTAACTTTAAAATTAATTCGGTTTTAATTTGAATTTGTTCCTCTATTAACTTTGTAGTAAACTGCTTAGACTGCTATACACGTTTCCCCTCCTTCCTATGATTTGGAGTCCTTCAAACGAGGCGTGAAGAAGCACCTTGTGGGCCGGCAGAGTGAAGTTGACTGATGCTGCGTTGTTTTCACGCTACACCAGTTGTCTTCGCGTCTGGACTCCATTTCCACTGAACATCAGGTGGTATGGAGTCATTTGCCGTGCTAGGTATTAAAAAAAAAACATCTAAATCGTCTTTTTACTAATGCATACAGAGACTTATTTTTTTAGGTTCGTATAGATACATACAGGTATTTAATTAAAATCAAATATATATATAATGAACAGTAAATCAGTCAGCAAGTATATTGCTGACTGATTTACTGATCATCAAAATTACAAGAGCTATACAAACTTAGAATGATGACGCGCACGCAAACATCTACTACCGCCATCTATAGCCACAGCCAGCCTATGTGAGGCACATCTACACCCAATATTATACATAGTCTATGGAATAACTATTCGAAGCTTATTCTGTGTTTATTTGTATGACCCTAAACGTTTAAATGACATTACAAGCATGAACTGTATCAACCTAAACATTTTTTTAATGAACACTCAATTGTGGGCCATTCACATATAGTTTATATGAAAAACTTGTTTTGACCAATGCTAAAAAGTTTCTATTGACTAACCAGTCGGCTACCCAAACATTGTGCTCTTACATCCAAATAGAATAAACCTGTAGAAAAAACAGCTGTTACGATACTGTAGGAGACTTATTAAATCAACAAATATGTAAACACAGATCACATTATTGATATTGGAGTACTTATTCATTTGAATTAGGAAGGACATAAGCCAATTATCACCAGTGATCGGAATGAAGGGGGCTGCAATACCTAAAGTTGCCGACAACACATGACTAAGAGTGGTTAAAATCACCAAAATGTTGTTAATTTATTTTTATCGAATCCCGGATCCCTGAAATAGTTTTACTTTCTATTAGTCTGCACTGACATGACATTAATAAATAAAAATAAAAATAATTTATTTCGAGGCCTTTTTTTATCTCAAAGATGTTAGTAACAATTTCCTTAACATATTGTTAGTATTACAATTCAAAATAAAAGAAAAAGAGAGACAAAAACACGAAGAGTACCCTTGCTTGGCCTGCTCATTCAACATGTAGTTTGATGAACTGACCGAGCAGAACAGAATCCAACCTTTCTCCTATCATACTCAGGACTCTGTTAGGGCTTCCCCGTACCCGCTGCATCAATGACGCAACACTGCTACGCATAAAGCATAGAAGTCATCGACGCTTGCGTCTGCGAACATACCAGACGCACTGCAGTAACGCGGAAGCCTGAGCAGAGCCCTGAATATGTTATTATATTAATCGTATTGCTGTATTTCATAGCATTTCCAACTTCCGCATATAAAAAAAATATGATTTTGAACTAAGTAAAACTATTTTATGTAGATAGATTTACGTTTTCAATTCAAAATAATATATTTTTTAAATTTAATTTTCCCCTGAATTCCGATCACTGATTGTTAAGCATACTGACGTCAATGTGGGGGGGGGGGGGGGAGGAGCAAGGACGACACATTGACACCGGCGACGACGGCCGGACAATGACATCTTTCAACGTGATTTCATTAGGCATCGTCGTAAACATTTGTAATGCTCTGTAGAACTCCCAAGTCCTCATTCTGAGTTCCGAAGATGGAATGGTATATTAGCTGGTATATTAGCTGGTCCACATCAGCAACTGCGTAAATTATAAAGAGAGAGGGAAGAAGGCTCTTTGTGCGTTACGGGCACCTGTAATCAAAACCACGTCAGCGAAGGCGCTGAGAGCAGGTGCTATTTCCTCGGCCCTCTTCCCTTGCATTGCGTTGCATAGGTTTAAAGAGTTGGGGATGTGGACGAGGTCTCGTTTGACAGCCTCCACCCATTTGTTGCGATAGGGATCTCTAGACTTGTAAGCTGCGATCATAGCCGTTAGGGGACATAAAGTCTGCGCCATTGCTGACTTTCGCTCGGGTTTGTAAGTGGCCTCTAACAGCACATGATGCGCAAGAGTAAGACCGTATTGTGAGACGTCTACGTAATCAGTTGTATTGTTCCTCTTTCCTATAGGAATCCTTGAAACGCCAACCCTTATCTCACCATATCTCATTTTAAATGCAGGTATGATGTTAAATAATGGGTTCGCTATTCCATACCAGTGGGTATTATCTGACCGATTGGATTGGGTGTATTCAAGACCCATTTCTGATGCTTCAGACTTCATTATCTCTACCACATCTTTGTATGTTAGGGTGTACTGCTGACCTTGCATCGTGATGGCGGCAGTCAGACTTAAGTTAGGATGCACCGCCATTTTGAAATTAGCCATCTTCCTGAGGATGTTAAGGCCTCCCTGAAGAATACTCATAACTTGGTAACTCACAGTTATGTTAGACAATTCACCACAAAGGTTGAGTTTCTCGTACAAACCCAGTCCGCTAGAGACAATTTATACTTGAGAATTTTCTCTTTCATCGTCGAATCAAGGTTTATCCTAGGTCGCTTTGGGTCAGATACTTCTTGGTCCGGGTAGTCCGCATCCACGGTCCTCTTTCTACTCGTCCCCTGGTTTACTGTGTAAGATATAAAATGTATATGATGTGTATATTTATATATCAAATGTTTACGACGATGCCTAATGAATGAAGTAAGACACCGCAGAGACAGAAAAATTCCTTTATTCGGATTAAAATACAATTTATAAAATAAAAGGACGCGTGTACGAGATGAAATCACGTTGAAAGATGTCATTGTCCGGCCGTCCGTCGCCGGTGTCGCTGGTGTCAATGCGTCGTCCTTGCTCCCTCCCCCATTGCCGTCAGTATGCTTAACACTGATTATTGCACCCACTTGTGGTAAATTTGTTTCGGTGAGCTCACAACGTTTTATGTAATTATTTATGTTAATTCATATTTGTAATTAGCAATGTTATATAATGTGTATTCACAATAATACCAGTCAACGTACGAGTTGAAATATTAAGTTATTGAAAACAAAGCAAATTTAAATCCAATTATATTAGAAATAAGGAGTGTTTTTGTAAATTACTTATTGTTTTTTAAAGGATACCTATGTTTTGAATTTGCTAATATTTTGTCATGTTTGAACTTTGTCGAGTCATGTTATTGTCCGAACAAAATAAGTATGGTCTAGTTGAATAGTATGTGTTATGCAATATATACCCAAATTATGGTTTATATTAATAAATCCAAATCATTGTGTTAAAATATTGAGGTAGTAAAGATTACGATGGATGAAATTAATTATAATATTAACTAGAAATATTTACAGTTAATAGAATAATAATAATAATATCACCATTCTTATTATTCCAGACAATCATAAAACTAAAAATCATCATCATTTAGTATTTATAAAATACAGTGAAAAAATTAAATGCCTACCCGACCCAGCCAGGAATCGAACCTGGGTCTTGCGTCTCATCTGCAAAGATGAATCTGCATAGCCATCGGTTGCAATGACCGTTTGTTAGATGGCACTGTGCCGCTATTAGCACTCAAAAATTTAAAAAAAGCAGTGCAAAAATTCAGTGCTTACGTCAGCGTTCCCGTTAGCATAATGGTCAGTACAGCCGGATTTGCGGAAGACCCAGGTTCGATTCCTGGCTGGGTCGGGTAGGTATTTCATTTTTTTCTGTATTTTATAAATATTTAATTTAGCTTCAGTGCAGTAATTAGCACTTCAAAATAAAAAGTAAAAAATCATCATTTAGTATTCGTAATTTGTCTTTTGTCCATAACTAATAGTGTAATAGGATGCATAAATTGTTAGTGTATTTAATAACAGTATAAGCATTGTTTTGTTATAAATATAATCGTGAAAACAGCATCAAAAGTAATAAAACCCTTTATTAGTTAAAAGCATCTGATAATTTATACAAAAATCAACCTTGCGTCTAAGCTATTAGGGTACACTTACAATTAATGTTAACTTCTGTCGAATCTGTGGACCAGACCAAAATTGTGAATGGCAAATATTGATATCATAGTATAAACGAAAAGCTAAACGAAATACGCTGTTCAATTAAATCATTTTTATTTTGTAATTTTTATTGGTCTATTGTCTACGGATTCGAAATCGTTGATAAATATTATACAAAAGTGCTCCTTACTTTTATCTAGATAAGGTATATTTTTGTATATTCATTAGTGGAGGCTTTTGATCCCTTAAAATTACTTTCGATGCTGGCGGTCACGAGTGTTAATTGTTGACTTTCGATGCACTTAAAGCAGTATAGAACGAGTGGCACTATTATGTGTATGTGTAACTCCATATACTGTAAAGTTTTTATGACAACGCTTTATGTACGGTCAAGAATTAAATTACGGTCACAAACAAAAGTAGTTGAACACTTAAGTACCATGTCATAATAACTTTCCAAGTTGACAAGCGCTTATCAGATTTTTTGTCGCTTTGACAAGGTACTAAATAAAGTATTTGGCAACTTCGATGCCGACTGTCTTGGTCGGTGTTTTATACGCAAATACATACTATGTCAAAATGTATGGAACAGCTGACTATTGTTCGGTATTTCGAAGTTATCAGAACAGTTTCCCTTATCAGTACCTCTATTCATATTTTTAATAACCTATTTAATAATAATTAATTCATTTTATTTTTAATCGTTATAATATTAATCGGTAAGTTTTTATTAAAATGGGTCAACTATTAACACTCGTTGTTTTTTACAATATTTAATTTATATTTTTAAGACATGAATATTTTTTTTATTTTAGTCATGAAGTTATTTTAATATAATAAAGTCCTATAATATAATGTTTCTGGTCTCTCTACCTTATCTACGCCTGTGAAGATTTCATACTTTTAGACGAAGATTGTGCAAAGTTACTTTTCGGTTCAATTTACACATTTTTATTTTTGACATAAAGCAGAATCAAATTTATCAAAATTTTGTAAAAAATATCAGAGCAAACATGTCTAAACATTCGTATTTTAATAAAGACTAGAAAGTATTGTGATATTGATATAAATGATATGTATAAAGTAAGTATAGTTTTATTGTTTAATGATCCAAAGTATGTTAATATAAACTTGTATAAAGATATTACATAAATCGTTGTTTCATTTCGTTGCATTAATTATACCTATACCTTTACTATGATTGAATAGAACACTCAATCAAAAAATGCCCATTCGTACAAATTTCTTTCCGAAATAGCTTTATTCTACTTACTAGAACCATTTATTATCCTGAACATATCGACGTCGATATTGAAATATAATTGTTTTGTGTAAGTTCATTTGTACATTTATGCATAGTCGTAGACTAAAAAATGTTAAGTAACGCCTGCCTGACGTACTAACCGGTACTGTTGACATTAAAACAAAAGACTGCCCTTTCTGCTGATAACATCAGCAATGCAATGCAATGTCAATGGCACTATCCCGAATATCGGGGCCGAGTGTGATTGATCCCGGGCGCGCGAGGGTGCATCCCCCGCCCTTTCCGCGCGCTGCGTTTGCCCGCGGCGGGCAATCGCGCGCCAACCTCTGCCGCGAGAGGGCGCCTCACCCGTGTTCCTCTGTCGTCGTACAACCGCGCACGTGCTTACTACAAAACACCCAGTGCGCGAGTGTGAGTGACTGTTGAATTATTCCGTGTCAATACGTTCGCCGGTGCGATGCGTGCTCAGCATTAAATTCGGCCGATTGCATGTCGTCGTGCGCAAATGAATATGTTTGTTCGTGGGCATTATTGTTGTTCCCGAGGGACCGGCGATAATATCGCTTCTGGATGATGCATTAAATATTAATACGACGCTCGTGACTTATCTCTACCGCTTAGATTATGCTAGGGGCAAGTTCTTGTTGGAATCTTAAAGTTCAATCATGTTTTCAGACTTTGTTTAATTCTTAACTTAACAGTCCTGTGAATCTTTTTGAGTTTTGCTTTTTGATTCATTACCCATTTCCTACTTAAAGGTAAGAAAGACTTTTGATATCCGGCTCACGATAAAAGATTATAAGGACCAAAAAGTTAAATTAAAAGTACGTTCAAAGTTATTTATATTTACATCGCCTCTACAGGTCTAAATGGTGGTTAGAATACAACCTGTTTAAGCGCCTGTGTCGCACGTTCGGGCTCCTTTGCTTGCCTAAAAGGAGGGTCAAGATAATTCGTTCTTTATGCATATTCATTGACCCTGTAGCGCATTAATTCGCCGTAAGACCGTTTAGAATACGAAAGATATTGTAAAGAACCTTTATACTGGGACGTACTTACGGGATTTGTCACCGTACCTATCGACAAAGAATATAATAATATACACAATCGAGTAGGTATCGAATAAGGCGGTACGCACACTAACGACTTGACGCCTGTGTGCGTGATCCGTTGCTAGTTATTAAAGTGACAGGAAGCAGTGTCGATTTTGGGGAAGGTTACTACGAATGGTTCACAGGTCATTGTTCCTTTTTACGTCGAACCGTTTTTTTTGGTCGCGCGACCAGACAAATTACTATTGTTTGAGCCTAAACTTTTTTTTGCTTCACAGCTTTAGACACATGTGTTTGTTTTGAACAGCTTTGAGATGTGTTAAGAATATTAATTTGGAGAAGTAATGCTTGAAGCGCCTATAGATACAGTTTCAATAGTTACATAAATAAAACAATTTTAAAAGTAAAGTTCAACAGACTTTAACCTCCTTACAAATAAACAAAGAATAAGGTCCGAATAGTTATTCCGTGTTTTGTCTCTTTCACTCTATTTTTTTTTAAATGACGTTTACATGACAGGAACAAAACACGGAATAACTATTCGGACCTTATTCTTTGTTTATTTATAAGGCGGTTAAAGTTTGTTTTAGATAAAAACCAACAATAATATTCACATTTATTTATTAGACGCTCTTTATTACTTGTATCTTACATAGAATCGCGCTTTACTCGGAACCCTCTACCACAAATTTATCGATCTGGCCAGCTTACTTCCTGTCGAAACCCTAAAATGCTGCTTACAATAATTTTGTAATGGCGAAATACTTAGATAAATAGTGCTAGCTAAGCGGCCCGTAAAATGACCATAAACCATAGGCTGAACTACTTCTGTTCAGAATCAAACTCAAGACTTCTGCGTCAGTTTGGTAACGAAATACTTTTTATTGATGTCGTTACTTCCAAAAGCAGTGCAGATTCTTGTGCCCATTCTTATCTACAGCCGCAGTAAAATACGTGCAGAATAGTTAGCGAGTAAAAAATTAAATATTTTAAATTAAAAAAAAATGATTTTTCTAAGAATCAACGATGATGAATCAAAGTTATTTTATGCATCACCCTGGGTGGGGTGTTACCTCTTTATCCAATAATAATGCCTATGAAGTAATATTGTCTGTCTCATTCAGTAAAAATGGGTTAATCTCGCAATAAAACCGGCTCCAAGATGACTCATAAAGATGTGAAAAAACGGATTCAATTTTAAGACACGATGTCTGGCTAGCTCGTCGTTTGAATAGTGCAACTCAGTGGCTGTCAAGATGGATGACAGTTCACCGGATCTGTCGCTGAAGCTGAGACGAGGGTCCAGCGACTCGAGGGAGTCCTTTTACATGGACTTCGCTCAAGGCATCGACTCGGACATAGAGGAAGTGACGACTATTGAGAGGGTGATACCTGAGCACCCTGGTGGGAGGGCGGAAGGCGATTCGGACACGTTGGCGACGCCGTCCGGCTTGGAGGAAAACAAGGAGTTGGTGCAATGGTATGTACCTTCACCGTATTGTAATGAAAAGTACTTAGGGTACCTAAAGGCCCGTGATCGACAGGTTTCCTTTTGCTAGAAATAGGGGTCGGCAACTGGTTTGTGACTGGCGACTACTGAATACAGACCATCTGCTTTCTAGCTGTCATCCAGAAAAAAATCAAAGAAATTCTGTAATATTTTAAGATGGCGAAAACGGCATTTTCAGCTTCACCGGGCTTGTTCTTGATAGTTGCGCCTATAAAAAAGATTTCAAATTGCATCTTCTTATTTCCACAGTTATATAAATTGATTTGATGCGTAAATAAAAGTGTAACGCTGTCTCCCGGAAATATTTTTTGTATTTCCGTTTGATTTCCGTTTTCGTTTAGCAGAGCATTAAAATAAAAGCAGTGACTCGATTTTTAAAAATAAGTTCAATTTTAATTATATTTTTTATTAGGTTTTAGTAGATAGTCATTTTGCAAAGAACATGTTACACGAATAGATTATCATCATTATCTGCTTATAAACGTCCCACTGTAGGGTTCAGAACTTTCTACAAGAACAGTAACAATATTCAAATTTTAAGCAGCATTTTGATTTGTTGGTCTTTAACACAGCCGTTAATTGCTCGAAATGGCAGTTCATTTCTTGTTAACAACCGGGACCAACACCGGCTTAATTAAAAGATCGTATTGGCAAAAAAAATCAAGAAACCGAATATCTTAATGTGTGAAAAACGTCTGCATTTTTCAAATTGACCTTTTCAGAACTTTAATAAATAATGTACTTACATTGGATTGAAATCAAAGATTATGTGCAAAGACGGGTGCATTTTTAAACATCTAATTAATTGTCCTAATTTTATTTGTCCAAACCTCAATAGCCTTAACTTCTTACGCTCAATTTTTGTTTAGCCTAATCGATGTTTTCGCACAATGTGCATTTGGCCGTTGGGTAGTATTGGGATTAAAATTAGGCGTTCCAGACTACGTTTCTATCAGATCTATGGCTATAATAATTTGTTAGTATAACCTCGGTGTAACTCTATACGTTCTCTCAAAGTCTGTCGCATCGACTCTTGCGCGTGTCATATCGGCAACCGCAGCTGTAGGGCCGCGCCGGCGGGCGGCGCGGTGGTGGCCGACAGCGACACTCGAGCGGAGAAAGCCTGACTGACCCCAGTTCCGGACCGCGTAAAGTCAATATCTGTTTTATAGCAAAACGCTCTAAAAGTTGGGTCGCACGCAACATTTATACGTTCCACCAAATTTTTTTTTTGAGAGATACTTAAATGCCTCATACTGCCTTTTCAACGTCACCGCACTTTTTTGGGGGTGGCGGGAAACTTAAAGGGTTCCCCACGCCGTGTGATAGAGGGTTTTTAGAGGACATGGTATCAGGCAAGCGTGTACTACTTTCCCTACTAGATTCTCCGAAGGGTTCAGATCGGATCGGAAGAATATAACGTATATTTTTGAAAGTTTAACCTGTCACAGTCAGCTGCGTTGAAGCGCAAACGGGCGCAACATTATGCGCTTTACATGATTTTATTGTTTGATTGTGTTTATAGCTGACAATCATATAACGTATCAAAGCATGCCTTCAGAAAAGTGTTGAATAAGTACGAACATAATTTGCACATCTCCTAGCCTAAATCGCAAAGAAGACTCAATAGAGCGTCTTGTAGTTCAGAGCAGAACGGAGGGCAAGAGATCCCGTGGTCTCTTACCAACCATATAGGCAACCTCATTAGATGCTTCCAATGCTTCCAATGCTTCCAACATAGTAGATAGGAGACGTATTCCAAGAACCGTAATTTACCAAGACCCGTTACCTGTGATGTTTACAAAAAGCTCGGATCAATGTTATAATATCTAGCACCCACAGGAGTTGGGTACACAGATATTGGCTTTACGCGTCGAGTCCGGACCTGTCTGACGGGTAGCACACTTCTTTGGTCCGGTTTACTGTGCTCTATCGGTTAATTCATAAAAAATCGCTCTAACGGTGAAGAGCTTTATAGTCGGCTGCTTATCCTTTAGGATACTGTTAGATTGTTTTTGTTTCTTATTTGTAATTCATTAAGGTACAGATACTTTTTATTTAATTCATCCGTGGAGGGAAGCTCATTGGTAAAACAGAACGTCATCTCATTTAATGGTAGGTACGTGACGAGCGGTAAACTTACGTGCTGACTGCGAATTTTATTTAGTGTTCGATCTCGTTATTGAAAACGAGGATTGGTATAGCATTGAATCAGCGCAAGTACTCCAACTACTCGTATTATTTCTTCTGTGGCAGCGTCAGCGCCTCCCGTTGACAAACGAGATGAGTTGCCATTTTGCAATGCAAATCCAGTTTTCGTTAACTTGATCGAATGGTGAATAAAAGTCGTACTAAACTAAGCACCCTTTTCTACTGCCAATTATTATATATATTTATAATTGTAATTTATGTCCCAAACTTAGAGATATTTCTCATTTAGGTACCTATAAGAAGTAGTTGGCTGTCGCCGTCGGTCGTCGTTACAAGTAAAGAAAAAACCGGCCAAGTGCGAGTCGGACTCGCGCACTAAGGGTTCCGTACCATTATCTATAAAAAAACGGCAAAAAAATCACGTTTTTTGTATGGGAGCCCCCTTAAATATTTATTTTATTCTGTTTTTTTAGTATTTGTTGTTATAGAGCGGCATCAGAAATACATCATCTGTGAAAATTTCTACTGTCTAACTATCACGGTTCATGAGATACAGCCTGGTGACAGACGGACGGACGGACGGACAGCGGAGTCTTAGTAATAGAGTTCCCGTTTTAACCTTTGGGTACGGAACCCTAAAAACGTCTAAAAACGCTCAACCCAATTTGTCTCTCTTCAAATCGTATAGAAGCATTGTGTTTTATTACGAAACAGATTGGTGTTGGTGATTCCGTAAACTGTAACGTTAATAGGCAGGAGCGGGAGTCTAACGAGTTTTTACGCCTCGTCAGCGGAATGATTCGGCCCTTACCGTTGTGCCACGCACGAACACTGGCGTTTTGCGACGCGGCGAGCGGCTGCTAGTTCATTGCGTTATTTCTATCACCGTTGGCTATGACTGCCGTAGTTTAACGCGCAATGAACAAGAAACAGCTCGCCGCGTCGCAATACGCTCGAGCTCGTGACTGAGGCCTTACACAGCGATCACTTGAGCTTGCCAGGTTCAACAATTACGTTTTATATTTCCTTCATGAGTTTTACAACAGCTTGTTTGGGCGCACGTTTGATTTCAAATGTTTTTTTTTAAATTGATTTGTTGCGTTGTTAAGTAGGGTTCAGCAAAAAGGTTTATGTTAGGCTGTTTCTAATTTACAGGATAATAACCCGCATTGGGCAAACGGGCATAAGTTTTATGGCCCATGTATTTATAAAAATGTATGTGCTACGAGCCTATTTCGTTTTCATATAATATAAAAATGTATCAATACCGGTGTAGGTTTTCGCAATCCCGACTTCGCTTCAGATTTCATATTTTCGCCATGTGAAAATATTAGGTACCAAATATTTTTAAAAGTTCTTAAAGTTCTTTACTACTGTACTAAGTACCACCTAATGTTAAAGTACAACTTTTTTCAAATCAATAAAGGATAATACAGAGATCTAGTGAGTTAGCAGGCAACATTTCAAAGGGCGATTTATAATAAGGGCACTACGCAAAGTTTGGAATCGCAGAAATTCAGTTGATTAAGCTTTTTCTTTAACCTTTTTACCGCCAACAACTTCTATAGAAGTTCGAGATTTTCGAGCCGCCCACGCCAGCACTTCTATAGAAGTTCTTCTTTGTACCTACTTTATTAAAATACATTTATACGTTGGCGTACAGCGGGACATCGCGTGCAGGATAGTTGGGCGGTGAAAAGGTTAAAATGTTATCTACTTAAGTACTTACTGTCAGCACATCCTTGTATTTTCCTATAGCATGGAAAAGTTTCATTCGAACTGTGTTATTTTTTCGAGGAACTCGATGGCGCAGTGGTTAACGCGTACGGTCTGCGAGTGCTGAGGTTAAGCAACTTTCGCAAAGGCCGGTCATCGGATGGGTGACCAAAAATTTATCACCTCGAGCTCCTCCGTGCTTCGGAAGGCACGTAAAGCCGTTGGTCCCGGCTGCATTAGCAGTCGTTAAAAACCACCAATCCGTACTGGGCCCGCGTGGTTGTTTATGGCCCGTTCTCCCTATCCATTCATAGGGAAGTATCGTGCCCCAGCAGTGGGGACAAAAATGAGCTAATGATGATGATGATGATGATTATTTCGAAAAATATAAAATTGCGAAGTTTATATGAGATTGGTTCTCGTCAATAAAATCATAAAAGCGATACAAGACCAGGGATCCCCTGTGTGGTGCCAGGGATAAAGAATTGCACCACCCCCTCTCTTCCCGTGGGTGTCGTAAAAGCCGACTAAGGGACTATTCCAGAGGATGGGCAGCAGCATCTCTCTGAGGTTACCCACAACCTACTGCGATCGCCAACCCGCCTGCCAAGCGTGGCGATTACAGCAAATACCCCTCATATCCTTGGGGGAGGCCTTTGTCCAGCAGTGGAAGTCTTTTGGCTGAGATGATGATGATGATACAAGACCAAATAAACACTCCTTGTGTGGTCATCCGGCCCCGTACCACCAGATCAATGTCGTTACGCGGCAGCGTTTGTTTCATAGTTCCAAACTATTTTCGAATTACGTTTCCCGGTAATGTTGTCTCAAACGCGGTTTCACGTATGCGGTCGGTCTGTTTGACTAATAGTTTCACTGGATCATTACGTTGAAAGGAAACAACTAAAATACAGAGCTATAGGATAAACGGAACTTTTCGATTACACGTAACGTGTTATAGATAAAAGTAACCGCATCTACCTAGGTACTAACTGCTTATTAAGGCTATACTTTTTTAACCAAACATACCAGAAGATATATTTATATTCTAGAATTAAATTTAAGATACTTAAAATCATGTGATTCTTGACTTTTCTTCGAACCATATTGAAAATCCGATCAATTGCGGTGTTCTAAGGTTCCGAAGTTTTATGTAAGAAATTAATGATGACTCTACTTACCCGACTTCTCCAAGGCAATCGAAACTGTCAATTAAGTTTTGTTAGTCTGTCCACATTTAATGGAGACAAAGACATGAAATATATAGAGACATTCAGGACGGTGCTTATTTCTTGGTTCGATACTTAAAGGAGTCATTCAAACTTTTACTATTGTCCAAATTGTATGGCAGCAAACAGGTGTCTAATGTCTTGTTTCTGTTCAGCTGTGTTGTAGTATACAATACTCATAACAGTTCCTCATCAATACTCATCATTGAAACGGGCTCAGTTAAAAAAAAACAAATCAAAAATCGTTTGTTTAATCTATTAAAGTAACAGTGATTAGGACCATCCTTATAGATATTCTGAAATGCCTGTTTTAGGAGGCTCCGCTCTTCCAAAACACTGTCATTCAAAACATTAGATAGACATTTATAAAATTTATAAAATACAGTGAAAAAATTAAACGCCTAATAACGTTTAATTTTTTCACTGTATTAAATATTTAATTTAACTTCAGTGCAGCAATTAGCACTTGAAAATAAAAAAGTAAAAATTCATTACATAGACATTATATAAATCTAATGTATCAACTAATTTAATTTGAATTTATCCAAAACAAAAACACAAATGTTAAAAAAAAATCCACGAGCAGGACCTGAACCCTATCTTGTTCTCAACAAAATTTGCGTTAGAAATTTTGTAGACAAAACAAAAACATTTTTTTCTAAACTGGTCAGCTGTTGTACATACCTTAATCTATTTTATCTGACTACGTGTCTATTTCGTTTTCAAACGTTTTATTCATATCACCATTGCTTGCGCTTTTAAAAACATCCTTACTTCTTTTCAGAACAACTCCGTGTTTATGAGTCTTTCCTATGAATAATATCATTCCAAGATACGACCAAGACTTGCAAGAGATCTCTTATATGTTTGCCCAGTTAACCACTGTGTGGTTCTGTGCAGTCACATAAGATGCCTTAATCGCATAAGGGCACCTATTTTCTACACATATGTTTCTTGAGACTGATTTTAGCATCTTCAGCTATAATGATCAATGTTGCACTTGATACAAAAGCAACCCGCGGGCTATTAAAGAGTTTTCGGCACTCACAACCGACTAAATTGTTTCAAACGGTGAGTTCATCCGCAATAATCCACAGCGCACCTGACTCGTAGCCCGATGGGCGCGAGGCTTAACAGTTTAACCAATTACCCACTGGCCACTGAGCGAAAACTACATTTTGAACAAAATTTACGTGTTGTTTTAATAGGTTGTGTCTGTATTTTGAACACAGTGTGCACAGTGGGAGTTTTCCCCATTTAATCACGTTAACGAATACGCGAATATGTATGGAATCTATGGAATTGAAGCAGAGCCTCCAGTACGATAGAGAAAAAAGTATAAGATATTTTTACACTACGATCAAATTCAAATTCAAATTCAAATTCAAATTCAAAAATCATTTATTTAGTTTAGGCTACAAGTAGCTCTTGTGAATGTCGCTATGTCATCGGTTCGTAAGTCTACTCTAGGCGGGAGATCTTGTACTGAGAAGAACCGGCAAGAAACTCAGCAAGTCCAGATCTTTTCTCCCTTACAGCGTCAAAAAATATATTGGAAAATGCCTTATCATAGCAGGACACTTTCCATTACAAATAAACACAAAAAATATAGAAGACAACCACAACATGTAAAAAAACAAAAAAAATAAACAAATCTAAGTTATCAAATTTACATCCGATCAATAATAGGACTATTACCTATTATTGATCGAAGGATATTTATTGATATATTTAAATATCCGACAATAGGGTGCTGAGGCTGAGTGCGAGCTTTTTTAACTATTCGATCTAGTGAACTAAAACGACAATTTGTATTTTTGTCTTGTATGTGATCGGGTAGTACCTATGTATTTTGGCTTGAAATGCAAGTAACACTTTTTTAACTTACACGGCTTCGAATTAAAGTTTAATTCAAGTTGATTTAATGCGTATACCTACTGGTATTTACGACTTGCAAGTTCCAGCTATAACCATGTTTACAAAATGTAGGTAAGTACTTACTGCTATTTTTTGGTCCACGATATTTTATTTCTTTCTTTTTCCGTGGTACCGTCATTAGTCTTGGATTCGCTAGTCATAAAAGCCATCTATCACTGTAACCCCCGAACAGAATGTCCATCCATCCATAGGCTAGTTATAACACTCGTGACTATTAAAACCACTAAAAGGAAACACGAAGAAAGAAAATGACGTATCTACAAAAACTTTTTTACAATATACAGGTGACAATTTTTTTTTAGATCAGTAGAGATAGAGTATGATTATGGTTAAGTATATAAAATTTCGCCAACCCGCCTGCCAAGCGTGGCGATTACGGCAAATACCCCTCATATCCTTGGGGGAGGCCTTTGTCCAGCCGTGGACGTCTTTTGGCTGATGATATAAAATTTTACGCATATTTTGTTGCGAACAAATTACAAATTGAAAAAGACAAAGTTTTGAAACAATTCCACGAGCGGGATTCGAACCCGCACCTAATGACATGCCGGGTCAGGTGCACTACCGACTATGCTATCTTAACCTGCTTTCCGAAGAATGGAGAAGTACCGAAAACGCCCTCGGCAAGAAGTGAACATTAGCTAGTAAAAGCACTTTCGCAGACTCTATGTGGCTCACCATAGCTTATCAGTCTTCATCATCCAGTTGGTGGGGTTAACGCTCCTTCGAATCATTCGATGAAAACCGAGACCGACGGCTTAATGAGTCATCAAAAGAACGGAGACGAAACACGAAAAAAGCCCTAAGCAAACATTGGGTAAAGTCCGGTCTCCGAACAGCGAGAATTTTGTAGAATGACGCGAGTATACTTGACTATCCAGTTGCAGTCGCAGTTGTAAATCTAGCGGCTGCTCTGAGTGTGGCTGACGACCCAACCAATTACTCACTCAGACACCCTGCGCTAGTTTGTATACTGCTCTTGAATGTGGAGCGTTTGATGCTATATATACTACATTTTCATGGGCATTTCAATAAAGAAAGAGATGTTGATTTATGACGTCTAAAGAAGTAAGTAAACAGCCTATAACTGTCCCACTGCTGGGCAAAGGCCTCTATCATTGAAATCAAGTCATCGCTACAATAGATGGGTAATGGCTTAATCACCACGCTTGCCAAATGCGGGTTGGTGATCACAAACCCGGGCTATGGCATCGAAAAATCCGAAATACATTTTGCTCGACCTGGGAATTGAACCCGGGACCTTCGGGTATCGGACCGAGCACTCTGCCACTCGGCCACCGAGGCGATGACGTCTGCCTTAGTTAATAATCGTAATCGTCTGCCGTAATTTAAACAAAATGTTTTAAAAAGATAATTAAAAATAACTAAATCACGACAGTTTTGGTGTTTTTTAAACTTTTTAAAGTGTTCCTATTAACATGACCTGTTATTTTGCACCTCTATCAATAAGTCCATCAAGACGGGGAAGAAGGGGTCGCCCTTATATAATACGAGATCTCCATTGCTATAAAATTCAAAATTCATTTTACGAGTACTAACTATGATGTAGTTTCTGTTTACTACAAGTGTTTCCATATACATTACATACAATCTTATTATCTTTATTATATCCACATTTGTGACAATATGACAAATGCTAGGAATGGAAAAAAAGATTCGGCGATTCGACCGCTACAAAAGTACGTAGAGCAAAGCAACACGCAGTCTACTTGAAAATTGAAACTCCCGAATGCAACGCGCGAGGGGAAAACGCTAATTTCACGCCATACGTGCATCTGTAAAGCGCAAATTAAGCCCGCGACGAGTGTAACAACTTAATTAAGGGCCCGTCTAGTTTCATAACCGAAACTGGTAATTGCCAACAGTTCCGATGTCACGGTGAGCACTTCGCTCGATTTGTTTGCCGCTCGTGTTGGTTGGCTAATTAGACTGTGCTTAATTAGTTTCTAATGATTTTTATGTTTATTTATAGAGGAGGTTGCTTGCGAATATTTAGTCTACCACCAGACCTTCCAAAGGATATGAAATTTGTAAAAAAACGTGGGTAGTTCGATATGAAGAAAGAAAAAAATACAATAATAGTAATAATACTTAGGACAAAGAAACCATTTATTTCAACACAGGCACGAGACAACAAGAAGTAGGTACAAGGATTTAACAAAAAAAAAATCATGTAAAAGTGTCACGGCTGCATCAAAATAGGTACTTAATAAAAAATAAAGCGAATAAAAAAATCGATTGATTGTTGTTTAGACACTGCACAAATATTGATTCTGGTGTTCTGTGATTGTGTGGATTTAGCTACTTACTTATATTAAATAGGTAGGTATCAATACAGAGTAGCCTTAAGAGGGATTTGAACTTGATACGTAGTTACAAAACAAAATTTGTCCAATGCTTTTTTCTAGTAAAATTTTATCTTGTAATTATATATACCAAGCATTGTGAAAGCTAAATAAAATACTAAAAAGATACGTTGTGAAATCCTGGAAAATCAAATTGCAAATGGTTCCTTTCCTGTGCGATTTGTGGTTTTGTGTCGTATTTTTGCAAATACCGTAACGGCTTCCTTGATATTCGACCGCGAAGCAAGATTTATTACACCCCTCCCTACACCTATTGCTTTCCCCACACCTAAAACAGTAGGTATGTAATATCATATTATATTACCAAAAAGACCAGTGGCATAGCTGACTATTAGAAATATTCGATTCGATATTCGTTTTGGTTAAGGTGACTGAATAGATTAAATCGAATTTCTTGCCGATACTTCTCAGTGCTCTCCCGCCCTGAAGACCTAAGCACTGATTGCGTGGTGACATTCATGTTACTCAATTTTTGTAGACCAAACTGACTCATATTGCCAATTGCTGACTTTTTTTTAAAATTGAAGATAACCAACTCTCCTCTCTGTGTAGCTGTAGTAGCAGTCTTTAAGACGACACACCTCAATTTGTGAACACTCAAAAAGGTTGATCCTTATTGGCGCTCCCATAAGGTCGAAAATACGTAGCGTAGACAATTAATACTACAAATTGACAGAATCTAAAAAAATACTTTTTATTTTTAAGTGCTAATTGCTGCACTGAAGCTAAATTAAATATTTGTGTAGTGATAGCCCGGATTGCGGAAGACCCAGGTTCGATTCCTGGCTGGGTCGGGTAGGCAATATTTTTTTACTGTATTTTATAAATACCTATATAAAAAAGAATGGCTTTAGTTATCAAAATATGCAGCTACTAAATTACAAATATTGATGATAACAATGTATTTAAGTGGTTTCCAAGCTTAAAAATTAAGTAATTTTGTAATTTCAACAATAGTGGTTTTTAGTGGTGTTTTCGAAAATAATTAAGAGCTAGTCAAAATTATACAATCGTGTATTTGAGCTAGCAAATTTAAGATAAAAACATTAATTTACCAACACACATTTCAGATTTGTTACTATTCGTACTTGTACTATTATGTATTCTGTGCTATTCGACAAAAGTCGGTGCATTTTTTCAGTGCGTCGCCTTAACAACTAATCCAATAATTGAAGTAAAGGCAAACTACTCCGATCTACGCGGAGTCCAGATGCGAAGATTCTAATTGATCCATATTCTAATTGGCCTTTCGTGGTGAGTTTGGTCCCCATTTACCCATAACCTATGTACTACTATGATGTATGAAACTAAGCAGCAATTTACCTTATTGATGTGTTAAGTTTCAGCTAATGTAGGAATAGTTCTTCGAAAGTTAGATATGCGAACTTTAACAAAAGTATTCAACATTGTTCTTTGTTCATATAGTAATTTCATAGCTAACGTACTTTGTTCGGTGTAAAGCAGACACATTTATCTTTTTAATTGTTATTATTATACAGCTCCCAAACGAAATACTACAAACTTTGTGGTTCTGGCGCGTTTTTGGAATGTTCTTTGCAGTGTGAAACTGCTGTATATTGCCGCGTTGGAAATAGTGCCTACCTGCAAGTTAGTCGTTGGATCGTATTTTATCTATTCTGAGGCATTTTTAAATATAGAATAAAAAATATTAAAAAAAATAATACTTCACGTACATAACAGTTCTTTAAAACAAAAATAGCTTACTATGTTAAAAGAAAAGCGCAAACAAACTGTTTGCGCTGTAATTGTTTGGCAGGTGTTTTAATAAGACTTTCTCTACTCAGGATGACTCGGGTATCTGCCTAAGGATGGTGTTGTGGCTTATTTACTACTATCTAGCTTGCTTACCACTTGTCTATCTGAAATAGTTAACATAATAAAATATCAACTACAGGTAATTAAAATATACCAACCGGCCCGCACTTTCAGGTCAAGAGTCGGGGGAAACACCACCACCACCACCACCTTGGAAATTATAATTATTTTTGATGCGGCCATCAGGACCAGAACCGGTGATCCCGAACGCCACCTCGAAATTAATAATTATTTTGAGTGGTACAATGGGACCACAAATAAAAAAAAAGTTACTGTACTATATCGGGAAAGTACAGTCAAAGAAAAACACTGCTTATAAAATAACAGTATATTTTAATATTTTAAAAATCACAGCTTTTAATTAGATTACTTTAGATGCGTTTTATTGCAAATCTGACTCGTCATGTACGAATACGCACGATACTTCCCGTTCCTCAGACTACTATTGTATCTCGCACACTAGGTGCGAACTGACCGTTGTTTTAAAGAGTTTGCTGACTGCCTCATGCGGCAGTTTCAGTGTCACCTGATTTTTTGGAGATGGCGAGATACTTAAAAGGTTTCTCAACCCGTGTGAAACGACCGTCAGAGTTATTCTAGAGGGACTGCGCACTTGTGCGTGTCCGTGTCCCCGTTCTCTACTAGATCCGATCCAATCGGATCAGGGCGAACTAGTCGTGCGAGTGCGTGCGTAGGTATAGTTCCGACGACGTCCGAAATCAATCCCAACTTGTTTGGATTTTTCATGTACCTTCGATCAATAATGTACAGTCGGCGGCAGATCAACCTACCCAAATCTGTCAAATTTCTCCAATGAATATTGATCCTTATAACCAAAGCATAAAGTTCAAAATTGATTGTAGAAATTTGACAGTTTTGGTTAGGTTGATCTGCCGCCGTGTGTACTTGATCGAAGGTTCGTACAAATAAACGTCACGTGACTGTGTCACTCTGGCACTCCAACTGAAAAAAAGCAACCAGTGTGAAAATTCGTACGAAAACGCTTCCAAAGTGCGGCTGGACTCGTCATTCCATAATAAATCTGCGGCAGGGCTGGCTCAATTGCGAAAGGGTTTGTTCGATGATTTCTGCCTCGATTCTGTTATTTTAAAACGGTCATATCCATATCTCAATGTCTGATTTTAAGCATAAATAACATCCCAGTGGTAGTTCTGCCAGTTTTGCGAAAAAAGGAAAACGCATGGAAATCCGCTTTTCCGTCAGAGAGCTACAATACGGACAGACAGACAGACACATGTCTCAAATCAATCCTTTATCAACCCTTTTTTCTTGGAGGTTAAAGTTACTTACTTGATGGGTGACTGATAAGTGATAAGGGACAGACACGTTAACATTCCAAAATATTGTAAGATTTCCCTTTATTGCACTACTGAATATGCCACTATATTTATAGCTATTTCCCGTATGGTAAACTTCCGATTTGGTAAACCAGATTAAATGTTTGAATTAAAGAAATAGTTTACTAAACAACTTACATATACATAACTATTTAAACTATGATGGTCGTCATACCATGTTTATTATATGTGAGTATCTAATATTAATATGAGGTGGTATAAGTTAATGCGGATGGGATCCACCCGCATTCATTTCAGTAATTCCGTGATCATGGCGCATGCAGCTGTACCAAAAGAAAGATATTTTGGTACAGTAAATGTGAAATGTAAACATGGTAAGAATCCCGTTAATAATTAGGTACTCTAACTTTAGAGACAGTTTAAAGCACCACGTTTGACCAAATAGGAAGTTTACCAATGGGCAAAGTAAAGCTGAATGTACACTACACTATATCTAAGTTGAGTAAAAGTACCTTCTGTCTAGGGATTAAAAGTTTTTGCATGTGTTTACTACGGCTGGCCACTTGAACCGCAATGGAAGCCACATAATTTCTCTTATATAGGGCTTAAATATGATTATAGGAGATAGTATTTGATGATGGAGAAAATACACGTTAGTTTTTGGTATTTGTTTACCTAAACAATATATATAAACAGCATAAACCTTTTTGCTTTGTTGTTATCAGTAGGTAACTACTTGTATTATGTTACTTTATGCTTACCAGTTTACCACAGACCAAAGGGATCATCAGCATTACTTTGACTTTGAATGGTAAATAAAAGTCGCTTTTTGCACTCACATTTCATTCTGTCTTTAACAATCACCCTTTTGTTAGTAACAATAGTAACTACAGGGTGTTTGGTAATCACACTAATTTTATAAATGCGAAAGTTTGTGTGTATTTGTTCCTTCTTCACGCTGCAACGGATGGATGGATTTGGATGAAATTGGGCATACAGATAGTTTATAACCTGGATTAACACATAGGATAGTTTGTTTTTATCCCGATATTCCCACGGGAATCATACTATAAATATACTAAACACGACAATTTAATTTTCCAATACAAAATTATTTGTTTGTTTTGTTGTCATGGAAACGAAAGAGTAAATTCTCTTGATGGAAACTGTCAAAGCGGTACGAAGTCCGCCGGGTCCACTAGTACCTGTATAATCCCGAATATGGCAGATAGGGCACAGGTCGTAGAACCCCGGAAAATTATAAACATACCAGAAAAGCACCATATGGCTGAGATATTAAGGTTGTTTGTTACTAAGTAAAATTGTGAAGTGACAACCCTAGGTCCAGCTGATACATTGTTCTTGTTCGTCAACCTCATAATCCAAACAAAACAAAAGTCAAAATATGTCAGGGTTGAATAAAAACAATGTAATAAAATAAATTAGAGATTTTGTATGGGAAAGTAAAACTTCTAAATTTTTTTTTTTTTTTTTTTATTGTGACACGCTATAATGGCTTCACCCTGCCTGATGAAAAGCAGCCAGTGAAGCCCAAGAAATGAAAGCGTTCATCACAGCGCTACCACGCTATGCCGAACGCTCACACTATGGCGGCCTACATAAATGCTTTTTCACGCCCCGCTTAAATAACCCGGGAGAGAAAGAAGAGGGAAACACGTGCGGGAAGCGCATTCCACATACGGGCAGTTCGGCAAAGGAACGATTGTCCAAACTTTTTGGTACGTGTCTTGATGGTCAGCACGGTATGAGGGTGGCTTCTCAGACCTGCACGCGTCGATCTGGAAAGGAATGGAGAGGGAGGAATGAGGTTAAAGAGCTCCTCAGAGCATTCACCGTGGTAAAGGCGGTAGAGAGCACTAAGGGAAGCAATGTCCCTACGTAGCTGTAACGGCTCCAGACTGGTTGTAACGTCATCGTTACCGATATTACGGACAGCACGTCTCTGCAACCTGTCAAGAGCTTCGAGCAAGTACTTGGCGGATCCGTCCCAAAGATGAGAGCAATACTCCACGCAGGAGCGCACTTGAGTCTTATACAAAAGACAACGTTGCTCAGGCGTGAAGAACCGCTTCACTTTGTTCAGGATTCCGAGTTTACGTGAGGCTGTGGTTATGATGCTCTCAATATAGCTCTTCGGGTTGAGGTCGCTGTGTATGTCCATACCTAAGAGACTGAGACCAGTCTGGATGGGTAATAGGTTGCTCTGGAAGGAGGGCTGGGGGAGAAATGCGGACTTTTTGGCAGTGACAGCGCAGACCTGTGTCTTTTTGGCATTGAACTGGACGAGGTTATCAGAGCCCCATTTATAAATGCGGTCTAATTCCTCATCCAGCTCAATGACAATTTCACGTCTTGACTCCACTATATTGGCTTGCTTTGCCGCAGGGTGACCCAAATAACGCCGATGAACTGTACTGTCGTCTGCATAGCAATGAATGTTACCCAAGGATAACATGTCATTGATATGCAGAAGGAACAGCGTGGGCGATAATATAGAACCCTGCGGCACTCCGGCGTTCACCTGCAGAAACTGTGAGGCACTGCTTTCGCAGAGTACGCGAATGCTGCGCTCATGCAGGAACCCAGCGACCCAATCGCGTAGGCGAGGTGGCAAGCCGTATGCCGAAAGCTTGCAGAGAAGCGAACGATGCCAAACGCGATCGAAAGCCTTGGAGATGTCCAGGCTAACAGCCAGTGCTTCTCCGTGCTTGTCCATTGCTTCACCCCACAGGTGTGTTATGAACGCTAGGAGATCACCCGTTGATCGTTTCGGTCTGAACCCGTATTGTCGATCATGAATCAGGGAATGATCTTCTAGGTAGCGAATGAGTTGCCTGTTTATGATTCGCTCAAAAACTTTACAAAGGACAGAGGTGACAGCAATAGGTCGATAGTTGGCTGGGTCGGACCTCTCCCCTTTTTTGGGGACCGGCTGGATGTTCGCTTTTCTCCAAGCTTCCGGCACAATCCCAGTAGAGTACGAGAGGTGGTATAGGCGTGTCAATACTGGAGACAACTCGGGAGCACATTTTTTTAGAACGACTGCCGGTATACCGTCAGGACCGCTAGCCTTCCGCACATCAAGTGACTGCAGCACAGCACGGACGTCACGTTGCCTGATTTGGACGTCAGGCATTGAGGAGCCATAGTGAGGGATGGCAGGTGGTTCCGCGCCGCAGTCATCGACGCGCGAATTCGCCGCAAAGAGCTTGGCTAAGAGGTTAGCCTTGTCTAGCGGCTGATGGGCCAACGAGCCATCAGGGTACCGCAGTGGGGGCAGAGAAGGCGCGCAAAAGTTGGCTTGCACCACTTTGGCCAGTCGCCAATAACTTCGGCTACCCATTGGGTGCGACAACAGCTCTTGGCCAACGCGAGCAACGCGCTGGGCATTCGCTCTCGAGAGAGCACTCTTGCAGACTTTGGTGGCCTTGTTGAAGACTACCTTGAGTGAAGGGGTGTTACGATCGTTGAGCGTGCGAGCCTTGGTCCAAGCGCGATACGCCGCCTGTTTAAGTTCAACAGCTTTGGCGCATTCGCGATTGAACCAAGGGCGCGCCTTACTTCCGCTGACGACATCAGTGTAAGGAATGTAATATTCCATTCCCAACATGATCTCGTCAGCAACAGCAGAGGCACTCTCCGACGGGTCCCTTCCCACAAAGCAGCGCTGGCCCCACGGGATGAACGCAAAATAGTCGCGCATACCATCCCAATCTGCTGACGAGTAGTGCCACAAACGCCGTTTAGACTCCACTGAGGGAGAGCTTTTGCGGCGCAGTACGGTGGCACCAACCAGGCAATGGTCAGAAGTGCCCAACGGAGCACTTATCGACACTCTCAAATATGATTTTGCATGTTACCACGGTGTTATTTATACTTGGTTGCATGGTTATGTTTCGGGATTATGCACATATTACCAAACACCATGTATATGTCATCTAACATAACAAAAAATACTGCTTTTGTAATTTAAGCGGGCATACCTAATATCAGACTTAGACAAAGAAATAAATTCACGTTTTCACCGACGTCTGATGAAAAACTACAAAAAAGAGTAAAAATAATATCACATTCTCCCAGTCGTAGTACGAAACATACAATAGTACAATATATATTTTTGTAAACATACTCTCCTCGACGCTGCGTCGCTTCTGAAAGTTACGAGCCAAAATTTATACAACGCCATCAGAATTTCAAAGGCAGAGTTTAAACAGAGTGTTAATCTGTTAATTAAATATTAGCTTTCGCAGGGCTGAACACGAACAATGGTAGACTGAAGACGCTGTCTTGACAGTGTTCTTTAAATTAATACACCTTACACTTCTGATGTCATTGGAAGGAAGGTGCCAAGTTTGCAGGATCTCGCTAATCATGACTGGTTTCACCAGCGTTTATTTAGTATCAGATCTTATTCTTGCCATAATAGTATACAATATTATGATATTTTTATCTAAGACTTTAGTCATGCCATAGACCAATCAACAGATATCATCAAGCGCTGCCCCACTAATGTATATCAAAATCCAGTGTGTAATTAATTTTGAATAGTACATTTTGCCCGTGGCTTCTACTGCGTCAAAAATTGTTTGTAGGACGCATCTGGCACTAAGTACACAAAGGTTGGTCATCTTTTAAAATTTCTCAAACCATTTTAAATCCTTTGTCCCGTTACTGAGAAGAACCGGCAAGAGAGTTAACAAGGGTCCCCCCTTTCCCCTCTCTTTCACAGTTTCATAATGTTGAACAAAAACAGACGAAAACTTTCCATAAACAAAACAAGATACAGACAAATGTCTTAGTGTTGATACGAAACTGTCCTTGCATAAGCTTGTTGGTTGTTGTTTATAGGTGTAAGTTTGTGTTGTAATGTCATTTGTTTATAAATGTTCATATCACCCTTTACGCTGTAAATAAAGGGTTCGAAGAGACACTGTAAAGTTTACAGTGTCCATGGTCATAGACAGCCTAAGGTGTTGGTCGTCTCATAATTAATTTGTAACTTGTAATTTGCATGCCGTCAATTATTTTAAACACAAGTTTTTTTTTTTATACTTCGCTCGGCAAATGACTCCATCCCACCTGATGTTAAGTGGAAATGAAGTCCAGACGCGAGGACAACTGGTGCAGCGTGGAAACAATCGTAGCATCAGTCAACTTCACTCTGCCGGCCCACAAGGTGCTTCTGCACGCCTCTCTTGAAGGACCCCATATCATAGGAAGGAGGGAAAACGTGTGCTGGTAGACTATTCTCTTGCATCTTTTGGAGGTGCGACAAAGAAACGAGTCACCAAATTTCTTTGTGCGCGATGGGATATTTGAGACAGTGAATCGGTGACTCTTAGTAAATTCTTAAAAAGGTTTTTATTTCAATGTGTTGTGTTTACGTCACGTACTTATAACAATTTGACGGAACGGATTGTATCCTAAGCAAAATTAAAAAAGATAGAATGTGAGTTTGTATTGGCATTGACAGATTTCGGCCGCTCCTCTTCCATTAATGAAATTTTTTAAAAGAGTATTTATACGTGTGCGTCAAATACATGGTAGTGTGTGTAATGTTTGTTTTATTGATTTAATGTACTTTTATGCATAATTTAAAAAAATATTAACATTCGGATAACCTTCTCTATATAAACTACACTGGACAGCAAAAATAACGGGTCATTTAGAAAAACCGCGATATCTCCCAAAGTTATTTACATAGATCCTTCGTATAAATAATATGTTATAGGCAGATTTGTGACGCTTATTATACATATCAAAAGAGCATTGCATTTGAACAAGTTACAGCTTCAAAAAAAGAAATTCCGATTTTTGAAAAATATCAAAATTCTAATTTTTGGAATAGAAAATTTTCTTGCTTTTGTTTCAAACCGAGTTGTCATCATAAACAGTTTTTTTGGCTGGTCACAGTATTTTGTGCATCAACCATGCACCAACATGTCGTTATCTACTGAAGAATGTACACGAATTATCACCATGGTACAAGAAGGAAGGAGTCAGCGGAGTACTGCTAGAACAGTAGGTGTATCTTTATCCACAGTGCAAAGAGTACTCCAGCGATTTCAAGAGACCGGTATGAACATTATACACCAGGGAATGGCAGGCCAAGGTGTACAACTACACGAGAAGACCGATTCATCGTGAGCACTATGTTAAGAAATCGACATCTCACGGCTGTTCAGGTCCGAAATAGCCTTCAAGAAATTCACCACAACAATGTAAGCTCTGACACGATCCGGCGGCGACTTCGGGAAGCTGATATAAAGCCTTATAAGCCAGCAAATGGCCCTAATTTGCTCAGAGAACATCGAGTTGCCAGGTTGCGGTTTGCTCGAGAACACGTCCGATGGACAGATGAAGATTGGTCCAGGGTTATGTTTTCCGATGAGTCAAGATTTTGTTTATTCGCACACGATGGGAGACGAAGAGTATATAAGTAGGCGACCAAATGAACGTTATCTTCAAGCGTGTTTTGAGGAAAAGGTGCCATTCGGTGGAGGATCAATAATGGTTTGGGCTGAAATATCTTCAGAGGATCGTACGGAGTTAGTAATTATAGAAAACGGTTCTCTGACAGCTCCCAGATATGTAGAGGATATTTTAAATGAGCATGCTGGTCCTTTCTTGGTGAATATGGGCGCAAATTCCATTTTTATGGACTATAATGCGCGACCACATACAGCACTTTTGGTCAACGCGTATATTCAAGACGTCGGTATCACCCGCATGGAGTGGCCAGCTCGCAGCCCAGACTTAAATCCCATAGAGCATTTATGGGACGAGCTCGGGAGATGCGTTAAACAACGCTCTCCAGCTGCAGCTAACTTACGTGAGTTAAGAAGTGCGCTAGTAGAAGAATGGTCAAATATAGACCAAAACCGTATTAGAAATTTGATTTCCAGCATGCCACATCGTCTTAATGAAGCGATACGGGCTCGTGGAGGAAATACAAGATATTAAATTTACAGAAAAGCTTTCATTTTGCAGATTAACTGTGTTGTATATTTTTGTTGTCAAAAGTTAGAAGTGTTTTTTTTTGTATTTTTAGTATTTAAATAAAATTATACAGTTTACAAACGTGTTTTGTATTTTCTTTTATGTATAAGTCAGTCATCTATAACATACTACAGTTTCACTAGTTTGTGTTGTGTAATTAAGAAACTATCACACTTTTTATAAGCGACCCGGAATTTTTGCGGCCCGGTGTATAAGTGTGCGAAATTTCATACTCCTCCGTCCGCGCAATTTTCGTAAAAAAGGGGTACAACATTTTAGCTTCACGTATTAATATTTATTAGTGAAATATTGTTACCGTAAACTCTAAAAACAATATCTTAGTGTAACAAATTTTGCAAGTAAACATCACTTACACATAAAAACTCACTTACCTGCAAGCCAGTGATACTGCACAACCAATATTGTTGTATCTATTCCAAATTCAATACATGTCTGAGGAACAAAGCTCTACGAGACTACGTATATTGGTGCATGTATACTATACAAGTTCAGTGTGTACATACAATACAGCACAGGTAAACAAGCCCTGTCTGCAGGCTGGATTCGAAAATTAGCCCCTGCCTAGACGAGCCATCCCAGTCTGTGTTGCAACGAATTTTTAATATTCACCTCTTCTGAATATGCGTGTTTCATTTATGAGTGTTAAGCAAAAGCTCTGATTTGCGAGGTAATTAAATAGTATGTGAAACTGAGAAAAAGTGATTTTTATTAAAAGTAAGTTACTGTTTCTGAAAATGAGTTTTACATTTTGAAGTGTAAAGCGAAAGCTCTAAAGAGTTTAATGCTACTAAAATAATGATGCAAGTGAAAAAGTAAAGTACCTACCTAGGTATGTAAAAAAGCAGGATTTAATTTAAAGTAAATACCTATGTCGTTATGGCTTTTTAGATGTTTCGTTTACGACAATTGACAAGACGTTCAAACAAAATACGTATTTTTTACATTCTTAACACCACCCGAACAGAATGTAATGTGCGCTGAGAAACGTACTCGCGAACCCGGGACATGTGTCCTGAACCGTTGATCCAACCACTAGACCACAAAGGCTACAAAGCCTAAAACAATTCATCACGTTCCGCTTCTGAAACCTAAAGTTAACAAAGCACCCATCACTCTTACTCCAAACGTCAAAAATAGATCGAAAACACAATTGTGCCGAATCACCCTGTACAAATACAAAGCGTCCCTATTTTAAACTATGCCTGATTTATGGGGCGTGATAGAGTGTCAAGTAAAATATTATGACAGGGAAAACTGGAAGGGTAGGAAATGCCCTAATATTATTTGAAAAGCGCAAAGCCATACATACCCCATGGTTGGTAATAGAAAGTGCAACTGTCATTATCGTTGTTTGTCAGCCAATCGATACCAAGTCGTTAAACTTTTATTGTGTACGTTGGAACAAACACTGGTGCGCCGCCGGTGCGCCAGTATTCTATATTTTAATACTAATGCTCTTAGTACTAGGTAATGAGTGCATGTTTAATTTGCCATTCGATTATTGTATGTATTTATGTAGTTTGATTTACACAAAGAAAGATTTTAATTGCTTACGACACATGTTCTCTTTGTGCGGATGTTCTCTTTGTGGGTATTAACGATTATTATAATTTTTAACCGGGATCAGAGCTCAACGTGAGAACAACTCAGAAGCACGTAAGGGAAGAATTCGAGACATTTTTATTTGGTCACCCATCCTTAATTGCGAAAGTTGCCTTACTTATAATATTGCAACTGTGATCGCTGCTGCCTTCAATAAAGGCTATTTGCAAACATAACTCCAAACATTCCCTTTTATTTCATAGGTATTTTGACGCCATCACTCGACCTTTACAAAGTAAATTTATAGGCTTACCTATATTGTGCTTTAAATCTCTCATCGCGGCCTAAAGAATTTCATTATCATGTTATTTGATAAGGGAGAGTAGCCCAGTTAGCTTTTCGCAATATTTACCTACGCCCGGGATCGATTGCACCCTCGCGTTTTATGTACCGGAAACCAAGTCGAAACGGACACATAAACGGGCACCGGCAGAATGTGTAGGCATAGCGAAGGGAGGGTCAGAAGAAGAAGTATAGTCATAAGTTGAACAGTCAAAACAAAGGAAATTATAATGTCTAATCAAGGCAATAAGCCAATTTTAAAATGAACAAACACTATACAGGGTGTCCCAAAAATGGCACGCCAGGCTGACACTGGAGATAGCTTAGCTATAAACCTATCAGATAAAAATAACATGACTCTTGTAAAAGTCTTATAGTTTTGTAGAAAATGACACTTTTTTATGTTCTAAAACCTCCACTTTTAGTTCGTTTTAAACCTATCAGATAAAAATAACATGACTAGTAAAAGTCTCATAGTTTTGAAGAAAATGCCGCTTTTTTATTTTCTAAAAACTCCACTCTTAGATCGTTTTTTTTTTTTTTATCTGATAGGTTTATAGTTAAGCTATCTCCAGTGTCAGCCTGGCGTGCCATTTTTGGGACACCCTGTATTATGTACCGAAAAGCAAGTTGAAGCGGACACTACTACGGGGACCGGCATGTAAATGGCTAACAGGGACGGAAGAGCAGGAAAGAAAGTAACAAGATTAGTCATTTCTTAAGATGACCATGATGTTGAGCAATTGTAACAAACGAAATTAAAATGTAAATCAATGCAATAAAGCTTTTTAAAAGTGAACATACCTAGTAGACCTAGAATTATATGTACCGGAATATCCGGTTCCATTTGATTTAAGGTCCAGAACCCAAATAGTTTTACCGAATATTAATGTGAAATACTGGTGGATTAATTCGGGTGTGCATGAATGCTGGCAAATGAAACGAAACAGCGCAACGTCAATTTTAAATTCTCCATAGAAGTATGTGTGAGATCTCAGTTTTCACACCTTTACTGATGTCAAGGGATTAAGGGGAAATATCATATAACCCTACTCATCATAACACTCATAATCTATTATCATGATTTATTGTCATCTTCTAACAAACAAAATATTATTTGTGCTGACCGCAAGAAGTCAGTAATGAAGAAAAAAGAGCCGTATCTCTGCGTACTCTCTTACTTTGTTTAACTACGGGAATACACCCCAATACCGGCAGGAGTTTTATGTTGTGGGGTAAATATTCTCCCTATGTCTTATGGCCACCGGACCTCCAGTGTGGCGGAACTACAAATCATTGCACACTCCGTGTCGTAGGAAAAATACATTTCGTGAATTTGGATGAAATCATATCAGTATACCTACTCATAGTAATTGAGAAAATTAAGTCTTACTTCCTATTCTATGGTAAAACGTACTAAAGAAAATGGTGACTGTAATGATTGCGTTTATTTTATTACAAGTGAGTAAGAGTAAGAAACATTTGTTGACCTGCACAACACATAACAAAGACAACAAGACACAATCAGTATAAAGTTAAAATTAATTATACGTGCTCTGGAGTGGCGACCGCGTACCGGAAAGCGCAGGTTGGGCAGGCCTCCAACAAGGTGGACCGACGATCTGGTGAAGGTCGCGGGAAGCCGCTGGATGCGAGCAGCACAAAACCGGTCGTTGTGGAGATCTATGGGGGAGGCTTTTGTCCAGCAGTGAACGTCTTTTGGCTGAGATGATGATGATGATGATACGTGCTCTACCTACTTACCTACGACCAACAAATAAATCAAAATGGACAATAATGATAGTATTCATGACCTTATTCATTTGTTTCGTTACTTCTTATTTACCAGTTACAATAAAACGGCTTAGTTTCGTTTCGGCACCTTCCCCATTTCGGCACCCCAATTTCGTACTTCTTAAAGTACAGTTTTTTTCTCTCATATTTTTAGCATTCCTGGAAATAATTGAACAAGTGAGTTTTCTTCTAAAGTTCTATTAAAATAAAATGTTTATCGGGAATGAAACAACTTTTACGGATCTACTCGCTTTTATTTTACACAAAAGTTGTTTCATTTCAATGTGTAGTGTTCGCGTAAACTTTAGAGAACAAAATGTTTATCGGGATTTAACAAAAACTGTTTTAAACTTTTACCAACAACTTTGTTCCATAGGTCTCATTTACATTAATACATTGTTAACTCTTAAGGCTGACTATCACCACAATTCACTATTTCCGCCAAAAGTATTTTTTTTATGACTGATCACTTACAGCATCTTTCGGTCTGTACCACCCTCAAATACGATTGACAAAAATGCAATACCTTTTCAAATATGCTAACGCTAATAGTGTTAAGCGCGTTGTGGTGTCTTCATTACTAATCCGCTTACCTTAGGCGAGTGTCCAACTTGGCTAAATGAATTAGAAAAGTTTCTGTCGTCGCCTAGGAAGTTTCGTGTCGTGACAGATAATCTCCTTAAGGCAGCTTCCACCGCCCGCCAACGAGAATGCGACTTACTCTCGGCTATTTTCTCGCTCATGAAACGTTACGGACGCCTGCATATTAATCTATTCAAAACTGTGAAATTTCCTCAATAAAATGTTCAACCATATCGTCGTTGATACTGCAATATCGCGGAACCAACAGTGGTTAATACCGCGGAACTTGGTAGTGACCAATTTTACAGGATAGCGAAAAAACCCGGTTATAATATTCTTTATTGCTACATCTTTGTCTGATTAAACTATAAATATATTTAAAGACTAGCTGTTGCCCGCGACTTCGTCCGCGTGAGCTAAAGGCTGTAGTCTGTACAGTTTAATTTTTAAGTAGGTATCTATTTAAGCTTATTAGGGTATAATAAAATTATATGCATCGGAAATTTAGAAAATTGACATTGTATTTACCGACATACGTACATCTACTCACTCTTAATATCCTTTCAGCTGGGAATGCTGAGATAGACAAAGACAATCGATCTCCATTTAGTTTGGTTCTGGCATACTTCCTGTGTCTCCTTTACGTCCATTATTATTTTTCATACATTATCTCTTATTCTTTCGACTATCATCTCTGCCATGTACATACATATATTCAGTTTGAAGCACAGAATCGTCCCGTTCATACAGATTCTCACTCAGTTTCCCGTTTCAATTATCCCTCCACATACATTCAGTATACAACACCGTTTCTCGGTGGGTTGCGCGTATTTGCTACGTCATACAAACCTGAAATGGGTTTACTGACGCTCAATTATATGTAATAAAATTGGTATTTTACAGCTCAGGTACTCGTCCGGAGTCGTCCTAGGCACTGGTGTATCTTAGCTAAGATGTGTCTACTGTTATACTGTCCAACCACGGACTTCAAATTTTTTTTTGCCTAGTCCACCGAAGCTGGATATCGAGTACCTAGCAGGTAGCGGTCCAGGATTATTGGTTGTCGGTCATAAGGCACAAAAAACTATTTACCAACTATGTTCTTATTCGTAGATACAAAATATCAATAAATTGAGAACTGTAATGAATTATATTATTGCCTAATAAGTAATACAGTATAGTATTTTATGTTACAAACTTGCGATAAATTTGAACTTCTTCGTGGCATCTTGTTAGGTAGGTAGCTTTTTAGAGGTAGATCACAGGACACAGAAAGAAGTTACCTCTAATAAAAAAAAATCTGAAGTCCGTGCCTCTAATACAGTTGTACCCTGCAAACTTAAACATTTTTGCAACTCTGATAACAGAGGTAGCCATCGTCTTATGCGATAGAAGAATGGAAAAACCATTTTTCTGTAATCTAGAAGTATGTACAAAATTCATTCTTTATAGGTTTTATGATATTAAAATTGTTATGATACTTACTTACTTATATTGTATCATTGAACACAGATTTATCCTATAAACATGTTAAGAAATCAAAGTAAGAAACCGCTTACATGTAAAATAAGTACTGAAATAAGTGTTTAACTTACCTGCATCAAATGTTTCATAAAACTTTTACACATTGAATAAATCATATTTGCAAATTAATAAGAACTGAATAAGTACTGAAATATTTAACGTACCTGCATAAAATGTTTTAAAAAACTTTTACACAATGAATAATTAATATAATTTTAAAATTATTAACAAAATAAAAATAGGTACTTAATGCATTGCAAAATATCAAAATTTCCTTTTGTTCGTTTCAAAATTTGAGCGCCAATTTTTATTTAAATTTTCCTGTTCTCGCGTTTTTTCACCAAATAGATTTAAAAAAATAATATTAAGTATTTTGGGCAACGACCCAAAGGTTTATACAGCCAAGCTATGTAATTCAAGATATCTTCTATGTGCAATATTTAAAAAACTAGAGACATGATTTTGGGCAATGATACAAAGTTTTATACAGCCAAATTTAATGAGTACCTAGGTAACATTTCTATGCTTAACTAAAAAAGAAACATTATTTTGGGCAACGACACAGAGGTTTAAACCGCCAAACATAGGTAATGTTTTAACTTTTAACATTTCTGTGTATTAGAAAACTGCAATAAGCGCCGCGCGCAGGCGCGACTAAATAGCCATATTATTATTGGTTATTTCGGAAAATGAAACAAAAGGTGTACCTATGTACAGCCAAGTTTAATGATGTGCGTGATTTCGAGCTTGTATTTATTTTCCGTCGCTTTACTATTGCGGTGCTAATGTTCGCTTAGGTGCCTCACAGATTTATAAAGGGTAGGTAACCTTAGAGAGTAACAAAACTTTTCTGAAATAATAACTCAACGAACGTATCTAACAGTTAGTCGCGTAAATAGGTATATCAAAATTTGTTTAACATTTTTCGATTTGTATGTTATTCTCCGAAATTTTCTAAGCATTTTGGTGATAACCGCATCAAAATCGGTATTCTCATGGCAACAACTATCAATGACAGGCTCAAAAAGGCAAAGAACCCAGAGCCGTAAAACACGATAGCAATAGAGAGCCAGAGCCTCAAATGCCAAAGCCGTAAAACTCATTAAAAAAAATTCCCCTATGTTACATAATAAACAGTGTGGACTAATATAGGCTGATGATGATGATGATGATGATGATGATAATGATGATGATGATGACATAATAAACAACAGTTGCCAAGCAACCAAGGATTAAATCCCGGTTTAGACCAAATCAAAATATAACAATTTTCGAGTATTTATGTAGCCTATGATATTCTCCGGAATTTTCTTAGCATTTCGGTAAAACCGGATCAAAATCCGTTCAGTAGTTCTCGAGTTTATCGTGTTCAAACAAACAAATAAATAAACAAACAAACAAACAATTTCTTTTTAAACTATTCTATCGTGTTCCCGTGTGAATCGAACCCGGTTGTTTTGAAAAAAATAAACTTACACTATGTCTATTTAGATATCGATTGTGTAGGTAGGTCTTAAGCAGTAAATTGCTCTTTGAAACATAATGTCTAAAATGAATAAAATGCATTGTTTTCACATACTTTTATTTATTTTAGAAGGTGTTCGAAGTGACCACCGTTTTTTTCAATACAATATTCAACACGTTTAGGTAACGATTTTACAATTACAAAACCAGCAAAGAGGTACAAACAACCATAGAGACAATTTTACATGCCTGAACTTGTTGAATGTAACGGTGGTCAATTCGAACACCTACTAAAATAAACTAAAGTACGTGAAAACAATGCATTTTATTCATTTTAGACATCATGTTTCAGAGAGCTATTTACTGCTTAAGACCTACACAATCGATATCTAAATAGAAATACTATAAGTTTATTTTTTTCAAAACAACCGGGTTCGATTCCCGAGCTGAGTACAGGTTTTCTTTAAATGTATGAATGCAGTTTTTCTTCTTATTAAAATCGATGACATGGTTCCTAAGGACAGATCTTCGTATGTCTTAAAGTTTCAGACTTTCCCATACTGACCGATTTAAATGAGACACCCTGTATTTTCGAGTATTTATGTAGCCTATATGTTTCTCCGGATTCGGACCGGACCGGACCGGATCAAAATCCGTTCAGTAGTTCTCGAGTTTATCAACTTCAAACAAACAAACAAACAAACAAACAAACAAACAAACAAACAAACAAACAAACAAACAAACAATTTTTTTTAAAACTATTCTATCATGTTCCGTAAGTGATTTTAAGGCAACCTGTGTAATTTTTTTTTTATATATTGCATTTACAGATTTTTTTATCCCTACGTTCTTATTATATGTATAGATTTAGGTACTTTAGCACACGGAATGACGCCAATGCCTATTTAAAACCTATACGCGCGAAATCTCAATTTTGTTTTTTTTGTAGTTCCGCGTTATTAGAAACTGTTGGTTACGCAGTATTGCAGTTTCAACGACGATATGCCATATAACAATATATAAAGTGGAAACTTTACTTACTTTGGACCAAGAAGTCCTCTTCTTGGCGCGAAAGTGAAGAGTCATGTCTGCGGTTTTGTTTTATTTTCTAAAATTTGTGTTAATGTCGAATATTAATGTGAAATAATGGTGGATTATTAACCGTTAAGTGTTCGTGAGTGTGCATAAGTGTTGGCAAATGAAACAAAACAGTGCAACGTCACTTTCTCGACAAATTCTCTCGAAAAGTCTGCGTGGGGACTTAGTAAAGCCTCACATCTTCACTGAGATACTCGAGGGGCGGGGGGGTACATCATTTCTCACTTCTCATGTTTATTATCATTCATCATCATCATACAGGAGGAAGGTATTGTTTATTTAGGTATTACGTGTAAGAAAAATTACTTTGACACTGGCTAAATGTGCTAATCGCACGAAGCCATCAGCTTAAGGAAAAAAAAAAGTTCAAAGAGTATCGACCTTTGACACTTTGTAATTGTCTGATGTGCAGGCATGTGTACAATAGATGTAGATCCCGTGTCAAGGAAATATGTATTCATAGTTGATCGCTGACTGTTCACACTGCTGGCGAGAACCAGGGTTTTGAATACCGCTAAATCGTTATGATACTTATGCCAAACGAAGATACCAGTAAAAAAGTAACGTTATGCTTGGTGTCGATACCTGGGTGGCATTTTAGCGACAAATTAACTAACCGCTTTTCACGCATTGGGTAAAGCGCATTAGGTAGGTAACGAAAAAGAAACAATACTTTTCAAGTTAACGCGAAAACATAACCTGCATTACCCCTACGAATTTATCTTTATAGTGGGAACTTGGTAACGGTATCATGCCCTGGCGACAACCCTCTCTCTCGCCACTAGTATGTCGCAACGACAATCAAGAAATACACACTCACTTCTCTCTGTAAGCCAACTCGTTTCTAGTTTCTACCTCTACTAGCTTCTCGTTCATCGCTGGCGGTGGGACAAGTGCTTTAGTCCCTCTTAGAACCTTACCTCCATTCCGAATTGATTGGTGACGTCAATGGATTAGACTGCTGGTGATCAATAGACTGCTATTGGCTTAATAAATTCGAGCGGTCTCCCTTGACAGGCGATAACATCGACCGGGAAGTTTCTGGGTGGGCGAGATTCCGTTCTCAGTGTTAATTGACGACGATGGTTTGGCAATTGTTTTAAAAACCAGATTTAAGTATTGAAGTATATTTGTTATGTCATTTGTTGTTGCGATAGAGAGCCTGATATAAATGGCTGTTTAACATTTACCTTTTTTATAATTATTGTTTAAAATATTATTACATAAATTTCGATTTCAAACTTTATGATTGTAGTGCTAAGGAACAAAGATAACATTTTTGTACAGTAGATATCTGTCAGCTTACTTTAATAAACATATTGTAAGTGCAACACATAAATAAATTTATTGAAATTTGCTTGTTACCTTTAATTATACTTTTACTTTCTACACGCAACTAAAGAACATAATATTATCTAAAACACACACACACACACCATTCCTGTCGTTTCAAAAAGTTCCTACTTTATTGTTTGTATCTGGATAAGAATACAATTGTGATTAATGTAATACATACTAGTTGCGTTGCAATAACAAAGTAAATAAGTTGTTCTTCAAGTTATGTTGCTGACCGTACCTACCAAATATGTCTTACTGTGATGGTCGTTGGTGAACCAAACAAAAATTGGGGCAGCTTTTGTTTTTTTCCGCAGTTGATATACTGAAAATCACGGTAACGAACGATCCATTAGCGTCGCTTGACCGAAGCGATTGGGTCAATATTGTCTGTGCCCGCGTATCTGAGCCTTATTCAACCGGCTGGATTCCATCTGCGCCGTTTGCTTTCTCTTCTAGGATATTAGATTTGTTCTTTTCATTTTAATTATCAACGAAAAGTGGTTGTCTAAGGCTACGAATCTGATTTAGTACCTGTGTGTTCCTCAAGGCTCTATTGCAGGTCCAGTATTATTTAGTGTCTTTTTTTATGATATCCATCACTGCTTTAAATTTTCGAATTATTTGTTATAGGCTGACGATCTTAAAATCTTTTACACTAACTATATAATTTTGAAGATCACTATAAACTTAAAAAAAAAGATAGAACCTACTTTTTTCCCTTTGTGATTCACATTACATTATTAGTCTGCTACAGTTAATTTAGAAATGTGGATACTGTATCCACTTTAAGTAAGTAAATATGCCTTCGTTAAAAATATTCGTACGCTATTTACTTAGTACCCAGGTCCTATGATTTATTTTGTTAGACAAATATATTATAATTATTTTTTAAACTTTCGTGGTTACAATAACTGCAGGCAAAATATATGAAGACATGTATGAGTCTCGTAATGCTTTTAAGAACCGCCTAAAGTGGTGTCGTAAAAATCAAGACCAACTGGTGATGGATAAAATAGCTGAACAGCGAGATGCTAAGGATTTTAAAACTTTTTGGAAATCCACTGGTAAACTGAATATTAAGCCTGGCCTTCCTGTGAGCGTGGATGGCAGGAATGATCCGGAGGATATTGCTCAGCTTTTTGCGGATCGTTTTAGAGTTCGCTCCCCTCTCGGGCCACCGCCTGATATAGCCCGTACTGGGTCCGGTCCATGCGATAAGCCTCTATTACACTTAACTGCTAAGCAGGTCAGAGCTATTATTGATTCCATGACGAGAGGCAAGTCGCCTGGACACGACGGACTGAGTATTGAGCATTTGAAGTATGCGGGGGTCCACTTGCCGAGGCTTCTGTCCATGTTTTTCACAATGTGTCTTAGTCACTCTTACTTACCTCATGACCTAATGAAAACGAAAGTTGTACCGATTGTGAAGAACAGGACAGGGGATATCTCGGATGGTGGAAACTACCGCCCGATCTCACTTGCCACTACAATAGCAAAAGTGTTGGACAGTGTGCTCGAGTCTATCTTACAGAAATATTTAAATCTACATGATGCTCAGTTTGGGTTTCGGCCCAAACTATCAACTGAAAGCGCAATTCTGGGTCTCAAGCACACTGTCCAGTACTACACCAGTCGTAAGACGCCGGTATACGCCTGTTTCCTTGATCTCTCTAAGGCATTTGACCTTGTATCTTATGAGGTGCTTTGGGAGAAGTTGAGGGACAGGGGTGTACCGGCGGCAGTGCTGAAGATATTTCAGTATTGGTACGGGAACCAAACCAACTTTATAAAATGGTCTCATGCGTTGTCTGATCCGTATAGGTTGGAGTGCGGGGTGCGACAGGGGGGAGTCAGTTCGCCCTCTCTCTTCAACCTGTATATAAATGATCTCATAGCCGAGCTCAGCAGCATGCGTGTTGGATGCAGCGTGGATGGTGTTAGTATTAATAACATCAGCTACGCTGATGACATGGTGCTGCTGGGCCCGACTGCGGAATCAATACAAAAAATGTTGGGAGTCTGTGCTAGGTATGCTGCTTCCCACGGCCTTATCTATAATGTTAAAAAGTGTGCATTCATTGTTTTTAAGGCCGCAGGTAGAGGAGTGGAGAGTGTGCCTGAGATAACCCTAAACGGTGTTACTATTGACAGGGTCTTCAGTTATAAATATCTCGGGCACATTGTTACTGACGACCTTAAAGATAATGTAGATATTGAGAGGGAGCGTAGGGCTCTAGCGGTCAGAGGCAACATGCTGATCCGTAGATTCTCCCGCTGTAGTGAAGAAGCGAAAATCACGCTCTTCAAAGCGTATTGTCAGTGTTTCTACACGGGGAATCTATGGGTAAGTTATGCTAAAAAGCCGCTAGACGCCCTACGGGTTCAATACAATAATATCTTCAGGATGATGTTGGGACTGCCCCGTTTCTGCAGTGCGTCGGGAATGTTTGCTGAATATAAAACAGATGGTTTTGGCGCAATCATCCGCAAAAAAACAGCATCCCTTATTCGCAGAATTAGGGACAGTCCGAACGCCATCCTGAATACTATTGCTGATAGGCGGGACTCGCCAATGTGGAAAAGCTTTGTGCGGAGAGTGATATATCACCACCCCAACTAATTTTAATCAATAAATCCAAATTAATAATTTAATGTTAACACCTAGTTTTTAAAAGTTTGTATACTAACACCATGATTGTACACTAACATAGTTTATAAGAATATTATGTATACTAACACTTTTATATGGATCTCGGTCTGAAATAAATTATTTTTATTTTATTTTATTTTAATAACATTAGAATTATTATTAACTTGATTATTTCCTATTAAACCTGCAGACCCTGAAAGTAGTTTCTAAAGAATAGGCTACTGAATCGATTGACATTAATCGACATGGTTTTATATTTTTATTTTGGCACCATAACTACTTGTTTTTTGTTACCATTGTAATTTGATTCATCAGAAACTTTACAAAGGTGTTTTAAAGAAATCACTTTTGACGAGAACTTTTTATTCTTGATTCCTAAGGAAGCATTCAAATAACTGTCCACTTGAACAGTGAATGGAATTCAATTACGGGATACCGTTTCTTAGAAGCATTCGACACTGCTGTCATTAACGCCTTAAAAATCCTCTTGATCGCATTTCTATTGAAGATGTTTGCTATTGATAGCTAAGTTAAAAGATAAACAATATTGAGAAAAATACTGTAATTGAAGTAGCAAAACCTATTAAAAGTTATTTATAACTGCTAGTGATCGTCTAGCTAGCTGTTTAATGTTTATACAATTGAATGTTACACATATATACTATAAATATTATATAGTGTATATATGTATTATATACAATATGTGTATTATATATAAAGATTATCTTTCGGGACTTCTCTTTGTAAACTTTAACTGTACCAATTCTCACACTCCTCCGTGCGCGCAATGTGCTTTAAAAAAGACACGAAGTTTCACTTCACGTATTAATATATACGAGACTAGCGGCCCGTCCCTGCTTCGCACGGATGGACACTTTTTTAATATAGCCTATGTTACTCAACGCTAATGTAGCATTCTAATGGTGAAAGAACTTTTTAAATCGGTCCAGTAGTTTTTGAGTTTAATCGTTGCAAACATACATACATACAAAGATACAAAGGTTACCTCTTTATAATATTAGTATAGATATATCTAGATGAACTGGATGAACAAATACTAAAGCGGTAATTATTATCATATTTATGATAATGCCGTTCTCTCTAAGCCTGCGGTTACAGACTTATTTAAACTGACAAAAAATTACTTGCCAGCATATTCGTTCAGGCATCAGAATGAGCCAAGTGCAAAACATTTTACATATACATTTGAATGTTCGGAAGCTTTGCACTCGATTGGTACCGCATGACTTAACGGAGGACCAGAAACGACTGCGTGTCCAGTGGTGCCGTAAAATTATAAAAATATTTAACGGAGGACAGTCATTGGCTGTCTGTAATATCGTGACAGGTGACGAAACCTGGGTGTACTGCAAAACAGAAAAACCCGAAAAAAAATGCCAGTCGGTAGAGTGGTTCTTTCCTTTTGAAGATTTACCGACGAAAGTTAAGAAAAAAAATGGTTACTTCTTTTTTTGGAAAATCAGCACATTACACTACTGTACCGCTAGAAGATCAAAGGACAGTGACTGCAGATAGGTACGTTAACACTTGCTTGCTCAGAGTCTTAGAAAAAGTTTGCGAAAATCATCCTCACATTTCGCCAAGGTAACAAAAGCCTATTTGAAGGCTTCAAATGTGGAACTGATGACGCATCCGCCTTACAGCCCGGACCTCGCACCCTGCGACTTCTTTTTGTTTCCAAAAATTAAAGACAACCTTAGAAGCACACGTTTTACGAGCCCTGAACCGGCGGTGAATGCGTTCCATGAAGCCATTGAAGAGGTCCCTAAGGAAGACTGGTCCAACTGCTTTGTACAGTTGTTTCAGTGAATGCAAAAAAGCATTAATTGCAAGGGAATATACTTTGGAAACCAATAAATGTATCGTCTAGTCGTATTTATCAGAATCCAGAAACTTTCAGTATGCCTTAAATATAAGGTCAATGGCGATGTTGCAGACAAATGCGTATGGACATAAGGCTGCTCTGCACTGGTTCGAATATTATTATTATTGAGTACAAAATTGTACTAATTCTATTTTATAATTATTACATTATTGTAAATTGGTTTAAAAGACGGAGATAAAGAAAAAGAGCCTCCTGAGTGTCTTGCCAGCTCTTCTCGGCCGAAGGCTCTCCCAAAATCTGAACTGGTGATAGATTTAGTGAAATAAATTATAATTCATTATTTTGTATTTTTTTATACTTAGTTTTTAACCGACTTCGAAAAAGGAGGAGGTTTCTCAATTCGACCGTTTTTTTTTTTTATTTGTCTGATTGCGGATAACTTCGTCGTTTATGAACCGATTTTGATGGTTCTTTTTCTGTTGGAAAGGAGATATCCCAAGAGTGGTACCATAATAAGGAAACCAGGATCTGATGGTGCCATCCCAGAGAAATCGAGGGGAACCTTCGAAATCGTAGTGGGGACTAGTGCGTTTGTTAATTTTTTCATAAGTATTTTAAAGCACTACTATTTTATGAAGGTCTGGTGTCGATCTGAGAATGGAGCCGAAAGACAGCCGAGAGAACTCCTCAACGATTTACAGCAATTACCTGGTGTTTGGGCTTGATTAATTTTTACGTCAATAAATACCTTTGAAGGTCTTTATTGTATAAACGATTTGACTTTGACTTTGACGTGATGCTGAAAAGGCCGTATGAGGCCATCAGCAAACTTAAGTACTCCAAAAAACCGGGACCAATGGTTAAACGTGCGCCTTCCGAAGTACGGAAGATCTCGAGATATCTAATTTTCTCAACCGTCAGATCACAAGTTGCGAAAGTACTTAACTTGCATGATCGCAACCGAACCGCGCAAGCTGCCCATCGCGCTCAAAAAAGTAATGTGACAAATGAATTATTAATAGTATAGCAAGAATCAGTTGAAACCGATGGGTTTATGAGACATTCCCTTCCATCTGATAAATTGGACACAGATGTTGCGCAGTCGACGTGAGAATAGGCGTAGGGCTGTTGCTAGGAGCGGCCCTAATGGAGTGTAGGGACAGATTCATTCTCGTCTATTTATAAATATTTGTTTTAGTAAGCGCCTCTTAAAATAACACTTCGTCGCAAACAGTTAAAGGGTACGTACGCAACCTTTTAAGCGCCCTATGAATAGAAATATATCGAAATTTTGAGGTAAAACGTGTTTTTAATTTCCGGTGCTACCTTAAAGGTTTGAGCAGTACCAACGGGTGAGTTTTATAAACGAAATTAAATGAAAGAAAAAAGGTTTGCGAAAGTATTAATTGTCTTGTAAGATATATTTTGAAGTTTAGAACTACTTGTACATATGGTTAGATTTAGCTAAAAAATAAATTTGGACAATAAGTTTGAAAAAAATACGAAACATTGACCCAGTATGTCACAGGGTACGATTTTAATCCCGATTGTGAAAAACTTTTCCAACACTTTTCATCTGGTTAGATCTAAGTTAATTTAACTTGAACACGTAAATCCTTATTCCACGTCGTTTTACACCGTAATAAAATAGGTTAAAGCGTTGCTCTGCTTATTTTTAAAGCTTCACTTCCACGTAACACTTGTGTGTAACGAACGCGCGAAGTGGCCACTTGCGCAATACTTCTATCTAATTAGCCTTGTCAATTAACGATTGACTTGAAACTGGCTGACCCTTATTAGAAAGGGTTAAAGTTCAATTTCGGATGGTGAAGAGTAATTTGTGTCCTGTGTCTGGGCTGCGATATTGTGAGGTGGAGTGCCCTGGAGATGTCTCGGAGACCTCTTGAGCTTGGCGAAGCTGCAGGCATTAACGTGCTCATGTGAGACGAGATTTTTATGCTGTACATTCATTTAGCTTGGTTTTTACCTTTTACGGTTCGTGATGTAGTTTCTTAATATTAATTTACGGGCCGAATTAAGCTGTTTCCCATGTTAAGGTTTCCGAACATAAGGAAATGTGTTTTATTTAGCTGTAGCTTGAATGTGAAATCTATAAAGAATGTTTTCGTTAAATATTATTGGGTTGGATTGTAAGTTGTTAGGTAAGTAGTATAGATATAATTTTATAGCAATCAAAAATGTCGTGTATAATAAATACCTAAACATACGAATTAAATGAAATTAAAAATTAAAATTAAATTAAATTTATCGCCGTCGTAGGTAACCCTACTAGGTAGTAGTAGGTAAACAAATGTATGGACGATTCAAAATCAATTTTCAGTTTATTTGAATTTTTATTTTTTACTTTAACTTGACTTGGCTTCACAAATATTTTTAAACTTAATGTGGTTCTAAAGATGACACATCTGTGATCTATTCCTCTTTACAGGAATAGGGTTTGTTGATTTATTCATGATTCATGATGAGTCATTACTTTTTCATTTTGCAAAAAAAATTGACTCAGAAGGCTACGTTAACCCTTATCAATTGCCCTTTAACTCAAAAGCTCCCGATAGAGTACACAACTTTTTATTTTGGTTGCAGTTTAACTATTTTCATACAAAGACGACAAACGACTGCACGTACAAGGATGTTGTTTAGCGGGGATATTATGCAAATAACCATTTACGTCCCCAACTAACATATCCGTCTATACCAGCGTCCTATAACGTTACGATTTATGATGAGGCTGGCGATATCATCTGCTAATATATTACAATGGAAACTAGCCTTTGTCCTTACGTGATAAGGTTCATGACAAAAACACTACCGCTTAACATAATTTGCACAAAGCGCGGGCGTAGGGCCGACAGCGTTAAGTGAAACTTTTTTTGCAAATTGAGCTTTATTTCTTATGGCATAAGAGAATACAGTTTCGCTGTTAATAAAGCAGAGCACCTAAGACTGCCCGTCGCCTTCGTATAGTGGGCGAACAACGATAAATTGACTTAAATAAATAACTTGTAGTAAATGGCCGTAGGTCACAGAGACCCAATCACTCTTTCGTTTACTAACTGTTGCAGAATAAATTGGTGTAAAGAGCATACATATATTACAGAAGTGACATTAAATAGCTTAAGATCAAGCTTAATAGCTGCACTTAGAAATTAGTAGGTATCTATGATTTTGAGAGGTTCACGCCCTTCCAGAAGTGGACGTCTTTTTATCATCTTTTTGTTTTAATCTTCTTCTTCATCCTCTTCGTCATCTTGGCTGAGACGATGATGATGATGATGATGATGATGGTGATGATGGGGCTAGTGAACCTGGAATCTAATATAAAGTACTTAAACTTTATTTATACTGTTCTATGTAGGGTTTATTTATAAGTGCTTGCAGCAAGGACTTTAATTACATATTGTGTATTAGACCTAACTTTTCATAAGCTTCTAAAACGTATAAAAGTACTAAAATTAGCTTAATAAAGTATATTTTTATTTTTAAATAATTGATGTTATCGTGAAAAAATAAATAAATATAAAACTACTTAAAAAATAAAATATTAACAAATATACTTAATTGTTGCGCACTCTTGTGTATGTACCTACATATTAATATTTTTGTCATTTACATATTCTAAGACTTTGTAGCATAGCAAACTTTTTTTTAATTATAGGTGTCTTTGCAAGGAAACTCGTAATATTAACGACTATTTAACTTACACACGGTACTCTAGTTTATCCAAAATCATTCATCGGTAACGACAAACTTTACATTTATTGTATAGGAGTTGGGAGCAGTTAAAATGTTGAATGGATTCAAATAGAGCTATCAAGCGGACGTAATCGGTGTGCCACGTGAGTCGCAGGATGGCTGCGGCAGTAAATTTAAATTGACACTCCGACAAACGACCAGAGGCGGATCACTCGGGCGAAACGCCGAGCGCGTTTAACTAGCTTTGGTGATATGATGTCGATGTTAGGAGTTTTTTATCTGGGCTTAATGTAAAAGTACAAGTAAAAAAATGTTTTAGTGAAGTAAGGTTACTCTCAGAAATAGGTTTGTTTATTTTCAGAAAGTCTTCTAAAGAGAAGTGAAATAGTGTCGAAAATGCTTTTTTTGCTTTGGTTGTCTTTTGTTTTAGTCATAAACGACGACTTGTTTGTTTCTCGTAATAAATAAGGTAAATAAAGAAGAAAAAGCCATCAAGCGTCGCAGGGTGGCTAGCCGCCCTTGCGATAGTAAATTGATACTCCGACAAAACGATCAGAGGCCGATCACTCGGCCGAAACGCCGAGTGTTTAACTGGCTTTGCTGGTATCGATGTTAGGAATCCTGTTTTTAAATCAGGTTTCAAACAATTTATAATTCCGAAATAGTGTTTAAAATCTTTGTTGTTTTGTTTGTCTTTGGTTTTACCAACAATAGGCGACTTCTTCCAGATAAGTTTTCTTCTTAAAGAGGTATAGGAGTAAATAAGGAAGGTTTGCCTTCTGCTTGCTGGATGATAATTTCTTAGGCTCCAGGCACGTCAGAAGGAAGGAAGAACCTCCACATAACTTGGGCCTCCTCAGCGGCTTTCGTACCCTAGTAAAGAGGATTCACAGGGTCAAAAAAAGGGGTTAATAAGGAACGGAAATACTCTCTTGACTCATCCTACTGGCCGTTTAAGTGTCCCTATCTACTGACCCTGATAGGTAGGGTATGGCAGCTGGAACTACGGGTCCGGCTGTCTTTTCAAGGGTACCACGGGAGTTCCGGATCCTAGGCCCCCTGCCGGTTATGCCTTCGCGGGCGTCTCCGGCAGGCCCCGGACATGGGTTGGACTCGTGGTGGCATGTGGTTAGCTATAGAAGTGGGAATGTTCGTCTGCCTGGTTGGTCTGGCCAGGCTTCCATTTCGTGCATAGCGAGCGGGTCTTAGTAGCGGTCCGGTGGGGGCCTGAAGCGAAAAGATCTGCGGGGTACGTGAGTTACCCTTAGTTGGTGTGGTGCTCGGTGGTTTTCACTGAGTAGTTACTCCAACATCTCCGGTACTAGTCCGGAGAACTAGTAGAGGTGCCCGCTAGATGCAAAGGCCTCCGGTTTAATCAGCCGCGTAGGAATTTGGAATTGATCAGGTGCCTGGATGGGTACCGAGAAGTGAGTGTGCTTACAACTCCGCCACCAAAGAGGACATTTGGTAGTCGGCTTTAGAGCTGACGGCCCAAGCAGTGGTACACTGCGAGTTGTGCTCTTAGTGCAACGAGAAGTGAGCGAGCTTACAGCTCCGGTGACCTATCTGGATATTAGGTAGTGGACTATACGTGTCCACGGGGCGACTAGCTTGAGACACTAGTCTTAAAAGTACTGGATGAAGGATGCGTACCGGCGTGTTCTGATCTGGCGTTATGACCTGACGTAGATGGTCCCTTGTGCTTGCGCAAGGTTATTCTGACACCTACTTTGTAACCGGAAGGTTGGTAGGGGGTGTCAGTATAAACTTTGAAGTAGTGTATAGCGGGTTGTGGCCGTTTAAGTACCTTTAGTAAAATAACAGATGTGCTGGCTGGACTTTGTTATAAAATGTTTTTTGCAAAATTGTAGGACGGCTCCTATAATTTTCTTAGAATTTTTTCTGCCTTATAGGTACTACCAACTTGGATGAAGTTGGTATGCGCTGGACATTGCAGTGTTATAGTACTTTTTGTAAATTGTAGAAGCTACGCAGCCCAATTTGATGAGGCTTCCCGTTAAAGTTTTTTTTTTTAAATATATTACCATAATAGCATAATAAAAATTATGTTTTTAGTTGCATTGTTAAACTTTAGTGGTAAATTGACAAACCTTAGTGGTTTGTCATAATTCGACTACATTCACAATACTCTTAACTAAATACATTTAATAAGTACTTGAATAATTTAAACTTACTATAAAGAAAATAGGGTAACAACATCTACGAAATATTTTTTAAGTTATCAAGAAAGTAGGCCTTAAGTTTACTTTTAATATTGACATTAGACAAAGTACCGCACAATTCATGCGGCTTGTTTATTAATCTAAGTTCTAAGGTTTCTTATCGTCAAAAGTAACCGATGATTCATAAGGCCTTCCTGTCGTGTGGTATGTCGATGGTTTTCTAAGAAATTAATCAAACGTATCTTGAATCTGCAAAATATCCTTTACGTAGTGATTAAGTAGATTATTCTTCCTTCCATAAAAAATCCTTATGTTGATTGTCATAACCTTATAAAAATGTATTCGGATTTGGTTCGTATTATTATTACTTATTTAAAAAAAAAATTCAACGCAAAGTGTAATTACATAATTATTAAAAAATATATGTTACACAAGAACTTGTAGGTACACACATATACTCGTATATATCGATTTAAATTAACTTATATGCTAATATAATAACACATAATAATAACGACTAAGTTTAACATGATAATACTTAATCTATTTAATGGTATCAACAATTATTAGAAAATGTTCGAAATTCCCCAACACAAAAGAAATTCCCAAAACATTACAATTACCAGTGGTGCATTTCCATTCACCAATCGCAATTTATGTGCGCAGTGGCACAACGAGCGCAGATTGCGCCCTATCTCCTGCGCAGTGATGGGCGATATCCCGGCGGCGTCCCACGGCCTTGGGGCGCATTTGAATATCGCTTTACCAATCCGTCATACTAAACACACGTCTGCTGTATTGTTAATGGCAAGGTGACATGTAACCTCTGCATCTATATTAGTCGCATCAGAGCGTGTGAAGTTCCCCTAGCTGACTCTACATCTTTATATCAGGTAGAGCGGAGTCATATGGAAACTTTTTGATAAATCAGCTCTACCGAATGATATTCGTAGGCATAGTAGAACAAATCATCATCACCATTGTAGGTATTAGGTTTCTGAATGGAGTTCTATGCTATCGTTATTGTAGCGTTAGTTCTTTACAATATTTGCAAAGGTAAGCTAGCTAATCAGACATATAAAAAACTTCTTCTAGATGTACTCCCTACCTCAGAAGGTATATTAAGCCGTTATCACCAAAAGACACAAAAACAAAAAAGGTCAGAGGTCCGAAAATACCAGGGCCCCGATTCTGCTATTTTAAAACGTCTACAAAAGTGTCTCAGTGACTGAATTTTGACATTATGACTCCATGACATTTCTGCAATTGAAAGCTACTATTATATTATGGTCTCGACTTCTTGGCGGGAAAGTGAAGCGTCATGTCTGCGGTTTTGTTTTATTTTCTAAAATTTGTGTTATGTCGAATATTAATGTGAAATAATGGTGGATTATTAACCGTTAAGTGTTCGTGAGTGTGCATAAGTGTTGGCAAATGAAACAAAACAGTGCAACGTTAAAATTCTTTCACAGTTTCAAATTCTCTCAAGAAGCTCGCGTGAGGGCTTAGTAAAGCCCCACATCTTTACTGAGATACTCGAGGGGTTGGGGGGTATATCATTTCTCACTTCCCATTTCTAACATCATTCATCATCATCATATAAGGAAATATTGTTTATTTATGTATTACTTGTAAGAAAAATTACTTTGACGCTGGCTAAATGTGCTAATCGCACGAAGCCATCAACTAAAAAAAAAAAATATTATGGTCTCAAAATCTACATGCTATTTATATAGTAACTATATAACTAACTAACTGTTAGTGTTTTCTAAAGTTTACGCGAATGTGTTAAATAAACGCGAATAGATCCGTAAAAGTTGTTTCATTTTAACTGTTAGTGGTTCAAGACCCTAATATTTTAAGCCAGTAACAAGCTTGTACGAGCTGGTACAATTAATAAGAGGTGATATATCATACGTCGTCGAATGTGCATCGGAAGTAGTGAACGCATTAGTTTGGACAGTGGCTGTCCTGGACGGTCGAGTGGAGATGTCAACGGTTTCCGTGTTCCTATAATGATGTGCTAACAATGGGTTCTGGCGGAACTAAATCTGAATAAACATTTGACGATAATGCCAGTAGTGTTGCTTTTACAGCTCGTTCCATAGACCAATTCGCATGTGGGGTGTTATGCGTCAATGTTCTAGAATGATTTCCAATTTGACTGAAGAGCCGCATTAGTGCTATAGCATTAACCCTTTAACGAACAAAACATGTTTAAATGTTTCATTGGTTTTATAAAGTTCAAAATGTGGCCCACCACATGGATGTATATGTTGTATGTTGAATATGTATATTCCCAAATATACGACCTCTTTCCCTTTGACTGTGAAAGGGTTAACAAGAATATCAGTATACTGATATTTTTGTTATGGCGATAGACTTAGATAATGGATAATGATGGACTACTTTTCTACTTAACATCAGTTGGAGTAGAGGCATTTGCCGAGTTATGTATAAAAAAAGGAATAAGATGTTGTCCAGACGGTTTAAGAGTTAGCTCTTCCACGAATCTTATTCTTCTTCTGCCCGGCGGCCCAGTGCCAGGGTTAACTTTCCTATTAAACCTTAACCACTTTTCCTGGTCTTCAGCATATTTGTGGTGAAATAGTTTCCTTTTCATGTCGAGTTAAATGTCCAGAACCGTCTTCTGTTAAATGAGACTTATTATTATACTGAACCAGGACTCGAACCCAAGATCACAGAGGCGGGCGAAACACAAAAAGCTATTCAACCACCGACTCTGCCGAGTCCATCAAGGCCTATTACCAATTTGGCTGAAGAGCCGGTCTCCTGTTCCGCCCTCATGCAATAATGGCGGCATGAATTGCAACACAGGCATCATCCTATTACGCCAGTTAAGGCCAGAGTCGCGGCGCGGGTAAATCTCTGCGCATACGCATAAAATTGTGGAAGTATTCCAGTCCATAAAATTATAATCGTTAGAGTACCACCAGTAACAACAGTACCATCAATAAAAACATAATAACAAAACAGTTGGAGTAAAGTTAGAACCGATGTACTCGCGTTCATTTCAGGTTCTCTGACAAAAAACGTGAATAGATCCATCCACCTCGTCGCGTAAAACTCATTCAAAAACGTGGTGCATTCGTGATATGAAGTGGTATTATAATGTGTGATGTTGTAAGAGTAAATTTATGATATGAAGATTACGGAGCCCGGATCTGCCAGCGGCAATGAAACGCCTAATGATGAAAGGTACTTTTTATATAAATCTCAATATTTTTTGGTCAAAATCAATGGAAAATTATAAATTGTTTTTTTTTCATTCATAATGCTATATTATATTTTAATCGAAAATTATAATAAAACAAATGACTGCGTCTTGTGAGACTGTTGGGTCTCGGTAGCTCATTGAATGAGCAGTCACCCGATTTATGTAAGGTCGAGTGAGTCTCGGATACGAGTCCCACTCGAGGTAGGTGCTTGTATTCTTCAAGTTTGTCGTTTTCGAGAAAAATATGTCTAACTAAAAAGATGTATTGCCCAATAGGTATGTTTTTCAAAATAGTAATTCAACAAAAATAATCATCACTAACTCATTTTATGTTCCCACTCCTGGGGCACGAGCCTTCCCTTTGGATGGAAAGGGAGAACAGCACCACGCGGGCCCAGTGTGGGTTGGTGGTTGCAGACTGCTTATGCAGCCGGATTTACGTGCCTTCCAAAGCACGGACGAGCTCGAGATGATACATGTTTGGTCACCTATCCGATGACCAGCCTTTGCTAAAGTTGTCCTCATCACTGGTAAACCAGGCGCGTTAACCACTGCGCCATTGATCTCCTAATAAATATAATAATAAACTAAAAATATTTTTTTTATATAAAAAGTTGTAAGGTTTATTTAATTCATAATATAGGTAAATAAAATTTCAAGTGGTGTTTCCTGTTTCCTCTATACTCGTTATACCGATAATAGGTTTAATATTCTTCAACTAGATAGTCTCCAACATCAATAGCAGCCGTAAATGACAAAAAACGGGCTGCTCCTAAAGGTCCAAAGCTAATTCTTCACCGGTCAAGGTGGATTGAGTGAGGTCTAATGAGGTCTGCCCATCTAGTTGGTGAGTGACCACGGGATCTCTTGCTTTTTTTTTTTTTTTTTGGAGAGCGACTGCTGGTTGCCGAGGGGCATTTCCAGTTTCACCGGGCTTGTTTTAGGGGCGGCGTGGTACGTAAAGGGTACCTCAAGCCGTGTTGAAACGAATCACCTTCGGAGGATTTCTAGAGGGGAACGGCATCGCACACTTAAAAGTGCGCGTCCCCGTGCCCTTCCAGAGTCTCCGAAGGGTTCGGATCGGATCGGGGAGCGGAACCACCCGAGGGCGCCTCTAAAGGCACGGACCTCGGCTCGGGTAGACCGGGCCGTGGAGGAGGAGAGGAGCTCCCAGGCACATGACTGTGCCTGGCATAGAGCGCGTGTGAACCGGTTCTTCGTACCCTTGTTCTACGAGTACGGTGTCTTGGGCCTAAAACAGTGTGCATGTTTAGTGTATTCTGTAAATGTGTGCTGTCATTTGGAGGATCGGGCGGGGGGGCGTTCGCAACTGTGATTGGGTCGTCGGGGTCGTTTAGGACGTGCTTAGGACGCCTAGACGCGTACCGTCTAGTTGCGGGAAGGCCTTCAACTTTATAGTTGGCGGCCGCCACAACAAGCGGGTTAGGGTGGTGGGGGCATTATCGAAGTAACGTCGGGAGACGTCCTTGATAAAATCTTTGATTGTGGGGAGATCGAGGTCGCGATGGAGGTCTACATTACGAACGTAATGCGGACAACCCGTCGCGCCTCGCATAAAGCGGTTTTGTAGGGTTTGTAGGGGGTACAAGTGGGAGGGCGCGGAATGCGCGAAAACTACGCTCGCGTAGGTCATGACTGGGCGGATGCAGGCTTTGTAAATTGTCGTCTTATTTCTAAGAGACATTTTACTCTTCCTGCCTATAAGGTGGAATAACCGACCTAAAAAGAACGCGGCCCTGTTACGGACGATCTTGAGATGGGGTGCAAACGTCAGCTTCCTATCGAGGGTGACACCGAGATATTTCACCTGCCTAGCCCATGGGATAGGGCGGTCAAATAAGCGAATCGGACGGCAGGATTCGTCGCGACCCCGATGAAAGTACACAGCGGCACTTTTTTCAGGGTTCACTTCGATCCGCCACTTGCGAAACCAAGCGCCGAGGGTGTTAGCGGCCTTTTGGAGTCGTTTGGAAACCGCGGTCTTGTCTCTACCAGACGAATATAGCGCGTTGTCATCCGCGAATAGAGCTAGCTCTACGCCGGGGGACTTGGGGACATCGTTTGCGTAAAGCGCAAAGAGGGTTGGAGAGAGCACGGATCCCTGCGGAACGCCGGCTCGAATAGGGCGGGGGGCAGAGAGCGTTCCTTCGACGCGGAAGCGAAAGGAGCGACCCGACAAATAGTCTCGTATGATGTGCACGAGTCTGTCTGGCACGCCGAGTTTGTACAGCTTATAAATTAAGCCGTTGTGCCAGACTTTGTCGAACGCCTTCGCGACGTCGAAGAAAAGAGCTCCGGTGCCCGTGTGACGGTTTCTATTGAAACCGGAAAGGATATGCTCCGTGAGGCGGTGCAATTGGTGGGTGCACGAGTGTTTGGGCCGGAACCCAAATTGCTCGTTGATAAGGAGATTGTTAGAAAGGATGTAGTCCCTTAATCGGGAAACTAGAACGCATTCATACAATTTTCCCAACGATTTGAGAAGACTGATGGGGCGATAGCTAGAGGGGGCGGTACGCGGTTTACCGGGCTTATGAATACCTATGACTACCGCATCTTTCCACGCAGCGGGAAAGATAGCGTTAGTCATGGCGCTATTGAAGATAGCTACTATTAAAAGGATGAGCTGAGCGGGTAAGATCTTAAGGATCTTATTTGAGATGCCGTCTGCCCCGGGGGCACTACGGGGTTTAAGACGCTTAATGAGCGTTTGCACCTCATCTTCCGTAACGGGCGGAAGGGTCGCGGTGGGAGGGAGGGACGAGAGTCTTTCGACTTCGCTATCGACCATTTCGATATGGTTTTGGGGGACTGGGAGCGTGCTGGGCGAGCATTGGGCCTCGAGGCTGTCGGCCAGGCATTCGGATAGTGGCGATTCATGATAGTGGCGGGGCAAGCGGACGGGTCGGACGCGGCTTCGCGCAGCTTCTCCACCATCTCTACGATTTCGTCCTTGTAACGATATAATTTTACAATTTCGACTGCCGTAGACATGGCGGTGAAGCTAACCGGGCAAGCACCAACGGTCGCGGCAAACGGGTGCTGCGGGCGGGCTTTGGGTTGGGCCTTAGGGGCCTTAGGGGCGGGGGCCGGCTTGTTAGCCGGTTGGGGCTTGGCCTTAGGGGCCTTGGGCTTGTTAGCCTTGGCCTGAGGGGCCTTGGCCACAGGGACTGCGGCCTGAGGGGCCTCGGGAGGGCTTTGCTCCATAGGAGTAGGGGCCGGAGGCGGAGGTAGGTCACGAGCCGGGCCAGCCGCGGGAAACTCGGCAAGCGAGTTTAGCGCGGGGGCCTGCGCCGCGAGCTTAGGAGCTAGCGGTGTAGTCCAAGCGTTGCGGGGCGGTGGTAAGGGGGCCGCGGGGCGGAGCGAAACTTTCGCGATCTGCGAACGCGGAGGGGCGCGGGTCGCGGGGTTACGGCGCGGTCCCGACCCGCGGGTTGCGTTACTGCGCGGAGCCTTGGGGCAACCGCGATAATTCGCGGTATGACCCAATTCAACACAGTTTACGCAACCGGGCGGGTCGTCGGAGACCGGTGCCGGCGCTTTGGGCCTCTGGCACGCGTCAGTGCCATGGTCGCCCAGGCACTTAACGCACCGGGGGCGCGCAAAGCAGTTACGGGCGGCGTGCCCGTAACGTTGACACTTGTGGCATTGACCTACAATGCCACGCTTGTGGGGGACCTCAATCGATAGTCGAGTGAAGCTCTCTATCGATTTTATATTAAAAATGGCTTTACCCTCCGGGGTATTATCTAATATCGCCTTGAAGAGGCCTAGGGGCTTTTTGTTCCGGCCGAGCATCCGGGACACTTCTTGGACCGGGTAGCCTTGCGACTTAAGGTCATCAAGGACTATCTTAGGGTCCCAATCCGAGGGGAGGCCTCGGATTACAACGGACAAAACACGTTCCTCGGGAAGCGAGTACGTGTGAAAGGGCACGTTATTGGTGCGTAAAAACGCGGTAACGGAACGGAATTCGGTTGAGTTGGAAAACTCAGCCTTGATCATCTGAGGATCGCCGTTGACAAGGCGAGTCCTGAGAGGGATCGCGTTGAATCGCGCCTTAATAGATCGCGAAAGATCGGGCCAGCACTTTGTATCTTGTATAAAGATCGGCGGGGGCTTTTTGTCCTTGCGCGGCTGGGCCGGCTTGGGCCTCGGGGAGCTAGGACGGGAGTTAGGCGCGCTACTCGGTTTCGCGGCCTTAGGCGGGGGGACGGAGGGAGGGGCGGTCTTGCGGACGCGCTTACCGTTTTTCCCGACCGTCTCGTACTCCGAGTCAGATGAGTTTTCATCGGAATGCGATGAGCTCTCCTCGGACTCGGAGCCCGTGACGTACGGGCTATCCTCTTCCGCGTTAGAGGCGGAGGGGCAAACCTCCATCTCTAACTCGGGAGCGGGCGACGGCGCTACAGGAGCGAAAGAGGGCATGAGCGTTGGGCGCTCGAGCTGGGGCTCGATAGGAGCGAGTAAGGGCTCGTTAAGAGGAGACGGGGAGGCTGGCTGAGGCAGCCGAACAATAGGCCTAGCGTCGGTCGGCGGAGTGCCGAGCGCGGGGCTAAGAAGGGCGGTTAGAGGGGCCGGCAGTTGAACGGCCGGTTTCGCATAAGGCGAGGGACGCGCTGAGGGCGCAGAGGAGGACAATTTGTTGTTGTGGGCTGTCTTAAGGACACTGTAGACATCGGGGTGACTTTGTCCTATCAAGGACTCGATCGACTCGATCTCCATCTCAGTGTGTGGCCTAAGGCCATACACCGAGATGCGTGCGTTGTGTCAGACCCTCCCTGTCTGTAGACAGGGAGGCGTGAGTTGAAAAGGGACCTAGCTTGTAGGTCCTAATAGTGTATTCTCCGGTGAAAATCAATTCACCGTAGGGTGTGTTACTAAAACTAGACTCTAGTGTAGCTAAAGTTCTGAGTTGACTAGGAGATCCCCCAAGGCCAACTTTGCCAGAACTCTTCCGGAGTGTTTTCCCCCCAGGAGGGTCAGGAGGGCAGCCGGGTCAGTGCCCCAACTGGCTTAGTTGTCACGGTTACGTATCCACCAGTTAGCTGCTAAGCGCAGACTCGAAAATGACACCCTGTCGTGTGAAACGGCGACAAGCGCTCCGCGATGAAAACCACGACGAAAGCGCTTGAGACGCGGCGTACCGTGCACCGAAGCCTTACCGGTACACGATAATAAGGACCGAAACAGCAAACGGGATCTTGAACCGGGCGCGGAGGGAGCTCGAGCGAGACATGCGTCCGGCGCGCGAGCGAAATCTGGTATGGGTTTTTGGGGATCTCTTGCCCTCCATTCTGCCTTTAACTACAAGACGCCCCATTGAGCCTTCTATGCCACTATGTATGCTATTACGTGCCACAAGTAACTTAATGCTACTTAGCGGTAATTAAATGATGATTTAATGATGAATGATAGGACAGCAGTACAGGTGTGACGGTGATTAGTCAACGGACTACCGCGAAGAGTGGTCCCTCCCGGCCTACTTCCTGTTGTTTTCTCCGCGAACTAAGAACGCGTCCTAAATACCCGGGGTCGATGACCGCGCCCACCCGCTGACAGGGGTGGCCGGCGGTTAGGGATGTCGCCTTTCGAAAATATGGCGACGAAAAAAGTGAAAGCCTATAACGAAACCTTCTTGCTATAGACCATATGAATTACTTTCCTTTGTTAATTTACCGTTGCCCTTAATTTCAATTCTTCCTCCTGAACTTGCAATATTGCAAGCCCAATGGGGCAGGTAAGATCCTCGTGGATATAATAAAAGTAAATAGTCATGTAAAAATGTAAATTTTTCATCAAAATAGAAACAAATATTTTCGATTTTCTGACTTTCTTTCAAGTGATCAGAAAATCGAATCGAAAATACACTTGTGTCACAATGTCACGATCTTCTATACATTAAAAGAAAAAGTACTTAAGCTTAGGGTATAGCCAACTATTTTTTTTTCAATAAAGTTTATTTTGTAGTCACTTTTATTTTTATAGAAACATTTAGTTTAAAGTCATTTAGTTAAAACATTTATATTAAAATCACACGAAGCAACCCTGCTTACGATTAATTTCAAAATGCGGTGGAATGCGGGTAGCGCACGCAAGGTGGCGTAAGGCCGCGGCTAAAGCACATTTTTCGATAGCGCCCACTCTGGCCATTATCGCCACAAACGGGCAGAGGCACAGAGTAAACAAAAGGTACGACCCTGAATGACATTGTGACGTTGACAGAATGGCTTAAAAGCCAAATGGGAACTTTTTGATAGCGCGTGTGAGTCGTTAGCGCTTTGCTATGACTAGTACGAGTATACATAGGTACTGCCGGTACTGTAGTGATCGGGACTACTTGGTTTGGCGAGCCTTCTGGCAGCCGTCGCGTTCTGCATTTAATAGAAATAAAGATTAGGAAGACACGCATGGAATTAATTAACGGTATTCATTGTATTATTTGGAAAAGAATCACATTAAATTGGTTAAATTGCCTTTAATTAAAGCAGCGCCTGTGTATTAGTTATAGGGTTTTAAATGTAATGAATGTCCTGGTGTATGCTTTGTTGGATGTCCTTATATAAATAAATAAATAATAATTTAAATATTATTAAAGTGATTTGTCTTTGACTACGCCTTCCTTTTTAAGTAGAGTCCTTTCCAATCTCTACAGTACCTACATACTACCTACATACTACTACTAGTACGTTGAAAAAGGAATTCGTTATCAAATCTGTTTTTATTAATTCAATAATAAATACGAGATCGAAAACATCGAGTTGAGTGTGTAAGCGTTTTGTTGCATGTAATTAACCGTTATGTAATTCGATTTAACATCTAATGCAATTAATTTTAAAATATTGCAGCAAAAATATTACCATTGAATACATTCTTGAAATACTTAAGAACTTTATAAACCTACAATCATTGTGCGTGGTCCAAGAAAAGTGAATACATATATCTAATGTTTTAAATACACACTTTACTCGGTGAGGAGTTTAAATTTTTTTGGGATAAACAACTAAATCTAGCAAGATTATGCTTAGAATTCTGTGAGATTGAACTGATGTCAAAAAAGCTTTAGTTTTGCGCTGTAATATTGTACAATTCAATGTTATAATTAATAAATACTTCCATTTTACCACGGAAATTCAAAGAACAAATTGAGTTTCAATCGAGAAAAGGTCTCCGAAGTACCGGTTTTCCTGTTAAATTAATTTGTTTGCGTTCGAGTCCCATTTGCCATGTTGTAAACATCGTTTTGATGAAAGGTTTCTAAATATACGTGCCTTTTTATTACAGCTTTAAATGGATATGGTGAAAGATATTCAAGCACAAGGATCTTTGAATCAATTATTTTACATATTTGAGTGTTGGTATTTTTAGTTATATATTTTGATTCCTCTTCGCCTCGGCGGCCGAGTGGCAAAGCGCTTAGCCCTATACCCAAAAGTCTTAGGTTCAATTCACAGGTCGGGCAAAGTGTGTTTCGGATTTTTCGATGCATAGCTCGGTTTGTGATCCCCAACTCGCATTTGGCAAGCTTTAGAACATAAACCTATTTTTATTTGCCCTTGATATTCTGTAACCTAAAAAGTTATTAGTAAACACTCAATTGACAAAACAAAATAGTGACGTTATAGTTAGCCATTCCCATAGAACTTCTATAAAAAATCGTTTTGACAGTTGTTAAAAAGTTTCTCTATTGACTAGTCAGTCACCTTCCTATGGTTATGGCAAATATCATATCTGGGGGCATGGCAGTGCCGGCCAAGTCGATCAAAAAAGCGGCGGCTTATACAGGAGACCGAGGAGTATAATCGGCCCCTGTGCTTAGCATTTGTGGATATGAGAAGGCATTTGACTCTATATATGGGAACCTAGGCTGTTCTAGAATCTCTGCAACGATGCCAAGCCGACTGGCGATATATCCAAGTGTTGAGGTCTCTTTACATGCCGCCTCCATGGCTGTCCAAGTACAGGATCAGCAGACTAAGCATATCCCCTTGCATCGTAGTGTGAGACAAGGGGATGTTATATCCCCTAAATTGTTCACAAATGCTTTGGAAGATATGTTTAAGACGCTGGACTGGAAAGGACGTGGGATTAACATCAACGGTGAATGCATCTCACACTTCGATTTGCGGACGTCATCGTGGCCGAAACGTTGCAGAATTTACCATACATGCTGAACGGCCTAGCTGATTCTTCTCTCTTGGTCTCCGGATGAACTTGGACAAAACCAAGATTATGTTCAAGGAACATGCCATTCCGGTACCGATTGCAGTTCAAGGCAGTATTCTCGAAATTGTTAAGGTATGTCTACCTCGGGCAAACTCTGCAGTTGGGTAGAAACAACTTCGAGAAAGAGGCCAACAGAAGGATACAGCTAGGCTGGGCAGCATATGGGAAATTACGTCGGGTCTTTTCTTTACTTCACCTATTCCACAGAGTCTAAAGAAGAAAGTCTTCAATCAGTGCGTCCTACCTGTCATGACATACGAAGCCGAAACGTGGACACTCACGGTAGGCTCAGCGAGCTTTGGAAAGGGCTACGCTTGGAGTTTCTCTGAGGGATCGGATCCGGAACGAGGTGATCCGACAGAGAACCAAAGTCGTCGACATAGCCCACAGGATTAGCAAGCTGAAGTGGCAGTGGGCCGGCCATATTAGCCGCAGAACCGATAACCGATGGGGTAAACGAGTTTTTGAGCGGAGACCGCGTATCGGCAAACGTAGTATAAGACGCCCTCAGACTAGGTGGAACGACGATTTTCGCAAGGTGGCTGGCAAGAGCTGGATGAGGGTAGTCGCGGATCGTGCTCAGTGGCGTGCACTTGGAGAGGCCTATGTCCAGCAGTGGACTTAGTATAGACTGATGATGATAACTTCGTTGTGGACAAAATTAGAAGCCTGAATCCATGTAATACCAAGTCGGTTAATTTATTCAGTCCCTACTTAAGGGACCTTCTGTCTTAAGAGCGTTTACGCCGCACACTAATGAAAAAACAAACATATCTAGTAATTAGAGATAAAAAATCAAATTATGCTCAACAAACTATTTGAATGAAGTAATTTAGCATTTTTACAGCACCTAATGAACACCTCACATGTTATGGTTTAATTAAATAAGACGTTACGGCCACTTTTAACTATAACGCCATATTTAACTAAACCATAACATGTCAGGTGTTCATTAGGTGACGTAAAAATGCTAAATTACTTCATTCAAATAGTTTGTTGAGCATAATTTGATTTTCTATCTCTAATTACTAGATATGTTTTTTTTTTCATTGGCGGCGCTAGTGAGCGGCGTAAACGCTCTTAAGTTATTACGTAATTAGGTAACCTAACAACATCTTATAGTGTCCATATCAATATTAAAAATCTTTTATGTTTTAAATATATAGATTGACTTAGCAATCGCACTAAACTAAACAATCTAATTTGATATAATATATGTATTACGTGAGATACATTGTTTTCGTGCGATGGCCAAGTCAATCTATTTTTTTAAAATATAAAAGATTTTGAATATTGATGTGGTCCCTATAAGATGTTGTTAGGTTAGCTAATTACGTAATAACTTAAGATAGAAGGTCCCTTAAGTAGGGACTGAATAAATTAACCGACTTGGTATTACATGGATCTCACAACTTTTTACGGTAGAAGAACTGAGTTGCGAGACTTGGTTTTTTTTACATTTTCTCAATTGTCGGAACTTAAAAGTGCTACTAATATTGTTGTTATGGCAACAGTCTTGGAAAAGATGGTGGTAGCTAGCCAGGCGGACATAAACAAGCCTTACTACCAAACCAACCAAACTTAGTACAATAACACGTATCTCCGCTAGAAATCAACACTGCGACCTCTGGGTATGACACTGGCAGAACCACTGGACAACATAAGCGGTAAAATCTGAATGATACACATTGACACAACACAAAAAACATTTAATCTTAAGAAACCGTTTTTTGTTTGCAACGACAGCCATTCTTCTTTGCTGACGCAAGTTTCTCAAAGTGTTACAAGAAAAGTACAAAAAAATAGCGCGTACATGTTATCCTTTCATCTTGGCGAGGCAGTTTTTACTGCGACAAAGAGTGTAAAAAGAAAAGCCTGCGGAAAGGCTTTCAAGAGAGTCCTCTTGGAAATCTTGAAACTATACGGTCCATTTAAATTATTAAGAAAATATCTAGCGTCAGGGGCGTCTAGATGCAGTGTGTCTGTAAGAAAGTTTTCATTAGACTTTTCCTTTATAGGCGATTGACATGAATGATTTGAATTTGAATTTGAATATGAAATTAGTAACTCTGAGATACGCCGCAGGCCGCCGGCTAGACCACCTACGACATTTCACAATTACCCGTCTTTTGATGCTCAAAAATACATTAAGAAATTTTAAAGTAGTGGAACGAAGGAAAACTCTTGGATTGGGTCTATTCCTGTACGGTAAGTATGACGAGGACGTTGAAATATTCGATGAAAGTAATTTCGAGAAAGGTAATAATTTCCGCAATCTAACTTCTGAATAGCCAATCACTTCCTCGGATTTGGGAACCGTCCGAAAATAGAATCCATGCGCTCCACCGGATGTTTGAGGAAAAGTTTTATTAAAATTAGAATTTTCAATTTGTTAACTTGATTTTGATGTTTTTTCTATTCCACGACTTTCTAGCGCTTTGCATCTCATATGATGGTTAAATGATTAGAAGACGGAAGCGAAATAGGGAAAAGTGGGAAAACTTTATAAACATATTGTTATGAATACTTTCCCACTTTTCCCTATTACCATTGAAAAACTGGCTATGTCTTACGTCGTTTTGTCACAATAATGCTACTAACATTATTGTTATAGCAGAAATACGTTGTTGGTTTTGGGAAACAGTAAAATATATCGGCTTAGTTGGAAAAACAAAAAAATAGTCCCCATACATAGCAATGAGTGCTCTACCGTAGACATGCTGTATAGGTTTATTTATTTATTAAGGACAGTACTTTACTATAAATGAGCGTTATTATATAGATATAGATGTTAGAAAAATAATATAAAGGCCATTTAAACAATGTACCGAAACACTATCAACAGTCAACAAAAATACGAAATTTCAATATTTATAATATAATAATCTAGTCTATAATCATAACAAATACGTATAATCAAACGTTATTAAAAGTTGTATACATAGTAGTCAGTAAAGGTAATTTTTTCTCTATAATATTTTTATTGGGTTTTTGTTTCGTCCCTGTACGACTATGTCAGTTTAATAGGTTTTCATACAGAAAGTTATAAGCCTACCTACTCTGTATGACAAAAAGATTTAATTGCATTCCATTACGTAGGTACTGAAGAAGCAAAGTTTAATCAAAATGTTAGCATTCTTTGTACAACAACAACCTTCCTTGTTAGCGACTGCATTCGTATGCATACCTGCACAGTGCACAAATACCAACACGAGTACGCAAGACAAAAAATTGCTGGCGTGAAAATAGTCTGCCGGCACAGACGCCCATTGATCAGAGCGGCGACGCCGGCGGTCGGCAGGCCGCCAACGAAAATGAGCGTACTACAACGACGCAAACCACCCTGCAACTGAAACTTTCCCTTACATCCCGTATATAAAAACGAAAATCGTCTGCAAATGACCTGGTGCTTCAGTCATTTGTACCACGCAAGGGTTAGAGTACACACTGTGTACAAACATCTAGGTCCTAATAGTATTGTAGCGGGCGCGCGGGAATCACAGATTAGAATGATTTCACGTTCAACGGGTTTTATTCTTTTGTTTTTTCGGCTAGAGCAATTTATTCAGGCCTAGATTCCATTTTTAAACCGTTTAGCCACGTTTAGCGGTCAAGTCACATGAGTAAATATATCACTATCAAGTGGTATTTCTTTTACAGCTGTTGTTCTATTGTCTTCTGTATGAAGATGTTAAATTGGAGTACGAGTATATAAGGATTGGCTAATTGCATTTTTATACAAATAATAATCTAATTAATTTATGACTACTAGTTTAATGACCTATTGTAAATTGGTCAAATATTATTACGACGAGAAATTATATAGGCCATTATATAAAAATAAAGTCCCATTAAACCTATAGCCTGTCGTATACAGTAGGTCTCGGGCTGCGAAATTTCCGTTAATGGGCCGAGCCATTAGTGCTAGTATCTCTTGATGTGAGATGCGATTTGCTGACTCGTATGAAATACCTTATGAGTAGGAGCGGCTTCGTACTGCACAATTTCGGTTCGATAATTTTGTACGTCACTTATTTACTTGTTCTAATGGATAGGTCTTTACTTTCCTTCGTTTTCTAGCTATTTCACAATAAATTGTAATTGTAATTTTTTATGCGTTTCACACCTTTTTTTATCTATAAAATTCAAAATTCAAAATTCATAATCATTTATAAGTTAGGCTACAAATACCTCTTATGAACGTCATTATGCCATCGGTTCGTAAGTCTACTCTGGGCGGGAGATCTTGTGCTGAGAAAAACCGGCAAGAAACTCAGCAAGTGTCAAGCTCTTTTCTCCCTTACAGCGTCAAAAATATTGGAAAATGCCCTATCATAAAAGGACCCGTTCACGAGTATGACATATGAATCAGCTATCGCTTCACTCAACCATATCTTAGGGAATGTATAAGCATAAGTGACTAGGTACTCGGTTCCACGAAGTATTAAGTAGAAGTGGAGCCAGTGTAGACTGCTGGTGCGTTTTGCCTCATTAGCTGTTCTTCACTTGCCGATCCGCAAGTTGCTTATATACCTCATACCTCAGACTGGTGCCTGAGGTAGGTTTCAAAGAAAAACCTGTAATTATAGGCTGTTATAATTTTATATACGTTGCTTTGCAAGTCAATTAAAGCCGTTGGTCGCTTGTTTGGTTGTTGTCGTAAGATGGCAGTTGGAAAAGCCCACTCTGATCTATCTGTGCATTGTTTAATCCTGAGCACAGCAGTGTAATGTTAATTGGCTGGTGATGATTTATTTTATATTTCGTTCTTTGACAACCCTAGCTTTTTTGAGCACGACAGCGCCTTTACTCGTATCTTAATACGCATCGGCATCGATCAAAGACGTTCCCCTTCTGCATAAATTGTAATACTGTGTTAGAGTGTTACTTATGTTTCCATTTTCATCAAGATGGTTCTATCAGAAACATAATGTTGGAATAATTATTGTGCAATATTTAAATTATATTTTTCACGCGTATTGCTTTAGTTTTCGACGTAAACTCGACTGTAGGCTGAAACATTGGTATTTAGAAATATATGAAATAACTCAATGGCATATTGTGTTATACTTCATAAAGCATTTCATTTATAGAGCTTAATATTTTAAGTGAAAACTTAATTACCTAAATAAAAAAAAAAATTAATCGACTTTATTATTTAAAATGTTTTATGTAGATTTCGCTTACACTGCGTATGTTTCAACGCGAACACTAACATTGAAATAAAACTACTTTTAAGGATTTACTTGCGTTTATTTTTCACATTTAATTTAAATATTATTTTGAACGTCAGGATAAACATTTAAAATAAAAGTAGTTTAATTTCAATGTTTTCTGTAGTAAAGTTTAAGATATTTAGAAAGAAAATTGGCAGTACTCTTGAGCCCTCAAACTACAAAACAAACAAATAGGTACTCTCATTTACTTAGTTAGACCATAAAGTTTGTATAACCTTTTCCATTCTACTTAAGTATATATGCTACTCGCATCTGTCCCGACGGAAACTTCCACTTTCATTTCGTTTCGTTTCATTTAGTCTATTGATGAGAGTCACATCATCCATAACTCAATCACTGCTTACTGTCATTGAGTTGGGACGAAGTTCTGCCTCATCCGTCGTGTTCCGTGACCTTTCGTGTTCCCTAGCGATCACCCTGTCAAAAGGAATTCTGCCGAGGACATGATAATAACTTACTGAAAGTTCATATTAACTTTATGAGAGAGGTCGTGTCTAGTGAATTTATTGGTCTATGGGTTTGAGTACATACTTAGTCGCGGTATCCAATTTTCAGAGCGGTTATATTAAATCTTTTATTTTTCTTGTAGAAGTAACGTGAATCCATTTTTCGGTGCCTATTATTACAAAGTAACTGTGTTCAACGTTATTTAGAGGTTTAAAAAGTCATCATCATCTTCTTAATGTCCCGCTGGGCTTAGGTCTATGTTCATTAAAAGAAAGCCTTATTGCCATGACTTACGGTTAAATTTTGTGTTAATTTAAGTTCATGTTTCGACTGTACTGTATTTTACTAAATATATTCATTTTATTAGGAAAAAAATACATTTAAAGAAAAATGGCTTAATTTCTTAAGTCGATTTTTAAGAGTGTTGTTATTCATTATACATGTTATATTGGGGTAAATATTTAATTACCTAGGCTATATGAACGCAGTACGGTTAATGGAATTTACCGTTTTAACTTGAAGCATGAGTGCAGTTTGATATATGATAGCGAGATTGTTTGACAAGCAAGTGCGGTGAAATCTAGATGTTGTGAATTCTAAAATCATTTATTAGCGCCCGGGTTTCTGAACGTCAACATTAATCAACATAATATCTTTCTGATTTATTATGCGCGTTACATTTTCTCATTGTGGCTAGTCTTACATCTTTGAAACGATAAATCAGACTTGTAAGACTTAACTTGCTTGTTAAATAATAATGGATAATGAAGAAAGAAATAAAACAGAACTATAATAATATTTTAAATATTGTCTTATTCTGTTATTATTAAGTTTGAAACAAAAATAATCCTGTGGATTATTAACTTAGAATTATTAAAATAATTAGGTAATTAAGAGCGCAGTAAATTAATTAATTATTAACCCCTCATGTATATAATTACCTTTGGCAATGCTAAAGCAGTCCCTCAAAATTACTTTTTCGTAATCACCCCATAAATTCTGCAGTAGGCTGTCAGCAAGGCGATCCTCTAGGGCCAGCCATTTTCAGTCTTGCAATCCATCCCATTATTTCATCCCTTTCTTCTAAACTAAACCTATGCTATTTGGATGATGGCACTCTTGGTGGGGATGTAAATTCTGTCCTGTTCCCTCATCGCTAAGTTCAGTACCATAGGTTTAGATCAAAAATTCAGTTAATGCGAATTATATGTCTCTATTTTAAAATCGGAATTGGAAAAAACTAATATTATTTCGAAATTTAATTCTTTGGCCCCAAACATCAAAATTCAGAATAAAGACACCCTTTCCTTACTAGGCGCTCCCATTTTCTCAGATTCCATTCCGCCTCTCATCGATTCAATCTCCCACAAATTCACCAGCATCGTAGAGCGCCTTTTAAATATCCATCCTCATATAGCTTTCACCATCATCCGTTTTTGTTTGTTTGCTCCAAGGGCTATATATCTGCTCCGATGTAGTCCATTGTGGAAGCATCCCAATCTTCTTCTATCACTCGACGCGTCCATTCAGTGTATTTTATCATCAGTTTTAAATTGTCATTTCGATAGCAAATCATGGACCCACGACCCAGGCCTCGCTTCCCATCAGGTTTGGAGGCTTGGGTATTCGCAGTATTAAAGACCTATCACTACCGGCTTTTCTGTCTTCTGTAAACAGCACGCACACTTTAACAACTAAAATTATTCTTCCGTCTCTGGGCGGCGTTGAAGTGTCGTGCCTGTCGGAAGCCAGAATTGCCTGGTCTGCTATCTGCCCAAACTGCGACCTACCAACCTTCCCTAACTCCCAAAGACACTGGGACGAGCCGCTTTGTAAGAGGACTTTCTCCGCACTAATAGAGAGTGCTGTAAATGATACAGAAGGAACGAGGAGAACGAGCTCGTCTTCTTGCCGTTTCGGAGAGGGAGGCGGGCTTTTGGCTACACGCCATACCTTCACCCAACACAGGCACCCTTCTCACCGGCAGTCCTACACTCACTTTGTCAGTTTGCTTACGCCTGGGCATTAAAACAAATGAACCTCATCGTTGCCATTGCGGGACTGGAGTGGATATTTTTGGGCACCACGGTCTTTCTTGCCTGCGAAGCGCTGGTCGTCTGTCGCGACACGCGAATCTTAACGACGTCATTCGCCGTGCCCTTTCTACCGTCAATGTGCCAGCTGTATTGGAACCCAATGGGCTGGCTCGTGACGATGGAAAGAGGCCCGATGGAATGACGCTCGTTGCCTGGTCGCAGGGTCGATCCCTGGTGTGGGATGCGATATGCGCGGACACCCTGGCTCCATCCCACATTAGGGCAACCTCGGTTAGTGCTGGCGCGGCAGCTTCAGCGGCTGAGGACCTCAAACGGCGCAAATATAGTTCTCTAAGCCTTGGGCACATATTTGCGCCGTTTGGGGTTGAAACTTTGGGACCATGGGGACCGGCAGCTCGAAAACTTTTCCAACAAATTTCCGCTCGACTTATAGAGACCACTGGTGACCCTCGAGCTGGCGCGTATTTTGGCCAACGCCTAAGTTTGGTCATCTAAAGAGGCAACGCCGCTAGCGTCCTGGGCACTCTCCTGCTTGGCAGCGATTTGGAGTCCCTTTTTATTTGTAAAAATTATGTGTAAATTTCTAGATATATATATTTTTTAACTTCTTTTAATTATAATATTTGTACTTACTAGAGCGCGGTTAATTTAGGTACATTCATTTAAAAAAGTCTCATTACATTCGATGGTGAGTGGCACACTTTGTGTTCTTACGCCACTATCTTAGTGGTGATTGCAGAGACTTCGATTCACTGTTCTTTTCAGTGAAAACTACTACCATAGATAATGTCTGCAAAGATTTTCCCAAAGTCTTCTAGCCGAACCCAAGAGTCCCATTCTTTTCCTAGCCAGACGATCACAAACACACAGAAAGTTGTTTTAAAGACTCAGTTTCTTCCCTACATCACAGAAGAAATAAATGTCCTACATACTATAAACAAACTGGTTGTTTATTGCATTCGTCTGCCGGCATTTTGTGTTACTTTTCTTTTGTGGCATAAAACCTTGTCAAAGTTTACATTATTAATCGGGCTTGCTTTCTACTCTCTCCACATAACATAATAGGGACTAAAGCATATTGAGATTCAGTCATATGTAGGATATTGTCGTAATGGGATTTAGTCAGTATGAAACGGAGCGATAATAATAAATATTAGACCGCATCACATACTTTGTTCTGATCCCAAGGTAAGTAGCTAAAGCACTCGTGTTATGGAAACCAGAAACAACGACGGTTCCACAACTATCCAGACCCGATACAATATCGAAAAGGTCGTTTTCAACATTGACCCGACCGGGAATCGAAACCGGGACCTCAGAGTTAGCGCCGCCTAAAGTCGGGCGTGTAAGCCACTCGGCTACCGAGGTCGTCAAAACATGCATTCCGTTTTACCCCACTAAAGCCAGTGAATTATAAACAAAATAGAATTATCGACCTAAATTGTGTTATGGATGGTACTTAAAAGGCAAATGACTTTGTTTGTATAATTAATGCTGTTATGACTTGTTGTTAGGGTGCTTTCCTGTTTTTAGGTCAACAAGGGGTATGGTCAATTTAATTAAAGCCGAGGGTATGTGAACCCTTGACGCTGGACATTTTAAAAAGGATAATGATATGTCTCTTGGTTTTTAACATTTTGGTTATAAACGATATATTCTTATTCTCCCGAAGAAAAAGTTTAAGCTCCCGTATTTTCACGGGATACTAATCGAGGCAGAATCTTAGTGTTTTGAACTAACTTAAATATACCTTCCTATTTATAAAAAAATATATAAACAAAACAAATAACAATAAACAGTAAGGTTTTTTTTTTATTTTATTAATTTGGTTTATTTCAAACTTTTTACTTTTTTTTTCATTAAGTATATTCCGGATTTTTTTATAGCCTATGTCACTCTCACAGTCACAAAAAATCTAACGACACCTCATCCACCATGCCATTTGCCGTCCGATTCGTTTATTTGACCGCCCTATCCCATGGGCTAGGCAGGTGAAATATCTCGGTGTCACCCTCGATAGGAAGCTGACGTTTGCACCCCATCTCAAGATCGTCCATAACAGGGCCGCGTTCTATTTAGGTCGGTTATACCACCTTGTAGGCAGGCAGAGTAAAATGTCTCTTAGAAATAAGACGACAATTTACAAAGCCTGCATCCGCCCAGTCATGACGCTAGCGTAGCGTAGTTTCGCGCATTCCGCGCCCTCCTACTTGTACCCCCTACAAACCCTACAAAACCGCTTCATGCGAGGCGCGACGGGTTGTCCGCATTACGTTCGTAATGTAGACCTCCATCGCGACCTCGACCTCCCCACAATCAAAGACTTTATCAAGGACGTCTCCCGACGCTACTTTGATAATGCGCCCCACCACCCTAACCCGCTTGTTGTGGCGGCCGCCAACTATAAAGTTGAAGGCCTTCCCGCAACAAGACGGTACGCGTCTAGGCGTCCTAAGCACGTCCTAAACGACCCCGACGACCCAATTACAGTTGCGAACGCCCCCCCGCCCGATCCTCCAAATGACAGCACACATTTACAGAATACACTAAACATGCACACTATTTTAGGCCCAAGACACCGTACTCGTAGAACAAGGGTACGAAGAACCGGTTCACACGCGCTCTACGCCAGGCACAGTCATGTGCCTGGGCGCTCCTCTCCTCCTCCACAGCCCGGTCTACCCGAGCCGAGGTCCGTGCCTTTAGAGGCGCCCTCGGGTGGTTCCGCTCCCCGATCCGATCCGAACCCTTCGGAGACTCTGGAAGGGCACGGGGACGCGCACTTTTAAGTGTGCGATGCCGTACCCCTCTAGAAATCCTCCGAAGGTGATTCGTTTCAACACGGCTTGAGGTACCCTTTACGTACCTCGCCGCCCCTAAAACAAGCCCGGTGAAGCTGAAATGCCCATCGGCAATCAGCAGCCTCTCTCCAAAAAAAAAAAAAAAACCATGCCATTTGGGCTGTAGGGCGTGCCAAAGAAATAGACATACATACATACACTCGAAAAATGTAACCCTCCTTCTGACGCAGTCGGTAAAAATACCCGTCAACATAATCAACTTTTACGATAACACCAACTTCAGAAATGCGAAATAACAATAAACCATCGTTTGAGAGATACTCTATTAAATTAATTAAAAAGCTAAGATTTCGAAATAAGTCCCAAGTATTGTCAAGGCTTAAACAACAATGTTAACATTAAGTAAAGTTCCGTAACATTTGAGATACACAGTGTTTGAACTGGACACACGTACAGATAAAACAAATATGATCCTATTTTATAGCGGAAGCATAACAGTACAGACAGACAGAATCGATTATCGCGCACGCAGTCCGAATCGAACGGCTTTAATCCGTTGATATGTGCGCAGGAGGTGAACGTCGCTCTGATTAAAATAAACGTTGCATGTAATCCGTAGTAAACCGTTTACGCGGGAGACGGGACCGGAAATCGAACGCTGCCATATTGGTGCCGGATATGGCTCGCGCCGCCATCGCTATCCCGACGCTCCATTCGATTTGCGAACGCCACCCGGCCTACTAACTGTCTTAGGCTATAACTGAATGATAGCGGCAGCGGGTGCGTCGGGGAGCGATGCGGCGACTACGGCTCGAAGGCTCATTACTGAAATAAAGCAACCAGCTTCAAATTGCACGATGCCAACGCGATTGCTTGTGTACCCCGTGTGGTGTCGGGGATAAAGAATTGCACCACCCCATCTCTTCCCGTGGGTGTCGTAAAAGCCGACCAAGGGACCATTCCAGAGGATGGGCAACAGCATCTCTCTGAGGTACCCTTAACCTACTGCGATCGCCAACCCGCCTGCCAAGCGTGGCGATTACGGCAAATACCCCTCATATCTTTGGGGGAGGCCTTTGTCCAGCAGTGGACGTCTTTTCGCTGAGATGAACGCGATTGCTACTAGTTACGGCGGTTGCTACAATTGCTCGGGTTATTTTAAAGCCGCCGCCGTCATACACTTTTAGTTCGTCAATCGCTCGTTTGTGGCGCTATCGTAGCGTTCTACGTTCCGTAATACGAATATATGATGTTAGGTCGTTGGGTGATGAAATAAACGAGTAGTTTACATAATGAAGGCCGTTTATTGAGTGACGAAAATACAATATGTGAAACACTTAACTAAATCTGCAACTAAGCTGTTTTACGTTAGTACATTATTTGGTATGATTGCGACATGACCTAATTACAGTTCGTTAGCTTTAGGTAGGTATCACACTACAAATATGTGTTTTGGTAGCGATAAATTGTAATTGTCGCGATTGCGACTGTCACTTAAAGATCGGTAATTAGCTTGCCTTTCTCTATGGAGCGCTGTTTTTTTTGGAAAGCTTGCTGATGGCGAGAATGGCCATTTCAGCATCGTGTCGCGGCACAGTCGAGGCAAGGCCTATGTAGAGTCGTGGCGCGCCACCGCTCCGCCCGGGGACAATGTTTCCTATTCGTTCAACATGTCTTCATGAGGATGAAGAGCTACTTGCAGTTATACAATTAATTACCTAATTTAAATAATATGAGATGATTTATGATAAGCCTATATTTACAAAGCCTTCATCTCACCTTTGCCGCGCTTTTACTTCGACTCTGTCTAAACTCCAGTAAATGAGCGCACTGCTATGTAATTTTAAAGAAAACTTAAATGCACCTCGACGCCCGCCGCCCACCTCAATTTCTGAGCGTGTGAGCGGTAACCCTTAGGCACTGCTCCCCGCAACACTGCCATCGAGAACAGCTCAATACAAATCTATGTACCTAAGTATATGAACGCCCGCTTATCGCAGTGCCGCGACTTTACCTTAACGCTACCGCTGCCGCTTTCATCCAGTTTACGGCCTTCGGATTTAGATTAGGTGTTTAATTTACTGGATTGATGCTCGTCTGTTTTGGGATTGTCTTCCTCTTAGCGGAGGATTTCGTGATTGTTACACTAACGAACTAGGAAGTTGTGCGTAATGCATTTTTTTTAAATTATAAAAACATATAATTTCATTGCGATGTCTGGTGTGCTGAGAGTAGATACTATAGTTCATTGACTGCATACTTGAAGTGCACGCCACCGAGCACGATCCGCGGCTACTCTCATCCAGCTCTTGCCAGCCACCTTGCGAAGATCGTCGCTCCACCTAGTCTGAGGGCGTCCTACACTACGTTTGCCGATACGCGGTCTCCACTCGAGAACTCGTTTACCCCAACGGTTGTCGGTTCTGCGGCTAATATGGCCGGCCCACTGCCACTTCAGCTTGCTGATCCGATGGGCTATGTCGATTACTTTCGTTCTCTGTCGGATCACCTCATTCCGAAGTCGGTCCTTCAGAGATACTCCGAGCATAGCCCTTTCCATAGCTCGCTGAGCGACTTTAAATTTGTGAACCAGCCCAACTGAAGTCTATTGGTATTAAACTATTATTTTTAAGTCCCAACCCTTGGCTTTCCCATATGAAAATATATAATATATATATATAAGCATATCAAGAGATCTGGTCAGAATCCACAACGATGGTCCATTGCTATGGTAAGTGTTGTTTTAACCTTTTGACCGTCACAGCATTAGGCTGTGTTTCCACCAGAGCCTCTCCACCAATAGGATTACTCCATTTTACACTGTGGGGAATGAGAAGTAATGCAGCTCTGGCGTCGCATTTAGGCTGCGTTTCCAACGCAGCCTAAATGCGACGCCGACGCCGTGTCCTGTACGCCAAGCATTCTATTTACAAAAAAAAAATACACTAAAAACTTGCTACTGAAATAGAAATTTAAAAATTTCCAAATATATTTAGTTGGTCATCATCATCACTTGTCACTTGTCGATTTAAAACTCAAAATTCAAAATTCAATGTCCAAAATTCAAAATCATTTATTCAGTTTAGGCTACAAGTAGCTCTTGTAAATGTCACTGTGCCATCGGTTCGTAAGTCTACTTTGGGCGGGAGATCTTGTACTGAGAAGAACCGGCAAGGAATCAGCAAGTGTCCAGCTCTTTTCTCCCTTACAGCGTCAAAAATATTGGAAAATGCCCCATCATGGCAGGACACTTTCAAACAAACACATTACAAATAAACACAAAAAATATAGAAAACATCCACGACATGTAAAAAAAAAAAATTTACATCAGGTAAAAGTTTCAATTTCCACAATGTCATACCACTACAGCAGCAGATTATAGCCGAATGTGGCGTTCCAAAGGTTTATTTACTAAGTTCCATATTACAACGACATCCAGGACCAACAGGGTAAAGTGTCTTTTGCAGCAAAGAGGAGTTTGAAATGTTTCTATGTTTCTTTTCTTTTTGGTCACCCAGATATCCCGTCATTGTGAAAGCTGCTTAACTTGCATGATCGCAACCCATAAATAGCGCCATCGTGTCCCTTGTTGTATGATATCGTTATTATCAGAATATAAAACTTGCTGCTTGAGATTTCGGTTTATTCTTGTCACGTGTGGGCTATGAAAAGAGATATCGTGGATACACTGTATTTCACTTTACGCCTATACACAACGTAGTAAGAGTATTTACGATATGGGTTTTATGATAAAAGTTTTTGCAGAACTTTATGGTGTTTTATTGTAGTCTACGAGCCTTTATTTTAAGTTAAGGCTGGATTAAAAAGATTAATTGTCAAAAAAGTTAGTGCACCAAGTTTTAAAGCGAATTTTAGTAAAACATAGTTTTATAATTGAAAGTTACAGTAGTGTAACAAGGTTCTTATTTAAAAAAAAAACCTAAATAAAATTACACTTCCCAAAAATAGTTTATATTTTTGGGAAGTGTAATTTCGCCTTTAAGGCGATGCACCGCTAAACAATAAATCTCATACGTTTTGATACGAGCATTTGCGCCCCGTACCATAAGAAAAACTGTTTTTTTTTTCCTTTAAATTAGAACTACAAATTATTAAAAAAAAATGAACTACAATTTTGAAGTGTGTGTTAAGACTAATCTACTAAGAAAATTTAGATGCTTAAATCGGTCTGGTTAGCCTGTAAAATGCAAATCTGTGTTTTAAAAGAGGTTACTTTGATATTTTGTTTTCTCTGTTTATAAAAGTTGACAGATCGTGTTTCTGCAACTAGCAAAATGAAGTCAATTATATGAAAAATCATATCATCAAATATCACTTTCATATGTTTAGTAATTGTTGGGAAAAATCAAGATCCCCGCCACGTAAATTTCCAATGCCTTAAACACGTCTTTTTTACTTCTACCACAGAATAATTAATAGTACTTACTCTTCTACGTCCTAGCAACTGACATTTTAATGAGATGCACGCAAATTAATTAGTGATAATTATGTCTTGTAAATTAATTATTTTTATGAAGGGTTTTTTTCACTGTGTTCGGGGAGCGAGTTGTCAGCTAGCGTCCGTGTTTTGATTGTGCAAGCTAAGCAGCTTTCCCAATGGCGGCTCACCGGATAGATTAGTGAATTCAGAATTATCTGTCTCTCAACATGCCGATGGAGGACGATAGAGACCGAATGAGTAGTAGGAGAAGAACCTTTAGATACGCAGTACTTTTACGGTAACGAGGCGTAATGTAACATCTATATTAATAAAAATCAATTGCCACATGTAGGTATGCAATTGATTATGTCATAGCATAACTTGAGAACGGCTCGACCGATTTGGATGATTTACTTCTTTTGTTGTGTTCGTAATTGTTAGGAGGTTTGTATTAAAAAAGCCATCCAATTTTCCATTCGTCCAGTTTTTATAGGTAGAGTTCATTTTATCTTATTTTTCAATATTATTCTCTTTTAAATGTAGTTTCCGTACGTTTCCCATAGGTATGTACTTTACCTAAACTCACAATCACGCCTCTTTACATTATAAACCACCACCTTGTCGGTTGAAATTTGCAACCGCAGAATGAATCGAACAAATCGCAACGTAAGCCATCAACGTTACTTCAGTTCCGTTCGTTCCTTCCTTCGTTCCTTCCTTCGTCTCCTTCGTTCGTTTGCAAGTGAATGTTGAATACGGGATCCTGATGGATTTTTACCGAAATTGAAATATGCGGGAAGGAATTTCAATTCGCAAACCATTCGGAGCTCAACCGTCTAGCTAATTCATTTAATTCATTTCGGTCTCGCAAAATGAAAAAAAATAAGCTCCCGCAAATTAAGCTCTTCGGAAGTAAAAGCATTAAAATATAGGCTTTATACAAGCAGTTTGGGTAACCACTACCGATACTTTAATATAACATTATTTATGATTAAGAGACCACAAACTCATACTTTACTGATAGTTATTTTAATATGTTTAACCATTTATTAAAAACACAAATTTTTTTATTACATAAAAAAATCATACCTATGTGTATTATTATCTAAAATGGTACTGTCGAAGTTTTGTACCTATAACATTTTTTTGAAGAGAAGCAACTAGAAAAGTTCTTTTAACCAATTATTTTGCAATTTAACCTTAGTGAGTTTAATTAAAATGGGGACTGATGTTTCCCATTTTAAACTTCTTCGTTAGCTAAATTGGTTCTTTTCTAATTAAAAGTTTGTTCTCAAGAACTTTTACTTATCCTACAACTTGAGAAACCTTTAGGGACAATTAATTGTGTTCAGTTACATGTAGTGGGGTAAATAAGTTTATACTACCTAAGTTTATACCTAAGGATGCAACTGATTGATGTTATTTTTGGTACATAGAGTCAATTAGTTTGGTAAATATCTATACACATATATAAACGTAAAAGTACCTACTGACTGAATAATGATAATGATCAATGTCGCAGTCTAAACCGCTGCACCTAGGAGCCTTTCATGACGTATGCAAGAGACAAGACGCGATTTTCCGAAATTCCATCGGAGTCACAGTATATATTCGGTACACTGATGAAGTTGCGGGCGGCGGTCGCTTATCTCTATAGTGTTCATAAGATCTGGGCACCGATTTCGCTTTTTCAACACTTCCACAATGATTTCTCAGCACCCTGATTTTGACATTTGGAAAATGGAGAATGTAAGACTTAGGCTACTGAGACACATTTGTAGACGTTAGCCCTGCAATGTTGAGGAATAAATATCTAGACTTCAAGATGACGTCCTTTGTTTCAGCTGTTACTCCATACCTGCGAACAACATGTCCGGTGGGTCGCACGTATCGCGAGCGACCTTTGGCGGGGCGGAGTCCGAGATCTCTAGCGGTAGCGCCCCGCCGCTACCCAGCCCTGCGTCCGCGGGGGCTGCGCTCGTGTCCCCGGAGACGCTGAGCCGTCACAGCAGCCCTCCTCCCCTGCCCGCCCACCCATTGCACCAGCAGCCGGCGCCTTCGTGTTCCTCACATCGAGTTCACATGGAATCTCCGTTACGGTATGCAAGAGGTTCTTGATGAACTTGTCGCTTAAATCACTCATGCCAGATTAATAAAAAGCCTAATCAAGGCATTTCTTACATATCAGGTTCCCAAAGCTCAGATGAAATTATGATGTAGATGAGTTCTTCAAATGTTCATTTAATTAAATTTTCTCATTCGGAAAACTCTCTGATTACAAACTTGGCAAAAAAATATATAAATACAATCTGCCTAATTATATATATTTTTTTATATTTTACGTGTTAGCACAGTGCTTTGATCTCACCTGATGTTAAGTGATGATAAGGCCAATGATGGAAGCGCACTTCACCTGGGATCCTCAGCTAGTGAGGCACTGGCTATCTTATCTCCAGCTGCCGGAACACAACAATACTTTTAACATTGATGTTATGGCGACATATTTAGATAAGATGGTGGTAGCTAGCCAGGTGGACCAATAAGCCCTACCACCAACCAAACCGAGTACAGAAACGTGTATCCCCAGCTAAGAATAGAACCCGGGACCTCTGGGTTTAAACCGGTGGTCTTAACTACTAGACCACAGAGGCGGTTAAACATCACAAAAAGAGCATTAAAAATATATTTTTTTAAATGGTTGATTAATTAGATTCAATTATAGTAACGATTACGATTGTGTATCCTTAATAATATTGGTATGAATGAAAGAGCAAACATGATAAACGTTTTGTTACACAGTAAAACAGAAATGGCTAATTGCATGTAGTAACACAACACGATAGAAGTCAGTAGCTTCTGATTTCAGCGTCTCCGAACGATCTCCCGTGAATAGCCTGATATTGCGTTACGGGGTGTAATGAGCGTCGCGCACGAATTCAATGTGGCAATTTTCTTGTACAAATTCTGCCAATGGATGGGTGATCCTTGTTCAACGGCGGCATGTCTTCATTGTGTTGGGCCGAGGTGGTGGGTAATATTACTTCCTCATGTGTACCAATTCATTGGGAAAGTAGTCTGTCCAAAACTTAAGCATTTCATGGCATTGATGATGGTAGTGACGGAGACAAGAATCACTCTGCTTTGCCTGATGTTGAGTCGAAGCAAGGTCCAGATGCGATGACAGTAGGTGAAGCAGGACTGTGGCTCACTAGCCGTACTCACCTTGCCGACCCGCAAGTGGCTTCTTCACACCTCGTTTAACCTTTTTACTGGTAGTGGCAATATAGAAGCCTCACAATTTGAACCTTATAAGTAGTTGCAATAGAAATGAAAATCAATGAAAACTATATAACGATTTACGCTGCACCAGTCAAAGGGTTAAAGGAAGGAAGAAGGAAATATGTGTGCTGGAAGGGAATTTCATGTATTGCTACCATATTGTTATAATGGAAAAGTTAACTATTCCAGTCTTTAAACAAATGCTTGTATTCATAATCTGTTTCTCTCACTAGGTTGTCCAGCCCCCCTTCGCTGTCTTTGGGAGGGTCGTTGTCGCTGCACCCGGTGTTGTACGGCCCGTCGGGGGTCGGTGCGTCTGCGCATCATCCCCCCCTGCCTCCCATAAGGCGGCCTTCTCGCCCTTCAGCCGCCATTCAGCACGTGCATGTAATCAGTCCGTAAGTACAACAACGTTACTAAAAACAAACAAGTTCATCAACATCATCGTCACCGTCATCATTATCATTATCATCGTCATCATTATCGTTATCAGCTTACAGAGGCCCACTGCTGAACATAGGTTTCTCCAATGAATCCCCACCATACCAGGTTCTCCGCCTTCCGCATTTAACCACTTCCCACCGCTCTTTCTTAAGGTCGTCGGTCCAGCGAGCGGGTCACCGGCCTACCGAGACGCTTTGAAAATGGTTACAAACTGTAATTACCAATGGGTATTTCGAATGTTACAGCACTCATATTTTAATAACGGTCAATAAAATTTAGTGCAATTTGTTTTAAGTAGCGTTGTGTAGAAATGGACTTACAGACAAGTTAAAGTTTATATCTAAATATTTTCGATAAGTGTGTGAGCAATTAAGTGTTTTAGGTATTTATTAATTCTATTATTTACTGTGTGCATCTGTCGATCTACCTAGCTATTTATAAGAAAGAATCTTTCAATAAGTGTTGACCTACTCTCGATTTAATTATGACGAAGGAGCTATCCATCGACAATGGATTTCTAATACAAGACCACTTGAGCGTTTTATCGGAAATATAAAAGGAAATTCCGTTAAGCGACCCATGCAGATTCCTGGAAAGGCGAAGATATCGGAATTCTGCTGAGCGCAATATTAGAAAGGAGATTTCTATTCTGATAATAATAAGTACGTATAAGGTTGTTATTATCGTTATTGGAGCAATACACAATCTGCTAAACGTCAAAGAATATTTATAATAGGTACTAGTGTTTACAGATATAGCTCTTAAAGAATATTATTCAACACAAACTCGACCTAATCAATTATCATCATCATGTAGTGGCATCTTCATACTAAGTTTGGAGACCAGTACACAAAATTATGGTGGCTAATACGTAAAAACATTGAAAAAAAGTTGTTAATTGAAAAAGTTGTTCTATTTTCACCTCTTATCTAATCTGAATGTGAATGAAATGTATGTTTATAATCTGAATCTCGGAAACGGCTCCAACAATTTCATGAAATTTAGTATGCAGGGGATTTTGGGGGCGATAAATTGATCTAGCTAAGTTTCATTTTTAGAAAATTACCAATCATAATCTATCTAATACCTACCTACGAGCAATTCTTGTATATATGTGTATATATGTATAATCTGAATCTCGGAAACGGTGCAGGGGGTTTCAAGGGCAATAAATCGATCTAGCTAGGTTTAATTTTTTGAAAATTACAAAAAAAAACCAAGCAAAGCTCGGTCATCCAGGATTCCAGGTACTATGTATTTATGTGCGATGTTCTTAATTTTGATGTAAGTATATTTTATTTGCAATTATTGCTTTTAAATCGTCAACTAACGAACTAGCTTATCCTACACCTGATTGATGGAACAGCTGACGCTGTTAACATGTCTGTGATGGTGGTAGCTAACCGAATTTAGAACATTTACCAACCTAACCAAACCGAGTACAATATGCTACTCCTCCTTTTTTATTGCGAAAACTGCATCTGAGGCTCTCCCTCTCGCACCCCGCTCTACTCAAAGGAGTTCCAGGAGGTGCATGGGGCATCTCCAAAAAAAAAACCTGAGTACCATATCAATACTAGTGGGGCGGTGTCTTGATGCCACGAACATCAAGCACCGAGTAATCTTGCAATACACAGGATATCTGGGACCTCTAACTGTTAGATCGGTTGTCTTTCTAATAGAAACTTACTATAAGAATAAGTAAAGTATGAATATGATGTTGTTTAGTAAAAATAAACACCGATTGTCAATCGAACGTGGCTTGTATCGAAGAGGAGAGCGGATACAAGATGTCAACAACCAATTTAGGAGAAACTCTTTGAATGTTCACAAATTTTCGCTCGTCATATTATTGTATATGTATTTCAGGATATACATTCAGGACAAAGAAGGTAATCTTTGAAGCGAAAACAAGCACGCAGCGGGAGGCGTTTTGAAAGAACAATATTTTGGAATCACGCTCTGCTCAGACAACCTCTCAGCATATTGAAGATAGTTTTGTCGTAAATTTAAATTTCTTTTTATTTCCTTTTTACATTTGTATCTTTGTTTTATTTTGCGCGGAACGATATGGCAGAATAAATTGTAGCAATATAGTACTGAGAAATGTAATAAAGGATAATAGGACTACGGAATCTGCAAAAGATTTAAAACATAACATAAAGTAATAGTAGTAGGAAAATTTAAATTAAAGTAGTAATAAAAAATCATTTTAGTAGGTAATAATAATAATAAAAAATATTTGAACAATACAAATTATACATTTAGTGCCTTACAAATAACAAAGAATAAGCACATGAGCAAATATCCTACAGAGACCAAGCTTCCTAACAACACGCCAAATTATTATTATTCTGATAGGGCTGACACCTGTTGCACGTTAAAAAAATTATGGAGGAAAAATAAAATAAGGTAAACAAGTACTTAATAAAAAGTGTATTTCAAAAGGTATAAAATAAGGTTTAGTGTAATTTGACACATGGCTCATAATATTCAAAATTTTTGTACCATCATAAAAATGAAACAAAAATGAAAAGTGTGACAAAAATGAAAACTGTAACAAAAAATAACAAAGTATAATTATTAGGGTCATTTCACAGTAATATAAAAAAACACATGTGTGACTGAATTATTTTTAAATACTGAAAAGCGTTTACTAATAATATATAAATAATTTTCCTTTTCAAAAAAAACAGTATCAGTTTATCTTAACATATTTTTTTATCAAAATATAATTGTTAGAAAAAGAAAACTTAAAGAATACAGTGATTTTGTAGTTTCAAAACCCGCGTTAAAATTACTTATATTTGAGACAATACCTAAATCTCAATGGCTGTATGAGACAAGAAACAAAATATATACAAACTATACAACAAATCAAAAACACAAACTTTAATCTTATTCTAGTTAATTAGTTCTTTCTTTGCAACAACTTGGAGCCACTCCTGTCTTCTGAAGTGAAAACACAAATTCAGTAAGTATCTACATAACATGTTGATTTTATACGAGCAATAGTTTTTTAATACCGGCAATACAAAACCACACATTTAGCATTTTAGCATTCCATCGTCATACATTTTCAATCGCAATTTTTGTTTGACTGAGCTGTGTAATCTTTTTTATTGTATTCGATATAAATAATACTTACTGCACATAATTTCTTGGGTACGAAAAAAAAGAAATATCTTTATTTTTTCCAGAATTGTTCATACACACGGTGCAAGAGTTGGGCATTTCGAAACTAACCCGACTTTGTTTTATATATTTAGATAAAACACAAATTTCCCTTAGGCACGATTTTTCAATCTTTAGATAAGATTTATCGAACGAAATTTGTCATTGTGACATATTTTCTAAAGAGAATCTGTCATTATGTAAAAATTATTCAATGAACAAACTCATGTGCGCGCGACGACTCATGTGGTGCGGCCCTGTCAGTCATACCGCAACTGAGCTGGCGCAAACCAGTTTTTACCCCGGCGGCGCGTCAGTGAATCCGTCGGTGTGAGGTCACGTGGACATCGGCCGCGCTATGTATAAAGGCCTGCGCAGACGACGGACTTTTCACCGCGGCGGAGAAAAAAGTACGCTCCGCTAATAAAAAGTTCGCCGCGGATTTACCGCGAACTCAACGCACACGGTGTGCGATCATTTGTTGCCCGGAAATGTAGAGAAGTGCACGCTATGGAAGCAAATATTCAGAGGTTACGTTGTGTTGCAATTTACATAAAGTTTAAGAAAAAGAGAAGACATTTTAAAAGAAAATACTGGGTCCATCCCCTTATACGCACAACGCGGACTAAAGTCGTGCATGTGCGTTGCTTCGCCTAGTCACACGAGTTCTATTTTTTTCGGGGACTCCCCCGTACTTTTGTCCGGTCCGCTCTCTGCATGTCCGCGGTTATTCGGGGGACTTTTTGTATGCGGTACTTTTAATCCCTCGTTTGCGTTACTCGATACAGTTGTAAGCGATCTATTTTAGCGGATAAAAAAGTACGCGGACAAAAATCCCTCGTCTGCGCAGGCCTCGAGTGCACTAACAGCTGGCCGCTTATAGGCAGCTTGGACTCTGTAGTGAATACATTTTATCTACTCTGTGGAATAAGGTCCGAATAATTATTCCGCGTTTTGTTCTTGTCGTGTAAACGTCATTTCAAATTAGAGTTAAAGAGACAAAACACGGAATAACTATTTGGACCTTATTCTTTATTTATTAGCATTCGTGCACAGTGGACGAAATTCGACCGTAATTTTATTGAGGCTGCACGGATTATATCCTAAGCAATGAAAAATTTAAAAAGATAGAATGTGTGTTTGGATTGATATTGACATATTTCGGCCGCTCCTCTTCCATTTTTAAATTTTTTGAATATATTATAATATGCGTGTGTGTCAAATACCTACATGGTAGTGTGTGTAATGTTTGTTTTATTGATTTTATGTATTTTTATGCATAATTTGAAAAAAAATACTAACAATCGGATAACCTTCTCTATATAAACTTATAAGGGTGCGAAATTTCATACTCCTCCTCCGTCCGTACAATTTTCTTAAAAAAGGGATACAAAGTTTTTGCTTCACGTATTAATATATAGATTCATTTTACATAAACACATATACCTCCAGAAAATAAAGTACAAACAATAGTGACCTTATCTGTATAAGAAAAGAATCTTCAAGCCAACCTAAGGTGAAATGGAAGAAAATGAAATTCTATGTATCGGAAGCACTGAATAAATAATGACTTACTTACTTACTTAAATAGGAGCAAGACTTATAAGTGGGAACAACAAAAGTGCAACAACTAGAAGAAGTTAGGATAAATATGTTAAAATGCAATTTAAAAATCTTTATCAGAGTTAGGGACGTTTCGTCTGTAATATCTTTCGTTTTTCGTCGTCTTTCGTCTGTAAGCACACAAAAAAAAGAAGTATGTTATTCTCAAATTAATAGGTACGTATTTTCGTTTTATCCGAGGCGGTAATAAATAGGCAATGAGAACTCACATGAACATTACTGTGAAGCCAATCATTGGGCGGGGGAACAGCGCACTGAAAAATACGCGCGCCCTGAGCGCACCGTCGTAAATTACGAGGAAACGTAAAAGGAAAAGACACCTTCAATTTCATGTTTCTAGGACAGTTTTATCTTTTTGGATTTTAATGTACTTATGTAATCTAATGTTTGTAATGTATGTAATGTATGTAAAGATTTTAATTATGAAAACATGCTATTTAGAGTTAAGGTGCAAAGCTTTGTATAACGGTAGGAAAAGAAAGGGAAAAGGTTAACTGTAAAAAGAAAAGAAAAGGCAAAGTAAAACGAAAGATTATAATTAAAATTATGAGAAAATAATACAAAAGAAAACATAACTAACAGCAACGACAATGACTAAACAGCAGCAGAACAAAGTAATACAAAACAAAGTTGAGAATTAGAAAAAAAGAAAATATAAAAAATAAATATTTAAAAAGGAATATTAACTAAGCATAAGTAACACTTTGAATTTCCTTAAACTATTTAGACTTTTGAGTTTCGTGTTGTATTGCAATAATCGAAAGGGGCTAAGGCCCGTTTATCTATATAATAATACGTGAAGCAAAAACTATGTACAAAGTACCCCTTTTTACGAAAATTGTGCTGACGAAGGAGTATGAAATTTCGCACACTTTAGTTTATATAGAGAAGGAGTACAAAATGGTATTTTTTTTAAAATTATGCATAAAAAATACATTCATCATCATCACCTTATTTTCTGTCCCCACTGCTGGGGCACGAGCCTTACCTATGGATGGATAGGGAGAACGGGCCATAAACCACCACGCGGGCCCAGTGCAGATTGGTGGTTGTTAACGACTGCTAATGCAGCCGGGACCAACGGTTTTACGTGCCTTGCAAAGCACGGATATATTAAATCAATAAAACAAACATTACACACACTAGCATGTATTTGACACACACGCATTATGTTTTTAACATACAAGCTTATATACTCATTTCAAAAATTTTAAAAATGAAAGAGGAGCGGCCGAATTCTGTCAATGCCAATCCAAACTCACATTTTATCTTTTTAATTTTTCATTGCTTAGGATACAACTTACAATCTGTGCAGCCTTAATAAAATTACGGTCGAATTTCAATCACTGGGCGACCACTAGTATTAATATATGAATTAAGGCGAATGTAATGACAAAAACATACAAAATCTCAATAAGCAATGGGAACAGTATTTTGGAGATACCTTTTTGGAGATAATATTGTCCTATTTCTCTATGTTAAATAAATCTACAATACTCGTAGATGAAACATAACAAAAAAACAACACTTCTTGTCCCGTTTTGATTGCTTCTCTGATGGAATCTCTAGTACAGATGTGCTTGTGAGGTAGAGTACTACCCCCTTGCGAAGCTCCTACTTGCTCTAGACGATGCAATAACCCGACCGTTTAATTTGAGATCGAATTTTGTAATATCTCGCATATCATATCATATTTTCGACCCATCGCTTACAGCTTTACAAAGCACAGGTCAGGCCTCATATGGAATACTGTTCCCATCTTTGGGCTGGAGCGCCCCAGTACCAACTCCTCCCATTTGACCGCATTCAACGCAGAGCTGCTCGAGTTGTCGGTGACGTGGTAACCTCTGGTCGGCTCGATCCACTGGCCCTTCGGAGAGACGTTGCATCTCTCTGTATATTTTATCGCCTTTATCATGGGGAGTGCTCTGAGGAATTGTTCGGTTTGATCCCTGCCGCTGATTTCCTTCACCGCACTACACGCAATCGACTGTCTTTCCATCCACACCATCTTGATGGATGGCGATCTACTACTGTGCGTTTCTCACGTAATTTTTTACCACGAACTACAGTGCTGTGGAACCAGCTCTCAGCAGCGGTATTTCCGGACCAATATGACTTAGGAATCTTCAAGAAACGAGCCTATTCCTTTCTTAAAGGCCGGCAACGCATCTGTGATTCCTCTGGTTTTGCGGGTGTCCATGGGCGGCGGTGATTGCTTTCCATCAGGTGATCCGCCTGCTCGTTTGCCGCCTTCTAATATAAAAAAAAAAAATATCTTTTTTGCGCGATCATCCTTTGCAGGCACAGGGTGTGATTTTTTTAGAATTCAATTTAGTACAAGTTAAGTAGGTACAAATCTATCTAGCTAGAGGTAGGCTAAATGCAATAGTTAATTGATTTTGATTTAGATTCAATTACATACAAACTAGTAGAGCACCCGACTCGGTATGTCAACACGTTCTTCGATGCGTTTCCTAATTATAAATTAGAGTCTTAATTAATTTAAAACTCGCTAACTACCGGCAAATTATGTCATTTTAATTTAATTTATTTTAATTTTCATAAATTTTAACTTTTTATTTTCAAGTGCTAATTGCTGCACTGAAGCTAAATTAAACATTTATAAAATTTATAATTACAGTCAAAAAATTAAACGCCTACCCGACAATTAAAATTAGAATTGTGGTATTTCATCTGCAAAGATGTATCTGCATAGCCATCGGTTGCAATTACCGTTGGATAGATGGCGCACTGTGCCGCTATTAGCATTCAAAGAATTAAAAAAATCAGTGACAAAATTCAGCGCTTACGTCAGCCTTCCCGGTAGCATAGCGGTCAGTGCAGTCGCCCGGATTGCGGAAGACCCAGGGTCGATTCCTGGCTGGGTCGGGTAGGCCTTTAATTTTTTCACTGTGTTTTGTAAATTTTATAAATTTTAATTTACATAGATAATAATGCAATATAGTATTTAACGAATTGTAGTATTGTAATTTTTTTGAATGAATAGATTTTTTATGATTTAATGTATTCTTACAATTTTTATTATATTTAATATGATTGAAATCGTTATTATATTGTAAATAGGCCTTACTAGGCCTTAATAGGCGTTGGGATTTACCTGTAATGATAGTTCTAGGAGGAAATAAATAAATAAACTTTTTAAAATGACCTGCAAAGGTTCGAAAGGTGAGTATACCTATCTACGCGTAGGTTTTCTGAGTGGTAGAGCCACGCTGCGTTGCAGCACGAAATGGGCCGGCTCGCCCGGCGAAATACCGGCCTCACAGAATATCGGCGTGAAACAACGGAACTCGTTGTTGTTGTGTTTCGTCCGGTGAGTGAAAGTACCGGAGGCCCATCTCTCACCCCTCCCCCCTCCCAATTCCTACTCCCTCCTCAAGATCCAACTCCTTCCTCAAGGTCGGCAACGCATCCGCGATTACTTTGGTTTTGCGGGTGTCCATGGGCGGCGGTGATTGCTTTCCATCAGGTGACCCGCCTGCTCGTTTGCCTCCTTTTAACATAAAAAAAAAAAAAATTATAAAGTTCGCGATAAACAAGGAATAAGCTCCGAATAGTTATTCCTTGTTTTGTTCCCGTCATGTAAACTTCATTTCAAATTAGAGTAAAAGAGCCAAAACACGGAATAAGTATTCGAAGGTTATTCTCTGTTTATTTGTAAGGCTCTTAGAAGTATATAAAACAATACTCTCGTACGGCATGTGGCATAAACTTTTCTTACGGTAGACGTCTTCAGTGACATGTAGCAAGCCTCCATGTATCTTGCTTGCACCACGTAGCGGCACAATTCGCACTCGGCGTCAGGGGCTAATGAAAAGCTCTCGGCGGTGACACAATGAAGTCTAGTGCTCGGAATTAACAGCGGCGTAAGTACATTGGCTTGCCGCGGGCAGGGGCGCATTCAGGCAACGCAGCCTACTCCCCTTTTAATATCTGCTTTAACCCAGATAAGCTCGCGAGCAAATTGTTTACTTAGCAAAAGGTAGCTGGCATAGTGGAAGAATATTGTTTTTTTTATTGTTTACGCGAACACTACACATTGAAATGAAATACTTTTTATGCTCTGAATCCCTCTCTGAGTTTGATATTTAATTTATATTTTTTAATCAGACTTCGAAAAGTTTATCCTGGTATGAATGTGGTTCGAAAAAAAAAGGTAAGAGGACGCTTGGACGGACTTGAACTCAGATAAACTAACAAGATACTTGTTATCTTAACAAAAAAGATGAGTTAAAATGTCATGTTAACTAACAAATTAATAATAGCATGGAATGAAGATAGATAATACATAATGTGACATGTAATTACCTACTTTGTTACTTAACACGTTACATAAGTATTTAATGGCTTATATTATAAGTATCTATTTTTTTATTTTGAATACGTCACTGAGCCCATTTTAATAATCTTATCTATATCTATATTATCTATACTTAATATTATAAAGCTGAAGAGTTTGTTTGTTTGTTTGTTTGTTTGAACGCGCTAATCTCAGGAACTACTAGTTCGAATTGAATAATTCTTTTTGTGTTGGATAGTCCATTTATCGAGGAAGGCTTTAGGCTATATAACATCACGCTGCGACCAATAGGAGCGAAGCATCAGTGAAAAATGTTGCAAAAACGGGAAAAGAGCCTAAAAAATTAAAAATGCTGCCGAAAGTCACTATTCCACGCGGATGAAGTCGCGAGCACAGCTAGTAATATTATAAAGCTGAAGAGTTTGTTTGTTTGAACGCGCTAATCTCAGGAACTACTGGTTCGAATTGAAAAATTCTCTTTGTGTTGGATAGTCCATTTATCGAGAATAGCTTTAGGCTATATAACATCACGCTGCAACCAATAAGAGCGAAGCATCAGTGAAAAAGGTTGCAAAAACGGGAACAAGAGCCTACAAAATTAAAAATGCTGCCGAAAGTCACTATTCCACGCGGACGAAGTCGCGAGCACAGCTAGTCTCTTATAAAACGTTGCTAAGTTCTATGCAATAAGGTTCTTAGAAAATAATTAGCTGTTAGCGGGGATAAAGAGCTCTGAGCAAAACCTCCCGAAGCAAAATAATGGAAGTGCTGTGTTTATTTAGTCTTAGTAGCAGCACCACAGTGCCAATAACGGCTAATTGAAAGGGCTTTATTAATTTTTAAACGTTGTACGAGGCATTGCTTGATTCGGTTATAAGCTTTTCATATATTTTCTTTAAAAAGTTTTAATTAGTTAAAGAAAGAAGACCTTCTTTTTAGACCTTTATAATCGTCTTGTACACGTTTTTTAACCATTAGGTATTATAAATCTTTAGCTTCTTTTTTTAAAGACTCGTCTCGAGCGCTTCCGTACGAATTTAGAAAGTGAATAATGAAGTTTCTCCCGCTTTTAATTTTAGAGCAAAGATTTGTTTATTTTCATAGTAAATATTATCAGTTGATTATGGTAGTTTTTTTAACCTTGCGGGTAAGCACGTGGCAGGGATCTCACATGATAAAATGTTTTTGTTTTGTTTTATAAAATTTTTAACGCAAATTTTGTTGCGAACAAATTACAAAAACACAAATGCTGAAAAAATTTCGGCGGGCTGGTTAGAACCACGATAGCTCAATTGGGAGAGCACCTGACCCGGTATGTCAGAAGGGTTCAAATCCTGCTAGTGGAAATTTTTTCAGCATTTGTGTTTTATAATCTCACATGATATTAAGTAAAAAAAAAGCTGTTATTATAGTGATAATAAGGCTGCTGATGAGAACGCGATACCCGAAGGTCCCGGGTTCAATTCTCCGGTCGGGCAAAGTGTGTTTCGGATTTTTCGATGCATAGCCCGGGTTTGTGATCACCAACCCGCATTTGGCAAGCGTGGTGATTAAGCCATTACCCATCAATTGTAGCGATAACTTGATTTCAATGATGGAGGCCTTTGCCCAGCAGTGGGACAGTAATAGGCTATTTACTAAGGCTGAAAATGGAAGTACACATCACCCGGAATCCTCAACAACTGAGGAACTGGCTACAGACGGAACACAACAATGCTATATACAATAATAACTATAACGACATAAAAGTAGATAAGATAAAATAGTATATAATGAGTTAACACCTTTAAATATTTTATTTATAGCAGAATGGTAAAGTACGTGAGTGGAGAATGAGTAAAATCTTAGATCTCTTTTTTAAATTAAATAATTAACAAACTTATAGGTTTATAGTGTTATTTCTTCTCATGCCGTGGCAAGGTTTTTAGGCTAGCTTTTGATATGGGTAGTTTTATTTAATTTACCCTAAGGCTACTCTGGACTACTAATTAGGAGAGGAGAGGAGACTGGCCGGCGAGCTAGTGAAACGAGAAAATTGGGTTTTCCCATTAGTGGATACTTTCCTTAATAAAACGTGACCCACTGTTTGGTCTTTCAAATGATTTCTATTTTTTTATTTAGAGTTTTATAATGATCTATGATCTATTTTGTTACTAAAAACTTAACTTAATAATGTCATTCATAATTAATTTAATTGATTTTTTGTTTTTATATTTTTTTATAATAGTCTCATGTAGGAAATAATAGACAGCTATGCAGCAGCACACAGTTAATCAGATTAGGTTCATATTTAATGTGTCTGTACTATGTATTACATATTGTTATGACTAACAATATTTATAAAAGAGTTAATCTCCGAAAAAAATTAACAAAATCATTATCAGATTTTGCTAGGTAGTGTCTTTTATTAACCTATGGATAAATATTTATATAATTTTAAACACGAAATGCTAAAACTATGCGAGAGAAGGAATTAAGCAATTTACTTGCAATAAAGTGTTTATCTATCTAGATAGAATAGATATTCATCTATCTTGATGAAAATGGTATACCTACATTCCCTCCAAATTACGGTTAATTTCAGAGCTTCCATTATTTAAGTTAAGTCATTGTGCCTCTGAAAAGTTGGAGGAAGGGAACGATGTCACAGGGCGGACAAAGCCGGAGTGACGTAATCTTTTGTTAGGCTCGATGTAGGCACAAAGTAGGGCAGGCGGCTGATTGAAGGTTGGCTCCTAGCAATTTTAAATGTTTTCTTAAGATATTTTTTAAAGATGTTATAAATTTTTATGTATATATTCTTTATTGCACAAAAAAAACATACAAATAGAAAACAACGTGACAACTAAATGGTGAGCAAAGGTGGACTTATATCTAAAAGAGATCTCTTTTTTTAGTAATTTAATGTAGATTTCTATCCGTTGTGAAAAAAGATTTCTTACTTACTTTTTAAATTGAATAAAAGTATGATTACTATCGAATTCGTCCATTTTATATTATTCTAGACAGAACACAAACTTTCACATGGATGTCTCAATACTAGCATGTCACAAGTTTGTCACTATGAATTCTTAAAGAAATCTAGATTGCTTGAGTAAAGATCACGTAAAGATATTGGTGACTTGTGCTTGGCTAACAATTCTAACTTTTGAGGTTTCTAATTTCATCGGTTTTCTGAACTAAATAATAAAAGTTTTCACTTATGCAATTACTTTTGCTTAAGTAAATACTTTTACTCGTTTATAAATACGGGTGCTAGTGTCAAAGAACAATATCTTTGTAGTTATACGTAACGTTTCATTAGTAACCAGCGAAATAACATCTTAACTTTTTTACTATTCAACTTTGAGAAAATGTTACATTCTCAATGTGTTAATAAAGTATGAAATGTTCGTGCAAAATAATTTGTCTTGCTATAATAATATATATGTAACTAAGCAACGGACCATAGCTTCAGGATTAATGTGAAGCCAATAAAATATGGAAACATAACTGCGTTTTAATATTATATTAAAATCTCAGCTCACTACGATTATACACACTTACTACGCGACAACGAAAGGCGACAATATAATTGCCCCATGCAGTAGCTACCTACCTACGGGGTTACAACCTCAGAACTTCAAAGTCAAAACTGAAGTTGACAACTCCCGTGTCAGAAACCAAAATTTGTGGTGACTGCGAACTGCGAAACTTCGCTAATTATGTCCCGTCTCTCGTCTTCCCTTCTGAACTTAACACATAACTTAGGTGTGCTGTTTGCAGCCCTGAATTATTCATGACATTGACAGCTCATAGAAAATGGATTCACTTTATAAATTCAACGTTGGTTCCTTTTGCCTGGATTTACGATAAAGACATCACAAACTTACGAAACGTAACTCAAACAATAGAAAACAACAATACGAAGAAAAACATTATTTTTGAGTTGTTTCTCTGTTTTTTTTAGTATACGACACTTTTTGCAAGTTAATTATGGCGCACGAATTGTCAGAAACAACTTTTACATACTTTTAGTCTTTTTGTCACAAATTCTGACTAATACCGCCGTAGGTATCAGTTCTGTTTTGAAGCTCTTGAAGTTTTGGTCAATGACAAAAGCGCTGTTTACAAATTTGATTTTTGTTCCAATGACATTTTAAAAATTTACGTTATTTTATTCTCTATATTTATTTTATATGTTACGTTACGTATCTTCGATTCGATTTGTTGCTCCGATTCGACGTCAAAGAAGAATAAACAAACACATTTTGACTTGTAATTGAATATAAATTAGGATAAGGACGAATTACGCTAGAAGGATGTCTTTAACAGCTAGAACTAATTATATTGCTCACGGACGAAACAATCAATCCCCAATTATCATCACAGCTTGATACGATCACTTACAAGTCTTCTGATAAATTTAACAATGGCATGAACCAGACGATGAAAGACTTGTATATCACTCGGAAAACAATAAACTATTTGAAATGTCTCACACGTGAATGGTTGAAAGGCCACGCACAATAGTAGGAATATCTCCCATAGTAAAAATATCCTACGGACATTCTTCACAAAGGCGGACCCTTGCAAGATCCCCGTATGTAAAATAAAAGTACTTCATCCACGTGACGTCACAAACTGTGAAGGCATATAGTTGTCAGGAACAAGGTTCCGTTACAGCAAGTAGGCACAGTTAGATCACCGTGGGGAGCCAATAGCACACCGTTGCCATGGCAACGATGCGTGCGCCCGAGGGGTAATCTCCCCTGTTCCTCTGAGGGCTTACTACAACCAGAAAACCGGGACCCGCTCGCTAGTGGAACTCCTTTCTGATTCTTCAAACTTTGGATCAATGACAGAGGTCTCGTTTGAAAAGTCGGACGTTATTTAGTGCTTTTGGTACAAGTCCTTCTTAAAATTTGTAACTTTGTGTTTGATTGTCGGTGATTTGTCAACAAAGGATTATTTTGAACATATCAAAACCGACCCGCTTATTATTTATTTAAATAATAAAATTAATAAATTAATAAAAAAAACATTAATAATAGATTTGACAGGATGACTATCCTGTCTGTAGAGACACTTTTCAACAGCTGTCAAACGAAAGGCGAAGACATGGACTTTTCATCTGAAAGTCTGGGATATCGATCAAGAGATTAGATAATCCATATTAAAAAAAAACAACATCTATAATTATGTTAACCATATGTTTAAATAGTAATACCACAGACTATCTAACCTCTGTAATACTATAAATACGAGAGCAAATCTTTTGTTCTACAATCACGCCAAAAGGGCGGAATACAACTGACTTTTTGACAACTACAACTGACGGATTTGGATACAACTGAGCACACTCAACCATAATATCTTGATTACTATTTTTATGGTACTTTTTATCCATATCGGGAATTCCCGAAATATCGCATCCCGGAGTTGGCAGTAATAATTAAAAGTTTGGCGTCGTAATTAAATGGATGTTGGTTAATGAATAGCAGAGATCCAGCAAGATGGATTACTTTATAATTACTGTAATGATGGTAACTGGCGATTGCCACATTTCTAATGAACCGAATCGCGGCTTTTAACTGATAGTATAAATAACGTACGAGTATACGCATTCCTTTGTCGTTATATTCGATTTTGCAAGTAAATTTATTAGACAATTTTTAATATTTAAAGATGAAGAGTTGTTTGTTACTTATTAAAATTGTTTGATAGCCTCCTCGAGGAATAAGTCGACAACTTTGATCAATTAGTACCTAATTGATTGAAGGTCGACAGCGAATCTTATTACATATTTTATTTTGTTATTTATTTCTATTAGTATTACAAAGTCTAAAGCAAAGACACAGACATGTTGTTAATCTTCATAATAGCTAGCTACAGAAAAAGGGTCGATTTTTCTGAAGCGGGATTTATCCTCACCTTACGCACTCCATCAACTTCCGATTTTTAAATATTTACAAATATTTATATTATATTTTAAACACTTTTAAAAATGATTTTTTAATTCTCTTTATCTACACTAATGTTGTAACATTCTACTTATGTTTCCAATACTTGACTTATAATTACTACTGTTATAGCGCAGACAACAAAACACTCAATTTAAGCAATTTCACATGATGGTATAATATCCACATCGATATCGTAAAATCTCATTATAACATCAATAAAACGCGACCAATTAACCTGGCGAGCCTTATGTCAAAATCCTCATACAAGTTGTATAAAATTTTGATATTAGGCTGGCTTTTGAAAACAGTTGGGTTATACGTGAAAACTTCGTCGAAACTACTAAACTTACATACACAAAACTCTTTGGTAAGATCTTGTGCCAATTAAATAAAAAAAGAACAGCGCGCGCTCGCTCCTGATTGGCCCTGCGCGCGCAGCTGCGCTCTCATTGGTTAGATTTTAATGGCGGCAAGTTCACTGTGACAATACACGTACGCGTGATTTTAATGTTTCGCAATGTGTTTTGTTTTTAAAATACAAATTAAAAGTTAAAAATGGACAGCGACGATGATATTTGTACGCCTCCGGATATTCTAGAATTGGCAACAAAAGTAACTCACAATCTTTTGCCAGAAAAATCTAGAAAATTATATGAAAAAGAATATAATAACTTTTTGGCATGGAAGATCGAAAAGAAAACTACATCATTTTCTGAAAATGTCATTCTTGTGTATCTCAAAGACCTCTCCGACAAATTCAAGCCATCTTCTATGTGGGCTAAATATTCTATGCTCAAGTCCACACTGAGTATCTACAACAATATTGATATCACGAAGTATTCAAAAGTCATAGCGTTCCTGAAACGCAGTTCAGAAGGACACAAGGAAAAAAAGTCCTTGACGTTTACATCAGGTCAAATAAAGATGTTCCTGAAAGATTCACCAGATATTTTGTATCTTTTTGAAAAGGTAAGTGTACTTTAGTTCTGTTATTTAATCTACCTAGTACTTACGTACTACACACGCAAGTTATTTAGACACTCCGTTTAAGCGCTTTTTGTATAAATTAGGTAGTAGGTACCTACACTTTACTACTTCATAAATCATAGTTTTTGCCTTGGCTATGTACCTCAAGCTTATTATATCGTTTATTGTTACAGGTTGCACTAATCTTCGGCATAATGGGGGCATGCCGAAGGCAAGAGCTATACAACATCCAGTTCGATGAAGTCTCTAACATAGACGACAGTACAATCATGGTGAAAGTTTCGAAAACAAAAACGAAAATAGATCGTTCTTTCGTTGTGACGGGCAACTGCTATGCCGTATGTAAAAAATACATGGAACTTCGACCCACCCCCTGTCGAAACCCTGCCTTTTTCTTGAGCTATAGATCGGGGAAGTGCGTCGATCAAAGAACTGGTATTAATAAATTTGGTGCTCTGGGAAAAACTATCGCAAGTTTTTTGAATCTGCCTAACCCAGCGTTGTACACGGGGCATTGCTTCCGGCGCACCTCGGCGACCCTTCTCATAGATAGCGGTGGTGATTTGACCGCACTGAAACGACACGGGGGGTGGAAGTCTTCTACTGTGGCTGAAAGCTACATTGATGAGTCTTTAATGAATAAAATTCAAGTCTCAAATACGATCTTGAACAGTATAGAAAACAAGACGAATGAAGTAATTATAAATATTCCAACTCCGTCTACGAGCTCTACTGCTTGCCCCGCGACCGCTACAGCTGCTGGATCAATAATTAACATTAACTTTCAAATTGTACCATCCAAAATATGAACAATTATTATAAATAAACTATTGTCAGCTTTTACTCTTGTTGTTTGACTAATTGCATTAGTGAAGATAAAGTAGTGTATGCAACTGCATATAACACGGGTATTAAAACACTCGTTACTATTATGAAACTCGCTGCGCTCGTTTCATAAACTCACACTCGTGTTTTAATACCCTTCATTATATGACAGTTGCATAAACTACTATTATGCTTATTGTAGGTGGCCTCAAAGTGCCTTATAATACCTATCTAGGTGGTATATATTTCATTTTTAGAATTCATAGCAGCGCAACGTTATGATGTAATAAATAAAACCGTATAAATAAACCGTAATTTTTATAAAAAGCTGTTTACTTTTTCGGCTGAATGATGAAGCTGCAAGGCTGCACGAACTGTATCCTAAGCAATGAAAAATTAAAAAGATAAAATGTGAGTTTGGATTGGCGTAATGACAGATTTTGGCCGCTCCTTTTCCATTTCTTAAATTTTTGAAAAATTTACAGAAACATTGTGGGTATAATTAATTCAATGTATTTTTTTTGCATAATTAAAAAATATATATTAGCATTCTACACTCCTTCTCTATATAAACTATAAGTGTGCGAAATTTCATACTCCTCCGTCCGCGCAATTTTCGTAAAAAGGGGGTACAAAGTTTTTGCTTCACGTATTAATATTAAAATAAAATAAAAGGCCGGCCGTAGAGAAGCAAACATGTGTAGAGTGTGGCAAATTAATTTGTTCAAGACGGTGCAGACGCGCATATACCACCGCATATACATATACACCTATCCAAAACTCGATTTTCTTCAGTATTTTTTAACCTTAAGGCTTAGATATAAAGTCGAATGTCTTCAGTAAATTTTTAACCATATGCCTTAGATATAAAGTTAAAAGTCTACTGAGGAAATTTGATAGTGCGTGTGTACCTTTCAACGCAGCAACGTATTACCGCTGGGAAATAACCGCACCATGCCTTTGTTTGTAGCGGATAAAATAAATGATTCAATAATAGAAATCAAAATAAAAGCCAAGCCATTTCGGACAGAATCCATTTATTGTTAGAAGATATTTATGAGCACATAAAACGGCCTAATTTTACGTAATAACATTATTATTTATTTATTTATCAATTTAACGGTTGATTCGGTACCTACTACTCTCTGTTGTAATGTTTTTATGCAATCGAGACGTATGCCTTTATTTTACCTGAAGAGCTCGATAGCACAGTGGTTAAAGCGCCCGGTCAGAGATTACGAAGGTTAAGCAACTTTCGCAAAGGTTGGTCATCGGATGGGTGACCAAAAGCTTATCATTTCGAGGTCCTCCTTGATTCGGGAGGCACGTAAAGCCTTTGGTCCCGGCTGCATTAGCAGTCGTTAACAGCTACCAATCTGTACTAAGCTCGCATGGTGGTATATGGCCCGTTCTCCTTATCCATCCATGGAGAAACCATGAGCTTGTGATGATAATGATGACTCGTACCTTGATACTCTAAAAGACATAAAACGATGGTAATAATCCCGTAAATCATTTCTCTTGAGTTTAATGGTTACTAAACTTTTTTAAATCACGTTAAACAAAATTACTAATATTATCTCTTTAAATAAAAAAAAATATCAAATATTTCACCAAATAATAATAATAAACTTTATTTGCACACAAAAAATACAGATAAGTACATACATATGAAGACAGAACAGAAGATGAAAAGATATAGTACAAAATAGGCGGCCTTATAGGATTTACTTGTTAGCAAACAAGGAAATCTCTTCCAGGCAACCTTAGGCGAAAAATAATAAAATTAAGAAAATAAAAATGGGTGCAATTAAAACTAAACCTACTAAATTATAATAATAATATATCAAATAAAGTACACACAAAAAGTAAGTTCTAAAATGTATGTAAAGACACATAACAGTAATCGAAACAGCGTTGTCCCAGCGGGAAGGAAATCTAGTCTAACCCGACCGGATCCTATTACGCAGCGGGTCGACATAAATATGGATGGAGTGGACGCAGTGTCATGTCACGAAATCTTGTTAATCTGCGGGAATGATGCCTTGTGCTCTGCTTAAACCGCCTCTGCAGTCTAGTGCCTAAGACCATTTAAACCCTGAGGTCCCGGGTTTGATTCCCAGCGGGGGGTACATTTTGTGTACTCGGTTTGGTTGGTGGTATAGGGCTTGTTTATTCAAATGGCTAGCTACCGCCATCTTATCTAACCCCTCTAGCCTGTCATGACGCCTTATGACGCGCGGCGACACGGCGGCCATTTTATCGTAAATCGCTTGACAGAGCCATTCTGACAAAATGGCCGCTGACAGGCTAGGGGGGGCTAAATATGTACCATAACATCAATATGTATAGCATTGATGTGTTCCGGCAGTTATAGATAAGATAACCAGTGCCTCAGTAGTTGAGGCACTTTCGGCACCTTCGGCCTAATCATCATTTAAGGCCAAGTGCCGTAAGGAATAATGATAATACGAAAGGTATCCCCGTAGGGAATAATAAAAAAAAACATCATCATCTCAGCCAAAAGACTGTTGGACAAAGGCCTCCCCAATTACTACCACCACGACTGATTTGGAGAGTGTAAGCAGTGTAGGCAGGTTTCCAACAATGTGGACCGACGATCTGGTGAAGGTCGCGGGTAGCCGCTGGGTGCGAACAGCGCTATATTCAATACCTCTATAAACTACAATTTCAATTGGAACCTTTACTAAATTGTTAGTACAAAAATGTATGTAACGAAACTTTGAAAATAATCGAAACAACGTTCCCAGCGGCAAGGAAATCTTGACCAACTCGACCGGATCCTATTAAACAGCGGGTCGGCAAAAAGGGTTATTCCCATCTTACTCCAAGAAAAAAACCTTTAAGTACTCCACGATAAAAATATAAATAAAATCAGTTAAAAATATATGATGATGATGATGATGATGATGATAAAATTTTACTAGATAAAATCAACTTCCTGAGACTGGTTGAGTTTTTTCTAATAAAATTTTATCTTGTAACTAATGCAAAGCTATATGGTATGAGGTGGCTGATGATGGAGAAGAGTGGAGCCGCAGAGGGGAGACCTTTGCCCAGCTGGGGACACAAAATAGGCTACTAAAAAAAAACTACATAAGCATTGTGAAAGCAAAAAAAATATCAAAGCATTTGTAAATTTTAACAATAGTAAGTACTAGGAAGGTTTTTCTCAAAGTACTCCTGTTGACTAGGATGCAGTTTTAAATACAATACAAATATTTAATATAATAATTTATTGGAGTAAACTTAAAATCAATGTATGGGTTTCTTATGTCTTCGCGGTTTTTTCAATAACCACTTTATGAAGTGAGTAAAGAAGCACTTTGGGAATAACCCTGCATAAATATGGATGGAGTGGACGTAGTGTCGTGTCACGAAATCCCGTTAATCTGCAGGAATAATGCCTATATAGTGCTGTGACCACAGGCTGCGACTAACAAAGGGATTGTTTCAATCGACTGACGGATACTCGTATACATGAATTACGATTTCGATGCTGCCCTGGATTTGTTATTGTTATTGCGCAATGCGTCTTTCAGCGATTGATTTGAATTTGATTTATAATAGCATTTTGTTACTGAAACAAAAGATTTCCATTATCTATCGAATCTAAAACTAATATCTGTCTGTGACAATAATAGTAAATAATCTTCCTCCCTGTGCAAAGATATTGAAAACTCAGAAATAAAATGTAATAATAAAAGTATGTAGTAATATATATTATGTTATGGACTAAGTAATAGTTTGGGGCATTTTTCATAATGCCCGGGCATTATGAACAATGACAAGCTACTTAGGGGCGAAGTGAATAATTATACTTTGAACTTCCGTATTTATCACATTGCCTAGACATTGTGAATATTGCCATGTGGTTTTCGGGCAATCTGATAATACCCTGTGTATATTACATTGCACGGGGTGCGGAGAGGAGAACAAGGGGTTCTATAATGCTTACCACACAATTCATTAGCCAATTTTCATTCCAAGCAACATTTGTCAACGTTTCATTTCACAAACATTAACAATGGCATCATCCGAATCATCATCATCAAATACCGATTGTGAATTTTATGAACCGTATTGTAAATTTTGCATGTCTACATGGCAGAATATGTGAAACTATAAAAATATGACCAACTTCTTGTAATACCAACCATATTCTTAGCAAATAAAAACATTCTATTCTATTCTATCAAAACATAAACATTTAAATGGCAAGCTGTTATTTTATAAATCATCATTTTGTTTTATTTTAAAAGATAAACTGACGTGTCAACATTTTTTAGAAATCAATAGGTAAGTTTACAAATAATTAATTTGACCAAAATACAACCTTATTTTCAAAATTTTGTTTCGTTTACTCGACTTGCGCTTTGTTTTGGTCACTGATCTAACCTAACCTAACCACTCTAAACCTTACCAAACCTCACCTTTCTGTTTTTTGACGGGTGGATGCGAGCACTGAGAGCACGGAGAGCACTGGGCGCAGCCCCCCACTAGAGAGTGGGGGGCTGCGCCCAGTGCTCTCTCTTCTTCCTGACCAAAACCTGGTTTTAATTACTCTGCCCCATAGGTGATAAACATTACAAATAATGCCCGGACAATTTGACTATTTAAATAGTTGTAATCACACTGCCCTCTCATATTGGGCATTTTTCAAACTGCACGGGCATTTTTTGTAATGCCCTATTAATCACTTGGTCCATAACATAAATACTAAACGCAATACAGTGTTCTATTTTAAAATTTAGTGTTCTAAAACAATTAATGAAACCCTTTTGAAACACATTGAACGTATAGTAAATACCCCAGCCTGGCAGCTATTTTGTTGTTACTTAAGCCTGACATTTAAGCTTTCGTCCGCAGTTTCGTGACAAATTGACAAATTTCAGCCGCTTTTCGCATTTCATTCTTCTCTACCATAAACTATAAGTGTGCGAAATTTCATACTCCTCCGTCCGCGCAATTTTCGTAAAAAAGGGGTACAAAGTTTTTGCATTCTTTGTCAAAAACTCTATTGTCTGCCCCAAATTGCACTTGACCGTAACTAGAATAACATACATTATGTACTCGTAGTACCTATAAAACGTTTTAATGGAATGTTCTTAAGAATTCTTCAAGTTTTACGATGCAATTTTATATTTCAAAGGAAACGATTATACTGAAAGAGCTCTTCGGAAGACTCTATTAAAAATTAGCAAAGGCAGCTAAGCTCGCCGCTTCAGGCTAAACCTAGTAAAGCCTTCTTAAGGACATGTCCTTGCACTTAGGTCAATCTGTACTTTAAAGATTTAAGTTAAAGACTTGTTAGATTCTAGCAATAGGTATTTTTTAAATATCTATACTCTGACTTAACTTAGTATTTGTAGGATAACACAAGCATACAACAAAATGTAACCAAAATTTTCAGTATTGAGCCACTTGGTCGGTAATCTACTGCTCAATTGAAGTTGAACTATATATTGAAGCCAGAAATCTTTTTAATAAATGTCTGTTTGTGTCGACATGGATTTATAAATATAACAACAAACTGCGGACTTCTGGATGGCAAAAAAATCAGGCCTGAATTTCACTAAAACGGACACGTGCGGTGAGGAGAGACTAAGTATGTGTCTTAATCGACCAATAAGGATAGGCGAAAGGTAAAAACGAATTCTTATTGGTGGTTTGGCCCTCTCCTCTTGTCTCGTGTTCGATTTGGTGGAGACCAGGCTTTAATGTAAAGTTGTATTTATTGACAGGAGCGATGCACTTGCCACAACATTATCGGCGCTGTACGGCAAGCTGCTGGTCGTGATGGGCGTGGCGTTCCCCATGGCAGAAGTCATCTCCACGTACATTCCACCGTCTTTTTACGAGGTGAGTATCATCTCTTTCATTTAGGTATTTATTTAATAAGGTAAGTGTGCAGCCAAACACATAAAAGCAAATTATAATAAATATAATTAGGTACTTACAGCTAAACTTTTTTTAAATTATAATTGTCATTATCACCAAAAGATGAAAATTTACATTTCACACTGTGATATAGATAAATTTATATTCTATATCGTAAATAATAACCTATTTAAAAAAAAGGTTCATCTATCTTTAGTTTTTCTTAGCAGCAATGTTGTACAGCGCTAGCTCAAATTGATTTTACTTACTGTTAAAATTATACCTAAAAATACTACAGTCATGCTATGCCGTAATCTATACTAATATTATAAAGAGGAAACCTTTGTATATTTGTTTGTGTGTATGTATGTATGTATGTATGTTGTAACGAACTAACTCAAAAACTACTGGACCGATTTAAAAATTCTTTCGCTGCAAAAATACTACATTAGCGCTGAGTAACTATATTAAAAAAAATGTCCACCCGTGCGAAGCAGGGACGGCCCGCTAGTTTTAGATAAATAGAAACAGTTGCGTGTCTGTAATCGAATACCTTTAACACTATTAATGTCGGTGTGTTGTCCCCAGGGTTTCTACCTATACCTGTACATCGGCAGTATGGTCTTCCTCCTGTACATGTATGCAGCACTGGCCAGAGATCGATCTCGAGCTGAAGCAGACGCCGCTGTCGCCGAGAGTAAGTAGATTTAACTGCACCTGCTAACCCGCAACTTTGTTTTAAGGACTACACCATCCCACAGTTATGCATATCCTATGTCATAGTCCGAATCATGGTCTGCCTGTGTGCACAATTTCATCCAAATCCGTTCAGCCGTTCTCGAGTAACGCGCACACAACAAACTGCATTTCATTTTAATTTATCTTTATCATATATGAAGCTTCAGTGCGTGTGTATGTTATTGAACTCCTTCTAAACGGGTACACCGATTTGGATGAAATTTTCTGTGTGTGTTCAAGTGGATTCGAGAATGGTTTAGATTTACAATTGGACCCGGTAGGTGACGCTGTTGTAACGGTGCATCATGGGATACGGGTGTTCTTAAGCCGACGGAGTTACGAGCAGGCCACTAGTGTATTTATAAATAAATAAATGAAATGACATTAAAGCAGTGACTCCTGGTGACAAACGAGGTGTTGATATTGTTTTTATGATGATGATTATGATGATGATGATGATGATGATGATGATGATGATGATGATGATGATGATGATGATGATGATGATGATATAACATTTAAATGATATATATATGTTTTTATGATAACACTAACATGACCCGCTCATTTTATGTCCCCTCGGAAAAAAGGGGCCATAAACCACTACGCGGGCCCATTAAGGAATGGTCGATGTTCATCATCAGCTCGTTTTATCTCCCCCATTGCTAGGGCACGAGCCTTCCCTATGGATGGATAGGGAGAACGACGAAAATTGATTAACTTCAGCAATCGCAGATCAAGCGCCATCGAGCTCCTCGTCTCATCTCCCCCATAGCAATCAATGGATGTTTATTCTAAACTAGCGGCCGCTTGCGATTTCACCCGCGTGGTTCCCGTTCCCGTGGGAATATCGGGATAAAAACTATCCTATGTGTTAATCCAGATTATAAACTATCTGTATGCCGAATTTATTCCAAATCCATTCAGTAGTTTTTACGTGAAAGAGTAACAAACATCCATCCATACTTACAAACTTTCGCGTTTATAATATTAGTAGGATCGTCTTCTTTAGATGCTTAAGGCCAATGAAGATAGGTTTGCGAGGCCTCATCTCCATAGTTAAGTAATTTAAAAATAAACATATGCATTGCATTAAAATAGTCAAACGGGGTTCAACGCCAACTTGTAAATAATATTCCTAGTATTGTATGTAGGTAAAACTGTATAAACGTATAGAAATGGAACAATAGGCACAATAAAAGTGACAAAGGCTGAAATATCAACAATAGGAAGCAGGCGATATATACAAACGTATGTTATTGTCAGAAAGCATTTTATGTGTGTACACTGAAATCCTTTGAACAACACGAAAAATCCACTTCATATTTTTTCCAAAGGATATCCGCCATATTCTTTTATGTAGTCATTCGTTCTATCTCTTTATTTCCTTAGTATCTAGCTCTAAAGGTGGCGACTGTCAGCAGCGTGTCAAACGTAACTGAAACGTACGTGATACGTTACGACATTGCTAACTGACCGATAAGTGTTCGTTATAAACACTCGTCGTGCTTGCTCGTAACATTCAAAGGGATTCGCTGAAAAACTGAAGGCAGGATGGAGATCATGGCAAGCGGCTCGGCTCACTGTAGGTACTGACCATAAGAATAAATGCTCGCATCGAACATGTTACGTTACGGTTACGGCAAAGTCTTCCGGACAGTCGACACCTTTAAACTCGCAAGGGAATGCTTTTATACTCTACACCTAGGTGCTCGTTTGTGGCATACCAAAGTCTAGACTGGAAGTTTGTCAGATGTCAACAGATGACGCCGCACGTCGCGCTTATTGCCGAAGTCTGTCGCAAACGGCTTTTACAACATGAAGTAAACTCCTATCTTTATTGCGATGTTCTATACGTAAGAAGTAGTAAGAACGTGTTTCGAATTTTGAAGAGTCATTTTGTTATATTGAAGGAAGTATACTTACTACTAGCGAAATTATCTCGGCAAATTGTCCTCGGTCGGTTAAATAGAGTTATTTCTATATTAAATATGCTTTGCTTTTTCTATATAAATTGTTTTTCTTATAATACGAAATCATTCATAATTATATATTTTTTTGGTTTAGTTTGATTTTTGTTTGACTTAGACTAGTGGTCACCCATTGCTTGAAATTCGACCGATGTCCGTCGTTCACAATGTATACAATGTTTAACACGTCATATTATACAAATACATATATTTTGAGATTTCTCCATATAAGAGAGAGAGAGAGAGAGAGAGAGAGAGAGAGAGAGAGAGAGAGATAGAGAGAGAGAGATGGGTTAGATCAAGGCACTGTGCTTACCCGTAAATGTGCTTAAAAAAGGGCATAAATTATCTGAAGAGACATCTCTCTTCACGTATTAATATACTTATATAAGGTAGTATCTAGTGATATTTATTTATTTATTTATTTATAATATTAAGACTTGTAAATAATCATCTCATTATAATCAAAATGTAACACAATAATTATTATTGTTCTGTTCTGCATGCTTGTGAATGCATCTGCATGCATGCCGCGCTGTTTTTTTTAGCTGAAACGAGGGTACCTAAATAAGGTTACATTTTATCAACTGCAAATATTTTGACAACACATCTAATTATATCTAGTTTTTTTTTTACTTTTCCTGACACAAAAATTGTAATATTTTTAAGATCGGCCTCTCTGTCGGCTCCTTTGAATGAAACTACGGGCACGTGTAAGCGGTGAAGGCATTGCGGCCTCTCTGTTTCGGCTCCATTGAATTGAAACTACCGAAAGTGCTTTATTTTACTTTTTAATCAAAATGTCTTTTGGCGTTTTTCTTGAATATAAAAATTTAAGGTTTTTTTCATAAAAATAGTTTATTTTTTGTTGAATTTATCCTCAAATTATTTGCAGTTAATAAAATATCACCTTGTATACTTATAAACAAGCGATGGCGTAGTAGTTAACGTGCCCGATCTGCGAGTGCTGAGGTTAAGCAACTTTCGCAAAAGCCGGTCATCGGATGGTTGACCAAAAAGTTATCATCTTGAGCTCATCCCTGTTTCGGAAGGCACGTAAAGCCTCGGCTGCATTAACACTTAGCAGTCTTTAACAACCACCAATCCGCACTGGGCCCACATGGTGGTTTATGGCCCGTTCTTCCTAAATTTGTTATCAGAACAACAAACCTTAATACGGGACGGACAACGAATTGTGAACTGTTCTAAATAAAATTCTTGTTTCCTGTTTTAAATTCCTAATATTTATTTTGCATATCAAAGGTTTATTAAAGAGTAATACAAATCGCACTAAGCACTTTGATCTCTCCATGTGCTAGTAATATTGTTTATATGGGAAGGCCTAAGCAAGCAGAGGGACGTTTATAGTCTTAAGACTATAATTCGAGTACTTACACCACCAATGTTGATGAGGTAAACAGTTTAAGCGTCGAGAACAACGGTTTCCGCTCTTAAGTGGCGACAAAAGTTTCAAAGAAGAGCCGGCCCAAGTTTCGAAGCGGCTCAGTACCGAATTTATTTATTTCCTTCCCTCGCCTGACCAAGGCAAACTTTAGATTGGACTCATTTTACAAGCGGGGTATTAAAGGGAACAGAAAGCTCTTTACAATAAAATGTTTTGAGTATAACTCAAAAATTATTCAGCGGCTTTCTTTGTGATGTTGATAGATTGTATTCTGTTTTTAAACTACCTATTAACTTTTTGAAGTAAAAACTTCTTTAGCGGCGTTGTACTTTTTTGTAATGGGTAAAAAATGTTAAATTCGCGTCAGGACACGTGACTTGCGTCAGGCGTCAGGACACGTGGCCTGATCGAAAATTCGTATGACGGATGACAGGCGACGCGGCGTAAGAGAGGAAGTATCCCCCTCTCTTTCTACGGTGCGGCGAAAATGTATGCCTGCTGTTTCGTTTAGGCGGCGCAGGGCGCTTGCGTGAATGTTCGAGTGCTTTTTAATGTAATATAAATTCTCATGTTTGTTTACGATAGCGCAATAAATAAATATTGTATTCTACCACATAAATGATAGTACTTTTATACTGATAATTGAAGCAATTCGTGCAAAATTGTTCCCTAACCATTCCAAAATATCAAAAATGCACAACGTTAATATTCAAGTTTTCACTTCTGCCGGCACTCCTGGAGTGCAACCCGTCGTTTTTTTTAACTTGTTTTTGTTAAGAATTTACTAAAACTTGAGGGAAGAGTTACCAAGATACTGTTAGCTTATTTTTCTCGCTGAATAGTCGTTTTTTGTTTTTATCTCATCTAATGTTAATTTATTGATGACTAGCCGTCACCCGCCCGCTTCGCTGTGCAACAAATTGTGAAATTTTTTTTTATATAGCCTATCATTTGCACAATCTCATGTTCTTACTACATAAAAATTTTCATTAAGAGCGTTTACGCCGCACACTAGCGCCACTAATGAAAAAAAAAACATATCTAGTTATTAGAGATAGAAAATCAAATTATGCTCAACAAACTATTTGAATGAAGTAATTTAGCATTTTTACGTCACCTAATGAACCTCTCACATGTTATGGTTTAGTTAAATAAGACGTTACGGCCACTTTTAACTATAACGCCATATTTAACTAAACCATAACTTGTCAGGTGTTCATTACCTTATGAACGTGAAAAAATGAATTACCATTTACGTAAAAATGCTAAATTACTTCATTCAGATAGTTTGTTGAGCATAATTTGATTCTCTATCTCTAATTACTAGATAAGTTTTTTTTTCATTGGCGGCGCTAGTGTGCGGCGTAAACGCTCTTAACATCGGTCAAGCCGTTCTTGAGTTATAAGAGGGCATACAGATAGACAGACAGACAAAAATTTAAAAAATCGTAGAATTGGTGTCAGTGACTCATAAAACGAATATTTATCCCAAAATCTGTCAGAAAAATTGTATGTGCAGACAGAGCCTACAGATTTATATAGTAGTATTAGATAAGGCCGATGGTGGATGTGCACTTCAGCCAGTATTCTCAACTACTAAGGAGCTCGATGGTAGCTAACTAAAAAACTAAAAGAATTACTAATTAGCAAAACATACTATACAATTAAGGAATTCATTACGGATAAATCATAAATTATATTACAATAATAACAATAAAAATAATATAATAATAATAACAATATTAAACTAATAATAATGATAAATATTCTAATCAATACCTTATTTATATGCTTTATTGGTAGGTATGCACTATTGATGTAAATAACTTATTGAATGCAATTTTATTTTAATTTATTTTATTTAATAATGCAATGTGCGCTAAACTTGCTCGAATTATCATGACTGAATGTAATATAATTTGTTTTTTTTTTAAATTACTAAGCGCCCACCTATGTAAACGACCAGATTTCTACAATCAATTTTGAACTTTATTGTTTGGTTATAAGGATCAATATTCATTGTAGAAAATTGACAGTTTTGGGTAGGTTGATCTGCCGCCGTGTGTACCTATTACTAAGAGTTTAGCCCTAAGTCTAATGTTGTAGCTACATGTGCAATAAATGAATAAATAAATAATTAACGCTCCTGCTTTGCGGTTTATACGGTTAAGCAACTTTCGCAAAGGCGCCGGTCATTATCATCTCGAGCTTCTCCGTGCTTCGTAAGGGACGTAAAGCATTGCAAGCAAGCAAGCATGCTCCCGGCTGCATTAGCAGTCGTTAAAAACCACTAATCCGCACTGGGCCCGCGTGGTGGTTTATGGCCATTTCTCCCTATCCATCCATGGGAAGGCTTGTGCCTCACAAGTGGGGACATAAAAATGAGCTGATGGTGAATGATGATGAGTCATAGACACTCAGTTGGAGTATTTTGTCCGTAGACTACCGGCCGTGGTTCTCTTTTTTAAGTACAATCCGCGAACAGAGGAGTGTGAGATTTCGCATATTTTAAGTACATATGCAGGAATGCAGAGATAAAATTTAATTGTAACATTATTGTGTACCAATTGTCGCCCGCGACTTCGTTCGCGAAGACTACACACTACACTATTCCACTGGAACCTGTTAAAAAGTATCCTATATCCTAGTCCGGGTCATGGTCTGTCTATGTGCAAAGTTTCATCCAAATCCGTTCAGCCATTTTCACGTAATGCGCGGTCAAATAAACAGACTAACAGATAAACAGACAAACATTCTAAAAACTGTTGGAACGTGTTCTGTTATCGATTCTAAGTATCCCCAACCAACTTTTTTCGAATATCTTCCATGTACATACTTTCGACCCTCTTTAGCTTTATTATATCTACAGATTCTATATTATATGTATAATAGAATTACAGTCCAATTTTGACCAATGGGCGATCACTTGTTTTATTTAATAAAGAAAATGATGTCCTAAGAGAAAGAAATACACTTTACTAGATAACCAAGCAGTTTGAAGAAAAATAAGACTGGTATGTGGCGTAATACCTGCCTGCCTTTCGTCACTCCGCTGCATACTTACCCATGTTCTGTTCAAATCCCCTGTCTGTTTGAGTTGGGAAAATGAAAATAGTAGGGTGCTTTTTTTCCACTTCAGCCGCGCAAATCTACATATTTTGTTATTTAAATGATGTAAAAAGCCCCTAGTGGGTAGTTAACTAATGCCCTTTCTGAACTGGCAGTGCGTTTTAAGGCCAAGTGAAAAATGCAAAAAGATTCAAGTGATACGCGTATATATGCATTCTGTTAGTAGTAGTAAGTAGAAGTTAAGTATAATTAAAATTTAAAAAGTGTTTTTTTTTTAAATTTGTTTAACAATAAATCGTACCTAGTATTTAAAAAAGATGTGCAAATTATCCTACTAATATTATAAACGCGAAAGTTTGTAAGTGTGGATGGATGTTTGTTACTCTTTCACGTAAAAATTACTGAATGGATTTGGATGAAATTCGGCATACAGATACTTTATAACTTGGATTAACACATGGGATAGTTTTTATCCCGATATTCCCACGGAAACGGGAACCACGCGTGTGAAACCGCGAGCAGCCGCTAGTTTAAAAATAAATCAATAATTTTTAAATGAGGCCGACAGCGGTTTTTTTTACTGCCTAGTCTAGGGGTTAGACTACCGCTAACAGATTTCCCGGGTTCTGTTTCCAGATCACAAGTGCAACATCACAATCGTTAGTAGAAAATGTTGTATTGCGACATTTAGAGTTTAGAGACATCAGTCTTATCTATCAGCATTGAGTGCTGTCAGAATGAGTCACCCAGAATTTTCAACTTAAGGGACAGACTTTCTAAGGTGTTAAGTTGAAAAATATAAATAAAAATAAAATTGTGTTTTTGATCGTATACTAATTAATGATTTACTCTTTCCTAGAAACGGACTCAAGTTCGTCCCCATCCGAGTCAGACTCGTGCTCGTCCCGTACGGAGCGCAGCACGGCGACAGCGGCGCACATACAACCTTCTTACTTGGGGAAACGACTGTCTTTGGGGTTCGCGCTTACAACAAGGACGCACCATTACGGCAGCTTCTACCTGAGGATGGGTGCTGTTGGTAAGAGATAGTCTCTAACTCATCCCCATAAGAGTCAGACTCGTACGACCACATAGTGCAGGACAGTGACAGCGGCGCACATACAACCTACTTGGGAAAACGACTGTCGCTTGGGTTCGCGCTAACTACTATGGCACTATTATGGCAGCTTCTACCTAAGGATGGGTGCTGTTGGTAAGAGATAGACTCTAACTCATCCCCATAAGAGTCAGATTAGTACGTGTACCTAGGGTTGACAACCATACTTTAAAATAACATATCCTACGTTATTTTCCATCCCCATACTTTATTCGATTTAATAAAAATAAAGTATGGAAAATACTTTATTTCCGACTAATGCGTGCGTTTGAACGGAATGTTCCTGTTGACTTAATTTCTGAACTACTGAATGATACTCAGACTTGGGTGAAGTGAAACAAAACGCAACGCTTAAATAAATCAATTTGAAAAATACTTAATTTTTTCTTCAAATCCTTTTTTTTATACTAGTTAGTGATAGATTTACTTTAATTTTCTGAAAAATAGTTGGCAACCCTACGTATACCATATAGCGCAGGGCAGTGACAGCGGCGCAAATACAACCTTGGGGAAACGTCTGTCGCTAGGGTTCGCGCTTACTATGACGCACCACTATGGCAGCTTCTACCTGAGGATGGGTGCTGTTGGTAAGAGATAGACTCTAACTCATCCCCATAAGAGTCAGACTTGTGCTCGTACCACATGCAGCGCGCAGTAAAGCGAAAGCGGCGCACATACAACCAACGTACATGGGAAGACGACTGACAACACACACAAGTAGCGCATCACGTATTTGGGGACACAACTGTCGCTACCGCTAGTAAGTAAGTAAGTAAGTAAGTAATCATTTATTCAGTGCTTCCAATACATAAACATTACAATAGGTTTCTTATATCTAGGGTATAGTGAGAAACAACTGAAAGGGCTGACCAGCTCAGCTCATGTTGTAACTTGTAGCCACAACGCTGATTTTCAGCTGGACCCATAAAAAATTAAATTAAAAGTAAAAGTAGTGTCCCAACACACTCACTATAGGCGAACTATAGCGAAGGCGAACTACTACAACACCGTTACTGAAGTATGGAAACTGTTGGTAAGAATAATAGCTAAACTTATTTCCTTATCCAGTTATACTCGAGTTCCCACACGTGGCTCAGTGGCGAACGCACAACCCTCTGCATGTGAAAATGATATCAAAAACATGATTAAGCCACACAAGCTTCATTAACCGATCGATGCTTATACATATTTACGTGTTATAAAAGCGAACATTATGTAGACTCATTTATTGGGAACCCGTGGGAAATTGGCTCGACAAACAAATTACATGGCAACGCAAAAAGAAATCACCTCAAGGAAAATTTCTCAAAAATATATACCTAACAAATACGGGTTAAAGGATGACATGTCGAGCTTTGTCGAGTTTCTGTTTTTCTTGTTTATTTCACACATTTAAGTTGTCTACACGTGGTACAGATGTAATCTGACTTGATGGGATAAATGTGGGAGTTATGTTTTCTGAATAAATCAAGTCTTTGTTAAACACAAATGAGGTTGGCAATTCATACGAACGAAATAATGTTATTCTTAATAAGGTGCTATTGTTGGTGATAATAATTCTCATATTGTGATATCAATTAGCGATTATTCAACAATCGTATTCGAAGGCACTGAAGACCATTTTGACACAGAAATTTTGCCAACGTTACATACATAAATCATAAATAATGCAAAATTTAATTAATTTATAATGTACCTGTTTGTCATAACACTTTAAAATATTTTATGTTCCATTTTAAACAAATTTTGGAAGGAAAATTTAACACTAGAAAGTTTTGTCATTATTGTTCACCACCCAGTTGGCGTTATTTGGCTTAGTAATGGTGTAAGTAGGTAAAGTCAGTACCGCAGACCGGTGCCGTGCAATGATAACAACTGTTTTAAAGTTCAACGAAGGTATATTAAGGTTGTTACGGCGAGCTTTCTCCTTCCCACCGACCTGTATAGTTGGCTTAGCGGGAACTTTTCCGAAGCTTTGCGCAAATGTTCGGTCGGGGCTTGCGCGGATTAGTTTCGAGAAACTTCTGCTGATTCCTTCGTAATTCCATCAAACCCCGACCGACTTCGGATAATCCTCTCTACTTGCATTGACACGAAAGCGATAATCGAATTAGTAAGAGATTTTACTAACAATGGGTCGGTAGTTGTTTTAGATCCGAAACGAAATCCGAAAAAAGTACGGTCACTTAAAACGGAAGTGAAACAGTTTTACGACTTCCTTTTATGTGTCAGTCATCAAATAACACTCACTAAATCCGATCGTCAATCACAAAATCTCAGAAAGTATAGAGCCTACGCTCTAGAAATATGGCAGGAGATTTGTTTGTACACGGTGCAGACATCCACTTAGAAAATATTCATATGAATACCCACGGGATATATATCAGTGTTCACGCGGAAAAAGTAGCGTACGTGGTTCTAGAACGATATAATTGTAAATATATATCTTAAGGTAGCCTAAAGTATGATATGAGATTCTCTTTCTGACAAATATTAGGAAGTTCGTGGTCAATTTATAAGTTACCACGCCAATAAAGAAATATCCTAAATATCAACGGATATTTCTGATCCAGTACATCAGTACCGAAAATCTTCTTTAGTTCTGTTTGATTTCTGGTCATCCCCATTTATCGTAAAAGTCCCGTTCCATGACAAGGTAAATTTGATTGTATTGATATAACAAGTGAGCTCACTTGGAGTTGTGCAAGGGCAGCATCAGCACGGCTGGTAAGGCACAATGCTGCTCCGCTAGCTGTCTTTGCATCTGAACTCCACTTCTGCATAACACCAGGTAGAACGGAGTAATATGTCAACAAAAACAAAATAAAAACAAACAATAACCCCCTTACAAATAAACAAAGAATAAGGTCCGAATAGTTATTCCGTGGTTTGTCTGACAATGACATTTACACGACGGCAACAAAACACGGAATAACTATTCCGAGCTTATTCTTTGTTTATTTGTAAGACCCTTAGCCCCTTACAAATATACAAAGAATAGGCTTCAAATAGTTATTCCGTGTTTTGTCTCTTTTACTGTTGCCGTCGTGTAAACGTCATTTCAAATTATTGAAATGACGTTTACACGACGGCAACAAAACACGGAATAACTATTCCGAGCTTATTCTTTGTTTATTTGTAAGACCCTTAGCCCCTTACAAATGTACAAAGAATAGGCTTCAAATAGTTATTCCGTGTTTTGTCTCTTTTACTGTTGCCGTCGTGTAAACGTCATTTCAAATTATTGAAATGACGTTTACACGACGGCAACAAAACACGGAATAACTATTCCGAGCTTATTCTTTGTTTATTTGTAAGACCCTAAAATTTTAGATACCTACTGTCAAATACTCGCTCCAGCTAACGTTTCCAATGTTCTTTTCCAGCGTTCGGCATCGGCTCCATGATATACTCGGGCCTGGAGTTCGGCCAGTACTGGGAGCTGGAGAGGAACACCAACTGCCACAACGTGCTGCTGGCTCTCACCCCTGCCACTAGAATGGCCTTCATCTTCATACAGATGTACTTCATCTTTCTTAATAACGAGGTGCGTTTACTTTTATATAAAATAGGGTTGTTGCTTGTATCCGCTCCAGGCAACAGTTATAAAGTTATTATTATGTAATGGTACTAAAGTGTTCAACAATTTTTGATGCTGACCGTACCTGTGTCAAATAAGAGCTAGGTAATATCTGTGAATGTTGGTAAAGTTAAATTATTAGGATCAATCGGGGTGAAGCCTGGTGATTGAAAATATGAAGCCAATTTTTTGGGCTTAGTTTCAGGCTCCAGGCTTATAACTTTGATGTAAGCATTACCGTAGGCTTATAAAACGTTAGTCGTAACGGGGGTACTAAGCCGAAAGGAGGGTAAGTATACATGACAGTGATTTTCTTTTTAACTTTTTTTAAGTAGGCCTACTTTTATTTAATTTACATTTTTGATTGGTCTACAAAAATCTAGTAGGCTACGATTTTGACGTAGGTTCTCAGCAAATAGGTTTACCTCTAAGGTCAATGTAAATAAAGAGTCGAGTTTGCTCATTATAATTGGACTAATGTATCCAATAATATTAACTATTAATTTGTTTTTTTTTGTGACCGCCAGGGCTACCGGAGCGTAGTTTCTTTTGAAATCTTCAAAAGCCGTTAATCTTAAATTATCCATTTTTAAGGAAAAGTTCATAGACAATAGTTATTCAATATCATGTATACTTTACCATCCTTTCGGCTTAGTACCCCCGTTCCGACTAACGTTATATAGAAGTTTTTTAAAATTTGTATTTTTATCTTTTCGCAGATGAAAGTATACAAACACAAGATAGTGGCCAGGTTCGGGCTGATGCACATGGTCGGTACGAACCTAAGCGTGTGGCTGAACGTGCTGGTGCAGGAGACGAAGCACGAGATTCTCACCTTCTACGACCCGGAGAACAAGACTATAGGACTGTCGCATAGATTAGGTAAGAAGACTTCATTTGTGTCATCATGAACTCATTGCAGCCGTATAGAGCTGTCGCTGGTGCAGGAGACGAAGCACAAGATTATGAATATCGTCACCATTTCATTTAAGCCCTATAGAATTGTTGCATAAATAACGTTAGAAGGAAACATTTGTGTCATAATAATCTTATTTCAGCTGTATAGGGTTTCGCAGAGACTAGGGTAAAAGGCTATATTTGTGTCATCTTCATCTCATTTTAGCCCCATAGCGCTGTTAAATAGATAAGGTAAGAAGCTAACATTTGTGTCATCTTATTGTCATTTCAGCCGTATATAGCTGTCGCTTACGCTTAACGCCTCGGTGGCCGAGTACCAGAGCGCTCGGCCCAATACCCGAAGGTCCCGGGTTCAATTCCCAGGTCGGGCAAAATGTATTTCGGATTTTTCGATGCATATCCCGGGTTTGCGATCGCCAACCCGCATTTGGCAAGCGTGGTGATTAAGCCATTACCCATCAATTGTAGCGATGACATGATTTCAATGATGGAGGCCTTTGCCCAGCAGTGGGACAATTATAGGCTGTTTACTATAGCTGTCGCTTAGATTAGGTAATAGGCTATACATTTGTGCCATCTTCTCATTTCAGCCCTATAGGGCAGTTACATAGATTAGGTAAGCAAGCTACATTTCTGTCATTATTATCTTCTTAGGGCACCCTCCAGACAAGCTGCATCTATTGACTTCTTACTTTGTAAACTCTGTATTTTTGTTATATTTTTTTCCCAAAATACCAAATTAATTAATTACGTTAACAATACGTATCTATGTAGGCGTATCACGTTCGTTGAACCCTATAGGATTTAATTGCTGCGCCCCACGGCATGCCTATTCCTGCATGTCACCAGCAATCGATATTGGCTTAACATGTAACATTAGCAAAATTAAAACAATAACTTCACAAAGCATTGTTCTCTAAAATTTACGCGAACAAAAAAGCTTTCTGAAGTTTCTTGCCGGCTATTCTCGGCCCCACTAAATTTCGAAATGGTGGTAGATTAAGATCAGTTAGGACTAAATGTTTCGTGAAGTACGTAAAAGCGAGGAGATCATTATAAATAATTGAATTCATTATCATCAGTTGAATACGATAAATCGTGATGCAATTATCGTATCTCCGTTATTACTGGCTTAAACTAATAGTTTTCCGGATCTATCTATGTAAAGTTTTTCATCTACATACATAGTTCAACCCGATTTCAAGCTTCCAACAAATTCGTCACTGGGTTTATATTTCACGTACCAAGCTCAACTACATTCCCTTTGTGTATTTAATTGGATTACTTAATGTCAGCGAGCAGCGGTTCAACTGGGATATTTCCAAAGGACTGTTTGTCGTTAATCGGTTTATCCGCTCAGCCCATACTAATCACATCGCCAGCAAGCGATCCAGTTTGTCGTTGTATGTTACAAAAGTGACCTATATTCTATAGCTTCTATTTCCATTTCAATTTTTAAAAAAACTTTCAGTTACGAACGTCCAATACTTGACTCGGCCGCTAAGTAGGATAGTTTTGCACTGCTGTGTCCACTGACTCCAAAATTGCCTATTTAAGTAGACTAAAAATATATTTTTTATTTGTTTCTTTATGTGGATTGCAAGTAAATATTTGCTATTTGCTTATTTGTCTATATTTTTGTCTTATATGTGTTCTGTTAGATGTGAAGTTAAATATGTGGCAGTCGCTTATTTTTAAGAATAAAAGATTGAGTATAATAAAGGTTAATTGCAAGTAAATTGAACAAACTAAAAACTACGAAACGAAACTACGCAATTATTTTTTACTTTTTAGTGCCATTTTATCAGTCAAATTTTTTGGAGTCGGTTTTTTTTGTTAAAATTTTTGTTTATTTCTCGCTTTTTAAATGTAAATTGTTTCGATCTATTTATCAAAAGCGAATATGGGTAGATCAACTAAACGCGCTGCTCGTTTAAATGAGACAAGCGAAGAAAACGAGAAACGCCTCTCTCAAAGTAAGAAATCAAAAACTGAGTTCCAGTGCCTGCCTTCTTTTGCTTCGTCATAGTCGGTTAACTATCTTAATCGATATATCTTATCGCCACCCGCGAAAAACTTATCATTGAGGAGGTCCGGTGGCAATCTGTGGTCTTTTTCATCAGTTAAAAACACGGAGTTCTCCTCCTTTTTTGAAGTTGGTTAAAAAATCTTCTCCATGCTTCGAAGCGCTTTTAGCAGTTGGTTCCGGTGTTGTCGGAAGATGTTCTAAAACCCGTGGGCTTATGACCCAATCTCTCCGTATGCTACTATTATCCAAGAGAAGGGCCTGAGCCCAGCATTGGGATATTTACAGGGTAATGATTATAATCAAACATAGTTTACCAGTAATTTAACTAAACGACACAAACATTGAAACCTATCTTTTTAATGTTATTAACATTGTCCATTTATTTTCTGCTTTCAGAATTCCAAAAAGCCTTCGCGTCAATGGCCACCGAAGTACCCCCATCGCACCCGGCGGCGGCGCACCTGCGCGTTCCCCGTGGGCTTAAAGGGCCGCACCATATCTTCGAGTGCCGGCGCACGAACATCATGGGCTCGCTCGTCCAGGACGCCTCGCCCTTCCTCTTCCCCTGCACCATCGAGTATTCCCTTATCTGCGCTGCCATACTCTACGTTATGTGGAAGAACATCTCCAAATATCCATCCAAAGACGTCGCGGCAGCTATTGCCAAAGCTCGCATACTCGAGGGTCTAGCATACAAAAAGTCACCACATCTTTACAGCGTCGATTGTGCAAGAGCACACAAAGGCCTATTCTTCGGAATTTTAGTTCTAGTCCTTACGATTATATCGTTGATACTATTCTTTGTTCTCGTATCTAGAAAAGAATATGCTACACTAGCGGTAGTGGAGGTAAACGTTTGCGAATTGACACTATATGCTATGACGACATTTGCAAGTTTAGCCGGAATGGTTTGCGTCAGGAAACTGAAATACGATGGCAACAGAAATTTGGAATTGGACAACATTCTTCTCGTTGGAGCACAGACTGGAATGTTCATTTATGGTACTTTCACTATCATTGGCGGGCATTTCACCATTGAAAAGAACACCATACTCATCCTGATCACAGCTTTATCTTCTCTTATTCAAACAACGTGTCAAACTATGTTTATTCTAGACGCCAGTCGCAGATCTGCTAAAACACCTGAACAGTTGAGAAAAAAGCCTGGAAGGGAAATAGTCACGTTCCTCCTCGTCACAAACCTCGCGATGTGGGCTATAAATACATTGGAAAAGTCACGGGCGGAGTCCCACCCAGTGCAACTACATTTTTATGGACTGTGGGCTTGGACGATCATCACACACGTTTCGATGCCTTTGGCGATTTTTTACAGATTCCATTCAACAGTATGTCTCTGTGAGATTTGGAAGCGGGCTTACAAGATGAAGCCTGCTTACATGTAGCGACTGGCCCACCGGTACTAAAGTGCTTGGAATTTAAACATGAACTATGGTACATTGATAGGAAGAGTTAACAATTGTCGTAGTCAGATGTAGTGCCATAATATATTGACGAGATAATAGTTGCGTTAGCAATTTCAAACATGACAAAATGCGGGTTTTAATGTTGAAAACTATTTATCGATAAGGACTATTAATAACAGTCGTTACTTAGTAGTACTACTTAGATATTTCTTGTGTAATACTAAAACTTCGGAAATGATTAATTATATAAATATTCCGACTAAAATGTTCAACAGTTACAAGATATGTAACAGTCGGCTCATCTATCTTATTACCAGCATGCACTTTATCTGCATTAGTTTCCAAGTTGACTGCTATAACGTTAAGTTATTGTATTTAAAATATTTTAATGTGTTATTTATTTGTAGCTTTATGGAACGCTTTAACTATCATAGCGAAACTGATTCGTTAATAACTTTAAAATTACAGTATTTTTCAATGAAACGGGTTGGATTTTATTGATTTAGCGCTTACTGTTTACACGTTAATTTATCTGCAATCTTAGTGTTATTGTTAATGATATCTCTAGTATATCCTAATGTATTGTGTTCATATTTTCATCCTGTTTTAGAACTAAGTTAGAGTAGAATAGGTTATCTTGTAACATTATCTGCATAAACATTCCACATCTTGCAAAATGTTCAGTCGCATTCATTTCACGTACTTCTAATTCAATACAAATGTCTTCCATTAGGTTATACCTTTGGTTACAGTAGCTGTTCTTACAAAATTCATCTTCACTTCAGTTACACACATCAGCTCTTTTCTAGATCTTTTATATTTACAGTGGGAACAATGTCTGACCTAATTGTATTTTTTTGATGAATTTTAAGCATTTTTTGATCACAACTATTCCAATAAGATATACAAATAAATTATACTATGAATGAAACATAGTCTGAGCAGATATTAGAGATTTTGTAGCGATATTTTTGTGAAAAAATGTAGTATCAGTATTTTGGATAACATTTTTAACTGTAGCAATACTTGCGTACCGAGGACCCAGTAGTTAGGCAATGAGTAACACCAAAGTTTATAAGAGTAGGTAAATGTTGGAGCTTATTAACTGAATAGAGTCCAGTAAAGATATTGATTTAGAATATTAGATTTCCTTCGGTAAGAAAAGTAAATGCTGAAACAATGATAGATCGATAGATTTCGTCCATGTAAATTATTTAATTGAAATTATAACAAGCAAACATAACACAAAATGTAATAAAAGAGAAGTGGAAATTATGAACACCAGTGTATGAAGTTATTTAGTTAGTTAGAACTAGCAACCGATGGCGTATATTTCAAAAAAAATAAAAGGTAAAATGTTGCTCAAATTTTTATCAGAACGGCTTTGACACAAAACAATGAATATTAAGCTTTTCAAAATATTTTCATGAACTTTAGTTGATAGCAATAAGATTTTACAACTTGTTTTAGTATAAAAGAAATTAACATAATAATTAGTGTTTGAAAATAACTTGAGTTAATTTTATTTGGTGTCCCAATTTCTGGACGGGTTTCAGAAAACGAAGTAGTTGGATATTTTACGTACATAGATTAAGTCCTTTACACTTTTGTATAGTGTAAAGGTTTTTTGAATATACTTATACTATTAATTATTTAAGTTAACTATTCAATACTCAAATATGACAATTTAAGCTTTAAATTAATGGAATACCAAAAGGAAACTTGTGACAAGAAGAAAGTTTTTTGTATGAATAAGAATGGATTTCATTTTGGATTTTGGGTATGGGCATTGTATGAAATGGCATATCTATTTATTGCGTTTAATATATTGTGTTTTTTTATAATTTATTGGTAATTCAAGTTATACGAATATTGCAAGATTCGAACAATCCGAAATCTTACAAAAATGTTCTGATTTGACGTAATATTTTGTTTGAGTAATCAATGAACAATTATAAAAAAGGAAAACGTATCTTAATAACTTATTAAAGCTAGAAACTGACTTTTGAATTTTCTCTTTATAAATAGCTCAACTTTATCGTAAGTATTTCTTATATTCCCCATAAGTATTTATAAACTTAACTTTTGGTATAGCTATCACTTGTATTCCAAAACGTTTTACTATAGCTAAACTTAGTTTAAAAACTAATGCTGTTTCTATCTGCCTACGTTAACAGAAATTAGTCAGCCTTAGTTTTATATCAAGCTTAAATTTAGTCCACGTTTTAGAATACTTATTTAACTTTTTACATATTTTACAACAACCTTTTCAAAACAAATTGAATGTATATAATACTCATAATAATTATGATTAATGCCATATTATTATGTAGATTTTAAGACAACTGAATTGTTTTTTTTAAATTGATGTCGACTCTGATGTTCTGATGTATTTTAAAAAAACTTGATCAAATTGGATTACTTATTCGTTAAGTTTACTGGTAGCAGTTTAAAAAATAAAATTTATCTTTGTTAGTAGGCATCGAGGAACTTGTCTTTAGATAAAAGCAAAAAAAATAAAAAAGCACAATTGTAAAAAAAGTATTTTAGGTGCATTAATTTCACAAAATAATAAAACTGAATATCCATCTATCTAAAATATGAACTCAGGATCGACACCATTGTTGCATTATACATTCTGTATCTATGTACATAGTTTTAGGGCTCATTATTGTTTGCAATGTATAATTAGTTAATATTTACAATCATTATTAATACCAATGACATTTGTTAGATATCTTATGATGTTTAGAAATATTTTACAGCATTTTTGAATATTTTTAAACAGCTTAGTCTTGTAATATAATAGTGATATTAGAGTAAAGTTTTAACTATATATTTGTGAACTATTTATTTGTTTAGGCGGGACCGTGGATAGCTCTAAGATTGTCTTCTTGGATGTTTAAAGTTAAAAGCAAATAAACTTTTCTTAAAATTATACCGTTTCTTCTTTTATTTACTTTGTGTCAATTCTAGTCACCATTTAAAAAAAGTCGAAAAAATTCCACGAGCTGGTTTCGAACCCGCACCCCATGACATGCCGGGTCAGGTGCACTACCAACTATGCTATCGTGGCTCAATCCTGACACCTGACCCGGCATGTCATAGGGTGCGGGTTCTAATCCCGCTCGTGAAATTTTTTCAACACTTTGTCTTTTTCCAAATTGTAATTTGTTTGCAACCAAATTTGCGTAAAATTATATAGAACCATAATCATGAAGTCACCATGTTGGAAATAGTTGAATATGTGTAAGTTATTTAGAAATTTCACTACAATAAGTTACAGTGATAGTCTGAAAACTATCAGCTGTAAAACGTTTGTATCAAAAGAATAAATGAGTTAAGACAGAGAGACGTTTTGAGAGATGGTTTCAAAATATTTTGTTTCCCTACCTCAAAAAAAGCTAAAAACTAATCATCATATAAAATCACTCCTGCCTCTCAGCTTGTTTATCACAGGCGTATTTAATTATTATATCCATTTAAATATAAATCAAGCTCGAAGGACCAACTTTTTAATAAAAACTACTTACTGCCCTAAAATATAGTTATTGCCTATTTATATTTACATTTACATACATTTTACACATTGCTTTCTTAACATTTGTTGAGATAGACATTTTTTCAGAATCTTTCACGTAAAGTACCTAATGTATAATGACATGTATAATGACAGTTTTTATTTGATAACATAAATATATATTAGCCTTTGAACTTTTAGACGAGTTAACGTTCACCTATATTTAGATATCACTTGTATACGGTTCTAAAAATAACATTTCTAGTCAGTATGTAATGGAAGCCGGTAATACACTGGGCCAAGTTCATTGACCTCGTTTATTTTAAAAGCTCCTCTTAAGGTGCATGCACATTCGAGCAGTCAGCAGCTGACAGTCAGTACTTTCAGTTCTGATTTTCCGTATATACAAACAAAAACAAAATAATAATAATGTAAAAAAGGTTCTCAAAGTCGGTAACGCATAGGCTGCTCCCAGGATACTAAGTATAAGTAAATGTCCATGAGCAAAGATGGCCGCTTCCCATCAGGTGGCTCGCCTGCTTATTTGCCGTCTTTTTATACAAAAACTAGCTGACCCAGCGGACTTCGTATCACTTTGACAGTTTCTATGTCAACAATACAATCAAATCGTTTCTATGACAATAAAACAAACAAATCGCGAAACATTTTGTATTGCAAAAAAAAATGTTTGGAGTGGATCACACTTATCACTTAGGGGTATAAACAATAGATTACGACCGATTGTCAGACCTACTGAATATACATATAAAATTTCATAAAAATCGATCGAGCGGTTTCGGAGGAGTATGGCAACCCACATGTGACACAAGAATTTTATATATATAGATTAAGAAAACTTCTTTAAAACACAACAAAAGAGCTGAATGGGAAGATACTAAAAATTCAGAGATAAATGTCGTTAAGAGCGTTTACGCCGCACACTAGCGCCACTAATGAAAAACAAAACATATCTAGTAATTAGAGATAGAAAATCAAATTATGCTCAACAAACTATTTGAATGAAGTAATTTAGCATTTTTACGTCACCTAATGAACACCTCACATGTTGTGGTTTAGTTAAATAAGACGTTACGGCCACTTTTAACTATAACGCCATATTTCTAATTACTGGATATGTTTTTTTTTCATTGGTGGCGCTAGTGAGCGGCGTAAACGCTCTTAATCAATCCCACTCCTTTTTTTAGAGAGAGTTTGCGTGTTGTCTTGGTGGTATTTCAGCGTCATCTGACTTTTTGGGAGCGCGGCGGCGAGAAGTTTCTCGCTGCTCCTCTAGCCGTGTGACACGAAACAATGTCAGAGGTTTTCTAGAGGGAATGGCATTACGCAGTAGTTTGTGTCCCCGTTCTCTACTAGAAAAATCGAGGGGTTCGGATCGGATTGGGAATCCATCCCCCCACGTTAGACCAACAGCAGCAACCCGCTCCTATTACAAACGGGCTAGAAAACTATTAGGAAGAGAGAGAATTAGGAATGAAAGTACGAGAGGAATAAATGATAGAAAACTACTTATGTCATATTGCCTAGTCGTAGGATTCTTTTATAGCAGAGTATTGTATGGCGACCACCGTAAAGATATTAGTTTACTGTGGAAAATTACAGGTAAGACAGGCATAAGAAACGAAACTCAGGGTCGGTTACTTGCGCGTGGTATCATTGATGTTGAAAGAGTTCGTCTGTTGTCAGAAAACAAATGAAAATTTTATTTTCTTTAGTCAATTCCGTATTTTTTAATGTAAGCAAGTAAGTAAGTAAGTAAACAGCCTATAACTGTCCCATTGCCAGCAGTGGGACAATTATAGGACAGTTATAGCCAAGGCCTCCATCATTTAAATTAAGTCATCGTTACAATTTATGGGTAATGGCTAAATCACCACGCTTGCTATACATCGAAAAATCCGAAACACACTTTGCCCGACCTGGGAATTGAACCCGGGACCTTCGGGTATCGGGCCGAGCGCTCTACCACTCGGCCACCGAAGCGTTGCGTTTTTTTGCGTTTTTTTATGTATCCTTTATCAATTGCCATACAAAATACAAATGTTAATTCAAATGTGTGACATTCAACAGACGACTTAGAATCGAACAAACCGACGACGAGACGGTTTCATTCATTCTGTAGGTATGTAGGCAATCGGTGCATGTGTATGAATAATTCATGGTGCCCTATAGGGATTCTTGTAACAAAGGCAGGCCCAGTCTGCGCGTGAGAGCTTCAATGGCCGCCTACATACAACTCATTGATTACCAGTTGTGGGCCATGACAAACGCCTACACTTTTTATTGGGACGAGGCACTTTCATGGCTTTAATTGATTAAAACCAAATCAACCATATTAGGGAAACGTCAAGTAAAAATAGGCTGGGGTAGGGGCACCAGTATTCAACAGGGACTAGATATCGACATTTTTCCCTTCAATCATTAGAAGTACGGGTCAGCAGCATTTTTTGTAAGAGAGATTTCTGATTGAAATTGGTACCTGATGTAAATTTTGCTAACTTAAACATTTTCTATTTTGTTGTTATTTTTGTGTTGTCATTGTCCTTTTTTATTTTTTTGTGTGTTTATTTGTGATGGAAAGTGTCCTTTTATGATGGGGCACTTTCCAATATTTTTGACGCTGTAAGGGAGAAAAGAGCTGGACACTTGCTGAGTTTCTTCTCAGTTCAAGATATCCCGCCCAGAGTAGACTTACGAACCGATGGCATAATGACGTTCATAAGAGCTGTTTGTAGCCTAAACTGAATAAATGATTATGAATTTTAAATTTTGAATTTAGGTGTGCTGAAACTATGTCTTTGCCACAAATCCTTGAATTGCGATTGAATTGTGTATTGCATGCAGTTGCATGCCACTCCGTAATGTACGGATATTATCGCGATCCCAACTTACGTACTAATTTGATCCAGCCTTAACGGCAGACTTAAAGCGCACGCCTTATACAGTCGTGCAACTCTCACCAATGCATGTGTTTTCGATAGTTATCTGATGCTATGTAGTTTGTAAGCCTTATCTGGCTTTGTATTGCAATAGAACAATTTATGGAACAAAATAAACAAACTAACTGATGTCAAGTTGTATGATTCCTGATTATGATCTTTTTCATCTTCACCGGGTTCTTATGACTAAGGTTTATGACCACCAAGAGTAGCCCCGAAGACAACGACTCTCAAAGATTTCTTAAATTCTAACTTTTTTTGTGTTCCTCCTACACTAGAACGAAAATCAGCTGTTCCTAATAAAGAAATAATACCTCCAAGCCTTCGTTTCAACGTGGGTATCGATTCCTTTTGGTTTCGAACCTATAGTTTTACCACTAGGCAACGACGCCGCTTCCACAAGCTTACAAACAAAAGAAAACATAAAGTTAAGCTATCAGTTAGCTCGTGTTTAGATGTTTGCAGCTAATCTGATACGTGATGTAATTACATACACGTCGATCCCGGGTCCAGTTATGGACAGACCGTCCAGCGTAATGGCTAACAAATTACAGAGAAAGCAAAACGCGGGGCCGCGTAATTATCTGTAAGAAGATATTGATAACTACGAGGAATGTTAGTAAAAGCCTTCTTATATTTAATATCTAGGTAACGCTAGAATTGGGTTTTCTTTGCTGGATTCAATATGAAAGGAAAATATAGGTACGAAATGTTGCGCAGTTATGCCACCCAAACATGAGTGTCCAAAGCGCGGGACATGACTGTGAAATTATGAGGTAATAAGATGATAAGGATCAACTGCAAGGCGCGTGCTGAGGTAAAGCAACTTTCGCAAAGGCCGGTCGTAAGATGGGTGACCAAAAATTTATCATCTCGTGCTCCACCGTGCTATAATATTTTTGCGTGTTATATATTTTTTTTAATCTCACAAAAAAAAGTTAAGATACATTTTTGAGAACAGTTTTAAAGGTTTAATAAGAACTTAGCATTATAATCATACTCAATATACGTCAAAACTGTAAAGGAAACCTGCATCAAGCAACAAAACTCCTTCAAAACAAACCAATAACCTTAAAACTTTCATATTTTATTATTTTAACCATCAAAATGTTTATTAAAAATAAAACAATGTTTACTTTAAAAAAATACCCTTGACGCGTGCGTTCGCTACATAAAGATTAACATCTGGAAAGTAATTGCCCTATCGGGATCCGTCCGAGCCTTTTAAGTAGGTCACAGTGGGATCTGAAGACTCTTTGTTCCGGTAATGCGCATATCCGATATGCGCTCTATTTTTATGAAGAATAGTCTATTTATATTCAAACCGGTTTCTGTTGAATCGTCGCATCGATGTTTTGACTTCGATGCCCCTAATGTGTACTTCAATTTTGTAAGTACACACGCACATTAGACTACCACAAATAGTCTTTCCTCAATAGACTTTGAACTGTATAAAGATGACATATGATTGATTATTTATTGAAGAAATTTGACAGTTTTGGACAGGACGATGTGCAGGCGTCCGTACCTACCTACGAAGGGAATGAAAATATTGAAAAGCTGAAGTACAATAGGGAAAGAAATAGAAAACATTTTTTAGTGACACAACACACATCATTACAAAAACACAAATGTTGAAAAAAATTCCACGAGCAGGTTTTGAACCTGCACACTTCTGACATACCGGGTCAGGCGCTGTCCCAATTGAGCTATCGTGGTTCTAACCAGCCTGCCGAAATTATTCAATACTATATACTTTTGAAAGTTAAAGGCGCCCATTCAATGTCAACAACTACTGTCATTAACATCTGATCATAATATTTTTACAAATACTAAAGATCATTTATGAAGTAGTAGGCAAGCAATTTCTTCAACATTTGTGTTTTTGTGATTTGTTTCACAACAAAATTTGCATTAAAATTATATAAACAAAACAAAAACATTCTAGACATCATTACATCAAAGATTCAAAAAATAAGTGGCACTAACAGGTTCCAGCTCAGCATGATGTCAGGCCTCCTAGTTTATAGGAAAACCATACACACTTATACATATTACATACACGTATACACAAAAACTTACACTTACACACTACATCAACCGACCATACAATACGAATGGTCGCCCAGCAGACGAAATTCAACCGTTTCATAAAAAACAAAGAATGCTGAACAGGTAAGGTGTACGGGGCATGCAGGGCTCATGTTCCTACCTTAAAACTCAAGAACACTATGAATGATGACATTATTAGACTGACTGACTACTGATATTATTAGTAAACATATTTTTATTAGAGAAACTCCTACGCTACGGTATGGTTTTCTGAAGACGTAGCAAGTGTTTTTTTAATTACAATCTTATATTAACACGTGAAGCGAACATTTCATGTCCATTTTAAGCACATTGTGCGCACGGAAGAGTGATGTCAGATTATATATATGTAAGAAGGATGCAAACGAGCAGGCGGGTCACCTGATGGGAAGCAATCACCGCCGTCCATGGACACCCGCAAGACCAAAGGAATCGCAGATGCGTTGCCGGCCTTTAAGGAAGGAATAGGCTCGTTTCTTGAAGTTCCCTAAGTCGTAATGGTCCGGAAATACCGCCGATTATTTGGTATAGTTGGAGTTTATATGGAGAAGGAGTCCCGGATAACAAAATTTATGTATAATTACACGAATTACAAGTACACACGCCTGCACATACATCAGACATCCATTAACTGTCAAATTTTTTCAAAAAACTTTGAAATTTATGTGTATGGCATATGGTAGAATATTTATTGAAGAAATTTTACAGTTCTGGATAGGTTTATGTGCAGGCATCAGTACATTGTATAAATATTGTATATTTTGTGAATTACGGTCGAATTTATGTAGACAATATATATATATACTAGTGGCCGCTCGCGGTTTCACCCGCGTGGTTTCCGTTCCCGTGGGAATACCTAGATAAAAAGTATCCTATGTGTAAACTATCTGTATGTCGAATTTCATCCAAATCCATTCAGTAGTTTTTATGTGAAAGAGTAACAAACATCCAAACAAACTTTCGCGTTTTTAATATTAGTAGGATTATTATAGCGTAAGCCGATTTTTGTCCCAGTGATTATGGGACGATAGCTGCACATAAAAATCGGTTATGGTCTCATTTTGAAGAGCTCCAGCCGTAGATGTGCAGAAAAATAAAGAAACCTGTCATAGGATTCGAAATTCCTAAAAAATCTGTTAAATAAACGCGAAGTTTTGTGGGCGACCCACTAGTGTAATATTATTATTTTAAAGTAATAGGTTACGTGATAACACTCGGGCTTAAAAATTCCGGGTCGCTTATAAAAAGTAGTGAAACTGTAGTGTGTTATAGGTGACTGACTTATACATAAAAGAAAATACATAACGCGTTTGTAAAATGTATAATTTTATTTAAGTACTAAAAATTACAAAAAATAACACTTCTAACTTTTGACAACAAAAATATACAACACAGTTAATCTGCAAAATGAAAGCTTTTCTGTAAATTTAATATCTTGTATTTCCTCCACGAGCCCGTATCGCTTCATTAAGACGATGTGGCATGCTGTAAATCAAATTTCTAATACGGTTTTGGTCTATGTTTGACCGTTCTTCTACTAGCGCACTTCTTAACTCACGTAAGTTAGCTGCAGCTGGAGAGCGTTGTTTAACGCATCTCCCGAGCTCGTCCCATAAATGCTCTATGGAATTTAAGCTGTAACTTGTTCAAATGCAACCTTTTTTGATATGTATAATAAGCGTCACAAATCTGCATATAATATATTATTTATACGAGGGATCTATGTAAATAACTTTGGGAGATATCGCGGTTTTTCTAAATGACCCGTTATTTTTGCTGTCCAGTGTATTTGTCGGCGGCAGACATTTCCTAGTCAATGACCTATTGAGTTTTTGTGACTATTCAATAGCTGTACCGTATCGAAACGAAGTAAATTACCAGCGTTGGCGCATAGTCATAAACAACGACACTGAAAGACGTATAAAGACGTCACTTATAATATCAAAGAGTGTGTTAAAATGTATCTAGTTTTCTTCAAGAAATTCTAACAAATAATCAACGATTCAAATTCAAAAATTCAAATTCAATTTAATAACATTGTAAAAATGGATATATGTATCTGATTAAATATATATATTATTTATAATATTTGGTACAAACACCTCTCGCTTAAGAGCGTTTACGCCGCACACTAGCGCCGCCAATGAAAAAAAAAACCTATCTAGTAATTAGAGATAGAAAATCAAATTATGCTTAACAAACTATTTGTTTAGTTAAATAAGACGTTACGGCCACTTTTAACTATAACGCGGTAAAAATGCTAAATTACTTCATTCAAATAGTTTGTTGAACATAATTTGATTTTCTATCTCTAATTACTAGATATGTTTTTTTTTCATTGGCGGCGCTAGTGTGCGGCGTACACGCCCTTAAGGCGGTTAAGTCCGGCAAAAGCACAGACGAATATAATTATCATTAGACATCATAAAGAAAATACAAAAATACAATAATAGGTTTAATTAATAACTTATTTTAAATTTAAATTAAAGTGCCGATGCCGGTACAGAAGCTTACATTTTTATTCTTAAATCTGAATTTTTTAACCACCTGTATAATGGCAATATTACCGGAGTCAGGTTTGGTTTATGGTAGTTGGCTAGCTAATTAGCTATCACTGTCTCATCTGAGTCTATTGTCATTACAACAATGTTAGAAGCATACTTGTGTTCCAACAGCAAGAAGCAAAATAGCCAGTGCCTTGGTAGTTCAAGAATCCGGGGGATGTGCTCTTCCTCCTTCGGTTAATTGTCAATTACCATCAAGTGAGACACAGGCAGACAAAAGCAAAAGGAATATGCAAATAAATATTTTAATCATGTTATTATGTTTCTTTGACAATTCCAAAAATAGTTGTGTACCGTGTCGAAGTGTAATAAATTAACTGCCGGAAGCTCAAACAACGAATGTGACGAATATAGACGTTAGAAATGACTTCAACGAACCGGTTTGATTTAGGAATAGCTCTTGGACAGCTGTTATTGGACGTTGTGCTGTTGAGACTTTGAAATACCTGTTGTAGTTTGAAATAATAATAAACTTTCCTACACTCACACCCAATTTTCTAGCCCAAGAGAAGCTTCGTTATGAAACTCGATAGATGGTTACTAGACAACGGATAAACATACTTAAAATACTTAAATACATACTTATTATACATAGAAAACAACCAGACCCGAGACAATTTAGAAAAACAATAATTTCTAAATTGACTCGACCGGGGATCGAACCCGGGACCTCAGAGATGGCGACACCATGAAAACCGGTGTACAAACCACTCGAACAAGGAGGTCGTCGAAATTGATTGATTGTGAAATATCTCATTTTAATAACTTTTACAGGTGTAAGCATGTGACCTCTAACTCGCCTGGTGTTATTTAAGATAATGAGGCCGGAGGTTAGCATACTTCACACGAAATCCCTAAATACAAGAGCCGGCTATCTTATCTCTAACTGTAGTAACGCAACAATAACAGTTATGTTGTTATATACTCAGTTAAGATGGTGATAGATAGCCAGACGGACTTAAGACAAGTCGTTTCACCAACAACATGTATGGACATAACGTACAGGGCATAGTTACATGCTGGGAATCGAACCCGGGACCTCTGTCTGACATCGGTGGTTAAATCACTTATCTAAAGACCTTCGCTGGTCCTTATAACATTAGTTCGTTTACCGACTCTTTCCGTAGATCGAAAAAGTCAGCTTAAAAATTAAATACATGAAGCATTTGTAAGACACTCAAAAGCCAAAAAATATTGCTTTACTAATTGTGGGTACTCGTATGTTTTAATTTCGAATTTTGATCATTATTTATTTAAATAATATTATGTATTAGGTAGGTACTTATATTACAATGTTTACAGTTTTTATATTTTAAAAAGTTATAGTTAAGTACCTTTTGTGGGTTTTATATGAATGCTGACCACATATTGTGCGGCTGCGTATTTTGTACCGGGTCCCGTCAGCTTCACTTATTAATATAATATTTTGAAATCAGAAATAGAAATTTGAACTGTGAAATTGTGAAATATCAATTGGCTAAAAGTATTAAAGTGAAAAGACAATATACGTTGATTGAACTTTTATTCAGAATCAGAATCAGAATCTTTATTGCATGTCACAGTATTCCAGTTCACCACACCTAACATGCAGTATTAAAATAGCAAAATTTAATTTGTTATTGTTTGTTATGGAGCAAAGAAAGCTGATTGATTGATGTTTGTGCATGACCAGAAACCATCTATTAAGGCATCTGCAGAATGCCAGTGTCGTGTCACTCTGTCCCTCGGCTTATGAGTTTCTTAAGTTGTTGTTGTATGTTGTTGTATATTTGTGCCAAATAAACTTTTATTCATTCATTTACATGCACACGCTTCAGTAAAAAGTGTAATGAATAAAAAATAACATAGTTCCATATATGTGATTATTATATGAATATTCTAAGGTCACATTTTATGAAGTGCAAATATTTTGAGGAGAAATTCAACAACATATATGAACTATTTTTATGAAAAAACCTTAATTTTTATACGCTACTTTTCAAGAAAACGCCAAAAGACATTTCGATTGAAAAGTAAAATAAAGCACTTTTGGTAGTTTCAATTCAAAGGAACCGATACAGAGAGGTCGCTCTTAAAAAATATTACAATTTTTGTGTCAGAAAAAAAAAACTAGCCTGAATTTTTTTTAAATGCTAGGGCCTTATTTCTCTGATATAATTAGATGGTTTGTCAAAATATTTGCAGTTGATAAAATGTGACCTTATATTATAGAACTAAAATGGCAAGTAAGCTCACAGGATTCCTGTTAGTACTTCATCTATTCTCGTATTAGTGGAGTTATAATAGCTTATTGCCGAGCCGCCCGGTTTTACTTCAATTTAATGGTAGATTTATAGTTATGGTCGGAATGAAATATCGTAGCACATAACCTAGTTCGGCTGCTGCAATTAGATTCGCAAATTAACATAGAACTTACTGTATGGCTTGGGTACTGAGTGCCAAGTGCAAATTTTATCCATCCATGGTTTTTTATTTATTGTTTTTATTCCATATGGTTAAGCCTTAGATAAATGATTGGTCTCGCTGCGCTCGACTAGATACCGCCGGCGTACTTGTTTAATGCGACAAAAAATACTACGCCAGTCGCGTTGCAAACTGTGTGAGGTGCGCGTACCGAATGTTTTGTTAAATTTTGGTCATAAACCGAAGTAAAATGCCAGTTAGCGTAGTTAAACTGTGTAAAATAATACTACAAGACATAAGAAGGACACCGTTCTTACACACACTACAATATCAGAGTGAACGAGAGTGCGGCAACTTTATACAAGCGCTCCGAAACGCACGCACACAAGCTCGTAGTTCAGCTACATTAGCACACGGAAAAAAGCACGAAAGGAGTACGCGATTACGCGGGCTGTCCTCGCAAACGCGGATCGGGCAGCGTATGTTGCTGTAGTAACGGAGAACAAGTATGTTACGGAGCGCTGCCGATCAGTATACACGTAAGTATTTTTCTTGGTTTGAATGTCGTGAATGCGAGTTTTGTTGCATATAGGTGGGTGCCTATTGAAAATGTCTCGAAAAAAAACTTGTTGTGTATGAGGATGTCTCAACACACACAACCATAATCCCAGTTTGTCCTTTTTTACTTTGCCAGATATAACAAGGTAAGTCTACAATATAAAATACACCCATTCACACAATAATAAATTAACTACGTGTGACTCAACCCTAGCCGGTAGGTACAGTTCGGTACATACGTCGATTCAAGGTCACGGCACTGTTGCCGCATTCTCGTTCACTCTGACAATATTGAGTTGCCGCATTCACGGAGCTATTGTTTCTAGGTAGCGCGGTATCTAGTCAAGCGCAGCGAGACCAATCTTTCATCTAAGGGTTAAGCATTTGGCCTTCATCTCTCCTGATGTTAAATGGCGATAGGCTGAAGGTGGAAGCGCACTTAACCCGAAATCCTCAACTACTGAGGCCCTGGCTATCTTATCTCTAGCTGCCGGAACACAAACATGCTACTAGCATTGATGTTATGGTGACATAAAATGTTTATATAATTTTTAACGCAAATTTTGTTGCGATCAAATTACAAAAACACAAAATTTGAAATGTTGTTGTTGTTGTTGTTGTTATGTTTTTTTTTTATGGTGACATGTTTAGATAAGACGGTGGTAGCTAAATATTATACATAAACGTAGACAAAAAGATATAAAATACATAATACCAATGTTTACAAGAAAAATAGTAATATAATATACACAAATATTTACATACAAAATAAGTAATATAATAAAAGAAATGTACTGGAACCAGTTAATAAGAAATACGTCCTCAGTATGAGACGCAATAAAATAAATGTAATTAGAATAAGAAATATAAATAAAAAGTAAAAAGAATAATGTAATTTTAAATATAAGAAATATTAATTAAGAAAATATGTAGTAGTATATAAGAAATATGTAAACATAAGAAGAAGAACAATGTATTAGAAATAAGACCATATTGTGAAATGAAAAGATATGAAAAAAAAAGAAAGTATATTTAAAAAAAAAAAAAGAAAAGAAAATAAACATAAAAGAGTAGAGCTCTTCAAGCTCAGAATTATTAACCCCATTGAAAATAGAAAAAAAAGAAAGACACAAAAGAAAACAAAGGCCTGCCAAGAAGCGGGGAACAAACACAAAAAAAAAAAAAAAACCTGGGACCCGGTGGTTAAAGCGCTAGACCACCGAGGCGTTTAAAATTGTGAATCTTTTATGGCAAGCTCTTGTCAAGAACACCAAGCTGGTTTACAATTGGCATTGTAAACCAGCGTCAGGTTTCATAGAGCTGACATAAAATGCTGAATTGGCATTATTAAGTAGTATTATGGACATAGGTCTCTCCAAGGGCACGCCACTGAGCACGATCCGCGGCTACTCTCTCTCTCTCTCTATCTCTGTCAGGCCTATGTCCAGCAGTGGACGTGTGTAGGCTGATGATGATGATGATGAGTATTATAACGCAACGGGGAGACATCTAGTTAAAATGTTTTTTTTTCTGTTAACTATTATTGCTACTATTTCTATTTCCTACTGCCTCGTGCCTGTTGAAATAAATTAGTTTTCTTTCTTTCTTTCCTAAATTTTAAATACTAAGTATTATTAGTCCATGATTTTGATCACGTTAAGTAAAACGAAACTTTGTAAGGTTTTGCCAAAATATCCTCGTTTGCTCGGCGGCGGGCGCGGGCGGTGCCTCAATAACATGAAAAATATCGTTTTAATTAGCGTGATCGGAGGGCGAAAAAATCGCCCTACGCACTCCGAGTGCTAAATGCCAGATAATTTGGCAATTTTGGTAACTCACCTCGTTTGTCATAGGTGGCTCTGCTTCAATGATATACGATTATCGTTTTCGTTTTCGTGATCGAATGCTTTATAAAACTCGCACTAGGCACTCTGATTGCTAAATGCAAATTTTATTCACCATTAATAATAATAATATTGTAATATTATTGTCAGGAGGTTCCTCACTCTGCAGCCCTGACCACCGGTAGCTTGGGGCCTGCCTCGCTGCTGGCGGTACTCTAGGATTAGGTTTTTATAATGTTTTATTGTTTTTATATTAAAATATTGTAAAAATCTAGTTTTAAGAAAGAAAATAAAAAACGAGTGCTTTAGCTACTTACCTTGGGATCAGAATAATGTATGTGATGTTGTCTAATATAAGTATATGTCTAATATCGGTTGCAATTACCGTTGGATAGATGGCGCACTGTGCCGCTAGCTAGCTAGCACTAAAAAAGCAGTGACAAAATTCAGCGCTTACGTCAGCCTTCCCGGTAGCATAGCGGTCAGTGCAGCCGCCCGGATTGCGGAAGACCCAGGTTCGATTCGTGGCTGGGTCGGGTAGGCGTTTAATTTTTTCACTGTATTTTATAAAAAATATATAAATATTTCATGTATATATATTTGATTATTGATGACGAAAGTTAGCCACTGTTCAAAAATTGCCCCCATGGATGCTTCAATGGCTCATTGAATGCCCACACAAATTCTTTTTAATGGTGAATACAACTTACACTAGGTAGGTACTCAAAGTACTACGAGTAGTACGAGTATCTAAGCACTCGGATAGGCTTTGAAATTGACAGTCAAGTACAAAATTAATAACGACCACCTATAGCAGTCATAGAAATCGTCAAATACGAACTACAAAAGCGCAAAATAACGAGACTGTAGAAGGTAAGCTATCACACAAACGCGCTCGAACAACGCGCATAAGACAACCAAGTCTCAGGGCCGAAACACATAATCACGACACGACGGACGTCGCGTCGTACCACGATGCGGCGTCTGTCTAGTATTTGACAGGCAATAAGGTTTATACTAGCCTGGCGCAACGCTTATTTTTGCGGTGCGACGTCGTATCGTGTTTATGTGTTTCGGTCCTCACGGACACAGAGTCCCGCAACAGTTGCGCTCGACTCCCCGATCCGATCCGAACCCTCGGAGAATCTAGTAGGGCACGGGGACACGCACTAGTGCGTGATGCCGTTCCCTCTAGAAATCCTCTGAAGGTGATTCGTTTTACACGGCTTGAGGAACCCTTTAAGTTTCTCGCCGCCCCCAAACAAGCCCGGTGAAGCTAAAAATACCGGTTGAGGCAATCAGCAAACTCTCTCTCAAAAAAAAAACAGATGTGCTCGAGCTGCCCCCCGACCGCCTAACCGATTGCTTTGACTACGCGTATAGTTTATGACGTCATCTTGCCACCTCGCACCGGCTATGAAAGCAATATCAAAAGTTAAACGATAAGATGACGTTATAAACCACACGTTATGCGGTCGGGCCCCTGTTCTAAGATCCGTGTCCGTGCAAGGGGTTTATTGTATTCGTGCGTTTCTATGAAGTTTACCTTCTGCCGAAGTTTATCTTGTGACAAAGGGGTGTAGTCGATCGATACTCAGTAGCCGCCCGAGAGCTGCACATTGCGAGGGAAACTCCACTGTGGCACTGCGAACTTAACTATTTAAACAACTGTGAACTTCGGATGTGGCATTTTAGTTTGTCCTTCATAGCGCTCTTATAAACATTATTTATAATCGGGGCCTTACAAATAAACAAAGAATAAGCTTCGAATAGATATCCTGTGTTTTGTTCCCGTCATGTAAACATCATTTCAAATTAGAGGGAAAATGATAAAACACGGAATAACTATTCAAAGGTTTGGTTGGTGGTAGGGCTTGTTTGTCTGCCTGGCTAGCTACCACCATCTTATCTAAATATGTCGCCATAACATCAATGTTTGTATCATTGTTGTGTTCCGGCAGCTAGAGATAAGATAGCCAGTGCCTCACTAGTTGAGGATCCCGGGTGAAGTGCGCTTCCATCATTGGCCTTATCATCACTTAAAACATCAGGTGAGTGAGATCAAGGCACTGTGCTTACCCGTCAATATAAAAAAAAGAAGTTTTGTAACGGGGGTTAACAACGGCAATATCAAAATATTCACAATAAACAAAAACTATAAGTAGGTATAGTGTAATTCCATTACCTACAAAAAAAGCTGTTAAAATACGTGTCGTTCTTTATGATTCATTTTTCTCTTTGGTTTTTCGGCTTCTTTGTTTTGTTTGTTTGAAATTGAAATGCAAACTGCAAAGTTTTAGGTAAATAAATCGTTGTATCTTGCGTTACGGTGATAAGGACAAGACATGACAGTCACAGACAGATTACAGTTGCTGTTTTTTTATGGCTCCGACTTGCTGTGTAGTGTGAAAAATGCGTTTCGTTCAATTGAACGAAACGCATTATATAAACGAAATGTATACCTTCATTTAAATTAAATCAGGTGCGTTTCGTTTTACGCAGAAAGAGCTTACAGTATCTTTTGGTCTGGCAGTATGGTGATGGGGGCTGGGATTTAATATTTTGTATGAAGGGATACCAGGCTGGTGGTAGATTCCAACCATCTTCTCTGTTGAAATTAGGATGTTTTTTAATTTCAATAGCCTCGCGTATCATCCTAGGGATGAATCGTTGTTCTCTAGCGAGTATTTGTTGTTTATTAAATCTGATGTAATGGTTGGGCCCATCCCATCATACAAAATATTAAATCCCAGCCCCATCATCATACTGCCAGACCAAAGGATACTGTAAGCTCTTTCTGCGTAAAACGGAACGCACCTGATTAAATTTAAATGAGGGTATACAAGCTTCTAACTAATTATGAGACGACCAACACCTCAGTCTCCCTGTGACCACGGACCCTGCAAAGGGTTCGAAACGTTAGGATAAACATTGATCAAAGTAATGTGTAAATTTAACGCGAGTAGATCCGTAAAAGTTGTTTCATTTCAATGTGTAGTGTTCGCGTATAAACTTTAGAAAACAATAAATCAAAATTGTAATGTCCAATATCTTTCTTTGTTCTTTCGCACTGAGTGCATCGTATGCATCGTATGCTTACGTTCGTTGTGGGCCGCGTCTGTGAGACACCCCCCGGCACGTGCGTAGAGTCGGTACCCTCTTCAAAGGCATTGCTTTCCAAACTGTGCAGTGCTCAAATTCAAATCATTCTTAGGTTATAGCAGAATAACAGTGCTTTGATTTTATATACTTAAGTATTTTGTGTATAACTAACCGTCTCTGTGGTCTAGTGGTTACACCACCGGTTTAGACCCAGAGGTCCCGGGTTTGATTCCCAGCCGGGGGTACATGTTAGTGTACTCGGTTTGGTTGGTGGTAGGACTTGTTTGTCCGCCTGGCTATCTACCACCATCTTATCTAAATGTCGCCATAACATCAATGTTGTAGCATTGCTGAGTTCTGGCAGCAAGAGATAAGATAGCCAGTGCCTCACTAGTTGAGGATTCCGGGTGAAGTGCGCTTCCACCAATTGGCTTTATTATCACTTAACATCGTGAGATCAAGGCACTGTGCTTACATGTAAAATATATAAAAAAAAAACGAAAAGCATCAGCCACTGAGCTATCGCCTTGTGCTTCTGCAGCACACATCTATCTTGATTTCTAAATGCATTTTTTAAATATTTTTATGTAGTTTTATTTTTGTCATGTGTGTAGAGGTACAGTCGGCGGCAGATCAACCTACCTAAATCTGTCAAATTTCTCCAATGAATATTGATCCTTAAAACTAAACAATAAAGTTCAAAATTGATTGTAGGAATTTGACAGTTTTGGTTAGGTTGATCTGCCGCCGTGTGTACAAATAAAGTGTTTCTATTCTATTCTATTCTAAATATATTGTTTGCCAATATAAAGCTCAAATACATTGCGTGTTCTGAAAAGTACAGCGTAGTATTTAGTTTTATAAAAAAAGGAAGCAAAGAAAGCAAAGAAGATATTAAAATTGATTTGTAACTATGTATCGTTCAACCCTGACTAAAGTAGTATGGCCTTTTGAAATAACGAAGTGGCCCACTACAACCCACTTGTTAGCGGGGATAACTATAATTGACATTGTACATAAAGGCGAGCATTTGTATATTACTCTAGCAAAATTCATTAGGTACTAATGGCTACTGTACACAAATAATGACTGTGCACAGTAGCGAATGTAGTGAATTACATACTATTGTGTGGAATTCAGATTGTGCAGAATTGCGAATAAGAATAATCGATATTGGCATGAACATCGAATAATTCCTCCTGATTGGGGTCTATCTTCATAGTGAATTCAATGAGGAAATTATATTGTAAGGAGACCACGTGTCTTTAACTATATAAAGGAGGCAAGACTATACCGATATATAGAGGTTAGAACCTCTTTTATGTAAAAAGTTTAAACTTATTTATATGCGTGTCGAAGATGCAAATATTTACATTCATTGACAAAAAGGAGTTGACGGCTCGGTGGGTAAATGTGCCAAGGGTTTAATTACCGCACCGCAAAGGTACAATTGTATTAATCATTCAATATTTGTCTTACTATTTGTCGTACCTTCACTGTAATGCTCTTTCATCCCGTTAGCCCTTATAGCCCTTATAGGCTTAACAATTAGGAAACGGTAATAGTCAAATATTTGGTTCGCAGGCCTACGAATATTTATTGGCATCATAGTCACGGAGCACCTCAGGCTCAGACCTACATAAATAACCACGGCATAACGTGCCATCATAAATCTGGCATTGCGAAAGAGACTTCACTTGTAGCCAGAATGCGTAATAAGCGCGCCATCGCCATCAAACTCCTTATTCATATAAATTACTAGCTAACCAGCGGACTTCGTACCGCTTTGACAGTTTCCATGACAACAAAACAAACAAATCATTCGTCCGCGTAAGAACACCCGTATCCCATGATGGACCCCAATAGCAAAGCGCCACCTACCGGGTCCAATAATTGTAAAGCTAAACCGTCAAATCCACTTGAACACACATAGAAAATTTCATCCAAATCGGTCCAGGCGTTTAGAAGGAGTTCAATTTCATACACACGCACAGAAGATTTATATATATACAACTTTATTTTTAGTTTATGCGAAAACCGAAACACGGGTCAAATATTTTCATTTAAAGAATCAAAAATTAAAATAATATCTTGAAAACTCACGAAGTTACAAGCTTTTTGTGCTGTCCCGTTGTGTGTTTTTAGTAGGGTATACATAATTGAGATTTTGTAAATATTATTTGGTCAAAATGTAACATGGTATAAAAAATATTGAAATCGATTCTATTACTGATTCTGAACAAACATACAGGTTACAGGTTTCGTATAAACTAAAAATAACATTGTAAATAAAGACTAGTGGCCGCTCGCGATTTCACCTGCGTGGTTCCCGGTTTCACCCGCGTGGTTCCCGTTCCCGTGGGAATATCGGGATAAAAAGTAACCTATGTGTTAATCCAGGTTATAAACTATCTGTATGCCGAATTTCATCCAAATCCATTTAGTAGTTTTTACATGAAAGAGCAACAAACATCCATCCATACTTACAAACTTTCGCGTTTATTAGTAAGATATACTCGTAGATGTTCAACCTTACGAAATGTATAAAGTTTAGTCTATTGAGGATATTTGACAGTTTGTGGAAGTCTGATGTGCAGGCGTGTGTACCTACAAGTTTGAGATACTCTGACAGTTACTAATTATAAATTATTCACCCCAAAATTGGACCTGTGACTTCATCGTATTGGTGACGGATGATTGATGATCTAAATAAGTAGGTGTTTCATTCGCCATGACTTATTGAGCAAGTTACGAAGAAGTAATGGTTACAAAGACAATGGAAAATTTAATTAACTAATTCAGCTAGGTGATGGCTTTGTTTCTCTTTTATGTAATAGTAAAGGGCCAATGAACTACTTCTATACCAAAATAATACGTAAAGCAAATTAGGAAAAAAGGATATAAATCTAATTCTTTGTTATCTGTATCGTTTTAAGCACTGAATTTCAATGACAGATCATATCTTCGACGTAATTAATTCTGAAATAGTATTTCCTAACACACCTACTTATTGATTTTCTTACAAAAAAGTATTGTTTCTAATTACTATCCAAATAATTATATTCCCCAATGTCACACAATATTCAATTAATTTTAATTTTAGACTAGTTTTATTTTTGATGTGTAACATCTTTCCGCTCGCTTTCTAGCAATTTGTGGGAGTGATTTCGTGAAATGGGACGGAAGTAACAGTGTAACAGGAAGTCGGGGAAGCGCGCAAAAATCGATATTATAAACATGACATATTAATATTATATGTGACATATTGTGTCATTTGACTATCAAATGTCTTCTAATGAGTATTTACTGCATTTATTTTATAGTTTTAAAATGATGTAGTACCTGACCCATTTTTTTTAGAATATAATGTTAAAATTGCTTAAAGTGAGATGTCAAATGTTACACATCTTAAGTAACTACTGCAAGACTCGCTCGTTTTTTTTAATAAAAAATCTCGAATAAGTTAACAAGCTTCATAGATATAATGGCATATGGAACCAAACAAATACATTTAAGTACATATTTTTACTACCTACTACAAAACTACTTGACGTCACATTATTCCATCGCGTTGATAAATCTCTTATTAATTTATAGGGGCCCAATGCCATTAGCACTTTCACTGCCGATTGTAGGCCGAATGGCAATGACTGGCGTATTTTTAGACAAACGAATCGAAAGTAGAACATCACTCTAATCTTAATTGCGGGGATATAACGGCAGTGCCTTTGTTTGGTAAACAGACAAACGTAAACAGTTGACGCGATCCAATACGAATGGTTGTAAAGGCAAAGACAAATACTGGATTTATAACGAATTCTTACACCATTATCGTTAGCGCAACACGGCTCTGGAACGCCTTGCCCTTGCATAGCATAATGTCAGAGACGAACAGAGATGTACAAGATACCTTAAATAAAGTATCTGAAATACAAAATGCAAAATATTTTTAAATGAAGTATTTCAGATACCAGATGCAAATAACCTTCTGGAATGGTCTTTTTATAGATAAAATACTTTTGTAAAAAAACATTTTTTATTGAAAGTTTAGTTTTTTACATGTAAAACGCGTTGATCGCGCAAACGTGACACAACATAATATTATATTTTTAAGGTTTTAATTGAGAGTTGAGTAAAACCAGTTCTTCAAAGAGTTTATCACTCATTTTTCATCGATGAAGCCTCATGATTAGCGTTGCCAGGCGTCCGGATAAAGCCGGACATAGTTAGGCTTTTTTATTGTGTGTCCGGCCATGATAAACGGTGTCCGGCTTGTCCGGCTTTTGTTAGTCTTTTTACATTTTTACTTTTTTTGACTGATTGATTATAAAGTACTTAGACTGATTTGGCAATCGCTGTTATTTATATTTGATTAGAATTTAACATGATTTATGGTGATAATAAAAAAAAAATTTGATTTTACATAAGTAAAATTTTTTTTTCGTACCAATTCCGAGTAATACTGAGACACAAAATCCTCAATAATATAGGCTGTCCGGCCTTTTTACCCAAATGTCCGGCCAAACTGGCTGGTCTGTCCGGCTATTCGGTTTGGTGACCTGGCAACCCTACTCATGATCATGCCCCCAAATGAGAAGAGTCGCTCCACAGGGGCAGAACTTGGCAAACAGGTGTTGTATTTGAAAAATATGTTTTTTATTGTAGGATAAGCATTTAGGCTAAGCATTTAAAATTAATGTCACCTAAGATGTCACAATAGAATCAGTTATCTATTACTAAAAGTATTTTAGCAAACATAGTACCTATCTACAAAGGTAGTTATATACAAGATACGAAATGAATTTAAAAAAAGTTTTATAGATACAAGATGAAAATACGTATTCTGTATCTTGTATCTGTATTTCAAATACTTGTATCTTAGATAAGTTAGATCTCTGGAGACGAAGAGATTAGGTAGTGCTCACGAACCATTCTCCTAAACACGTTTTTACTAGGATCTTTTCAGCCCCCCTAGACAAGAGGCAAAACGCTAATAGAATAGAAAATAAGTATAATGATTATTGTATGGGATTGACATAAATACGTATCGTTGATTTATGTCAAACCCGTACAATAATCATTCTGTCATTTTATTCATTTTATATAGATATAATATACTATTTAAAATAATTAAAATACACAATAAAAACATGCATAATTTATATACATACATATTATGTCTGTATTTATATTTATTGTATTGTATTGTTATTATTGAATTATTGTATTTGTATGTTTCATATTACATGTCTATATATTTTGTCTACAAAATGTTTTCAGTTGAGTCGTTTTGCTTTTTTCTCTCTCGATACCCTTACTGGTCGGCTTGACTTTGCATTAAAGAATAAATAAATAAATAAAATAAAAGAAAAGTACACTTATGCAACTCATACCGTGTGTACACCTACGATGGCATTTTTAAACGTCCCACGTTTTGCGCCCACATTTGGGGATTTATTAAGATATGACATATTGTATTGATTTCAAATCAAAAATCAACTCGCGCGCTCGTATCAACCTACTTAGTACCTTCGTAACTGTACGGAATGGAATATTTGATGGGACGCTTTATTCAATTTTGTTGCAATAGCACGGTAGGGACGCAGTGTAGACTGCCGAAATGGAAGAGGGAGAAATATATCCATGGCTTTTCCTATAGGAGGGTTAGCGTGTCTGGCGTCGAGGTACAATAGACCCCGTGGCACAGCTATGGTTGTGTTTGTGTACTCGTATGAATCGCCGCCGACGCGCCGACCGCGAGTTTGCGGCGAGCTACGGACTTGATCGCGCGTTTGCACGAGTCTTGCTAGTCATGTCTCAAAGCAAGAAATCTATCAGTTAAAAAAAGAACAACTTCAAATTTCCCGCGCGTGCTTTGAAAACGGAATATTTTGAAAGTGTACGCTTAATTTGAATTTGGAACGTTCTGTGCGGAGGCAGACAGTGCACGTTTTTACAAAAGGACTTTGCTGAATGGGCACAATGGGACAACACTGCTAGTAATTTTGACCAAAGAAAAATGAAAGGGTAAGTTTTTTTACTTTGTTTTTTCTTTACATATATGTATTGTCATTGCGTTGTAAATAGCTGTCTGATGAAGACCTATTTTGAAGCAACTGTAAGTAAGTACCTACTCAAGAGCAAACATGAATCGTTTGATAAAAACAGAAATTGTAGTACGCCAGCCTCAGCCACCTAACCGCATGCTGATATAATTACACGAATGCATCTCACTCTGTTGCCATAATTAGAGTCCACTCTTAGGAGTCGTATAGACTACACATCTACGTACCTACTGATCATAATAACAGTCTTCGAATAAAATAGATAACACTTCTTTAACCATATAATGATCACATAACTAGCATATATATACACTTCTACATAATGAAATGACGTGATTAATAGTGTGCACAAATCAAATTAAATAATTTAAAATTCAAAGTAGTCTATATGAAAATGCTTGAAATGGGTTATATTATTTAAAAAACGTAGCTGCAATATGCCGCTTACTTTTTTTATAAAGTTTTTTTGTGTACTGTGCGACGCATATAAGCAATATCACAAATTGCTACCAAGACACGGAGAAAGGTCAGTTCAAATAAATCATTCATCATCCATCATTAAGCCCAAAAAAGTTCCACGGCTGTACACAGTTCGTCCCACGTTGACAGATCGAGAAATAGATGAAAACATTATCTAGCTAGTTTAAAGGTTATGCGTAAGTCCGTTAACGGATAGAACATGACCTTAATTATTCAACTATGTTGACAATTAGAGACTGACATAAACGAAGGTACAGTAACGTAGTTTTATTGCATATTGTTCAGTGGCTACGCCCGTTGCACGCGGGGTTCAAGGCTCACATTGTGTGGTCTGTGAGACGTAAACCTTACTCCATTTGCCACAAGCTCGTAAATTTAATGCTGCTAACGATCGTACGCCTTGTCAACTGAACAGATGTTGCTTAATCACTCTTGTTATTAGGCTTAGAGTCTATAATCCAATGACAAGCGTTGGATTCGCTGCATGCCAGTGCCTGATTGTGGTTCTCTGATTTGGACGTGTTACAAATTAATTCCAGTGAGATTTTTTTGTTGGTGTTAATTAATTATCTTAAGAAGTTATTAGCCTACTTTTTATATAAAGTTTAATGGAAATCAATATTGGATTTTGAAAACTTGTATAATTAAGCTCCACAAATTTTTAGCTTAACTCTATATTTTTGTTTTGGTTTTGTTAGTGGTGGAGCTTAAATATTTTTATCCCGGATTGTACGGAGAAGCTCAATTTATTTATTTGGTAACCTATTCGTTGATCCGGCATTGCGAAAGTTACTTAAGGCTAAGGCACTGTTAGAGCAATTTTAGTTGCAGAAAATATCAACTTAGTTGGAGAAACTATCAACTGTTTAAAAGTTTTCATTAAAGGTTGCCACTTAAACAGTTTACGATTGCTGTGGCGGTTGCTGCTAAATAAATTACTCCATCCCACCTGATGTTAAGTGGAAATGGAGTCCAGACGCGAAGGTAACTGGTGCAGCGTGAAAACAAACGTAGCATCAGTTAACTTCACTGTGCAGGCTCACAAGGTGCTTCTTCACGTCTCTCTTGAAGGACCCCATATTATAGGAAGGAGGTAAAACGTGTGCTGGTAGACTATTCTCTTGCATCTTTTGGAGGTGCGACAAAGAAACGAGTCACCAAATTTCTTTGTGCGCGATGGGATATTTGAGACAGTGAAGCGGTGACTCCAAAGAGCAGCACGTGTACTCCTATGAAGAAAGGGAGAAGGTGGGATGAGGTCAATGAGCTCTTCAGAGCACTCACCATGGTATAAGCGGTAAAACACGCTGAGTGACGCAACATCTCTGCGCAATTGCAGAGATTCAAGAGTATTTGCCACTTCTGCATTGCCGATAATGCGTTCAGCGCGTTGCAATCTGTCCAAGGCATCGAGAAGGTAGGTACTTTGCGGAACCGACCCAGATGTGCGAGCAATACTCCACGCAAGACTGTACCTGTGTCTTGCAACTACCAGTGTTTGCTAATTGGGGAAACCAGCAATTTGACACAACCAGTACAAAGGACAAAGGGCGACACTCTGACCGGACAATGGGTAAAATACAAAGACTCTAGGCTTGGAAGTAGCCACATCAAAAACATTTGTTTTATGATTCTTTATGATAAGACAAACAATAGTTAGTATGGGACCAAAGCCACATTTCCTATGTAAAAGAAGTTATGGCCAATATAATAATAGAACTAATAAATCATTAGAGACTGTTGACAAAAAATCCATTACCAGCAGGTTCTTTTGTTTAAAAAATTCAAGAAAACCCTTAATTTCTTATGAAGAATGCCGCTGCTGTCTAAACTCCCCCCTTATCCTTTCATGCGCCCGTGCAACCTTGTGCAGGTGTACCTTACTTTACTAAGATAGGTAAACAATGTATTGTTTTATCATTGTCATAATTTTAGCCAGTAAGCACCCACTGCCAGGTATAAGCCTCTTTTTAACATGCCAACTTAGCCAGTCCCATGCGAGCCTCATCCACTGCCCTCCGTGGCCGGAAGGCAGTGGATATTGTCTGACGATATTGTCTGACCACCTAGCAGTCGGTCTGCCTCGAGGCCGCATTCTATCTTTGGGCCACTACTCCGTTACCGCCTTGGTCCATCGGTCGTCGTCCCGCCTAGCAACGTGTCCTGCTCACTTAAGACATGCAAGACGCATTCTTACGTCGTCGACGACTTTTGTGCGCCGTCGTATTTCCACGTTGGGTATATGATCGAGGAGATGCCAAGCATTGCGCGCTCCATTGCTCTTTATGATACTCGAATCTGGTGCATATACTCGGCTTGTTAGCGGCCATGTCTCTGATCCGTGCGTGAGTATGGGCAGGAAGCCTTTTTTTAGGCTTTTGGGAATTATGAAGAATTCAGCCTATCCCAGCTGAATCCATCTCCTGATCTCTTGGCTTGTGAAGGTCGGCTAAAAGACAAATAACGTCTAAAATATATGTCTCGTCTGGTCCTCGTCCACAATATCTAGTTGCGAACACCCAACGATGATAGAATAGAATAGAATAGAATAGATTTTTTTTTATTCAAAACAACTTAAAATAATGTAAATACATAGACAAAATACTTAGGACTAGTGGTGTTGAAACGGTCTCCACTCAGCATAGTGTCGAGATACCTGGTTGGCACTCCGACGCTGATCTTCCGTGGAAACCAGAAAAACAATAAGATAAATAAATAAATAAATAAATAAAAGGAAGGTGACATCACTGCACGCCAGCGCTAGGCTGCTAGGCTTTTGACCAGGAATCTTGGTTTTGGTCATGTTCATCTTAACGCCGATACGCATAGAAGCTATATGTAGGTCTTGAAGCATAGCTTTGAATTCAGTGTTATCTTCAGCCAGAATGATCAGGTTGTCAGCGAAGCGCAGGTGCGATATACGCCAGCCGTAGATGTTGATACCTATCCTGTCCTAATCGAGTGTCTTCATTACGTCTTCCAGCACTTGCGGAGAATTGGGTGAGATGGTATCACCTTGTCTAGCGCCTCGTTTTATCTGGACAGCTCGCGGAGGATACCTACATATCGCTTATCAATGCCAGAACAATGAAGAGAATGAAATATGGCCCCGTCCTCGACACTGTCGAAAGCCTTTTCTTAGTCAACAAAGTCAAGACTTATGGGCCAGTTGTATTCGCGGCATCTCTCCATCAGTTGTTTAACTGCATGAATGTGGTCCATGGTTGAGTATTGACTCCGGAAGCCGGCTTGTTCGGGAGGTAGGTATTCGTCCAGCGAGCGAGACATTCTGTTCATTGAATCTTGCCAAACCACTTGTAAACTTGCTTGCGAGAGGAGACTTATTGGGCGATAGTTTTACAGCTTTCTCCTATCGCTATTTTTATGCAGAATCGTTACTAAGGTGTTCTTTCATACTTTGGGCGTGATACCTTCCTACAACACCTTATTGATCTGTGATAGTAGTTTGAGTACTGGTGGACTCCCTGCTTGAAGCATTTCCACATTCTCCACATCAACGCCAGAAGCCTATCCACGTTTTTATTGTTTATTTAGTTTAGTTATTTGTTAACTTGCTTTGCTTTGCTTCTTGTTACTCATACGACTTTGATTACTCTTACCGGACTTCCAATTTTGCTTTGTGGATTGGATCGGTGTTGTCCTTCACAAATGACTAGGAGTGATCTCGGACTTTATTATCTATCGAAGTGGAGTGTGTGTGATTAAGATGGAGACATGCATTACATGTCACGTTTCAATTCAAAATAGAAGGCGTTACTTTATCTTACAAGAAATAATTTCTGCTAATCCATTTTTGATGGTTTGTATTGGTGATCGTGTGGTTCTTACTCATGTGAGTATTTTAGCTTAATAGAGTATTAATAAATCAGGGCTACTTTCTTTCCAATCAAGGCAAAAAGAATGGTCAGGCTAACCAATGTGTTGGCAGAAGTGATTTAATAAAAATCATATTAAATATACATTATTGAAGATATCTCGAAAACTTAATGAGTTACGTGTTTAAACCCATAACATTTTTTGATTGTAATGATACCATCTTTAGGATGAAACTAGTTTTTGAAGTGGCAGCACCCTAACCCAACTGATTCTATCATCGATTGTAGCAACTGAAACTGTTGTCGATCATCGAAAATCGCAACTAGAGTTTGAAGAGATGTCTGCGAATGTCTGTCAGCTAGTTGCGAGTTGCTGCTATCGGAAATCAAAGTTGCTCTGTCTGCAGAGCGCCTAACTCGCAAGTTCGCAACACGAAAGCGCTATAGCCGCTACGCCATCGATATCCTCTTTCGCACTTCAATTAGTCAAATTAAAAAGTAAGTTTCTACTTCTTTAGATTCAAACTCATTTGTCACTCTGTCGTGGGCAAAAAATATCAAACCTTGCCACTCAATAATTTTGAATGTAAATAACTTTCACAAATGTTTAAGACCTTCTCTGAGTGCTCCTATTTATTGGAAGGGGTCGGCGTTTTGTGGTTAAAAAAAATTATACATTGTGGTTTTGAATGCAGTCGTACGTCTTACCGCGGACGGTCCTTTAATTTCAAGGTTCAACACATAAAATGTAGTGATTTAGTAACCTTTTACATTTTAAAACAAATTATTTGTATAGCTTTCCTTCTATAGAGTTCCTTGTAATAATATCTTTACAAAAGCATGAAGTCTACATGAGTAACAATGATATTTAAATTATTTTCCTAAAAGAGGTTTCTTGGGTTGTAGGTTAGGTAGGTTAGGTAGGTTGGGAAAAATCATGCGACGGTTAAAAGGATATATGGGATAAGCGCCAAAAACCTAATTGTTCAGGAGAGCTGTTTAAGTTTGAAATTTCACAAAAACTAACAACTTTTTTTGTAGTCCGTTATTGATAAAATAAAAAGGGATTGTTGGGAAAAAAATCATATTATTTAACTGCACCGTGGCAGATTAAATTGGAAGTTGTTTTATGTCGCTTATGTCGAATGGTTTTTTTTTCTATAAGAGTAATAGGGTATAAACTACGTTCCAATGTATAAAATCTTTATGGTTAAGAGAGATAAGTTACATTTTGCTAAGCTACACCAAGAGGTAATAGGGTATAACCGACACATACCTACTATTATAGATTCCGTGAGTTTAAGAGGCATAACTGACAGCACAACTACTTTATCTAATAGGCAAAAAGGTATAACGACGAATAATAAAAGGTATAAGGACTTTGATTTTTTTTACAACAAGAAGTAAAAGAGGATATCCGGAACAATACTTAATTGAGATATTTGAAAAAGGTACTAAAAGTCATGACATGTACCTACCTATTATTGAGAGGATAAGACTTGACCGACACTATATACTGCCATCAATAACCGTATATAACGAACAAAATGTTTATCTTTTGCAACAGAGATTGCACAATACTGGGAAGTATAAAAAAGTAAGAGAAACAGTTTTCAATGTCAACTATATATTATCATTATTGTATGAAAGAGGTAGGGTATAAGCGACTATACAGTACAGACTGTAGTAGCAAATGGTAATGGGGTATAAGCAACAGCGTACTCTTAAATTTACAAAAAGTAGTAGGATATAAGCGACAACTTATAATATAAGATAAAATGGAAATAGGCTATAACCGTCACTAAAGTATTTTTAGGACAAAAGAAAAGAAACGCATTAGCTCTAAAACTCAACAAAGTTGAATGGAGTAGAAAGGCATAAGCTCCCTAAAAGTCTGTGTCAGTTCAAAGTAGAAGACATAACCAACCAAGAACCAAAAATTTAACGGTTTTTACACAGGCATTAGTACCATACTAAATAAAAAGACCCCAAATCTTGTTGCTTACATCAAATGAAAATTCAAGTGAAGAGCTGTCGCCTAGGGCGTAAGCGACTATAAAACTCATAGTAGAGACATGGGAGTAAGCGCATTCGAAAGAGCGGAAAATTCAAACTAAGATGGCATTCATAACTCATTTTCTACCCAAGTGTCGCTTATCCACTATATCCTTTTAACCGTTATGTTTGTGCTTTTCAGTTCACAATTAGGAAAATCCTTTTTCAAATATTATTTTGGGGTGCAAATATTTAAATCCAATATAAACATAAAATATGCAACAATTTAAAAGTAGCACATTTTGTGAAATAAGTTGTAGACGCCAATGCTTTCATGAAGAGTCAAATTAAAAACATATTAGGTTTATGTTAAACTAGTTACAATAACAGAGAACGAAAGTAATTGACATAGCCCATCGGATCAGCAAGCTGAAGTGGCAGTGGGCCGGTCATATATATGACCGGCCCACTGCCATATGCCGCAGAACCGATAACCTTTGGAGTAAACCAGTTCTCGAGTGGAGACCGCGTATCGGCAAACGTAGTGTAGGACGCCATCAGACTAGGTGGAGCGACGATCTTCGCAAGGTGGCTGGCAAGAGCTGGATGGGAGTAGCCACGGATCGTGCTCGGTGGCGTGCACTTGGAGAGGCCTCTGTCCAGCAGTGGACTAGTATAGGCTGATGATGATGATGATGATGAATAACAATAAAAATGGAATTGTAACCTTAATTGGAATTTTTATATATCAAACAAATGATATAACAGCTAGCACTTTGCCCGTCACTCCGTCCATTTTAATTTTGTATTAAAAAAAACAATATTTTTTATCAAAATAATATTAGTTACCCTATATTACCTGAAACGAATGTATCACTCTACCAGTGAGAGTTTTCGAAATTGGAGCGCAGTAGTACCAGCGAATGCCCTCCTCAAACATACAAACAAACAATGTCACAAACTGTACCTCTTTAATAATAGTATAGATATAGATTATCATGGTTCGGAAGGTCACTCAATCTAACATACGTTAATACACTCCAACCCATGAGCTAGCGTGTTGGGTATGGGACATAAAGAGACCATCGCATCCCATGCGTGATTGTCCCCACAGGAAAAACTGAGCCCAAAAATGGAGCCTGATGATGAATGTTTGCTTAAGTAGATAGGTAACTAAACTAAACAAAAGTAATTTATTTTGTCTGTGGAATTCTATTTAACTTCCTCAATTAAAACGAAACACTTTATCTAAGAACGCGCTTTTATTTTACATCATCATCATCATCTCAGCCAAAAGACGTCCACTGCTGGACAAAGGCCTCCCCCAAGGATCTCCACAACGACCGGTTTTGTGCTGCTCGCATCCAGCGGCTTCCCGCGACCTTCACCAGATCGTCGGTCCACCTTGTTGGAGGCCTGCCTACACTGCGCTTTCCGGTACGTGGTCGCCACTCCAGGACTATCCCGCCCCAGCGGCCATCAGTCCTGCGAGCAATGTGACCTGCCCACTGCCACTTGAGCTTAGCAACTCTTCGGGCGATGTCGGTTACCTTTGTTCTTCTGCGGATCTCCTCATTTCTGATTCGATCACGCAGAGAAACCCCGAGCATAGCCCTCTCCATTGCTCTTTGAGTGACCTTGAGCCTTTTTACGAGGCCCATAGTGAGCGACCACGTCTCAGTCCCGTATGTCATCACTGTCATCTTATTTTACATAATTAGGTATAACTTTATCATATTCTTAACACGCTCAAAGTTCTATGTTTAATTATGTAATCCGGTAATTATGTGGTCGACCATTAAAGCAAAATGGCGTCAGAAGTGGCCATCATACTGACACATCGATGTGCCCGCGCCGCCGCGCGGTTGAGTGCATACGCCATTTTGTCACTAAGAATTTGACGTTCCCACAATTGTAACGCTAATTGTTTGCCTTCGTCGCGCTTCCATGGTCAGAAAAAGGCGACGTTCAATTAAAATGTAACAAAAACTAGTGACACACTGAAAAGTGGCAAAAAAGTGCCAACTTTTGATAGTAAACACTACAATGTTTCTGTTCATTCTGTTTTTGTTAAAAAAAGCTATGACATAACAACAAATAAGATAAAGTTCGCTACCGGTCCCAGATACAGTTTTGAAAACAATATGTTTATTTGTTTATTTAGTTTCGTTCAAAATTATTTAAGTAACTAATTACTAAATTAACCTTAGATTTGTGAACCTTTTGCATACGCCGTCGATCGTTTAGATAGTCTTTTTCGAATTTTTTAGAAGTCTTTTTCTTTTCGCTGCCTATGGGCTTACAGCATAACTGGGCTCATGAACCGTTTCACATCATCACGAGTTTTTATGGGTTGACATCTCCCAAGATAATCTATAATCATCATAAATCAATCATAATTCTCTGGGGCACTTGAGTCGGTTACGATATCCTATGGGCGTATTAATAGACACCTTGTAAGAGACACTTATAAAACGAGTCAATAAAAAATGTCGAACATGGAATAGCGAATTTCAAAATTGTTTGTCTTGTCTCAAGAATGCAATTTGCATAATCGCACGAGTTCAAGGTAATGACATAATCGCTGCAAGGCGGCCGGCGTGGCGATGGCAGTGGGCCCGCGAATCTGTTACAAACAAGATCGGCGTTTTGTTTGTAAACTTCTATTGTGGAGAGATCGCGACAACGATCATTGACTCATATTATTTGTAAGTTCTATTTGTAATTTACTTTTTAAACAACCAACAACAACAATTTTAGCTTTGTGATATTTGCCAATTTGAACACAGTGTGTTTTTTCATTTTACTCTCAAAAGGTACACAGTACAAAAAAATATTACATTAGTTAAAGCAACTTCAATTTACCTATCATTATCATTATCATCATCATCAGCTTATATTAGTTAAACGGGACAGGCCTCTCCAAGTCCACGATCCGCAGCTGCTCTCATGAATGTCTTTGAACATTTGTATCCGTTTATTTTTACAAAAAATCGTATTAATACCTATGTTTACGTTACCACAATCAGATAAACACAGTTTGTACTACGCCACGAACGTTTCAGATAAACGATGGTTCTTTTTTATGCGAAAAGTGCAACGGAATTTATTTAGGTTCTCAGTTCCAAAATTATCAAGTAAATATACGTTTGTTAGATAAATACATTTTCTTATTATGAAATAAATATTATCCCTCCCTGTGTGGTGCCGGGGATAAAGAATTGCACCACCCCATCTCTTCCCGTGGGTGTCGTAAAAGCCGACTAAGAGACCATTCCAGAGGATGGGCAGCAGCATCTCTCTGAGGTTACCCTCAACCTACTGCGATCGCCAACCCGCCGGCCAAGCGTGGCGATTACGGCAAATACCCCTCATATCCTTGGGGGAGGCCTTTGTCCAGCAGTGGACGTCTTTTGGCTGAGATGAGATGATGAAGTAAATATACGTTTGTTAGATCATAAATACATTTTCTTTCAATGACACACAATGACTTTCCTAAAATGATAGTTTTTAAACAAAACACAATAACAATTATTATTAATGATTACTTACCTTATTAACCTCCGTTATATTTAAAATTAGTGATAAATTTTGAATGCTGTAATATTTTAGGCTATGTGATTAAATAGGTTAATTCAATATTATTGTTTACTCATGTGACACAAAGGACTTTTCAAAAGGAGTTCAAAGGTTTGTTTTTAAATACCTATGCGTATTTTAGAACCCTACTTATGAATAATTAGTACAAAATGAATGGAGCGTTCTTCCCCTCCTCGTAAAGAGGGGAAAATAGACATTTACTTTCTATCACAGGAAGGGATCAATCTAATTAATCGCGCCCACACTCGCTGTGCCGAGAACAAATCCAGTTTTGCTTTTATTTATTAACCTGAACGGTTTCGGGCGTTGATAAATTAATTTTATGTTGCGAGTGTCACATGTGTCACTGCGTGATGTGATTGCACTTGATCGCGCACATGTATATACCACTTTACTTTGAAGTTTCTTTCTTTTGTAGTAAATTAATGTTACATACATCATCATCATCGCTAATTTACATCATTGTCAATGAATGACGATGAACCGAAAATCAAAAGTTCTTTTAGTAAAATTACTTAAACTTAAGGCGTTGGCGACAATGTTGCCACCAAATTTTGAACCCTGTAACATAAATGCACTTTAAATAAGAATATATAGCAATGAAGTATTTAATCTGTATAGATGAGGAGCTCGATGGCGCAGTGGTTAACGCGCCCGGTCTGTGAGTGCTGAGGTTATGCAATTTTCGCAAAAGCCGGTCATCGGATGGGTGACCAAAAACTTATCACCTCGAGTTCCTCTGTGCTTCGGAAGGCACGTAAAGCCGTTGGTCTCTCACTGGGCCCGCGTGGTGAATTATGCCAAGCCCGTTCTCCCTATCCATCCATAGGGAAGGCTCGTGCATCGTGCAGTAGGGACAGAAAAAAATGAGCTGATGATGATGATGATATAATCTCTATTGTCTGTTAAGGGGTTAAAGTAGGGAATAATCTCTAAGCAATACCAGTAGGTAATCTAAATAGCTTTATTCGTTAGTATTATTAGATTTTATTGAATTTTTTGTAGCTACAAATTAACTCAAATTGCAATGCTTGGTTGAACAGCGTTTCTTTTCGTATGCAAATAATTGGTTGAGCAATTTATTGGATAACAACATAACCATTTCTTCGAAGATGCCAGTGTCTGCTTACTTCAAAGGAAAATCACCGTTCTGTTTCAAGAAAAGAACAATAGTATAATAATTTTTAAACTTGTGTGTTATTATTTAATTGGTTAAGTTAGTTAAGCATTCGCCATATTTTTAGGGTTCGCCATTAGTATAAAAGAAACCGTAAGTCGAATACAGCGGCACATTATATAAAACATTTTGTTTTTTTTTTAGTATGTATTTATTTGTACTTGGCAGTTACCAGATACATTAGTATAATCACATCTATCAGCCTGAACATGACTCCCGAACCCTGTGACGGTGTTTCGATCAGACGGCTTGCGGAACCCTTTAAGTTTCTCGCCGCCCTCAAAAAGTTCGGTGACGCTGACAAAGTCGTCTAAGTATAAAACTTTAAAAAATAAAATTGAAAAAACTACTACTATGGAAACAGAAACACTGAAATGAGCTGCCAGAAATTAGAAAAAAAAATACCAAAAAAGACATATAAATGGCAAACATGACTTTGTAGGGTTGGGACAGCACTTTGATTACAGTAAGGGCAGCCCTACAGGTGGGTTGTTTTGGTGCGGTCGTTGACCCCGGCACCCTCGGCGGCTGGCTGTCTACCGCACCCTCGTGCGCAGAGCACATGCGCCAAGGTCCATGCTTAGGCCTCCTTTCAAACATTAATGTGGGGTGTCTTGAGAGGCAACTTTCGACCAATGCTTTGTTTCAAAAAAAAAAAGAGAAAAATATTTTTCGTTTTCAAAAAAGGTTTGTACACATACCTAGGTCTTGTTATAAGTCTAATTTGCTACCATTATCTTATCTAGGCGTGTCACCATAACATCAATATTAGTAGAATCTTCAGTGTTGACGTCACTTCTAATGAAATGAGATGGTGATCAAGTGATTCCCCGTCATAAAATATTAAGGAAATCATTTGTTTTGTTGACAATGATACAAAACAAGATTTTTTTTTTGTATGTGTATTTTGTTCATATTTAAAAACGAACAAGTTTGCACTTACATTGAAGTACCACAAGTACCTCCACTTTTGTGGAGCCTTGTCGAACTTTTAAAATTTCGATCTTGACATCTGTCGTATTTCGTCTATTGGGGTTTGGTGAGAGCTAGTGTGAACTACTCGTATTTAGGTATTTCATCATCAATAGCCCAGAAATGTGACGCTGTTGGGCTTATTAGGCCACATAATAAGTAATAGGCACCTTCATCATCATCGGCTTACATTAGTACACCGTTGGACATAGGTTTATCCAATCCAAGTGTGTCCGGCGAGTCTCATCCAGCTTAATCAAACCAAATCAAATCAAATCATTTATTCGTATTAAATACGGTACTTATAGTGTTGGTAAGTGTGAGGTTGAAAATCGCACATTTAGCTAACATGTTAGCATACACATATTAAATTAAATATAATTAAAATTAAATGGAATTAGAACTTTTTAAGTATATATGTCACAAGATTGTATAACAAGATTTATTATTTATAAATTCATCAATAGTATAAAAAGTATTTTGTATTAACTATTTTCGAAATGACAGCCATGCACAATGGTAGTTGGAATCTCCTAGTGGGCAAAAGTATTTCTGTATCAGAGGGTTCCGCTCTTCCTCAGCTCTAACTTACTTTTGAAAACTTCGTGACCCTTTTTGAACACATTACGCGCACACCCCTCGTGTGGGATTTGGTATGGTTTAACTTTATATGAAAAAGGAGAAAAGAAGATTCCTGAAAGATAAAATTTATTTTGTAAAAACATGGTATATTTTGTGAATTACGTTCGAATTTTGACCACTGGGGCCCAGTGGTTGCCAGGGTTGCCAAGTCCTAAAATAAAAAAGCCGGACTCAGCATTGTATTAGGCCGGACATTTTGCCCTAAAAGCCGGACATGGTGTCTGTGGAAAGCCCAACACACTATTTTAAAGCCGGACTTACGCTTTTCATGCCGGAAAACAGTTTTACAACAAAAACTCAGATGAGGATTAAGGTTTTTAATAATGATTATTTATGAATTACATATTCACAATAAGTCTTGGCATTTGCATTTACTAGAAACTTGGAAAAAAATTAACAAACTTAAAATTTTCAAAAAAAAAACAAAAGGAACTTACTTTAAATTAAGTTTCTACCTACTTTTTGGTGTCCTAGCAATCACCACAAAAAAAGCCTAACAAAAGCCGGACAGGCCGGACACGTAAATATTTGGCCGGACACGTCGTGTCAGTAAAAAGCCAAACATGTCTAAAGCCGGACACCTGGCAACCTAACTAGGCCACCACTAGTGCCTAAGGGTTAATGAAGGTGAGGCTGAAGATTATGGAGAAAAAACAAAAAAATTAAAGATATTTTTTCTTAATTTAGTTTTTGTATTCACAGTGCTTTAAGTAGTTAAAAAATATAAAAAATACTAGAAAAATCAACCATTATCAGGAAACTCGAGCTTTCCCACTCAAGACGTAATTCCTTACAAATATTAATTTTATTATTTAATTTTTGGATAATGAATTAATTCTATATCGATTGTTAAATACATACTTGCAAAGGGGTTTTTTCGATTGTTTAATCTCATCATGATCAAATCAAATAAAATCTCACAGACGTATAATAAGAAGCAGACGTAACATTACAATAAAAAAGCGTGCCAATTACGCCTACAGACAAATGTCACGCACACATTTACAATAAAAGGGGCCGAACTCAGGCACGCAAGGGACCTCAAGTACCTACGTCTATAGTAATGTCATAAAGAGGATAATATTAAAAAGAAATTTGAAGATACTCATTCGATTTTACCAGTAGAATGCTAACGTTATCTATCATTGAGTGTCAGGCTATCTCTGTATCTACCTTATATCTGCCTGTGACGACGCCACATAATTAACTTTAATAAAATGTATGAACAATTGGTAAACTAAAAAAACCGTCCAAGTGCGAGTCGGACTCGCGCACGAAAGGTCCCGTACCATTATCTCGTGTAATTGTTCTATAAAAATCATGCCTGTTGTATGGGAGCCCCCTTAAATATTTATTTTATTCTGTTTTTTAGTATTTGTTGTTATAGCGGCAACAGAAATACATCATTGTGAAAATTAAATTTCAACTGTCTAACTATCACGGTTCATGAGATACAGCCTGGTGACAGACGGACGGACGGAAGATTTGTTCCCTTGACGTCGAGTCGCCGCCACGTCTACTTCGAAAACTCCCGCTTTTATTCCCGCCACGTCGAATCGTTGAAAAAGGAGTCTTAGTAATAGGGTTCCCGTTTGCAAAATTAATGTGAAAACATGTATGTCCACTTGGCAAACACTATTGGCAAACTCTTTTGACATCTCAAGAGTACAGGGAGTGGCTGAAAAACAGCGTTGGTTAAGGTCTAGGCCTCAACTAACTTAGGCTGAGCCATTTCCTTTTGTCTTTTCTTATTTTATTTTTTTCATAAATTATTTTTATATAAATTGGTTTTGAAGTATTAATTGCACTGTTTGTACTGTAGATTTTCTTATCTTTTGTATAAAAATGTAGAAAGACAATAAATATATTTCTATTTCTAATAATGTCACAATGTTTAAAACTAGTGATAAGACCGCCGCGCCGGGTGGTCGAGAAGTCATCGACCCTGACTGCGAAACCAAAGGTTGAAGATGAAGATGACGATGAAGGTTTCTGAAAATAAATAAGTTTATTACTTTCTGTATATTTCAAAGTAATGCAGTTGAGTGACTGCTCAGACCCATCTTCGTCATGTTATACCATTTAATACTGTACAACAATATAATATTTATATTAACTCACATAATGTAGTACACTTGAGGTACTCGGCTGTAAATTTTGCAAATTCTTCAAAACATGATCTCCACTGGCATTTCTTTTTACTGGACCTTTAAGTGAAGATTATATACATTCTGAAAAACAAATTTAAAAAGTTATTATTTTATGCACATTTTCATACAAGAATACATCCCCACGACTAGCATAGAGTTAAAGGGGTAGGATAGAGTTTCATCATCATCATCATCAACAACCTACACACGTCCACTGCTGGACATAGGCCTAGGATAAATTAAAAAAAAAAATTAAAGTTAAGTTAAATTTAAAGTTCAATAGCTTTCAATATTTCCTTTAACTCAAGATGGTTTGGATAGGTAGGTACGTAAAAAAGATATGTGGACACTTACTTCTTCTCGGTACGATGAATCGACAATTGATGGAATCGCACTAGGAGCAAGAACTGTACGGTAGCCACTCTGTGATCCAATATAAGAGTTTCAAAATGCTTCACTAGATGATTTGGGCTGCCAATGTTCTTTTTTCATATTACTCAACCAAACATTTTTTTAAATAATCATCCTTTGGAAACCTGAAAACGTAACATTATTAAAATTTATCCATAAAGATATATTAAATTGCATACTTTAATCTAATCAATCTTCAAAAATATTCCTAATAAGGCCCTGTAAAATTGTACAAGTATATGAAACGTCAAACGAGATCGGGGTTAATAATTAATTGCCTATTGTTACCACAATAATCTTTCAAAAACTACTTTACGTTCCACTGCTTCTACAATGCCAAAAGATTAATAATAATCACTTAGTGACGAAAAACCCAATAGGAGATTTTATGGCACAACAAAACTTACCGATGGAAAATAATTTCAGGTGTTTTCCTACATGAGGAGTTGCCGCACAAAGGTGCACTACACTTCACCATTTTATTTATGTACTTTTGGCTCTTAAACTTTGTTAAATCGCAAAAATAAGCGAAAAGCAATCTCCTGTACGCCGCTTGATGACAAGTCTAGGACGCCATTTGTCGTTTATTTGTAGCTTAGCAAGATGAAGTTTTGCCTCACGTCGCATTTTGTCTATGTGTGTGGAAATGTTGCAACAGTAAAAAGAAACGAGATAGTCTTATTAATTTGTGGTTGGAGAGAAAGAAGTAGAAATATTATTTTATTCTCATGTATGTAGTTGTGAAATAATGTTTGGTCTGCTTCTTATTATACGTCTGTGTAAAATCTAGATTTTTAAAAGCGAATGATATAAAGTTCAAATTTGCAAAGCATGATTTTAGTCATAATGACGGGAGCGGTTGGGTGTAGGTAGGTTTTGCGTTGCAATATCCGGAGCGGGCGTGACGGCCACGTTGCATAATGAACGCCCTCATACCATGTGCTCTAGAGACGTAGGAAGTAGCATATTTTTATTTCTACCTTGTATGGCACTTAATGTACCCATTTGTATAGTAATATACACTTTTAAACTTTCGCGTTCCTATTGTATCAAAGTTTTGTAACGTCTTGTATAATGCCTTTGCCAATGATACCTATTAGGTACTAAGCAGTTTGTGTCTCTGTTATTAAACTTTGTATTGTAATGCAAGCAAGGCTGAAAACATAGAACTGTCGTAAATGTAATACGTGATACGTGACATCAACCAGCCTCCGGAAGCTTAAGTGGGAATCGAACCCCCGACCTTTGGATACCCGGTCCATGCTCTGACCGGTAGCTCAGCGGTGAGAGCAATGCTCTTTGGTTTACAAAGTGAGAGTAGCTGTGTTGATTTTGCACAAATTTGGTCAGAGAGCACACTCTTCAACACCGGGTCACAATTCAAAAAAGGTTCAAATACCACTCAAGGAAAGGTCAGACCCCGCTTTTGGAAATTTTCATAAATTTTTTTTATATTTTTTTTTATGTTTACCTATACTTAGCACGGAAAATTACTCCATTTCACCTGATGTTAAGTGAATATGGAGTCCAGATGCGACGACAAATGGTGCAGCGTGAAAACAACGCAGCATCAGTTACCCTCACTCTGCCGGCCCACAAGGTGCCTCTTCACGCCTCGTTTGAAGGACCCCATATCATAGGAAGGAGGGGAAACGTGTGCTGGCAGACTATTCCATCTTTTGGAGGTGCGACAAAAGAAGAAACCTTTCTTTAAGAAATTTCGTGACAGGGTGAAGTCACCAAAATTCTTAGTACGCGATGGAATATTTGAGATAGTGAAGCGGTGACTCCGGAGAGCAGCACGTGTACTCCTATGGAGGAAGGCTCCATAGGAGTACACGTGCACATACTTGTTTTCTAAACATTGTATATTTAGTAAAGTTTGATTGTTTAGTTCCACACGCTAGTTTATACAGTTCGAAATAAATATACACGACGAACCAATATCATCCTCAAATTATGAACACGCGGCAAGTAAGCCCATTACACAACACATTCCAAATGCATTGATATCGGTCACTATCGGACAGACGGCGGGCATTGTGATTACATCAAACGGCCGCTGAACCTACTTCCGTCCAGATCGGGTAAGCTCCGCGCTTGATAATAGAAGTGGGGATACGTCACTGCAGTAGAAAGTTATAATAAGACCCAGTTTTGGTATCACAAAGTTTAAAGTATACCTATTTAAGCAATCATGTTTACTAGCTAATAAAGACCCTGATGGGTCGTTATTAAACATATAACGGCATATTGCCTAGCCTAATATGTAGTTTATTTGTCGTTCGATCACTTCGTGAATTTGATCACCCATGAAATCTTCAAGTTCCAATTTTTTTAAACCAATAAGTCGTTTAGGAAACTTTGTAAGTATAATAATGAGATCTAAATAGTTAGTAGAAAACATTTAATAAAAAAACGTCTATTGAACTAACTTTATGAGGTTGAAAAGTCCACTATGAAAAGTTTATGTAGATAAATGTATGTAGCAGATATAGAGAAGCAAGATGCAAAGTTTAGTGATCATACTGTAACTGTTGCTGTTTACAATTGCGGTTTCCAGAAGCAACCTCAAATAGAATAGTTATTAGATGCTCATGTCCACACAGCATTGTTTATGAAGGCGTTAAACAAAACCAGAGTTGGTAACCCGTTAGCGTAGTGTCATATCGATCTTGCCACACGTGTAACGAGGCTACTCTAAAAACATCACCTATGGTAACAAGAACCTGTAGATAAACGAGTATTAAAAAAGGCGAGTTCCCTCTGGTGATAATATTTAAAAAGTGTTTTGTTGTTTTTCGTGACTGTGAATGCAAAATAACAATTCATAAAAAAAACTACGTAGAGATAAATACTTGAATAACTCTATTTAACCGAACCCTACTATTATGGATTATACGAGGTTTATGCCATTATTGTTTCTTCCTATTCGCGATTCTGCACAAAATAAATTCCACACAGCTGAATTTGATCACATGCGTAATGCTTCACAGTCATTATTTCTACGCAATCTTGTTTCTTCCTATTCGTGATTCTGCACAATATGAACTCCACACAACTGAATTTAATCACATGCATTACTTCACGATACTATCTTAATCTCTATCTTTATCTTTTATTCTATCTATCTTCTATATTATCTCGTTTCTTCCTAGTCGCGTTTAGAAATTTTAAAAAAACAGACTCCGTGAGTCGCTTTTCCCGCGGTAAAAATGATCATGGTCGCGAGCTTTAAGTTATGTGAACGGAACACCTTATAACGCATGTGATTAAATTCAGTTGTGTGGAATATTGTGCAGAATCGCGAATAGGAAGAAACAAGATTGCGTAGAAATAATGACTGTGAAGCATTACGCATGTGATCAAATTCAGCTGTGTGGAATTAATTTTGTGCAGAATCGCGAATAGGAAGAAACAATAATGGTATAAACCTCGTTGCAACCTCCCCGTTGTGAAATAAAAATAAAATTAGACCTACTTAAAAATGTATTTGATCGTGCTCAGTGGCGTGCACTTGGAGAGGCCTATGTCCAACAGTGGACGTGTGTAGGCTGATAATGATGATGATGATCATCATCATTATCAGCCATGTCATAAATTGGATCATAAATGTATTTATATACCTATAAATTCTACTTTGTATTTATTTATTTGAGTGAAGTTTGAGTGTTGATATTTGTCAAGACAATTTTTTACTTTTTGATATTTAATGGTAATACCATTCAGGTAATACATAGAAATGTGGACTTGAAATATATTAAAAGGTTTTTGTAAGCCGTGGCATGTTGTGATGGTATAAACATGACTAAACCACAGAAGAAATGATTGTTCTTCGTAACCATGGACATGGAATATATTTATTAGTCCATATCGTAACTAAACGTAAAACAGTAGTATAGAACACGAAGACATTCATAAAGCATATAAGTGGCTTTATTTTAGGATGCCAGAGAAAGATATAAGTAAGGTGGATAATTAAACATTCTTCCTCTTAAACATTCAAACGCTATACGCAAATGTTAAAATCCGACATAATTTCTACCTCTTAGGGCATAACACAAAAACATGACGCTGACCACAAAGTATTTAAAAAGAAAGAGAATAAAGGGAGGGCTTTGTTTTAGAATGCCAGAGAAAGATATAAGTTAGCTAGATAGATTACCCTTTAAACCTTTCAAAGAGTACACGTTAGTTGTAAACTGCATACAACACAGTCACCTTCGTAGTCATTTGAGAAAAAGTATTTTACGCTTACCACAAAGCGTTTAGGGAAGAGAGAGAATATATTGCATTGACCTTTGCAACTTCTAATCATAAGGATAATTAGTTCCAATTGAATATCTTCAATACATTATGTTTGAACGGCAATATATAATTTTGGCAGCGTGATGGGCCTAAGCTGCCAGCGATAGAATTGCAGTGGCCACATTATACATGGCTCCTGTATTATGACAGCTGTCGGTCACGTAAACATCATAGCAACAAGACGTGCGCACGCGCCGCAAGATACAGTTTGTTTGCATCTACCGACATCGCTCAATGGCTCTGCAATGGTGTAAATTTCCTAGAAAGTGATGTAAAAACTTATTTGAAAACCAGTGGAATCATTGTTATTTTTGATAACATCACTTTTATATATTAGCTTGCGGTACAAACGGGATTCTTTTATTTTATTGTAATTATCTGACATTGTGTTCAAATAAGGTGAGACAGTTAAATATGTTTGAGGGAACATCATCCAACAATGTACAGTCGGCGGCAGATCAACCTACCCAAATCTGTCAAATTTCTCCAATGAATATTGATCTTTATAACCAAACAATAAAGTTCAAAATTGATTGTAGAAATTTGACAGTTTTGGGTAGGTTGATCTGCCGCCGTGTGTACGTTCACAAAAATAAAATAAATAAGGAATTCACTTTGCATTGCATTTGCATTTGCTTACTGGTGCATAATAGTAATCAAGTCATATTTTTTTTAATTCGTAAAGCAATATACAAATATTTTTCTCCTAAAAATATAATGCCTAAAAAGCCACTAGATGAACTTTTGGACGGTCCTATAATTCAATTATTGACCTGAGTAGAGTAGAGTTTCGACACAATAATATGTCAGCAGAATACATTACTTAAAGAAAGCAATCTAAAATGTCCAAACTCGAGTTTATAATTAGCCATTGTAGGTTTCTGTGACCACATTCCGTCTTTACACCAGATCAACAAAATCAACCATTGTTGTACAGCTAACTGTACTACATGTGCCATAATTTTAGTCAGCAATTCACATGTACAAGTAATTACATTAATTTTTCATTTTCATTCTTTCTTCATTTTATTATTCATTCATCATTTCATTCTTCGTTTATTTCATTTATCTCCACAGCTAAAAAAAAAACGTCCTGAATGGGCAGTAAGTAAAAAAATGTTTGGACGATTCAAAAGCACTTTTCATCTGTTTATTTGAATAAAAAAAAAATATTTTGACTTTGATTTGGCCCACCCAATCATCACTTAAAAGCAATACAAATCAAAGTTTTGTAAAAAGAAACTTCAAAAGGAACATATCTCACAATAAATTCCAACGACAATTCGTTGCATTTCAAAAATAAATACACAGATTTAAAACGACTTCCGGATGACGTAACGTGTGACTCGACACTCGTTTATGGGTGACGGGGAATAATGGGAATAATGGGAGAGTATGGTATAATTCCAGCCGCGCCGCCCCCATGTGCGCACTATGGGACGGTATCGGCCATTCAACATCTTGTCTCTACCAAACTCTACGGTAGAATAGTGTGGATCTATAGCGTGTGACACGAAATCTCTAATATAAGAATTAAATCTTTATCCAGTGTGGTGATGTAATCTTATAGTTTATAGATCTGAGCAGATTTTTTATTTTATTTTGGTTCGCTTATAACCTTGAAACAAATGCTAGGACACAACTGACACAGCTAACATTAAAATTGAGGATTTTTTAAAATACTATTATTTATAAAAATAGTAAATAATAAAACTCTTTATTTTCAGACATACATCCATGTGTGATAGCGCATTCAGTGTGTGCTTTCTTACGAATTTAATACGAAAGCTTACTATTGATATACGAGTATAATATATTTAGCAAAATATTTATAAAATACAGTGAAAAATTAAACGCCTACCCGACCCAGCCAGGAACCGAACCTGGGTTTTCCGCAATCCGGATCGGGTAGGCGTTAAATTTTTCACTGTATTATATAAATTTTATCAGTACTTAATTTAGCTTCAGTGCAGCAATTAGCACTTGAAAATAAAAAGTAAAATATTTAGCTAAGTTCCCATATAAGTGGTATTGAAGATTTTGTAAGAAAAAATGTCTTTAAACCGTTCCAATACTGCCTTTGCATTTTAAAGAGTGCCCTTAACATCTTCTTATAAACGTATTGTAAAGGTATTCATTACACCGCAGTTCTAAAGAAAGGCCTGAGTAACACTGACGATCACTTAAATGGGTACCGATCAAACTGGAGCGATTAGCTGTGCCAGTCCATTCCGTAATAACTTCTAGCCTAATAGTAATAGGGACCTATTCGCTGTGAAATACCAACCCTTACAACACGATATCAGAATATACAATCGGGGTACACAATAGGGGTATTAGCGGAGGTGTTTAGGGTGGACGTGACAAGGTTTAATACATTGTTCTCGGCAAATATTTCGGGTAAACATCTACTGGGCTACTGGCTTTTGTCGCGTCGTGGAAGGCAGCAACAGATCAGTTTGTTACTAATGTTCACAAGTGTTAGAATGGGTTCTCTAGGGTTGATTTATAAAAGGTTTTTTTTTTATTGAATTAATGTTATGGTTTCAAGAGTTAATATTATTAATTGAAAGGAAAGTTGTATTTTATCATAATTTTTCAATAATTTACTGTAATAGGTGATATCAAGAAGTAAAATATCATAATAATCTTGTTAAAAAGAAATGTAGATTAGGCAGAATAATTAAACCTCATTGATACTTGTTTAAAAAAAAATGAGGGCCAACATCCGATCCGACCGGCGGGACGAAGGAGGATTGAATTCAATGGATGTACCTATTGGAAAGAGTTCGAAAGTAAATGATAAGTTATTAAACATAATTATATCTCCTTTCAGCTTTTTATTGTGTAAAGTCTAACACAAGGTAGACAACGGAAAATGTTAGTCGAACATCGCGTAGACATGCAGTCTAATTAATATTCTCCAATGGCTGTGTTTACCAAAAACAATGTAGGTACACTTTAATTTTTAAGTAGGTACGTAATCATTTGAAGATGTTTACCCGAAATATTTGCCTAGACGAAATTATTATTATTTAAGGAATGATTCATTGAATCAATATATTACAAAGCCGGAAGGTAAAACATTACATATAAATTAAAAATGTTTCTTTAAGATATACCTAAGGGGCTTTTTAATATCATATTGCATGCAATGTTTACCTAAAGAAGGTCTCACTTAGTTTGATTGTTTACATAACATGTTTGCTCAATGTACAGTAATGCACATTGAGTTTGGTTAAGCACCACAAAATAATAGAAAAAAGGCACAAGAAATACCAAATCATGAGCTTTTTAACCGTTGACACGTTCATAAACGTTTGATTATTCGGTCATAAAACATTATTTACTTACACCACAAAGTGCTACAAAGTATTTTATAGCAAAAAACTTAAATGTGTCCAAACAAAAAACTGTCTTGGCTATTCCACACTTTCTCAACCTTTGAACTCAACAGGCTATCCACGACGCCGTCCGAGTCGCGTCGAACTTAGCCGAAAGCTTATGTTGTTTTTTGCTCTGTCTCGCTCTTTCACAGGAACAAAAACACCGTGCTCCTCAAAATACAAAGCTTTTGCCTTCCATGGTGCGCGCGACGAGCTTGCATGTACAACGTCTGTTACATTGCCTTTGTTATTATATGTATCGACATAGTAGCGATTTATTAGTGTATCCAGAAAACTATGTTGTAGGTAAAACATTAGTAATTTATAGAACGTTGGGTGTTGTGTTTTAAGTCAAGTGTTCGCTGTATCGTTCTACAGCTGTTGGTTTGAGTACGTGTCGGAATTCGTCAGGCAAAATGTAAGTCGAATTTATTATTTTGTTGTACTAGTAGGTACAGTACGGATGCCATATTTTATTATTAAACAACAAGTAATAGGGAATGGTAGTACCTTCATATATCTATTACTTACCTAGGAGAAGGTGAAACGTAAAATATTTCAATATAATTTATGTTATTCTTGTTTTAAATGTAATCAATTGAATTTTTGTTTGGGTGGGATTGACATTTACTAGAAAAAAACCCTAACAGTGTATAATTGTTTTTATATTGTTCTATGGCGTCTTTTTGTATTCTTGATGTACTATTGTGTAATATTTCTAAATACTAAAGTGTAGCGTTCAGCAAATTTCCATTACTTTAACATATTATTGAACTTTATCTTTGAATTACTTGAAAGATCGATAAAAGTGCGAGATCTATCATTTTACTGTATCGGGAAACAGTTATTAACGGAACGGTTAGTTGTTATTTATTGTAATTTATAGATGTGTATTGGGACTTTATTGATTTATTGGATGCTGCTTGACTAGACCTTTGAACTTTATTTTATTTTCTTTTACTTAGTTAAGGAGGGGGCATTATTGCATAAGAATATAAATTTAGCTCATATTAGGCATCGACATATTAATTAGGTATAACGTAAGGTAAAATTTGAACACGATGTCATTTCACTCTAATTTTTTCCCAAAACAAAGTGTTAAGTACTTAAGTAGAGTTCTATTTAGTGTACTGTTGGTTGAATGAATAGATTGCGTTAAGCTTATGGCTGTCATTGGAAAAATAGATACGTAAATTACTAATATAATATCTAATAAGATTGTAAATCAATAACAAGTTACCTTAATCATTTGTTAGTATATTTACAATAACAACAAAGACTTTAAACAATTTAAAGATTAAAGTTTAAAAATATTTCATACAATCGGTGTTACGAGTTCTATAACTGGAAATAATCCTAAAAAGTACTGACAAAAAGTGAGCAACAAATAAACTTAATTGGCTTAACAGAAAGAAAAACGGCAAAGCGAACAAAAACGAACGGAAAACATCTAATCCCAACAGTAAACACGTCAACAACAAGAAAATAAAATAACTATAATATGTACTTAAGATATTATTTCAATGATGGAGGCCTTTGCCCAGCTGTGGGACAGTTATAAGCTATCTTACTGTTAACTTACTTAAGATTTCGTAACAGTCGGAAAACTAACAACCGGGGCCCTGACTATGAGCTCTATAGCAGTATTATTGCAGTTGTGGAAAAGAGACGCGAGTATATCCGCCGCTACACGCGTCTCGTTTTCACAACTGCAATAATACTGTTTTATGAGCTCATGGTTACCCCCCAAGTATCATCATCATCATCATTAACATCATTTTATATCGCCACTGCTAGGGCAAAAGCCTTAATTATGGATGGATAGGGAAAGGGCCATAAACCACCACGCGGGCTTAGTGCGGATTTGGTGGTTGACTGCTAATGAAGCCGTGATCAACGGCTTTACCTGTCTTCCGAAGCACGGAAGAGCTCGAGACGTTCAACTTTTAGGCTCCCATCCCATAACCGGCCTTTGAGAAAGTTGCTTAACATTAGTAATCGCAGACCGGGCGCGTTAACCACTGCACCATCGAGCTCATCAGTATAATGAAAACAAAAGAAATGCTCATTTTGGTCTTCTTGGCGGGAATGTCAAGTGTCAAGTTTTTTGCAGTTAGTTTTGTTTTTTTATATTTTGTCGAATGTTTATGCATTGACAAATATAAACATAAACATTACATACAACTTTAAGTCCGCGTAAGATCTCAGTAAATTTTAGGGTTTCGTACCCAAAGGGTAAAACCGGACCCTATTACTAAGACTCCGCTGTTCATCCGTCTGTCTATCTGGCCGTCTATCACCAGGCTGTATCTCATGAACCGTGGTAGTTAAACAGTTGAAATTTTTACAGATGATGTATTTCTGTTGCCGCTATAACAACAAATACTAAAAACAGAATAAAATAAATATTTAAGGGGGCTCTCATACAAAAAACGTGTTTTTTTCTCGGTTTTGCTCGATATTGATAACAGCAACAGCTGCGGACGCTTGAAATATTCACAGAATATTTAGTTATAATGTATTCACTTTAAAAATAAAAGGGAGGCTCCCATACAACAAACGTGATTTTTTTGCTCGTTGTTGCTCGATACTGATAACGGCAACGTTTGAAATATTCGCAGAATATTAAGTTATATTTTTCACTTTAAAAATAAATAATTAAATTAAAATAAAATAAATATTTAAGTGGGGCTCCCATACAACAGACAATCATGTTTTTATTGCCGTTTTTATAGATAATGGTAACTGTTTTTTAAAAAATAACGAAAGGTTCCGTTTCGTGCGCGAGTCGGAGCCTTTACCCGGAATCCTCAAATACGGTGGCACTAACTATCTAATCTCTAGCTGCCAGAACATAACAATGTTACTAACGTTGATGTTGATGGCGATGTTGATGGCGACATATTTAGATAAGATGGTGGTAGCTAGCCAGGCGGACAAACAAGCTCTACTACCAACCAAACTTAGTACACTGAGACCTGCCCCCTGAATGAGCTCTTAAAGCAGTATTATTGCAGTTGTGAAAAAGAGACGCGAATATATTCGCCGCTACACGCGTCTCGTTTTCACAACTGCAATAATACTGCTATAACAGCTCGTGGTTACCCCCCTGTGGTCTGGTGGTTTGAGTTATTCGTCAACTCGCACACTTTAAACTCGCACAGGTGTGCGAGATGGCACCTTTTTATTTTACCTATTATTTATGTCGTAAACTCGCACAACAGTTAAAATCTGAGGTAGTCATGTACAGTCAATTACAAAAAGGTTTGGAAAAAGATATAATCCTTAAATGTTTAATACCAGATAGTTATAATTAAGTACAAAATAAAACAAAAAAATATTAAAAGTATTATCAACACAAGCATTTGACTTCTTCTTATCTAAATAAAATAAAAAATGAACGTAACAAACGTGTGAAACTTACTACGTAATATATATCAACAATATCACATACCTATATACTTATAAAAAAATATAATTTGAATATAAAAATCAAAGATCAAAATTTAAATATAAATCATCAATCACGGGCGGGGTTAATTAGTGTAGGTAAGTACATATTATGTCCTCTCTCTACAAAGCGGGTAGGGTGGCCTCGGCCCACTGGGTGAGACCCGTGAGGGAGACCTAGCGGAGCCGGCCAGCCAGCACCAAGCAGCGACTTCCATGTAGGGAAAGGGGTGTGGGCGGATAGTTAGTCGATGTGGTGTTATACTCGTATTTTAACTAAAATTACCTAATAATAAACATAAAGCTATATAACTACTAATTCCTAGTATTAATCAACAATATCACAAAAGTATTTCACAATTTTTTTCTAAAAAGTTAAAATTATAATTTACTTATAAAAAATCACAGATGAAATTTTTTGTTTAAAATTTTAGTTATAAATCAACATCAAACATAAAGCACTACAATATAATCATATAAAAAATAAAAAAAAATCAATTATGGAAAACGCAACGCGAAAGTCTATAATATAATATAATAATATAAAATTACAAAAATTACCAATAATAGTGCAAAATCAGTCTTTAAAAATCTAAATTTTAAAATCATATATCAATCATATTTTATATCAAACAACAAGCTGCTGGATACATAGTTCCACACAAATTTTTAGTGGTATTGATATGCTCATCGATATCACGTTCTTTTTTTTGTTGTGATATTATACCTTTTTAAGTACGTTTGATAATAATTATCTTCTTGTAATAATAAAGACAAAAAATGTGCAATACTTTTTGGTAAACAACAAACAATGAATTTTATTTTAACCGTGTATCTACGAAATAATTAGTAAATTTAACAATTCTTTCATCATTTGGACATAACAACTTAATGTATAACCAACCACTGTCAATATATTCCTTGGGTATATGTGCCAAAACAGTACACATTTTCATGTGTTTTCGAGCCAGTGCAGATTTCGTGATACCTATTTGGTCAGCTTTTCGCCACATACTTCTTGAAAAGTGAAAGAAACAGTAATTTATGCAAGTTTCCGGAAATATATCTTGTGCGGAGTCGCAGCGCAGGCCGGCACGGCGGCGCCCCCGCCGCATAATTATTTTGATTAGCTAACAGTTATTTTCAAGTTATTACATTAATCTTGTTTTAAATTTTTTATTCGACTGTACTTTGTACGTATGTGCGAGTTGACGACAAAAATAATAGGTAAAATCAAAAGGTGCCATCTCGCACACCTGTGCGAGTTTAAAGTGTGCGAGTTGACGAATAACTCGGTGGTTTTAACCACAAGATGACAGGCGGTAAAAAGTCCCACTTCTTTACTGACACTCAATAAATTTGGGGAATATAATTTCAATCATTAAACATTTTTAACATCATTACTCATTATCGTCTATTGTTAAACAAAGTTTATTTTTTAATTCTTCCCTTACATTTGACATTATCAAAATTTAGAACATAATAATTTCTCTCTATGTTGAATTATGTATAGGTACCTATTTTATGTCTATAAGTTTTAATTTAAAATGTAAAACTGCTGTTGCATTAGCGAGCGGTAGGTACTAAGTTATAAGTTATCTAATGTTGTAACACCTTTTATATCACTTAGAGGTAAATAAAGAAATAGGTTTAAAGACATTTATTCCCATAAAAACAATAAAGTTCATTTACAATGAGATTAACAAAAAAGCTTAATATTAACTTATTTAATCTACGCGCAGCGCAACTGCATTCTTAAAATTAAACGTAAACATGAATAGGCCAACAGTCACAAATCAGCTGTGTTCCGAACGGATCACAGGACAGCACACTTTTTTTGCAACAATCATTATTACCTACTACGCACGAAACCGGTCTTGGGTCCGCAGCGAGCACTCGGCACGGCGCACACAATAGACGCAGCCGAGACAACTACTAAGGGATGCATTGAGTCGCCCGATTGACGTTTTACGTTATTTATTTTTACTTTGTAATTTTAATGTTTTTTTTTTTTTTTTTATTGTGTAACTATTATTCATATTTATTCTTACATGTTTAATTATTTTGGCTATGATTTTAGGTAACTTAAAGGTAATAATTTGTTTTTTTTTTATTTACTTGTTAGTACAGAATAATACTGAATAGTACTGAATTTTATAAAATTGCCCATATTTTTTTTTTTTATTTTATTTCCTGTGATTTACTCTATTATATTTTTGCCATTAGTTTAAATTTAAATTTAACAAATTTTTCTTTTATTTTTTTTTTCATTTAGGTGTTTTAACAATTCTCTAATGAAGTGTGCTTTGAGTTTTTTTTTATATGTGTATATACTTTTGCATTCTTTGATTTCCTCGGGTAATTTGTTATAAAACTGTACTCCCTCATAGATGATATTCTTTTTTCCGTAGTTAAGGGTTCTGGGTAATGGAAGGTATAGTTTGTTCTTATTTCTTAAGTTATGCGTGTATTGTCTCTTAGCTATGGTAGTATTACAGTGGATTGCATTTGATGTTATCTTTTTTATTAAAATACATGTACTATATTTGTATAATTGGGAAATATTAAATAATTTAGTATTTTTATATACAGTTTCTGTAGGGGTAAGTATATTTAAATGAAATAAAACTTTTATTATTTTATTTTGAATGACCTGCAAGTCGTTAAGAGTAATTCCAGAAGCTGATCCCCAAATCTCGATTAAATATTGGAGGTGTGATTTAACTAATGCATCATACAACATAATGCGAAATTTGTGGGGTATACAATTAGATGCCTTGCGCAAAGAACCCAAAACTGGCTGCAACTTATTCCTAATATGCTCAACATGCACTTTCCATGTAAGCTTGTCGTCCAACCATAAGCCTAGATATTTTTCTTGGGTGGACCGGTGTATTATTGTGTTATTAATGGTCAAAGGTGGGTGATCTGATAGTTTTTTGTTTTTTGCGGCAAATATAATGAATGAAGTTTTAGAGACGTTTATCGTTAGTAAATTATGTAAAAACCACATGTTGAGCAGATCAAGATCATTTTGAGCTTCGGTAATTATATCGTTTAGAGAATGGCCAAAATAAAAAAGACAAGTGTCGTCAGCATACATAGTCAAGTGACCAGTCAAACCTACATTAGTGATGTTGTTTACATAGATAAGAAACAACAAAGGTCCCATTATAGAGCCTTGCGGTATACCAAAGTTAATTCTTTGAGGATTACTTTTTGAGACTCCTATTTTAACAACTTGTTGTCTATTATCGAGATACGATTTTAATATTTTTAAGGCTAGTCCAGATATACCTATGTTATTTAACTTTTGTAATAATTTTGAATGGCTTAGCGAATCGAAAGCTTTTTTTAAATCAATAAATATACCTAATGCAATGTGTTTCTTATCAATATTTGTTTTTATTTTAGTTATTAAGTCTGTAGTGGCTGAAAGTGTATTAGACTTTGGTCGAAATCCATATTGTTGTTTATTTAGAAATTCTTTTTGATTGAGGTAAGCAAATAATCTATTATAGAGGATGCGTTCAAATATTTTAGATATAACCGGAAGAACCGAGATAGGCCTATAATTGCTGGGGTCTGTTTTAGATCCGGATTTGTAAATAGGACTTACTTTAGCAATTTTTAACGAGTCAGGAAAGTTGCCTTCTAGTAAACATTTGTTAATGGAGTTAGACAAACCCTCGGATATACTTTCTTTTAGGCATTTAATCGCCTTTGTGCTAATACCATCTATCCCGGTACTCGAGCAATTGTCTAAGCCGTCGATTATTTTTATGACCTCATCCCTATTACTAGGTTCGAATTGAGACAATGTCACAGTGTGTGTATAGTTTTTGATTTAAATTGAAATTGAAATCTAAATGTGCAAAGAGCACCAAGCCAATACTTTAGAAAAGAAAAAAACTAGACTCTCTTTACAATGTTGATACCAAATCCAAGCGCGAGATTGCCAGTGATTCCCTATAATTTGGTTGTCTTGCCAACATCCGACTTGAACGCAGTTTTATCGTGCCCTATTTTACATAATCACAGAGTTATTTTTTTTGCACCTGATGTTAATTAAGCTGAAGCGTAGTCCAGATTGCGAAGAGTTCTAGAAGAAAGTTTGGGCCTCAATTGCCGGCCAGCTAGTTGCTTCTACACAAGTGATATCAGAATCTTAATAGGTTAGGTAGTGCTACAGTTGTCTACCATGTAGTTAGTAGTATAAAATGCAAGTTCTGGTTCTTTCTTAATCAACTACTTGTATGAAGAGGACCTCGATGGGATAGGCGTACAAAACAATTTGCATTTTTTTATTTTTACCTACATTTTAAATTAGTCGATAAATGATGAAAAAAGATCTTAAAGTACAAGCTCTCTAATTTATTGTAGAAAACCACAAATACCGTAAATGATATAATTTTAAAATGTCAACACTATATATAAACAAATTAACTTCTGTGTATTGTCGACAAAATCTACAGAAATAACAATTCAAGTGTCATTAGCGCATTGCATTTATGCCCCCGAGCCTTTCCTATGGATAGATAAAGATAACAGGCCATAAACCACCACGCGGGTGCAGTGAGAGACCTAGCAACGGCTTTACGTGCCATCCGAAGCACTGAAAAGCTCGAGATGATATATTTTTGGTCACCCATCAATGACCGGCAATTGCGAAAGTTGCTTAACCTTAGCAATCGCAGACCGGGCGCGTTAACCACTGTGCCATAGAGCTCCTAATTTAGGTGTAAATTTTAAATCAAAATGAGTTAAATTATTTATTTGCAGTGTTTCTCCAGAATTTCTACGCAAAACAGTTCGGCACTATACATATATCGGTATAGCGGCAGCGCGAACAAACATAATGAATGCTCGCCTCTCCTGTTGACCGCGTCCATTACGCGCGCCCTTTCTCGGACCGCCTGCATGTTTGACGTGAAATCGCTCGCTTAGATCAGTTTTTGTTTGTATTCGGTTCATGTTTCACCACGAAGCACTTTGTACATTTAAGGTGCCATTCCTTTTTTTGTATGTCTATTCTTTTAACAAATGGGGTTATAGTCTTTTCCTGAGCGAATAGACGGCAATTAGAATAGTTTCAATTAGGGATGGAAAGAGTGGAAACTTAACTACGAAGGCAGTGGGCATAGAATTTTCAAGGGTTTAATCTCCATATTTTAATTACTCTTTTAAAACCCCATTATAACAGAACACACAACTACAATTAGTATCCTTAAAGCTTAAAACTGCCTAGCGAAATCGAGGATAGTTAGCAACGACGAAGTCTACGCAAACACTCGCCCGTGCAATAATCGGTGCACACCGCCTATAGGCCTGCGATTGTGTAACGCGTACAAACTGTGTGTTTTTTGTGAGCCCGCGAAGTCTCACTCATCGCCGCTCGAGTGCGCAGCGAGCAACAGTCGGCTGAAAGGCGCTCGGTTGAATAGCGGCCCAACCCAACCCTCGCTCGCCGCTATTTGCGGAACAAAGCAGGCTTGATGCGCACGCCGGGAAAGCGCGGAGGGAAAACGCGCGAACCGCTCAGTCTCGGCCCGCGAGTGCGCCCGGCCGCGCGCGACGCAGCACCGCGACGCCTGCGCCCTGGCGCTCGCCGCCACGCGCCGCGCTCGCGGCGTTACGTTTTCCGAATCGAGCGACAGCACTGCCACCGTGACAGATTTTCAGTGTCAAAAGGTTGGTGACCTCACTGTAATCCAACTTAAATGCAACCTAATAGTCGAAGCTTAAGGACCTGTATCTGGTATACGCAGCGGGCGACATCTGCTCCTGTTGCCGGGACAGTCATTTCCTCGTGCGCCGCCAATGTCAAACGTACTAGGGTCAGGGTACCAGTTGCCCACAATACTATACTTACTATACTATCAGTAGTAAAAGCTAAACGAAAGGATTCACTTATTATATCAATTTATCTGTCCTTTTATTCTTCATAAAATACAATGCAACAAAAAAGCTTACACACGTAGTATTGTATAAAAAATATACTACTCTCACAGGAATTGTCTGTTTAAATAAAATTATTGATTGAACGTGTTCGTCCACAATACTTTCTTTAACAAGATTTCTTTCAAAGAATCAACCCAGTTTTCCATTACGGCGCCTTTAACTCTTTTCTTCTCGAGAAGAGCTCGTTAAAACGATAGTCCGACAAAATGTGAATCAACGATCCAATTTAAATGGCAAAAGCATAAAATCTTTTCTGGAAACGTTTATCAAACCTTGCTTCGCAACGTAGCGGACATAAAGAGAAATTGTGACCTACATTGCGTGTCTTAAACTGAAATTAGATTGTGGCATTGCGTTCGTATACACTATGTAGAACCAAATTACGCGAAGGGATATGTCATGTACTAAAAATAATCCAAGATACTAAGAAGACGTGAGATCATCCGATGCATAAATGACATAATCTTGACCCTATTCTGTCAATATCTGAACACTGAATAGATTACCTACACTGTCGTAACTCGTAGACACTTGAATAGTAAAATTGCTTAGTACTTACATTGAGTATTTGTTATTGTTGTACAAAGTCTACGGTCCTCGTAAAAAATAAAGCATCTATAAGCAACGGTAATGAAAAATATAAAGACATTACTTCACCTACAACTTTATATTTACTTAACCTAATGACAAATATTTTTTTGAAATCATAATACATTGCAATACAGGATTTTTATTCCAATGGCACTCTTCTAAACATGGTTCTTTATCAATACCTATATTTTAATACAGTTTTTAATTTTTTTAAAGTGGGAAATTCTCATCTTTATTGAATGCAAAATAATTGTAAAATTGTAAGCTCTAAACATGTATGTTCTTAACTTAATATCCCAACCAGTGTTATAAATGCGAATGATGTGTGTCCTTTCTTTACGTCAAGCATCGGACCCTCGTGATGTTTAGCGGGCAGATAGGTAACATAATTCACCGAAAAAAAGGGTGCCACAAGTTACTTATACAACGCTCATGGGGGCACGCGATAAAAGCTTTTGTGACAGACCAAAATTCACTTGGAGAAAGCCGCAGCCGCAGCCGGAAGCCAGTTATTAAACATAAGTAAATAAATAGCTGTAATTTTCTCATGCACAAAATGATTGCACTTAATGTTTAATGGACGCTAAACGGCCACTAGTCAGATTCGTTTTAATCAAAGCACATCCTGTGCTCATTTCCCAGCGCATCGCGAGCAGTTGATGTGTAAAATGGCTTCGCTTAAATGCCCATGTCACATGCACGGACAAGCGAGCACTTCATTGAGTATCCCTTTTACGAGGCTGGCCACTGCAAACTGCAAGCCGTGAAGATATTTTACTATCAATTAAATAGCATGTGGTGTACTTTTTCCATTGAGCGTATAGCGCTTTGATGGCGACGTAATATTGTTTTGCACTTTACTAAAGATAATGGTTTAGACAAGAACATAACGTAGGTTCTTTAGTTTACGCTATGTCCACACTATAGAATGAAGCTATTAATACGGATCTACTCATGTTGTATTTTAAATTTTATTGTAGTCTGACGTTTTGAACTTATAGTAGCGACTGTGATCTCATTGCACAAACATAGATTTTATATCACATTTTTATAGGTTTGTTCATTTACTTCTAATAGGAATACACACAGACTACCATTAAGTCGTAGCATGTCATTATTTTTTTATTTTTTATTGTGACATGGGCTTGCTCTTGGCCTCATTCTAATCCCTAGGGCTAAGAAGAGGCCGACGATGGAACAAGCTTGCCCAGAAATAGCCTATTCACTCGGGCTTTAAAAACTTTAGGGTTATATGCACTCGGGAACACAGACGCCGGTAGGGAATTCCACTCTTTGGCTGTACGCATTATAAATGTAGAAGCAAAACGCTTAGTGCGCAGAAGTGGAATATCAACCAGGTAAGGGTGGTAGCCAGCCGTACGTCATTAATAATTATTTAATGGAATAGACTAAATATATATTCTTTTAAGATCAATGTTAACATAATTCCAGATTTCATAGTTATCTGTATAAAGTAGGGTTAATTATCTTTCATTAGCCCTACTTTACATTATATTATATTATTAAAAAGCACGTTGGTTCCAAGTTTCAACATTAGTATCATGAGAAGTGAATCATGAGTATGACAGAAGAGGCATAAAAATAGATATGTGAGAGAGATATCGTATGCGTGGTGTGAGTCTGAGGGATAAATTAAAGAAGAGTGAGATAAGAAAAGAATGAGGTGTGATAGTATGATCCTGCTAGTGACATGCTTGAGCCGGATATTCTTGAGTCTGAAGTAAGAACTGCTATTCAACATCTAAAGAATGGGGAAGCCACAGGGAAAGATGAGATCCCAATTGAAACTATTAAAGCATTGGGAGAGCGTGGCGTTCTTATCTTCCACATCATCTGCAACAAGATATGGCTTACAGGCAAATGGCCCTCCGAATGGGCCCATACAGTTTTTACTCCTCTTCATAAAAAGGGTTCCACAAAGAAGTGTAGCAACTTTCGACTTATCGTCCTCATAACACACGCTAGCAAAATAATGCTACATATCTTAAATGAGAGACTGAAGGCATATTTGTCCAGAGAGATTGCGCCAGAGCAAGCCGGATTTGTAAAAGGAAAAGGAACCCGTGAACAAATTCTCATCGTTCGGCAAACCATTGAGAAGGCTCAAGAATTTAACAAGCCGACATACATATGCTTTGTTGATTTCTCCAAAGCGTTTGACTCGGTGAAATGGCCAACGTTGTGGAAAACACTACTGGACATGGGCACACCAATACACCTCGTGCACCTGCTTAGGAATCTTTACGAAGGGGGAACAGCTACAGTACGGACAGATGACCTCCTGTCAGACAGTTTCCACCCAAGTGCGGGCGTGCGACAGGGCTGCATAATATCACCGTTAATATTTAACGCTTACACCGAGCTTGTTATGCGAATTACTCTCGAAGACTGGACCGATGGTGTTGTGATTGGTGGCTACAAAATTGCGAACTTGCATATACGCAGATGACACCACCTTATTTGCGAGTAATGCTGGCTTTATGGAGGAATTACTTCTCAAAATGGAGCGCGTAAGTCTTAAGTTTGGATTGAAGATAAACCGATCTAAGACCAGGATTATGATTCTGAATCGCGCCAACGACAACTCGCCCGAGGCGACACAGATAGCGAACTGTGGCGTGGTTCAGGCTTACGTATACCTTGGAGCCTTAATCTCAAACAACGGTGGTTGCGTAGATGAAGTGAAACAACGTATGGCCATAACCAGAAATGCGATGCAGAGGCTGAGGAAGGTATGGAGTAATCGCAACATTACTAAAGCCACCAAAATCAGGCTCGTGCGAACATTCATATTCCCCATTTTTCTTTACGCGGCAGAGACGTGGACAGTGCGTGAGTTGGAAAAAGGGAAGATAGATGACTTGGAGATGTGGTGGTGGAGGAAGATGCTTGGGATATCGTGGACGAAGTTCCGCACCAACGTGTCAATACTGCAGGAGCTTGGCATCACGCAGCGTCTGTCGGCCGTAGTACAGTCGCGCATACTCCATTATTTTGGCCATGTCTCTCGGCGGAATAACGACTCCATAGAGCAGCTGGTAATACAAGGAAAAGTGGAGGGAACCAGATCACGTGGCAGGTCACCTATGTGCTGGACTGATCAAGTGAAATCCGCAATAGGGAACCGCGTATCTGAATGTGTCAGACAGTCTACTAACAGAGAAAGATGGCAGGAGGTCGTGCGGAGAGCTGTGTCCGCCTCAACCACTGAACTTGACGACTCAACGTGACCACGACCGCTCTGCCAAAAGCGAATCGATAGAGAAGAGTATATGCGGTGACACAACTCTGTATGCCTCTAAGAGATTAAAAACGTGATGTAAGTTTAAATAACTATAGATCTACTCTATTACGAGTATAATGTATGCGAAAAAGTATATCATTGTCGTTATTTTTATTATATCATTTCACTTACCCGCAATGTCTTACCCTGCAAAATCACAAGCCATGATTGTGGGTAGCGGTAGGTTAAGAGGCAGGCTGGCTTGGAGTTCTATAACTGCGCTTCTTTACGACAGCGTTCCCATCAAGTACGCCGACAGAGTAAAGAACCTTGGTTTGACGTTGGACTGTGACATGTCCTGGTCAGCTCACATTAGTGAAATTAGTAAACGCCTACATTTTAGTTTCCACTCCCTCAAGGGACTTCAATACTTTCTCCCCTTTCAAACCAAAATGATGCTCGCGCAATCCCTTCTTCTCCCTATACTAGACTACGCCGACGTCTGTTACTTGGATGTGACTTGAGGAGCAACTGCTGAAACTAGAACGTCTGCAAAATCTGGCCATACGTTTTATCTTTGGCTTACGAAAGTATGACCATGTTTCTCACTTTCGTAGTGAATTAAATTGGCTATCGATCAGACATCGCCGTAATGTGCACATCCTTTCCAATCTCTATAACATCCTTAACGACCCTAAATCTCCTTCTTACCTTCGTTCCCGTTTCCAACTCCTGCCCCCATCTTGCCGCTCAAGACGTGCTTGTATAACAAATACTCTTGAGATTCCTAAAGTCAATACCAACTTCCTCTTAAATTCATTTGCAGTCAAAGCAGCGCAGCTTTGGAACAGGCTTCCTACGGACATCCAGGATAGTTCGTCCATTATATCCTTTAAAAAGAAAGTCAAGGATCACTTTCTGTCACTTATGTCATCGCAATGATAGGCACTTGTAATTCCATGTTTATTATTATTATTGTATATGTTCATATATATGTAGTATTATTATGTATGTTTATGTAGTTTTTAATAATATTGTAGTACATATAATAATATGTATTGTACCTAATATTGTTATTTTTATTTGAGATATTTTTGTTTGCACTTTTGTCGCTTCCTTTTAAACATGATGCTCCTATTCCACCTTAGGTTGGCTGGAAGAGATCTCTTTTAGAGATAAGTCCACCTTTGCTCACCATTGTTTGTAAACTGTTCTGTTTGTGTGTGTTTTTTGTGCAATAAAGAATATATATAATATATATATCATCGAAATACCTGTGGATGAGTTTTATTTTGCACAGCAACACTTGAGATTACTAGTACTTTTACTTGTATTTTATTTTTGAAATTTAGTAAGTTTTCGAACCAAGGATGTTTGATTTTTCCCGAAACCAAATAACAAAAACCTGAACTGGGAAAATATCTCGCTAAGAAAATATATCTTTTTTATAGTAAAAGCAAATCCTCCAAAGTGTGTGATAAATAAGAGGAAGTACGAAATGTTTGGCTTGAATGTGTCCGTGGTGTACCAAAAAAGAGATGTTGGTACATTCAGGCTCTGAAACTCAACAGGTGTGTTGTAGGTATTTTTCATGGCAGCTTAAATGTTGGCAACTGGCCACATACATGTTGATTATGAATTATAAAACCTTTTTCATAGTTGTTTGGTTTTAAGCGATCGTTATTTGTTTTACGTTCGAATCTTAGCGTTCGTAAATTGTACGTTTTGAGACGACAACAAAAAAATTAAACAAAGTTATTTGATTAAGTTTTTGATAATTGTAGCTTTAGAATAAACTTTTAGTATTTCTTCAAAACTGTATTTTTAATGACACTTACAACCTATACGATTAAAAAAGAAACGAAAACGAAACTACATTCCACTCGTATGTACCATGAATACTGTTAAGCTCTATTGTTGTAAGCTTTGGATAACTTATGATTGGATTGGCGATGTCACAATGTATGTAAAAATCCGGGTTACTATCATCTCGTCTATAACGCAACTGGTAGAAGTAGCATCTGGTCTAAAATGCAGCTGGTCACTGGTTAAAACGCATCTTGTCTAAAACGCATCCGATCTAAAACGCAGCTGGTCTAAGTATCAACTAGTCTAAAATTACAAGACGCCTGAAACGCAACTGGTCTAAAACAGAGTTAGCCTAAAATACATGTCGTCTAAAACGCAACTGGTCTAAAATGGAGGTACATTTTAGCATACTCGTATCATTAAAAAAATATGAGAAATAGCTGTTAGTAGTTTATGTATTTTATTACCTTAAAACTATGTTCATAAAAACATGGTAAATTCTTAACAAACTCTTTAGTAAACTAATAAACTAAAAATGCTCCCTGTTTAACTGAAAATGTTCCTTACTTAAAACAAATCTTTGTACTAGTCATTCACTATTGTTTATATTTTTTATTTTTATTTTTATTTTTTGCTTCCGTTATTTTCTTTAGACAATCGAATGGTGTAATCTTTCCAAAGCAGTCAATAACTTCGAGTACTCAGCATTGAATTTTTTATTTCCCGTTTTTTTATTATTGACATTAAAAACATTCTACGTCACCATTATATCTTGTATTTTCACCTCTCGTAGTAATTTCTCCAAAATTTAATAAACGTGGGCTTTGAGGGCACTCGGCTATTTAATCTACGATGCCATGCTTCGACACTGTTTGTCGTGCGATGCTTTTCGTGAATACTGCTAATCGTTGGCAAAGACAGCCATTGTCTGTTCACTTAAGAATGGAATTTTTGCATATCTTCTGTGTCAGGTGCACTTTGCAAAATGTTAATCCAGGCACCGGATATGTAGGTAGTAGGAAGCAACTGTAAATTTGCAGTCAATCTTACAGTTTGTCGCCCTTCATAGGTATTTAAGGATTTTTCTTAAAATAAATACATAGATATATAAAATGAATAACCAAATTTCACGTTGTGAAGCCGCAGGTGGAAGCTTTTATAGGTTTGCTAGTAAAAAAGAGTAATAATTACATATCCAACAAGAAATATCCGTCCTCTTTTCAAAACCTAAATTTAAAAAAGTGTTTCTTTTTGTCTCACCTGTCCCGATGTTTTTTGTCTCCTTACAAATAAACAAAGAATAAGGTCAGAATAGTTATTCCGTGTATTGTCTCCTTTACTCTAATTTGAAATGCCGTTTACATGACAGGAACAAAACACGAAATAACTATTCGGACCTTATTCTTTGTTTATTTGTAAGGCGGTTAGTCAATTGTAGAGATTCGTAGGGAAAACTTTGTTCTACTCTAGTTGATTTATATTATTGTTCTAGCTTAGGATACAATATGCGAAGGGGAAGTTTTATGTTTGTTTTATTGGTACATGTTAGCTATTTCCTCACGAGAGTAGGAGATAATTCGAAAAATAATAATTAAGTGACGTTTTCGAAAACATCTTCATCGAAGTTGTTAAACAATAATTTGTGGCTTTATAATAATTTACTCTTCAATAAAACTAAAATTGATTCTTGAAATTGAATTCATGAAGTGGATACACAAAGTCACATTAAAAAACGGGAACTAAAAGTAGAAACTAAAAATTACAACCTCAGTGTAACATAAAGTATGTGTCGAGATAATCAAAGGTCTCCGTCCGAATCTGTTTTTTTTTTTGAGTTTTTTTTTGTTGCAACCAAGGTCACAACACTGATACTCTGCCGAAACTTGTAGAGAAAACGCGCAACGTACCTAACGTTTAAAATTTTCCTAATAATAACGAACTGCCTAGTACTAAAATCCTTTTAGAGAGTAACTACGTTTTGCAACGAAGATTAATGTTAATTAACATTGTATAAGGCGACGCACCCGCTAAACAATTAATCTAATACGGAGCGATTGCGCTCCGTACCATAAGAAAAACCCATGTTTTTTTTCCTTCCAATTAAAACTACAATTTAAAAAAAATGAACTAGCATATTGAAGTGTGTGTTAAGACTAATCTACTAAGAAAATTTAGATGGTTAAATCGGTCTGGTTTGCTTGTAAAATGCAAATCTATGTTTTAAAAGAGGTTACTTTGATATTTTTTTCTCTGTTATAAAAGTTAACAAATCGTGTTTCTGCAACTAGCAAAATGAAGTCAATTAAATGAAAAATCATGTCATCAAATATCACTTTCATATGTTTTGTAATAGTTGGGAAAAATCAAGATCCCCGCCACGTAAATTTCGCCTTAAACGCAAAATCATCACCTGCTCCTTGAGATTATTAAGTGGTAGTTAGGAAGCGGAAAATTCACACATCTGTGTTCCGCTTTATCGAGCAGAAACTGGGTTAACCCTTATTATAGTTTCGCTATTTTAAACGATGAACTGGGTGCCTAGAGCGAGTTTTATAGGATATTCGGTCAAAGTAAAAGTTGAAGTCAAATCATTTATTTAACATAAGTTTTTATTTTTTATTTTTTTTAAATGGCCTACCAACAGTTTTTGTACTAATAAATTCACTATAATACATAAAATAAAAGTAACAACAGGTAAATACAAAAAAACTAATCAAAAGTAGACACCACATGACAAATAAAAATAATAGTAACTTATTTACTAACTAAGTAATAAAATGAAACTATATCTCTAACTTTTTTTTGTAACTTAATAATAACAGTTTTTTCTTGGCCACACAAAATGTACGCTTAATCCTCCGTATAGCATTCACATGCGTTGACGTCAAAACTTTAAAAAAAATCATCAATAATAAAAACTATAATTTAGACTAAACTGAACTACTGAATCTAACTACTACTGCCTCCTGGTGCTAAAAGAGGAGAGTCAAAATTTTGCTGTTTTTGTTAACGATTGTCAAATAAAACTCGCTCAAGTCACCCAGAGATGATTTAAGGTCTATTCAAACCTGAGCGGTATTCGCTTCCGCTGTGGGTAGGGAAAACCGAGTGGGTATGCAGTAATATTACTGTTCATACCAAAGTGACTTTCGCTATACTTCTTACCGCGCGGTATTCGAGTTTCACTCAAGAATGTAAAAAATTTTCGCCAGTTAGTCATTTCTATAACTAACTATAATACCTAAGCGAAACTCGCGCGGTATGCACTTCTACCCAAAGCGGCAGCGAATACCGCTCAGTTCGCTTTAGCCGCGGAACTTGATACTAAATACCTGAGCGAAACCCGCGCGGTATATACCTTTACCCACAGCGGCAGCGAATACCGCTCAGGTTTGAATAGGCCTTTACACTCATGACTTTGAGCGATATCGATAACTAGTGCTTTTTTATTCTTCGATGCTGTTAAAAATGTAGGAAGTTGCAGACTAGATGTTTTTGTAATTGTTCAACACCTGGAAGATATTGCCTTTTTAGCGAAAAGGCCGCCATTTGTAAGTACAAAGAGGAAAATACAAGAAGAAGTCTTCTTGTATTTTCTGCTTTATGTCTTTTGTATGGTGTAAAATAAAGTGTATTTTAATCTTTAATCTCTAATCATATTTACCTGATTAGTTTTGTCATAATGTTCATGTTGAATATTCCTTGAAAACCAAGAGTCTAATCAAATCCGGTCCAAGTGTTTAGCAAAATATATGGAATACTTACTTGCATTTAAAATCTTTGCAACACAACTTGAAATACAGTCAAAGTTTTGCAATTACATCTTCCGAACTGTAGTCATATTTTATGCTTTAATAAGCATAAAATATGACTTAATATTAATATTTTATGCTTTAATAAGCATAAAATATGACAGACACTGCGCTTGGGCTTGCTTTTCGTAAAAGTTGTCTGTAAAACATTTTTCCTTTTGAAATATCAGAATCAGCTAACCTAAACACAAATGTTGAAAAAAAATCCGCGAGCAGGATTTGAACCTGCACCCTTCTGACATACCTGCCCCCCAACCGCCTAACCGATCGCTTTGACTACGCGTATAGTTTATGGCGTCATCTTGCCAAGCCAAAGCTAAAGGCTATAGCTTTCGATATTGCTTTCTGCTGCTGATAGGCGACACGAAACGACAAGATGACGTCATAAACCACACACGATGTCAAAGCGATCGGTTAGGCGGTCGGGCCCCTGGTCAGGTGCTCTCCCAATTGAGCTATTGTGCTTCTAACCAGCCCTCCGAAATTATTCAACACTATTTACTTTTTTACCCGACTGCGTCAGAAGGAAGGTTATGTTTTTACTTAAACAAAACAACAACAAATAGCTAACATAAAATAAGGATTTGTGAGAACTTCATACATAGATTAGTTAATTATTTTTAATTCTGTTCTAGCTCATTAAATACATAAATAAAATAAAATAATAAATAGTCAGATATAACAAAACTGGTAAAGTATTTAAATAAAATATAAATAATATATTTTATTTAAATATAATTAAGGTTAATAGGTTATTATAAGAATTATAAATAATTATTTTCTTATTCAGAATAGATATCTCTAATCATGGTGAGATTTAGGGTTTTAGCAATGTTAGTCTGCGAGTAAAATGGATGTGTTTTGCAAACGGTCATCTGACCGTCTTTCTGTCTAGAAAGACATACAAACGCTCATGACGAAACCTGATAGGTTCCCTACGGATCCCTAAAAAGCGGTTGTAATAAAAAAAGGTTTTAATGTGTACTGTTGGAACTTTTTGATGTGTTTCACAACGTCATGAATATTTTATGCACATAATGTTATGTAGATATAGTAACCTATTCGAACGTGAGTTACCCCTTTGAAGTGATGCGTTTAGAGCGAGGTTACTGTCGCAGCGAGGTACCTTTTAACGGTTTATTTTTACATGGCGACGATAAAAGGCCAGTTAGAAAGTATTTTTAAACATTTTTTTTTACACTCATGAGTTTATGATACCAGTTCTTTTTGGTTTAAAACAGTATTACGAGTAGGTAAGTACTTGCGCGCACTATTTTGTCGAATTGCAGCTTACAAGTTAAACAACTTCTCATTTTATTATTATTTTATAACCAATTTTTTTATTTATTATTAACTTAAGCATATGAAGACATATACACATTAACAGCCGAGTTAAAAATGTGTGTCTACATGTGTTTTATAAAGAACCTTATCTAAATAAATATGTTTTAATTGTATTTCTGTAAGTATATATTGTGCGTTAAAGGATATTTTATTGTTATCACCTCCAGCTTGTCATCATTGCACCTACCATGTCATCTCTGCTGCACCAACCTATGACTCACTGGTAGAGAATGCCTCAGGCATTAAATCCGCTAAGTAATTCATGTTGCAAAAGTTTTAAATAAATAATATTTACGTATGATTTGATTAAACCCTATAGGTACATTTTGTTTACTTAAACTTACGCCAACACTATACACTGTAATAAAACGCTATACAAAAAACAGAGCCACATAGCCACACTGCCAGTAAAAATGTACAGTTAGTTTATTTTGTATGTTTCGAAACGCAACCAATTAAGAACTGACTGTTGACTGTAACAATGCAAGGGACTTATTACTATATGACCTACCACACCTACCACATAGCCTTCCTTTGACCACAGACCCTGTAAAGTTTTCAAAATGTCGATTAAATGGTCTTCTAAAATAAACGCCAAATGCTCAGTGGCGGTAGCCAAAGTAACATTAAGAAAACGATAGCGAAGTTCGAAAGGAATAAAATGTATGGGATTGACATAAAATCGACCACGTGATTTAGCGCGGCATAAGTCAATCCCATACATTTTATTGTTTTCGAAATTCGGTATCGTTTTCTTAATGTTATTTTGGCTATAGATCTCTTTAGTGTATAGTTTCAAGCTTTTTACCGAGTTGATATTGGTTTTATTTGGTTTTGTTATTTATTACCTTATGTGTAAATCGTAAAATGTAACTCATAAGCGCATTTTTATTAAAAACAAAACTTTCTATTTAATATGTATAGGAAAATGCGCGCATAAACGTTTCCAATGCCCTACTTTTCTTTAAAAGAGCACATAAATATCAAGTATAATAAATAAATACGTAACAACGAGTGAGTCGAAAATAAACATTGCCGTGTGATTATGAAACTGATTTGCCGATAAACCTTAGCTGTTATAAAAAGCGGGTGTTAACACCATTATTGGCTAAACCAGAAATGGGTCATAAATAAACAATACTGGAAAACAGATGGATGTTCACTGAAAGCTTCGTTTCATATTGCACTGACGGACTGTTTTCTTTTAACATAGTAAACTACTATTTGGGTAAAATTAATTTTATAATTTTTCGCGGTGGGATACTGCCTAGAACATGCCATAATGAATAACCTTCCAGGACTTGGCTGTTCACATGACTGAACGTCTAAATGATTACATGTGTGCCAAATAAATAATATAAGAGTCAAAATGCATAACAGACATTTAGTAGGTACGATTGTTAAGAAGAACGACTGTTAAATGTATTACTAGTTAGATAGTTCATTTGTCAGAACGAGTTAGTATCAAAATGTACTAATGTTACAAAGAGCAAATAACACCTTTTACGAGTTTCGTAAATAGTGTTCTTTTATATTTCAATGTGTAGTATTTGTGTAAACAATGTTAACAATAATATTTTAATAAAATGTAATTATTATCTCTCACATAGGAATCCTCAAGTCTAGGCGAAACAATCGGTCCTCTGTTCTTTGAACAACTCTTTTTTAAATATTTTCATCCACAAGGAACGTATTTGACCTCTATCGAACTTGAAAATATTAGGCCGTAAGCATGCTTTACTTGGAATACCGAACTATTGAGGAACTAGCTATTCTTATTCCGAATACAACAACTAATAAAATTGTTATGACGACACACTGCTAAGCTAACAACCCAACTAAGTGAAATAATATATAACCTTGCTTTGGAACCGAATTCAAGATATCTGGACTGATGAGACCCGTGTGATTTAAACACTAGACCAGTAGGCCGATTCTACTAAATAACTGCAACTACACTGCAGCGTCGCATGTGTCAAAATGAGCAAATTTTGACGTTTCGGTATTCTGTTATGCAGCGCTGCTGCCGTAGTGTTGCAGGGACGGAGAAGTAACGCAAATAGGTATTCCACTAACAAAACTGCACTACACCTGCACGTTTACTGCAAAATAATCGTATTCCATTAAAATATTTTGACATTTGTGTAGTAATGACAGCAGTATTGTGTGCAGTTTTTGTGCAGGTTTATTGAAGTAGATCGTGAGCAACTTTTGCACAGCGTATTAAAAGCATTTTACGTATTTAGCGTATTGTAACATTAGTTTTTTTAGTTTTATTGCATGATTCGTGCAGCTGTAGTGTAGTAGTCGTGCAGTTGTAGTGTAGTTGTGGTGCAGAGAATTTTAATAGAATACGTCTATTTCCACGGCACTACTCATACACGCGGCAAATGACAGGCGTAAACGTGCAGTTGCAGTTTTCTAATAGAATTGACCTCTTGGGGTTCCCAAAGTTGTCTGGGATACGACCCATCAAATACAAGTTTACAAACTCGGGACGCACCTCTAGGAAATTTAACCGTTGCCAATATGAATAAAGGACTTTTCAAATAACAAACAAAGTTTTCAAATAAAAACACACCAATCGCCCGGCCGTTGGATCGGTCGGTTGGTGTGTCGTTCTACAGGCAGGGCCCACTCAATATTCGCTCGCGACCCATAGTTAGGGAAACCCTGCACTAGGCATCAGAGAACGGTCACATGTCCTACTTAAATGACACTTTTTGTGGAGTACCTAATTATTATTCTGTGTATATATTGTGTATATTCTGTGTTTATGTCACACAGTTAAACTGTAATAACAGTTTAATGCTGCATCGTATAATTGAGCAAAGCCTCTTGAAGAATAAAATAAGTAATAAAGTATTCAGTAGTCATGTCGTAAAACTGGTATATCCTTCGCTATTGAGATGTTATTTCAAAGTAATCTCAACTCAACTTGTCGCCGCTTTAGACACCGACTTGTGTGGTGGTGTTCTGGAGTTTTGGTTAGATGGTGAGTGAATTTAAAAGCATCATTAGCCTTTATACATCCCACTGTTGGATTTAGACGTACCCACTAGAATTACTAGATTTGTAGAACAATAAAATAATACAAAAAAATTACAAAGCTTTCAATAGGGTTTGATTACTCCTAATTAGTTTGGTGGCCTGTTGCCAACATTCTAGTTGAATCGGTACCAGGTTCAGCTGTAATTCCATGAAAATACCTACATCACATCTGGGGGCTTATGCCAGTTTCATTCGCCATTCGATCATGTTAATGAAAACGAAAATATGTAGTATGGCATTGAAACAGCGATCGCATCCTGGTAAAAAAGAGGAGAGTTAAAATTTTGCCATACAAATTTCCCGTTTTCGTTAACTTGAATTGCGAATTAAAGTAGCTCTAGGCACCTTGACCTTCCATGCTGGCCCAATGTGGTTTTCGGCTCTAACAACTGACATCTTAGCAGCATCGAACTTCACCTGGATTTATGATAAGTTAATTAATTAATTAAACAAAAAAACAATTCAAAACGTCATCGGTAGCTACCGGTATCGGTAGCCACCACTCAGGTCTACCACACATATTGCGTTCTAAGTGGGTTAAGAGGACTGTTATTAATGTGTTGATAGAGTATTAACAATGATCTTTAAAAAAAAGCTTCTGCCATATACTAGCACATGTTTGTACATAAATACTTCCTTGTGAACATAAGCCCGTAATCGATGGTGTAACAATAGAAGCTACACACAACCATACACGCTACGGCATTAATTCCCACATTTAAGAAGCACACGGATGTTCCCCTGTCGCTTGCGTCATGTTGGAAACAAACCTACTTCAGTTTCCGTTCGGCAGCTTTGAGCTATTTGTGTTCAGCGGTTGATTGGAAAAGTATCAGCCGTCAACTGGTAGCGCGAATATGGGTCGACTTTCTTTGTTATGAAGAATTGCTTTTTTACTTATAATTTTTAATGAAAGTTGGACTCTCCATATTTCCTGTACCTACTGTTACATTAAGAAGGTGCTACTTAAACTTATCTCGTTGCGTTGTGTATGGTCGGTTCCCCAGCCAGGACACTAAATTTATAAGTGGAGTTTTATGTCTTTTTAGCTGACAGCAGTTGTCTTAATCTTATCTGATCGCCCCCAGACCTTCTTTTGATTGGAAAAGTGAGCATCAAGTCTTAGAAAAGCGAGCCACATCGAGCAATATTTTTTCCTATGGATGTCTGTGTGCTAACACACACACACTTCTATCTTACGTAACGTCCTGATAACCTCATAAATTCTATGAAATGGATGTCAATTGTCAGTTCAATTAAATTTTCGGACGTTGTGGCGCTGTGTCAAATTCCATGCCATATCCTACTAATATTATAAACGCGAAAGTTTGTAAGTATGGAAGGATGTTTGTTACTCTTTCACGTAAAAACTACTGAATGGATTTGGATGAAATTCGGCATACAGATAGTTTATAATCTGGATTAACACATAGGATAGTTTTTATCCCGATATTCCCATAAGGACGGGAACCACGCGGGTGAAACCGCAAGCGGCCGCTAGTTCCTTTAGAATTTGTATGGCGTTGAAGCAGCGCCTCTTGGTAACAAGGGTGGAGTTTTTTGTTGTTATTAAATTTGTTATTAAAAAAATTTTGCCAAACTCGTAAATTCGCGTTTTTGTTAACGTGTTCGAAAACTCGCACGTCGCAAATCGCTTGTGCTTGCAGCTGAGATTTAGATCTTAGTGAATTACAAACGTTTACTATAGAGGCGTACCTTTTTAATACTCGACGTTTCGGTCGAGTGGCTCCTTCCGCGGTTTGAGCAAAATCTCGTTAAACATTTCATTTATAACGAAACGCGCAAGCTTAAAAATGAATATAACAAAAAACGTGTTGGGGAGTACTAATCGTATTCCTAAATATAAAAATCTAACACATTTTCGTTGTAAAAAGAGAACATACATATACTATCTAAAATTAGTCTATTAATTATAATGAATAAGTACGTTCTAATCCAGTTGTTTACTATACGATGGCCTGTATGGCTTCACTGAAATACGCCTCACCACCGCCTAACACTGTTTTTTTATGGTTGGCCTACTTTGCGTGTATTGTTTTCGTATTAACGTTCAATAGTTTGAGCTTCACATAAACGTCTGCAATAAAATAATGTTAGAATGGATTTAATTTAAGTACCTCTTGCAGCAACCTGTATTACCTACATGAAAACAAAAAATATATTTGCGTCATATTATTTTAATTGAGTTTCTATAGTCTAATTATTTTTGAAAACAATCAAGTCTGTGTAGTATAATGAAACGAAAATTTGTGTGGCAATATTTTAACTTATCTCGTTTCTTGTTTTCGTTAAAAGTGGTATTGAAACATCGTAATAGACACTCAAAGTTCTTTTTCCAGAACACTAAAAATCTAAAAAATTGTTTAAGAGATAAAAGTTCTACAACGTTAGTCGGAACGGGGGTACTAAGCCGAAAGGAGGGTAAAATATACATGATAGTGAATAACTTTTGTCTAAGAACTTTTCCTTAGAAATGGATAATTTTAGATTAATAGCTTTTAAGATTTAAAAAAAAATTATGCTGTGGTAGCCCTGGCAGTTACAAAAAAAAAACAACTTAAAATGTAATATTATTGGATACATTAGTCCAATTAAGAAGAGAAAACTCGACTCTTTACAATGCCCGTACATTGACATTAGAGGTAAACCTATTTGCTGAGAACCTACGTCAAAACCGTAGCCTACTAGATTTTTGTAGACCAACCAAATGTAAAAAATAAAAAAAAACAATAAAAAAGTAAAAAAAAAGAAAAAGTTAATAAAATTAAAAATAAATTACTAAAAGACTTCTTAGCGGAAAAGTGAAGAGTCATGTCTGCGGTTTTGTTTTATTTTTTAAAATTTGTGTTATGTCGAATATTAATGTGAAATAATGGTGGATTATTAACCGTTAAGTGTTCGTGAGTGTGCATGAGTGTTGGCAAATGAAACAAAACAGTGCAACAGCACTTTTCAAATTCTCTCAAGAAGTCTGCCGCATGAGGACTTAGTAAAGCCCCACACCTTTACTGAGCTACCTACTCGAGGGGTTGGGGGTATATCATTTCTCACTTTCATTTCTATTATCATTCATCATCATCATACAGGAAATATTGTCTATTTATGTATTACTTGTAAGAAAAATTACTTTGACACTGGCTAAATGTGCTAATCGCACAAAGCCATCAACTAAAAAAGAAATTAATAAAAGTTATCTATCATGTATACTTTAGCCTCCTTTCAGCTTAGTACCCCCGCGGCCCCGTTCCGTTGATAACTAAATGTAATTTTTGTGAAAAAAATATTACATTTAGGTGTAGAATGTATATGCCGTGTGAGCCATGTGTCCGTTTGTATATTTATTTCTCTATGTAGGTACATAACTTATATTTATTTTTAGTTTAAATTTGCGTGACCCTTCAGCTTTCTTCGAATCAGCTCTTTAGTCGACACGCAACACAGTAGTAGAAAGAAGGGAGGCACTCGAGAGAACGCTTCAAGCTAAAAGCCAAGAGCTCCCGCCACAAGTGCTAAATCGTAGCAAAGGAACAAAACACTTTTTGAGAGCCAGTTAAATTCTTTGTGTGAGTCAATCACTTTAATTTCGTTTCTAAAAGTGTGCAATTTTTTTGTTTGAGTGTACGATCAACGCCATTGTAATACAGGAAAATAGATATTAACCGGCCCTAATGAATGTCCACATTCAAAATTCTATAACGGAGAAGCATTGCCTTCATCTCATTCGCTGGTAAGTGACAATAAGGCATCCTCTGACATACCGGGTCAGGTGCAGCACTATCAATTATTATACTATAGTGACTCATTTTGTTCGCATCAAAACTTGCGTAAAATTATACCCTATAAAATCTATTTATAAATACGATAGATATGATTTCGAACAATTGTTCTTCATGAAAATAAATTAAATTAAGCTTTTTTGTTTTTTCATTATTTATCCACCTCTATTGTTTTAAATTACACATAACATAACACCTGTCACTAGTCACCATACAATTACTGATATCTCTCGAAAAACAACATTACACAAGAAGACATACATTTTTGTCTTAAACGTACTCGTATTGTAAGCTCCAAAACAGCAAAGGAACTAACGTTCGTTTAGTACCGAACTAGAGCTGTCCTACCTAATCAAGATCAAGTTTCGTGCAGGCTCGACGAATGCCACTGCCAGTTTGATTTATATCATAAACAGTCGCGAATACAGCTATATTATGTTTCATGTGCGAGTGAATGCCCCGGTGTTGAATCGATGCGTTGTCTTGCCCTATTTCTTGTTAGCTGTCAGTTAACTTGAAAGAGCGACTACTATTTATTTAGAGTAAATTATTAGCGGAATTTTAAATATTTTTTGTTGCCTTTTTGTGTACCTTTCTGAGTTTTTTTGGCAAGTGAATTACATGCACCATGATCAAGGGTAAAATATTGAAAGGACAATAGTTTTTAAAACTATTTGTATTTATTTAGTTTTGTTTATGAGACCCGCTTAACCGACATTGACAATAGATATTATCTACGCGATGAATGTTTTACAATAAGCCTTATTGCCATTACCCTTATTGAATACTAGCTTTCCCGGCGGACTTCGTACCGCCTTGACCGTTTCTATGACAACAAAACAAACAAATCGTATTTGTATTTATTTATCATCATTAAGCATTTTTTTTCTAGTAATAAATATGGCATATGTTACTCAGCGCTAATGTATAGTTTTTTTTATCGGTCCAGTAGTTTTGAAGTTATTCTTTACAAACAAAAATATAAAGCTTTCCTCTTTATAATATTAGTATAGATGAGTAATGGCGCACACAGCTTTCGTCGCCAAAAAATAACATAGATTTTTCTTTTTGTTTTAGTTGATGGCTTCGTGTGATTAGCTCATTTAGCCAGTGTCAAAGTAATTTTTCTTACAAGTAATACATAAATAAACAATATTTCCTTCCTGTATGATAACGATGAATGATAATGATGAATGATAATAGAAATGAGAAGTGAGAAATGATATACCCCCCAACCCCTAGAGTATCTCAGTAAAGATGTGGGGCTTTACTAAGTCCTCACGCGAGCTTCTTGAGAGAATTTGAAAAGTGATGTTGGACAGTTTTATTTTATTGCCAACACTCATGCACACTCACGAACACTTAACGGTTAATAATCTACCATCATTTCACATTAATATTCGACTTAACACAAATTTTAGAAAATCAAACAAAACCGCAGACATGACTCTTCACTTTCCCGCCAAGAACATAACATAAGTAGATTATCATTGAATTGTTTACGGGATGACAGCCGAAGCAGGTGATCTGTATTCTATTGATGCTAAAGGCTAAAATCAGTTGCTGACTCCTATTTTCAATGATTATAGGGATAAAATCGTTCACGGTTGCCACTACCCTACTATATTAGTATGTAGGTAAATCTAGTCAAAGAAGAACAACAAGTTTAGTTTAACAAAATGAGGCTAACAAATCAAAGTAACCACATCACACTAATATTATAAATGCGAAAGTTTGTGTGTATGTCTGTATATTTGTTCCTTCTTCACGCTGCAACGGATGGATGGATTTAGATGAAATTCGGCATACAGATAGTTTATAACCTTATAACCTTTTTATCCCCATATTCCCACGGGATTCACACTAAAATATACTAAAAACGACAATTTAATTTTTTAATACAAAATGATTTGTTTGTTTTGTTGTCATGGAAACCAAAGAGAATTTAATCACTTGATGGAAACTGTCAAAGCGGTACGAAGCCCGCCGGATCCACTAGTACTTACATAAAAATTATTACCTACTTATAAAGGGTCACGAGGAAACAGGATAAAATCAAAATTAAATGATGTTTAAAAATTAAAAGTAAAAAAAATAATATTATGATTATTTTCGATTAGGTGTGATTATCATCTACGGCCTCGCAGATGTTTTTATTATGATTCCACCTGATGTAAAGTAGATAAGGCCGGAAGTGTAAGCGCTTTTCACCCAGAATCCTCACCTAATGAGGAACCAAGCTTGTTATCTTTAACAGTAGGAAAACAACTATGCTATTAACACTGATGTTATGGCGACATAAGTAAGTATTAAGATAAGACGGTGGTAGCTTGCACATTTTTAAAACAAGCCAACTACCAACCTCGTGGACCTCTGTGTTTCAGAGCGGTGGTCTTAACCACAGACCAAAGAGGCGGTGTTCACTGTGTTTTTTTGTTTGTCGCCATCTTCTTGTTAAATAATACATTTCATATTTTTTTATATCTATTTACATGAATGTTTTGTGTTCTTTTATTTAACACTACCTTTTACAACACACTTATTTATACACATTTTTTACACTTACATATTTTACTTTAGTTCCTATGGTTTGCACCTTCAATAACAGCCTCCATGCATTCAATAAGTGCATGTCTATACTTTTTCCTGTTTATTAACGTACCTACTTATTGTATTTATCTTCACGAGACCATCTATTTTCTGTTCTATTTCGTATTTCGATATTGCGTTTATTGGGTAATCTAACATTAGGCGTTGCATGATCTCGTTGGAGTCAGTGCAGCATTCACACTCACACAGCGGCTTCACCGATCCGATCCGAACCCTTCGGAGAATCTAGTAGGGCACGGGGACACTCACTTTTGTGTGTGATGCCGTTCCCTCTAGAAAACCTCCGAAGGTGACTTGTTTCACACGGCTCGAGGTACCCTTTAAGTACCTCGCCGCCCCCAAAAAAAAGACCGGTGAAGCTGAAAATGCCGTTTGAGGCAATTAGCAATCTCTCTCAAAAAAAACAGCGCGGCTTCACTGTTACCGTTTCAAAACTAACACTCTATCGCAATTTAATCGAGGTGGCCTCTCCTTTTCCCAGCTGTAGCGGGAATTAATTCCGAGTTCGCGGGATTGCGGAAAGACTGAATGCGCAACGCTTTTTGTTGAGTGAAACGTATACTATTATGAGCGGGAGAAACGGTAGGTACACTTACTGGCCGTTTTATGTGGCTCAACTCGTACTGGTTGGAACATTGTCACAGATAAATTGAGAGTAAAAAGAAATTCAAGACAGACTGTGTTTGTAAAGATATTGATCATATAAAAAGTAGTATACCTATATTTAGGTAGATACAGGTTGATGTGTAATATAAAAGTATTAGTTAAAAAGCTCATGATTTGGTATTTCTTGTGCCTTTTTTCTATTATTTTGTGGTGCTTAACCAAACTCAATGTGCATTACTGTACATTGAGCAAACATGTTATGTAAACAATCAAACTAAGTGAGACCTTCTTTAGGTAAACATTGCATGCAATATGATATTAAAAAGCCCCTTAGGTATATCTTAAGAGAGTTTACGCCGCACACTAGCGCCACTAATGAAAAAAAACACATATCTAGTAATTAGAGATAGAAAATCAAATTATGCTCAACAAACTATCTGAATGAAGTAATTTAGCATTTATACGTCACCTAATGAACACCTGACATGTTATGGTTTAGTTAAATATGGCGTTATAGTTAAAAGTGGCCGTAACGTCTTAGAGCTTTAGCTCAAAGTCTGTTGAGAAAATATAACAGTTTGTGGTAATCTGATGCGCAGGCGTGTCGTACTAAGGAGTTTTGTGATTGACCTAGTCAAGCGGTTGTTTGCCCTGGTATAATCATTTGATATTTTATACAAAACAAAACAAAATAAAAAAAATAACGCTAGTATATTCTAAAAAAATATATTTTTCTAAAGTTTACGCGAACACTTAATACACATTGTAATGAACCTACTTTTACGGCTCTACTCGCGTTTATCCTGACGTTTGTTTGACAAAATAAACGCGAGCTGATCCGTAAAAGTGGTTTCATTTCTTAAAAACTACAAGATAAAATTTTACAAGAAGCTCGAGTGGGCAACGACCTTCCTGGGACTGATTTTTTTTTTTTTAACTATAAAATTTTATTTTGTAAGTATACATACAAAGGTAACCGACATAGCCCGAAGAGTTGCTAAGCTCTAATAATAATGGCAGTGGGCAGGGCACATTGCTCGCAGGACTGATGGCCGCTGGGGCGGGATAGTCCTGGATTGGCGACCGACCGCGTACCGGAAAGAGCGGTGTGGGCAGGCCTCCAACAAGTTGGACCGACGATCTGGTGAAGGTCTCGGGAAGCCGCTGGATGCGAGCAGCACAAAACCGGTCGTTGTGGAGATCCTTGGGTGAGGCCTTTGTCCAGCAGTGGACGTCTTTTGGCTGAGATGATGATGATGATACATAGCATTGTAAATGTAAAATTCAAAATAATATTATGTGTTGTGCTCGCGTAAACTTAGAGGACAATATAGAGTACCTTACGCACATACACATTGGCAAATAAAGTAGGTCAGGGACATTGCGAACTTGTACACACGGCGGCAGATCAACCTACCCAAAACTGTCAAATTTCTATAATCAATTTTGAACTTTATGTTTTGGTTATAAGGATCAATATTCATTGGAGTAATTTGACAGATTTGGGTAGGTTGATCTGCCGCCGACTGTACCAATAGTATTGTATGGAACGCCGTACGAGAAAACATTCGCCTGCCGACGCTCGCGCTCCCTTCAAATAAATAGACTACTGAAGGTATGGGGATGTCATCTCGTATTGTATCTACAAGTAAATATAAATAATAACTCGAGGAGATGATATTATGAGATATATTGTCAGCCATATTTATAAAAAGATACAATTTAGATAATAGTAAAGCGTGCAGTACCTACTTGAAAGTGCGACAATTCATTGCAAATATTTTTTCTAAGAACGTTGGATGGATGTTGATGGACTTTGATTAAAATAATAATTAAGGTTCTTTGAATTGACGTCTCGAGAATTATTATTATTATTCAAAGTCAAAGTCAAATATTCTATATTCAAATAAACTTTAGAAAAGTGCTTTTGAATCGTCCATATTTTTTTTACCTACTACCCATTCAGGACGTCTATTTTTTAGCTGTGGAGAAGAATGGGCGCAAGAAACTCTTATATATATTATTATCTTATTAATCGTTAGGAGCTTAACCCTTTCCCTCTTCTATGCAAAAAACATACATTAATATGTATAAGTATATGAGCAACCTAGCACAGGCATTGTCATGCTTAAAAGAAGGCTCTAGCTTGCTTGAAATCCTTTTGTTTTATAACGTAATTATTATTTTTCTATTTAATTTTTAATTTCTTAGGAGTGAACCTGCTAAGCAAGAATCCTTAAACCAGTCAAAAACATGATAAATTATTCTAAGCTTTGTTTACCAACTTGTGTTTAACTACTATTCCTATTAGCCTCATTGTAAAGTCATTGTCTAGAAATACACCGCGTTCCGCAGTTCCATTAGCGATGCAGCCCGTTTGGCAGCGGCAACGCTATTGACATTGATGCGCTTGCGCATCTGTTTATTCAAACAAATGCATCCATTGAATGCCAATCGGATACTGTTTGTAGTTGAACTGGGTAAGTGGAACGACTGCTTTATTGCTTTTTACGAAATAATGACGTGTTAGCCTGTGAATCTTGCAAATTACCTGTAGTTTATTTATTTTTTTAGTACTGTAGTAACTCGTATTGTAGAAAAAGAAAGATTAAATTATAATTTTAATGTAATCTTTCTAATTACTTTCTGTGCTCATTCGTATTTTTGTTTATTGTTAATACTATTATTTTACTCTCTTGTCCACTGACATTAATATATCCAGACTGTGGGAGGGGCCTGAGTGTGAGTTATATTTAACAGTCAATCACGTTAAGGGTGCGCCGACCAATAAATGCCAAAAATGCAGTTACGGTTAAGTAAATATAATTGAAAATACTATCGTATTAAATGAACAAAATATATATTTAGTATCATAGGGAACGTGTTTACAATTTGCCAGAACCATAAATTCATAACACGCTATAGTTTTTTCTACAATATCATTTAAAGTTGGGCAAAAATCTTGAAAACGAGTGGCGGCGTTTAGTAGATTTCTTATAGTTTATCTAAATTATTGTACCTCTGATTTTGTCTAAACAATCATCAATGGATAAACTACAAATTGCTAAACTACATTTTCGATTCATCAAGTGGTTATTTAAATAATTATTTTTTATTAAGCATCTTAAATTCCCCATACAAAATTAGTATGGCCGCGCGGCATCAAATAAATATGGACGACGACATTTCAAATAAAACATATGACACTTGCCAATTACGGACGGCGCACCCTTAACGAAAACGAAAATTTGTATGGCAAAATTTTAACTCTTCTCGAATGTCGCCAGGAGGCGTTGCTTCAATGGCATACTAATTTTTGTTTTCGTAAACGTAATCGAATGAATACGGATAGAAAACCATATTCACACTAGGCACACTGGTGTCCTGTGATTACAGGTAGGTACTCTTTTGAAACCTAGGCACTTTAGGCACCAGTTTCTCACAAACATGATTAAACCGTGAAATAAGTAGCCTAGCGCTTGATAATTTACGTGGCGGGGATCTTGATTTTTCTCAACAATTACAAAACATATGAAAGTGATATTTGATGACATGATTTTTCATTTAATTGACTTCATTTTGTTAGTTGCAGAAACACGATTGTTCAACTTTTATAACAGAGAAAAAATATCAAAGTAACCTCTTTTAAAACATAGATTCACATTTTACAGGCTAACCAGACCGATTTAAGCATCAAAATTTTCTTAGTAGATTAGTCTTAACACACACTTTAAAAAAGTAGTTCATTTTTTTTAAATAATTTGTCGTTTTAATTTGAAGGAAAAAATACAGTTTTTCTTATGGTACGGGGCGCAAACGCTCGTATCAAAACGTATGAGATTTATTGTTTAGCGATGCGTCGCCTTAAGTCATGTTTGTACAGAAAAAATCAAAAAAAAAATATTTTTATTTAATTATTGTTTATAATGAAATAGCGATCGAAATATGTGATTAACCGTTTTGTGTAAACTTTAATAATATCGTTAGCATTTTGTTTGAAATAAGTAAAATTAAAACTCGATTTTAAAAAAAATTAAGGAGACTTTTACACATTAATTTGATTTAATATTTATCCTGACGTTCGTGACGTGACGTGACGTTGGTTGACGTGTATAAAATAAACGCGAGTAGATCCGTAAAAGTAGTTTCATTTCAATGTGTAGTGTTTCGTGTGAACTTTACAAAACAATTATAAGCATGATTTTGTAAATAAGATTTGGGTTGCGTCCTTAGTAGCCTTTGCTTTTACTTTCTTTTGAATCGATTATTTTGGTTTTCTTTGTCCACGAACCGACCGTTTTTCTTAATAGTAGGTACAGTTCTATCGATATTAGGTAGAATTATGACATAATTATATAGTGTAAGTACAAGTCAGAACGTCAGATTCATAATTTTTACAATTCCAAACCTGTCCAAAGTTATGGAAAATTTAGAGATGTCCCTCTAGATTTTCCATAACTCAACCAAACCAAACAAAATAAATTAAACTTTAAACATTCTTAATGCATCCTTAAAAAGGTGTATTATCATTTAGGTACTACCTTATGTTGTCATTACATTACGTCATTACGTTACGTTTACGTTTACGTTATAACATATAGTCATTGCTTTCAAAACGCGAAAGAATTAATGGGACTGAACGAATAACAAATGTAACCTGCTAGGTTTGGTAATAGGTTCCTAGTGCGTTGAACAATAATATTAATAAACTGAAACATGTCATGTTAAAAATTAATAGGGACGTTAGCTAACTAATAAAATCGTTTAAATTATTTCATCTTCGTGTGCCCATGAACTCCGGATAAAGTTTTAGTACTTACGTTTAGAAATTGAATAATATGCTCATTGTAAACGATTCAAATAACATAAATAAAATATTTATACCTACATATAGTTATTTAATTATAGTTTTTAAAACTCAAATACTTACACTAAAAAAATCTTACCTAGAAAATAAATATGAAAGACAAAATTAATGAAAACTTTTATTGGAGTATATCTAATTTAATAATTACCTATGATAAATACTTTAAGTGAGCGGTCAAATACTTGAAACCTATTTTATTGTCATGGCAGCCTTACCAACATTGATAAAATACTGAAATATAATGTTAATTGTATTTGACTACGCGTCATTCAAGTTTCATGCCATAAACTAACTTTATTTCATAAAAATTACATCATATTCATATGGACACAAGAACTACTAAAACATTTTCTAAATGAATAAATAAATAGTATAGGTTAGAAGTGGGGCTAAATGCTATTTTATTTTAATGTGTAATAAAATAAAAAATTAAAAATCTTATAAAGTTCAATCAACAATACTCAAATAAAAAAATCGTGTGGTAATGAGCTCGCTCGCAGCATTTTAAGCCTGGAAAATCCCTAGTGGTCGCTAGACCATTCAACTTTGTGTATCATATTCCGCACGCGTTCTTTCATAGGTCCCATATATGAGACTCTATTCAATGAGAGGTTATTGCGTCACAACGCCTTACAAAGGCAGCTAATATGAAATATCTACCAATAAGGCTTGCTACCATAGATGTGTACGTAAAAATAGTTAAAAAACGAACTGAATACTTAAATCTTTTAAAAAAAATTCAGAACATTTATATAAGGAAAACAAATGTGAATCGTTCATCATCATCATCGTCATCAGCTCATTTTTTATGTCCATACTGCTGGGGCACGAGCCTTCCCTATCGATGGATAGGGAGAACGGGCCAAAAACTACCACGCGGACCCAGTGTGGATTGGTGGTTGTTAACGACTGCGAATGCAACCGGTACCAAAGGCTTAACGAGCCTTCCGAAGCACGGAGGAGCTCGAGATGAGAAATTTTTGGTCACCCATCCGATGACCGGCCTTTGCGAAAGTTGCTTAACCTCAGCACTCGCAGACCAGGCGCGTTAGCCACTGCGTCATCGAGCTCCTCGTCGAATCGTTATCGTTATCTATCTGGCTGGAAGAGATCTCTTTTGGTGATAAGTCCATCTTTGTTCACCTTTGTTTGTACATTATTTTCTATTTGTGTGTTTTTGTGTAATGAAGAATATATATCGTGTCACAACATGAAATATGTATGAGAATGGCTAGCTACTATATAGATATGTAGGTATGATGTGGCATTTAAAAATAGTTACAAAAACTAACTAAAATTTACTCAACCATTTTTAAAATACAGAATATAAATTATCCTGAATACAAATGCGCATCGTAATTGTTTCACCATGTGTAACTATTTACATCTTCTGTAAGATTAAACCGGAAATAGATGTTGTGCCTGTGTCGTATAAACACATAATGACGCTCATTATAGGTTTCGGTAGTCTTTGGTAGGAGATTCTTATGATAATAATATGGCTTATTTTCGAAAAGCATTTTTTTAACATTACATGTTCTATACAAAGCGGTGTCTGTGATCTTCTTAATTTCTTTAAATATTTGACATTGCCCTCGTATCTTCATAGAAAATATTTACTCTTAAATTTTTCTATCTCTTTACAATACTTTCAAAATGTATGGAGTCCTTTCTGCTAGACCACGACCATAATACATGGGGACATGCAACGTGACGTGTGATATTCCGGATAACCGCGTTAGCTCCGAAAACTCCCTTTCTGCTTTTTGTTTTGCTACCGAAAGAATGTTAAAAGAAAAGTTTCTATCTCTCTCAATCTCCAACATCCAAAAAAGCTTTTGTGCCCTCTATTTATACGGTTATAATAAAACATCGATAGGTTGTTGATAGGCGTGTGGTGTAATCAGCTCACCTTGCTCACCTCAACCACAGTTATATATACTGTGCCTCAACGTTCGGCTGACAAGTGACGCGGGGAGTCTCACCTGACAAGCCTATGTACCTATTTATTAAACGTCAGGACATAACAAAGAGACATAAAGAGAGCTCCGGGACGCAAATGGCTAGACGACATCAAAAGTGGACTGGACTTAGTTATCGCCAGTTAAAACAAAATGATGATGTCATAACAAGTATAGTAGATTGTACAACAAGAGCATAAAACGAGCCATTTTACCCGAGACGTGCTACGTGCATATAGTCACGTCGAGGATAAAATGGGTTTTATAAACGAGATTTACACTCTGCTTTTTACTTCGATTGCAAGGAAATAAAACAAGGATTAAGCATATACAAGAAAATTTAATTAATTTTTATAATGGAATTAAATGACGAATAATTAGCTTCCCGCCACTTTTTTTTTTTTTTTTTCAACTATGTGATGTTCGACTATGGTCTGAGCCGTAATGCCAAGTTATTATAAATATTTGCGTTATATTTTTTTACGTAAATGCAAGCTTATAATCATAAATTTATATTTAGATAGTAATACATATGTCGTTTAAATTAAGATATAACCTAAATCTCATAATATATATCAATTAAATGAAGGTGTATTGTGTATGTGACTGTAAGGCCTAATTGCCTTAGTCTTAAAAGAAGAAATAACTTTATGCACAAGAGCATAAAAACCCATTTTAAGTAGCCTTCTCTCGACATAAAGAACAACTTTACGAGCATGAGAAGTGAAATAACCTTTTTTCCTTTGCAGGTGCGCGTTCGCGAGTTTTACATCGCGATGCAGCGTTGCCCCTACATCCACGAGATGAAGGAGCGGCTGCTTGGCGCACCAGTGGAAGGAGTGGATCCGCGCAACGCGCCAGATAAAACGCGCGACCCCCGCGAGCTGCGTGACCTTCGTGAGCTGCATGACCCTCGTGAGCTGCATGAGCTGCGAAATCACGACAACCAGGTCGGCACCATCGTCAAAGTGAGCCTCACCATCATCTTTTCACCTGCACCCAACAGTTACTGAGTGCGAGTTTTAAACATCGATTAAAGAGCTAAACGGATAGATGCTCAGCTTGAATACGTGAAATTGTGGTTCAATAACTATAAGTCAGTTAGACTACTGACTTGGACCCAAACCTATTAAAAGAATTAGCTTTATAGATGGGTTAACTGGACTGTTAATAGCGCATTAATAATGTTATCGTTTAAAAATCTACCGAGTAAGCGTAAACTAAAATTAGTATGGCTTCGAAACCGCAAAAAGTTACATAAGTTTGTCAATAGGTGGCGCTAGCTACTTCGAGCCCATACTTAATAAACCGTACTCGTTTTTAATAATAAAAAACTCGCACTCAGCAAATTGATCGAAAGAGTTGTACACAGGTACATTTTGAATGAAAGATATTGCACCTTTTAGTACAAGGTTGTTAGAGAAAGGCATTGTTTTTAAATGAATGAGCAAAAGCACTGGGTCCTCAAAGCACTTTTCTTTAGGTGCGTGCTGATCCATTATTATTAATACAAGAGAATTTAATACATTTGATAGGTTATCTGATTTTTAATTACCAGCATCGTCAGTTTGAAGGGCATAAACCTTCTCGCAGAAACAACAGAACATTGGAGATCGGGTCATAACCCGATAACGTTTTAACGACTGTCTTCTTAAGATAACAACATAGTGCTGTGTGTGAGTTGTCTTCAGCATTCGATAACGAAAATGAAAATTTATTTGGTATTGAAGCGAAGCCTGGTGACAAAGTAGGTAAGTTGCAATTTGGTCATACCAATTCTCGTGTTCAAATGATCAAATGTTGAAGAAAACTCAAACTCAGAACTCTGAAGTTAATTCTTCAGTAGTAGAGGATTCCAAGAGAAGTTCATCAAGTGAGTTGAAGGTCAGAAAAAGTATTGTTAGATCTAATATCATCTTGATACAATTTCGTGTTAGCCACTGTAGTGTGAATAGATTTTCTAGTAAAATGGGTGATAATAAAAAACCAATGCAACAACAAACGAGAGCTAACAATAATACCTTTTGAATAGCTTTTTAGTAGGTCATCTTCTTGATTTAGCTAAAGAGTTATTTTTTGTGATAGGTATTCGGCCAGTTAGGGCTCTAAGTAATAAAACGATAGAAGTACTTAAAATTAACTTAGAAGTATCAATGCACATTTCATATGACATCGTAGAGCTTTTTAGTGACTTAGATGTCATAAAATTAGTTTTGTTACAACTTCAAACCTGTCACCATGTGCTTTAAAGCTCTTCTTGCCTTTAAATAGTATCTTTAGACGTATTTCTACTTCTCTGACTGACTCTTTGACCTTTTCATGCATGTAGTTTTTCCTATGATCATTAGAAATTATTGGGTCATTTTCTAAGTTAAATTTCTATAGCAAAGTGTATTTTTGTAGTGAGTAAATAATTATCTTTGAAAGTTTATGTATGACGCCGTAAGTTTAATTAGAAATAGAAATAGTCTTTATTAAACATTAAAGATTACATATACTATTTGACAAGTGAATAAAATAAGGGGTTACAGGAAAACAAGAGTAGGTGCACATGCCAAAAGAATAAAGTTGCCAGTGGTTTCCACACTAGGATGAGCCTGGCTTGTGGCACACCAACGCAAACATGATGCGACATTTTAAGAAAGAAAGTAAACTAAAGAATGAAACAAAAATAAAAAATAATAAAAAAAATTGGTGAACTTAAGACACGTTATCTGAAGTTCGCAGAGTATGGTTTTTGAAAACGATTATTACCGTCATATATATAAAATTCAGGCGTCTTTTATTAGCGTGCTAAATGTTTCTTATAGATCTTCTGCTGTACCTTAAACTGTGGTGTACTTACAAAGTCCATTTCCAGCTGAATTCCGACGGGTACGGTTCGCACACGTCGCCGGCGCGCGCGCCACTCGTCACGGACGAGTGTGATGCGCCGGCGGACGAGACCGACGCCCTCAGCCCCACTGACGTCATCCTGCGGTATCGGACCTGCTGCCAACCCGACGCCACCCCTAAGAATGCCAAGTAAGTAACAATTAAGTCAACTTTATCTTTGCACATTTCGCCTCACGAAGGAGTGCGAAGCGCTGAAAGCCTCAGTCTCCCTCTTCTCCTCTTGCAGCGATAGTTACCTAACCTGCTATCAACCTGACGCAACCCCTAAGTATGCTAAGTGAGTAATAATTTAATCGGCTTTAACTGTAGACTCTTCTTTCCACGAGTTCGATGCGCCGAGACCGACGCTCTTAGCCTCAGCGACGCTATCCTTTAGTACCAGAACTGCTGGAAACCTGATGCTACCCCTAAGAATGCCAAGTAAGTGATAGTGAATTTGTCTAACTTAACACACTTCTCAACACGGATGAGTGCGATGCTCCGGAAGAAAAGACTTAAGTCCTCAGCCTCAGTGACGTCATCCTGCAGTACCGGACTACTGTTGCCGATTCGACAACACCTGTAAATATGTCAAATAAGTATAGTGAAACAGTGATAGCTTTTTGAATGACTTCCCTCGAGTTGGTATGGAACACGACTTTTCACAGTCGAGTACAATGTGCTGAAGGTGTATACCGGACCATGTTCTTTATCTGTCATTATCCTTTTGAATGTCAAGTAAATAGCAATGTTTCATTCTGACTTGATAGTGTTGAATTTCTATTGGGTTTTGGGTATAGGTTGATGTCTCTCCACAGACGGGTACAATGTGTCGGTGGGGCGGATGCCACACTGACGTCATTTTGCTTCACCCCAAGGAGTGAATGGGAATAAGGGTCTATTCTACGAGGTTCCAACAATATCCAAAAGGTTAAATCACAACGCATAGCGGATATAGGACCTAAATTCAAGCTCAGTATGAGAGGAAACTTGACTGTTAAGGAGGTGTGTTATAAATGGCGACCAATCTCAAGAATAATACAATAAAATGCTCTGGTAGCTTGAAGTTAAGATTTTAAGACATTTAGCCTAAACTTACTATGTTCACTTAAAACAAGATTATTTTAAAACAATTTCTGTAGAAAAAAAATTTTGGCGTAGCGCAACTGAATTTAAAAACGCAACAATAACAACGATGATGTTGATGAATCACATTTAACGAAAATGACAATTTGTATTTTTTTAAGCAGCGACTTTCGGGAAAAAAGGTAGACTGAAAATTTTGCAATCCAAATCGCGTTTTCATTAACGTGATTAAGTGATAAATACAAGTACAACTTACGCTAGACAGCCAGGTTCAAAGCATCTGCTATACTCGTATGTATATCAGCTATATACCTCATCACTCTGAATCTGTAACAAAAGTTGTTGTACCGGAAAACATTATTTCCCAATTCTTTGCAACACAACACACGCAAAATTTTAGCAGAAACTTTAAAGGTTTCTAACGCTGAATAAAGAATGCTTTCAAAAATTGAGGGATTGTTCCATAGCAGTTAAAAACAATGAAAACATTCACAAAAAAGCGGCCAAGTGCGAGTCGGACTCGCCCATGAAGGGTTCCGTAGCAGCAAGTAACATAATATTAAAGTTCTTGTAGTTCGTTTATGTTTACGAAATTAAATGTTTTTTTTTATTAAAAAAAATGATGACGGTGGGTCCGAGCTGCTGGTGTGCAGGGCTGCCACGCCGGAGTGATGCGCCTACCATTGGCTTTCCTACAATAGGAACTCGGTAATTAACGACACAACCCTATCGAGTTTGGGCGCGTATGATTCGTCTTGACGAGTACTTTGGTGCTAGATGGTAATCAGGGTCTGATGATGGAGCTGGAAGATGGCCATAGGAACTCGGGAAAATAAGAATGAAATGGATAGAATGAGAAATGTTACAAACAACTAACTAGTAATTACATAACTAATTGATATGTAAAGCTGTTAAAATATAAAATACATACATGCTCATAACAACACATTGTGAGCGTACTACGGACTACATAACGGAAAAACACTGCTACGCGCTACGAACTACGCCGTAGTCAATCTAGCATCAAAAATATCTACTAAAAAGTTAAAATAAAATTAAAAGAAAAAAAACTTTTTAAAAACAAGCTTTTATTACTTGTTAATAAAAAAAGAACTAAAAAGTTAAAAATAATTTAAACCTGATAATAAGAAAATCTTTGCGTTTTTATCACAGACCTAATTTTTTTATAATTAAAAGCGTGTTACATTGTAATTGTAAAAGGAAAATAATAAAGGTGTAATAATCTATATGTTCTTTAATGTTCCATCAAAATGTAACACGCTTTTATTTATAAAAAAAATGGGTCTGTGATAAAAACGCAAAGATTTTCTTATTATCAAGTTTAAATTATTTTTAACTTTTTAGTTCTTTTTTTATTAACAAGTAATAAAAAAAAGCTTGTTTTTAATAAGTTTTTTGACGAAGAAATCATCTCAAAACTCTGAACCGACATTAAGTAAAATAGGGAAGAAAGCTTTAATCAATGCATTTCCATGTCATATGGATGGACAATCGATTAAACGGTTCCATACACGGGCAGAACTAAATAGGGCCATCGTGTGCGCACAAACACGTCAGATTGGATCCTGTTGCTTTTGAATTAAAGCTCGGAATTGATCGGTGAAAGTGCGGCGACATATTTGTGCGTTCAAGAACCGTTCAACCATTGTGGCAAGGGACGTGGACGGTCATCGGAGTAAGAATAGGTCCCGTTAACACAGGAACCAATTTGATTATATGCACGTCATAAAAATACTGTATGGATATGAAAGTAGACAAAGCTTATAAAATTTTAAGGTCGTTGACACGAGGGTTTGTGGGTATTTTTACGAAATAGAGGGACCCACTTTTGTTTTTATATTCCAGAAATTGTTTCTCCTTTTCGTCCGTAAAGCTGAATATTCCCTTATCATAGACAAGTATAAATGCAAAGTATTCCTTTGTACAGTTCTGAACGTAAGTTCGAGAGGCTTGTTTAAAGCAACCTATTATATTTAAGATGACCATCGCGACAGATGAACACCACGCTATTATTTTATTCTTTTTAAACATTGTCCCTGTTCGTGCATCATCGAAAGCGTACTCGTAACAGATAATTTTGATTGGAAATTTATTTGTTAGATGATAAAGTTATAAAAAAATTACTAATTTACATTTTCGGTCTATTGTCTCGAGAGAAATTCCTTAAAGGACATTGCACGTTTTTAAATTTCGATAATGAGCTTCTAATTCATTCTTACCAAAAGAGTGAGGGTATTTTTAATTTCTTGTTTACATTTAAAACGTACAATGCAATAGCGAACGGAGTCAATATATTTTTGTAAAAAACTGATGGTCATAAGCACTCAAACTAATATCTATCGCTTTTCATCGGCTGAATTATCCGATAGATATCAGAAACCTCAGAGAAATCTAGACTGAGATACGTTTCCGACAAAAACGTTGGAGATTGCAATAAACGTTAATATTTATTGAAGCCAGACAACATCAATCCAGTACTCGTTCCACAACTCCCTACAAGGACTCGTCCGACAGACACACATAAAGTTATGTAAGTATGCATTGTCTGCATCAAGGCCAGTTCTTGTTGCCATTATGTCATTGATAACTAAAGCCTGTTATTAATTGGTATTGCTGCAATCACACTAATTAAGTGTTTATTGAGTATCTTTAATAGCTATTAGTGATTCAAAGCGTAAGATTCTTAAGTATTTTTTTAATGACAATGTCTGGTTTATTTATATATGAGACTGCACTTATAATGTAAGTGAGGCTTTGCCTGTTATAGGTGGAGAATAATTTTGCGATAGTGCTTATATAATTATCGTCCATGTCAAGCTCGATTATCGTATTCGTTTTCCTGTCGTCAATGAATGGCTTATCTCCAAACTGGCCTATGTACGCTATTGAAAATAGACTAGGACTCCGTAGTAAATATAATACAAAACACTGACAATATTATGTATATAATTCAAATTACTAAAGAATTAAAATGCTTAATTGCAATATTTTTAAAAATTTTCACCAATAGTTAGAACATTTTTTGGAAAGGAATTTGCTTTTGCTAAAAGCATTATTCATGAAGACTTGGGTCTAGAGAACCGACCCGCAATAAAAGGAGCTATATGGTTTAGTAATCTTATTTACTTCGCTACTCCTAAATTAGAATGTTATGAAACAGCGTCAGAATTTAAAAAAATCGTTTTATTTCTTTTTTTACAATGGAACGTTACGCGCTAAAGCGCAAGATTGCATTGACCATGGAAGTTCTATTAACCGATCTAAAAATAACGGAAATGACCAATGGGACATTGACTCTTTAATCTTGTGGAAGCATCATAATATCAGAGATTGTAGCACCGGCGCCGGCGCCGTCTAATTGCCGTTTGTTGTTCGAAAATAATAATTATCATTTGTAGTCTATAGTTTTAGAAAAGGTTAGTAACAATATAACTAGTTATGTTAGAATCTAGTTTAAAGGTTATTAAAAAAATATATGTTCCCATCATAAAATTAGGTAATACCAAATACCTATTCGATATAACGACAGAAGGACTATGGAAACTATAATAAGTTCAGCTCCACGCGGATGAGTGCCAGGAGGTGGCGCAAGACAGACTGAGGGAGAAGTTCTGATTATCGGAGGCCAAGACTTTTGGGTCGCTGCGCCATCCTAGTTAGTTAGGTACCTAATTAGTTTTTAAAGCCCAGGAACTGACTAGTAGTCTCTGATTCTTATCTGATTATTAAAGAAGAAAGGAGCTGGATTATGAAATAATATGTTATTTAAAAATAGTAGCATCGGTCAATATATCGAAATACATAGTTTGTTTCGTACAAGTAGAAAGCATTTTTTTTTATTAAATTAAAAGGTTCCTTGATTTATATCTGTAGGTGTGTCTACAGAGCACGTTTATGAAATATGCCAAACAAAAGAAGATTATTCGATGACCTCCGTAGCCGAGTGGCTTGAACACCGGACTTTGGACGGCGCTAACTCTGAGGTCCCGGGTTCGATTCCCGGTCGAGTCAATGTCGAAATCGAACTTTTCGATAGTGTCATGTCTGTCATGTCTGGGTGGTTGTGGTACCGTCGTTCTTTATGATTCCCATAAAACGAGTGCTTTAGCTACTTTCCTTGGGATCAGAACAATTTATGTGATATCTAATAATAAGTATTATTGTAAGGCAAAGGTTATTTGTTAAATTCGTGATGATTAGGCCATAGGCTTAACAAGATAAGGCTTTAAAGCGCTCTAAAATATTGACGAAATGTCTCCAATTCTACATTTTAATGTATATGCCGTGCCAGAGCAGTTTGTGCCATGTTGGCAATTTGTTGCTAAGATTCGGATTATTCTTTTGAGGTAGTATGGAGCACTTACTTACATTCGCAGGTAGTATGGAGTATGTCCCTTGTTAAGAAACTTTTTGGTATAAACAAGACGTAAACGGTTGTGCAACTGGTAAGCTAATTAGGACGTGCGTGACTATTTTAACAAAGACTTTGTTGCGACGTCCTACTAATCAATGTCTCAACGTTTGGTTATAGTATAGGTAGCTCGCTGGTAAGTGTGTTTTAACCGAGTGTAAATTAGCAGCAACTTGGGCTAAAAATAATAGGTATGTCAGTGCAAGTGTCACTTGGTTGGTCAACTTTGTTTTTACATATTCACTAAATGTTAACCACCCGACCACCATAATTCAAGTGGCAAAGAGGCATGTCGAAGGGTCACAAATCAATTTCTGCGACTGTCCGTAGTGAGATTTATTGTTTGCACATGTTGTTACATGCCTTAGATTTGAATTATTATTATTCCATCTATGGGTTACTAGTAACTTGCTTGAATTCGAAATAGATCGAAGGTGCAAAACTTCAAATTTTTAAACCATATTTATATTTTTACCGTATTGACGAAGCGTGATAAATAGCCAACCTTTTAATCAAAAATATTTTTTTAAGTTATGACAATTATTCCCTATCTATTGTTGTTTTACATATCTTAAACCGTCGGCCAAAACAACAAGAAGGTACTTATTAAATTATATAAAATCCACTTTTTATTATGCAAAAGTTATAGATTTTTAGCTGGTTCTGTAATTGCATTTCCGTTATTATCAAATTAAATTATCTTGGTGTAAATCCCGGCGCTTGCTAATTAGTTTAAAACCGGACAAAGAAGACCTACATCGTAATACATCGTCGGACTCAGTCAGATACCCTCATAGCCAATGAATTTACAGTTCAAAGACCTCTACTACGCAGTAAACTACTGAAACGGTCGGGCATGCGCTGTACACCAAGTAGATTTGTTTAAAAGTGTAAATACTTTTTGGTGAAACTTCTATATGTAATACGATATTTTTATAATCTGTGCATTCATTATTAGGGCTGTCACGTTATGTCGCCTATGTTGGTGTGATCTTGGGTGAGGCTGCTAGAGCTGGGTCAGTGGGTCGCTAGCGCAGCCTCCGAAAGCTCTCCGGGACAGACGCGCCTTTATCGACCGCATGCCGCCAATTTCAGTAGGGTTGCCAAATATAGCCATAAAATTCACTTCCGGTATGTTTAATAATATTTTCAATGTCATCGCGTTTAACTAATACTTGAATAGGTTTTTTATAGACGTTTTAGTGTTGAAATATCACAAATCAAGAACGTAAGAAAATATTTTACTTATATTGACATTATTAGTACGAGTAGGGCCAAAATTGAGACCTTCAAATCTTTTATCACAACAAATCAGCCTGGTAAGTTGTACATTGACAAACCCTCAGCGTTGCATTCGTATGCATTTGTTTTATATCTCCCCCCGGTTTTGTAACGCTAAAATGACGACCCTCTCGCAATTAAGCGGAATGTAAGGAATAGGGTGTTTTCGGAGGGTCGGTGCCACCCCTACGCGACGCGCAGCATCCCTTACTGCGCAACTCGGCCGCACTCTACCCGGAGATACGGACGGGTCCTAGACTTCTGTAGCTTAACGCCTAGAAACAGTGTACCCTTTGTCCTTAAGGCAGTTGAAACAGTAATGGGAGCCTAAGTATTGTGATGGGGAAGGATAAGCATCATCAGCCCACTGAGGCTGAGGTGAAGGTGGCGACTGTTGATTTGGAGGCGGTCGACAATATGGCGACGCTGCCGGTGGGCCAACACCGGCAGCAGGGCAGCGACATTGCCATCGCGGAGAAACATAACAACGCCAACAAAGAGATGGAGCTCAAATGTGTGCAGCCGAAACCCTCCAAAAAGTATGTTAACGTATTATCTAATTTAAAAAAAAAAGTTTTTTTTTAAGTCATTTTACCTCTTTGCGACCCCTGCACAGATAAGCACGTCCCGAAAAAGTCTAAAATCGCAAGCTGTTTTATTGAAAGTGCAAATTGTCCTACTTTCTTTGTTCGATTTATCAGGACATACCAAGTACCGCTTATGTACAGTGTACAACACGACGAAGATGTCTTCGTTATAGGTATTACCTACAAATAAAAAAAAATGTACTTACTTACTGATTTTAAAAATTAAAACGTTCGCAAGGTCACTGACCTTAAATAAAAGAAAAATAAAAATAGACTAAACTTCTTCAATTTTATCACAATAACTTTGACCTAACAACCGTAGGTACCTGATTGATTATTTACAAGAAAACATCACTTATCTTTTTTGTACATATAAAATAAGATTACTAACCATTAATATAAGTTAATTAATATCTGAAATAAAGACTGTACTTACTTAATAATAAATAATTTTATTAATTATCTATGAAAACGTAATAAAAAACAAATTTAAATAAAATATCAACCTCTAAATGAAAATTAACTAAAAAAAATCATAATAATATTAATACTAATAATCTATTAAGGTTGAGACCTCCCATAACATATTTGTAGAACTTTTGTTGTTACAAATTATTTGTATAAGTAAAAGTTGAATAGTGCATTCAGGTTCTTGCAATATATGCCAATATCGCAATGCAATCGTGTTCTCTATGTGCCACCAAGCCAATAAGATACTAATATTCTAATTCGAAAATAGAATTGTTTCCATTTTTAGTGTATTGGCATAGACAACCCATACATAGCTACGTTATAACCGTTTAACTTTCTGTTTGTAACAAATTATATATTAGGAAATTTAAAAAAGCTAATTAAGGTAACTTTGACCAACTGAAACATTTTCATTTTAGTTTAAATAATCGTGCTTCTTGCTATTTACATTACAGAGTACTAAATTAGCTACTAAACCATACACTACCGTATAAATTAGCTTAAATTAGCTAACTCCATAAGCTTTTTTAATTAAAAAAAACAAGGAAAGGAAAGGAAAATTGACCGACATTTCATTTAGTTTCATTGTTTAAATTAATAGAAACATCGTTCTTGAAAAAAAACTGATTAAAATCCCTACTATGCAAACTTGGCGTTAACAAATTATCGTTTCTATTACAGAACATCGCTGTTCATCATATCAAGTTTCATCTACGCCAAGCTTTTAGTAGTGGTATGCGTTGCTTACGTCATCAGCGATGTCATCACCCACAACCTACCTCTGTACTACTACGAAGGCTTCTTCACCTACCTGTATGGCATGAGCATATTGTTTTTATTGTACGTCTTCTGCTTCCTGCTTCAAGGTTAGTATCAATATCTTATAAGTTATTATTTAACCGTTTAATGTAAGCCATTTGTTTTCAACAACATTAAAATATTTATGTAACTCCATAATCATAAAAATCAACTAAGGTTAAATAATAGTCTCCATTGTTAAGTAAAACATTTATAAATAAAAAATATTTAAAAAGACAAACATAAATATGTAACCTATTAAAATAAAAAAATAAAGTATCTATTTTAAATATTTTAAATACATGAAACTGTTCGCAGAGAGTGCTTGTTGCAGTGGCAGTCCACCAAAACCGAAGCCGCCACCGAAAGAAAAGAAAGTTAAGAAGGAAAAAGAAAAGAAAACCAAAGATAAAGAACCGAAGGATGGCAAAGATGGCAAAGATGGCAAGGAGGGAAAAGATGGCAAGAAGGACGCTAAAAAGGATGGTAAGAAGAAAGATAAAGAAAAGGACGCCGTTAAGGAAAAGCCCACCAAAGAAACCAAGAAGCAGAGCCAGTTTCAGGTGAGTGGCCCATTATAAAGATAACAATAAAAGACTATGTGGCAAAACACAGCACATCCAACACATGTATTTAACATTGTTCTATTTTACACACTGTTGTCGCTTCACGTGTCGTCCTTTAATTAGTTTACCACTCTTTGTCTTAGCGTTTTTATGATTTCCATTCTTTAATTTAAGTCAAACATCTGATTTTCTCACACTTGTTATGTTTGTTAGCCTATCACCGAAATGTAAATGTTACGAAAAGCTTTATCAGGACGCAAAAACCCGCATGACCCCTTTTTGTTTACGCCGCCTACTTTTTTGTTTTTTCCATATCATTTGGGCAGGAGGTGTATCCCCGTAAGATGCGTGATAAGGTTCGTCAACAACAATTGCAAATACAAATGGCGCAATTATATGCGACCGAACAGGTGAGGTATAACATTGACGCATCTCGCTTGTTCATTTTGTGTATCATAAATTCCGGAACGCTTTGGATGTGCTGTTGTAGTTCGTGTTTTTGCAATAGTGCCTGTTTTGTTTCCTGCTATCGTATCAATTCGCTTCCTCAGTTTCGGCTTGTGTGTAAGTAAACATTTCACTGTAAATAAAATGCTTGTGTTAGGCTCAGTAGAATTTGTATTTGATGAAAAATTTTAAATGTATTAACATATACTAAAGGATTTTGCCATCTCGTAAAGTAGATATACTAATTTCATTAGATGTTAGATTTGTCAGAGCGACTTCATCTCTATTAAGCAAACCCCTTTATGATATTAATATTGTCATACTGTCAAGAAGTTTCCTTAACAGTATTCACCTCCAGAAGGATTGCTTCACACCAGAAAGGGTTGGGAAAAATGAAACATTATTTATATGATGTTTATATTGTGTTATTACAATATAACTTTTTTTATAACAGCAACAAGATGTGGTTGAGTTGGAATCGGGGACTGTTTCAAGACCTGTTCGAAGGCGCAAAACTTCGCAGAATGATCACAGCCATGGCAGCTTCTTCCTAAGAATCGGAGCTATTGGTACAACTTCAATATATTTTGTTAAACTATTATTATTATTATTGTCTTCTATTTTTGAAATTGTAAATACTATTGCTATTTTTACAGCATTTGGTCTTGGCACTATGATCTACAATGGTTTGGAGTTCGGCACCTTCTTTGAGCTCCCATTGGAATCGCCCTGCTATCTTATCTTGAAAGGCATCAACCCCGTATTGCAGATGGTATTTACTTTCATGCAAATGTACTTCATCTTCATGAACTCTCGGGTAAGTATATTTGTCATATAATTTAACTTGAAGTAAATTTACGGCGAAATAAATAATAATAACCACAAAATTTACAGCTGAATATTCATCGGTTCAAAGTCATTGCTAGATTTGGTTTGATGCACGTGGTTGCTACCAACATCTGTGTGTGGATTCGTACGTTAGTTCTTGAGTCGCTGAAGGAAATCACCGATTACCACGTGAAGAACCCTCTAGGCCTTCCTGGCGAAGGCATACTTGGAAGTAAGATTATTACATTATTTCATTCATTGACTTATTTTATTTAAGCACTTTCGCTAGTACAATGCATGACTAACAGTACACTAAACTAGAGCCCTATCTTTACATGTCCAGAGGTCATCCGTAAACATACCCTGAGGCATTCTGGTAAAGTTTTCGGAGCCGCAACCACCGCAGCGACTACTGTCGCTTCTACAGTTTTAACAACTGCCAAAACTGCCGGAGAACAAATTTTAAGTGTTGTAACCTCAACCACTACCGCTGAACCCACTACGTCTTCTAGCACAAGTTAGTACTTATTATTAACACTTGTGAAATAATTTCATTTCATACTAATAAACTAACACGGTGTCCCTGTGGAAAGGTTGCATTTATACAATTTTTGCATGTTTGTGTACATTAAAGTAAGTTTTTGGACTAATTTTCAGCGACTACTCCTTCACCATATTATAACATGGGTGGTGGTTTTGCCCCTAGATCGAAACTAATCGAAACCATAAAGAGTACTGTAGGTTACGATAACGGGATGGGTTTCGTTCGGGAATCCAAAGATGCGTGGCCAAACGACAATCCTTTCACTACCACCTCCACAATTCCACCACTAACCACGGAGGCAGAAAAGGTTACTCAAACTCAGACAGCCATGTTGGAGATATTCCAGTGGCTATCTACAACTTTTAAACCGATTCTAAGCACCATATCAACCACAACGTCCGGATCTTACGTTACTGATAGAGACGAATGGGCAAATAGCGTTGAAACTTATCGCGTAGATGACCCACCGCACGTGCCAGGTTTGTCGGAGTGTCGTCTTCACTTCATTTCATGCGCCCTTGCACTTTTATTTTGCATCTTTGTCTGAGGTTATTTGTGTTTTATTATTTCTTAGAATCGTCGTTAGGATATTAGTGCACACACCCTCCATGTTTAATATGTTTTATTTTTTTATGTAATCTTCGCATGTAATCTATCTATGCTGAATTCAAGTAATTAGCATTTGTTATTTATACGTAAATTAGTAAGTTTTTAGAACATGGTGTTTATTAAAACATGAATTATCTTTTCAGCTAACAACTCTACAGAAATTTTCGAGTCTTTCGATAACTTGAACCCGGCTGCTCTGATTGCCAATATTGATAATTCTACCGTTTGTGGACGGAATCCAATTATGGGCACCATCGTTACTGACTCGGCACCTTATCTCTACCCCTTCATCATCGAGTACTCCCTCATTGGCGCTGCTGTCATCTACGTTATGTGGAAACACATCGGTCGCTATCCCAGGTAACTATATCTTTTTATTCCTAACCTTTCAATTAGATCTAAATCTACACAACCATCCTAGTACAACCTCACTAAAATGCAACCACCCGCTATTCCATACTAAATATCACTTAGCACTTCAAAGTAGCAAGTTTTTTCTAATAGAATAGTAGCATGTTTAGAATTCTCGATCTTATATAAGATGTCATAAGACTGACACATGCGAACGCGTTTGGTTGCAGTGTGGCCAACGATGAAGATCTGGAAAGACGTCTGGAAGCTGTTCTCTCCCGCAGGGCTGCGGCGCTCGCGGCTGCTCAGCGAGGCAACCGAGTTGACTGTGCTGGAGCTTCAAAAGGCCTGTTCTGTGGACTTCTACTGCTGGTGGCTTCGTTGATCTGCTTAATCCTCTTCTTCGTCCTGATAAGACACCAAGAGTTGAAACGCTTGTCTATTTACTTGGCGGATGTATCTCACTGTGCTCTTATGGTGCTGTCGATACTTGCGATCCTAATTGGTTTTATACGGTAAGTCAAAATGTATACTAAAATACGATTTTTGTTAATATACTTATTTTGTATACAGGTTGACTTTTTTATCACCGTCCAGGACTTCTGAGATGACTCCCGTGATACAAACGAACAACTCTTACTATTGACCAACTCCCTAACTCGAAAATAAAATTCAGCTGTTTCATACATTTTGGTCGAATGAATATTGATGTTTTGTATGGAGTAGCTGAATTTTACTTTCGAGTTAGGGAGTTGGTCTAATAGTAAGAGTTGTTCGTTTGTATCATGGGAGTCATCTCAGAAGGTTTGGACGGTGATAAAAAAGTGACCCTGTGTAGAGTATGATCTTACTGCTTGAAAGTAAATAAATAATTTAACTAGAAGATTAATCTATAATCTGTCATTAATAATATTTTTGTTAGTTTTTTGTTTCCTTATTATTGTGTTAATTTTTGTTTTATTTAGTTTTATTCTTCATTAGTTTCTTATAATTTTGTTTTCGTTTTTCCCTACCCTTCAACTGTCGTTTTATCCGCACTCCCTTTTATCCTTTCTGCTCCACTGTATGAACGCACATGTGCTTAACCTGCACTACACCATGTGACAAACGTTAACTCTCCTCCTAAATTCACTCCTTTTGAATTTTGTGTCGTTTGCATTATATTTTCCGTTACCATATTTGGTTGTTCCCCATGACCAGTGGTCGTAAATTAAAATGGAGCTCTAGCCCTCCCTCCTGTACCGAGCCTCTTCGCAGGGTTCAATCGCTGAAGTTCCGTGCCGAAGAACAGTCGGATCTGAATGACATCTTGCTTCGCGTGTCTGCGTTTGGATTGTTCGTGTATGCCGTATTCAGCGTCATCGCTGGTGGCATGGGCGCTTTCACCCACGAGCCGAACCTGCTTGTCATGATTACTGGATGCTTGAGTGTGCTTCAGGTAAGACAATTTTCACAATTTTCAATTTGAAACAACAGAAATTTAAAAACTTTATTAACAAATATTTATCTGAAAATACTTGAAACCTATTTAGTAATCGTAAGAGAACTATTTTATTTAAATGCAATGTTTAAACAAGTCAAGAATAAGATTATAAAAGATGCCTTTCATTATTAAAACGTAGCTTCGGCAGTTCATAGACTGTTCATAGGCAATGAACGTCGGTATGCTATATATCTTTGGAAAGTTGAGTAACATTGGAAACAAGTGCAGTTGCAAGCGAGCCAGTTAATCCTTTAAGTTCTGGTTTGCCTTTGCAGGTGGTCCTCCAACTGTTGTTCATCGCTGACGTGTCCCGGCGACGCGTACACCTGCCGGAGCAAGAGCGCAGCAAGCCTGCCCGCCAGGCCGTCACCTTCCTGCTCATCTGCAACGTTACCATGTGGCTCATATACACCTTTGAGGCACAGAAGGTTCTCGCTAACCCTGTAAGTGTCTTTTGTTAGTTTATCAAACAAGTTTTCGTTAAATTCATAGTAAATTTTCATAAAAAGAATTTATAAAAGCGTTGTCCGGCAGTTTAAGCCAAGAGAAATAAGTCCCTAATCTGTTGTAATAAATATTTTAAAAAAACTTTATAATATTTTCTTTAACTGTTGGAAACGAAAAAAAAATACGACGATCTGGTAAAACTAACTTGTCAATAGTTTGCACTTAGTGCTGCTTCAATTTCATAGAAATTTCAGTTTACTCTAACTTGATCTAAAAGTAAAGAATCTGCTTTGGTTCGATAATAGTTTTTCTTGGGAAACCGAAACTGACGATTGAACTATTTTTTCAGGTTCAACTGGACTTCTACGGATTCGTCGCTTGGTCTCTCGTCCAGCGTTTCACTCTCCCACTTTGTATTTTCCATCGCTTCCACTCAGCTGTCACTCTAGCTGAAATCTGGAAGACCAGCTACAAAGCGCGTCTGGAGTGAACCTTTACAGGGAATATAGGATCATGAATCCTATTGTCAACATCGACTTTATCCTCCGTTGATCATTGAGGAACTAATTTCGTCCTAATCCGGGACAGCAATACTATAATTATAAAGAAAAATGAATATGTTGCTAGTACCGAATCATCTCGCTGTTTTATAAAATGTTAGAATAGGATCGTGTGAAGAATTTGAGTGGAGTAAAATCAATTTAGAGGAAAAGTTAGCTATCCCGGACAGTAACTGAAGGCGAAACGCACCAGAACAAAGCCCGCACATCATCATTATGTTGGTTATAATTTTCTACTGTTCTTTTATACTTTCTTACCTATCACATTCCATTTACTTTAACAGTTTCGTCTAATCTAAGTTTCTTGGAAGACTGACTGTGGAGACTAAAGTGACCAAACATACATATTTTTTTCTATTACTTTTCTTTGATAATACGTAAACTGAATTGCTCATATTTCGGACTTCTATACTTGTGTATTTATTAAAACGAGAGAATTTTTAAGTAACTCGATCTAACGAAACATGATAATAGAAATAATCCCCAGTTGTGAAAAGTTCCCTCCTCTGTTAGAATAATTTATGTGCCATGGTTTTAGGGTTAAGGCTTCATTAAATTTGACAATATTTTACATTTCTTTTAATAATTGGAATGGGGAAAAATTTGATATAACTTAAAATTATCAACTTATAATAATACTTATAATTTCAAATTAAAAATTATTATATTCAATTACAAGACAGGTTTCATATTTAATAAATTACCAGAGGTGTAATTAGAGACGGACAATTGTTTGCATTGATAGATGTTTATAGATCTCATTCGGGAATAAATACATTTTGCGTATCTATTTGAAAAAGTCGTAACGTATATTTAGAATAAATATTAAAGTTAATGCTATATTTAAAGTTTCAGAAGATTTATTAGCCAACATTTTGAGATAAGCAGTAGATATATTCGACATTTAAAGTATGTTAATCGTAAGTAGTTATCGTGTCAAAATAAATTCGATTAAATGTACTTAATGTTAGAAGGAAAATTATTAGTATTGTTGCTTGGCTACAGAAAAAGGCTTAATGTGTGCGTTCATTGGGTATTTGAGTTTAAGACATTTCATTGCAAGGGGCCATGTCGATCGAAGATAATTGAACGTTGCACGTTTTTATAGTTCTTTTAGCATTTCAAAATGTAAAATAGAATGTATCTAACTATAAATCTTAGAAACATTTGTAATCATTAGTACCTATTATGGCATTAAACTTTTTGAAATAGTACGTTATCAAGCTACATCTATAATTCAAAAGGTTCGGTTGTGTTGGATTTTGAATGTCTCTAAAATATTTTCTATAAATTTCTATGTGCAATCTATTTTTGTAAGATGGGCTTGTTTTACAACGGTGTCGCTAACATGAGATCGTTAATGCGCAACGTGCTATTATTTTGGTGTTATATATAATTTTTGTATAAAATAGTTCATACTCAATAATTTTATGCATATTTATTAATTTTGTAAATTACCTTTTAAGGCAGATTCGTAACTTATTGCATTAGGGTGTGTATGAGAGTATACGTATGCTTACGTCGTGAGATATCGAGTGAATGTATTTAGTTTTGGAATGGTTTATATTTTTAACGTTAATATAATATAGTAATTTATTAATATTACAGAGAATAAGGTAGATCTGGTATAATGATGGTGGGAATATTGCTAACACTTGCATATAAAGAGCTCTTGGCAAACAGAATCAACCAGCGTGTGTGGCTTGTTTTATCACTGCCGATATTAACAACAGTAATTATTATAACTAGTTAGTCCTTTGATAAACCTATACTATTTCTAACTTGTTCAATTTTGTAGGTGATATTTACGGTGTACCTTAATGTTGGGGCAAAATGTACCGATGTTTGTAACATTAGGTGTAACATTATCATCATTTATTGTGGATAATCAATCAGTGTTATATAGAGATACCAAAAATTTGGAAATTCTACTCTAAAGTATATATGAATAAATGTCTATTTGAATAAATCAAATAATACATAAATGTAATTGTCTCTTTCATTTTATGATTAGTTAACCGACCTAACAATATGTAGCTTTACAGGTATACTATACTTATTTAACATTTTTGGTGCCTAAAAAAAATTGTAATAAATGTTTCTGGCAGCAAGGCATAAACCGGTGTTTTGCAGGCTTGCGCAGTTGTATCCCTATGACCGCCATATTGAATCGTCGACTATTGACTGGGCGCAGGCCGTCTTTCGGTACGCAGATGTCACAGCGCCACGCCCGCCCCGCCCCGTGGCCGGCCCACATTTGGCATATGTCTTCAGTGTGCCGTGTCCCGTACTGCTTCTGCCCTGCGCTACTTCTGACTGATAGTCCGGTGACGCTGCAAATGCCGCCTGAGGCAATAAGGAAAACTCATTCCGAAAAAAAGCTACCTACCTAGGTACTTCTGACTTGCTTTAGATGAGCCTTAAGTAAGACATTACCACTGTTAATTCTTTCTTTTTTATATATAACTACGTTGAAGATTGATGATAAAATGGGATTCTTAGTTGATAAAATGGGATTTTATCAACTAAGAAACTTAAGTGATAGTGTGTGTTTTCTCCCGCATATATTTTAAAGACGGGTACTTACTTACTACTTATCCTTAAATTTTCAAAATTATGATCACCTTTTAAAGTCGTTGTTCATTGTTCTTCAATTTTCATCAATCTTGAATCTCAAATATACGTGGACTGACCGCCCACCGAAATTGATCCATCCTTCTTCCAGGAATCCGGTACAATCAATTTATGGGCTAAAGTAAGGTTTCATATCTCCGTCAAAATCGCTACAGGTAGACAAATTAGCATTCTGTGAGGTTCATCAGTTCACATGGTCACCAAAAGCGCCCCTATGAAGTCTTAGTGTCGTTGATAGCCGTAGGAGATAGGACGTCATTACTTAATTTAATTTTTTGGCCACTCCCTGAAGATTTTGTAATATATAACCCATGGTCCTAAATAATAATAAGTAGCTAACTTTCATGATCTTCAATTGGTTTAATGCTCTAAGTCTTCAATGTATCAAGACTTAGCTCAATTCTTAATATTGCAATACGCCTTGAGGGTTGAGGTAGCTCTGGCAAAACCCTGATGTTGAAATTGGAACATTGTGAAAGCCACAACCGCCTCTGTGGTGTAGTGGTTAAGACCACCGGTTTAGACCCAGAGGTTCCGAGTTCAATTCCCAGCAGGGGGGGGGGTACTGTTTGTGTACTCGGTTTGGTTGGTGGTAGGACTGGTTTGTCCGCCTGGCTAGCTACCACCATCTTATCTAAATATGTCGCCATAATATCAATGTTTGCAGCTAGAGATAAGATAAGTAGCCAGCAGTGCCTCACTAGTTGAGGATCCCGGGTGGAGTGCGCTTCTATCGTTGGCCTTATCGATGGTCTAGAAGACAAACATGCTAATTACAGACTTGACAAACTTTTCAGGAGGACTGTTTTTATTAATTTAAAACTTCTAGATACTTTAACTTAAAACTGTACATAGAAATTGTGTATATACTGCCTATACTTAGTTAGAGTATTTGTCTTTAAAGGGGTAACCAACCCTTATAAAATCAACCCTTATCAATTCCTAATTCGGAATGCGAATTTCAAATGTCAACTCCAAGAACAGGATTTTTTTTAATCCAAATCACTTTGATGAATAGCCGCCACGTTCTTTCTAAAAAGTCATAAAGTTGTTGTGGGGTGTGCACGGCATCCATGCTCGGCAGAGCTCTTCTTTGGAGCATGTCCCATGCATGCTCAATTAGGTTGAGGTCTGATGATTGTGCAGGCCACGGCAGGACGTTGATATGAGAATCGGCAAGAGTGCGTGTTACGACTCTAGCCGTGTGTGGACGTGCATTGTCATGCATTAGTCGAAACGAATCACCTAATCGGCCTCGCAAGGGGATGATGACATCTGAAACAATCCTCTATGCGTAGATTTGAGCGTTGAGACAGCCCCTGATCCAAATGAGATCGGTTCTTCCACCGATCCAATACCTGCCCAAACCATGATTGTTCCCCCTTCATAAGGATGAACTTCCTGATAAAATCTCAAGCGTTCTTGATGTCCAGAGCTCCTCCAAACTTGAGTAAGTCTTGTATCCGGCCTCATATCGAAACTTGATTCATCAGAGAAGCAAACACAGCGCCCAGTCTTCTTCCTCCCAATTTCAGGGAGGGGAACCCGCGGGGAAGCGGGCGCTGCGGCGAGTGTCCCACAAACAAGTGCAGTTTGTGGGAGCTACCGTGAAGGGCAGCCACGTGCGCGTACTGCGTATTTTAAATGTTTTTTGAATTTAAGTTCAGTGATTGCTATTGAATATAATGGTGCATACACGTTGTTCTGTATACGGTTGTAAGTCGACGTCGAAACACAACAAGAATTTAAAATTTCATAGATTTAAATGACTAAATAGTTTCTTTTTTCTTTTCATTTTATTTATTTTGCCAACTTCTCATTGATTAATAATGAACGTTTTTACAACACATACCTATTAACTAATACAATTACAAATATCAAATTCTAATTCATCACAAACACTACAATTTTCACTTGTTTTTATTTCGTATATCTACAACAGCCTTCATATATTTTATTAGGCTATTTCTGTGTTTTTATTCTCAATTATCAATTGAAACGAATTTTGTTAACGAGATCATCTATCTTTTGCTCTAGTTCTTGTTTCGCCTTGGCGTTTATTGGGCATTCTGTTATTTTATGTAACATGGTGTTGTTAGCATCTGTATCACAGTTGCACACACAACGGGCTCTCCTTACTAAATAGTTACTTCGTAACTCTAACTCCAACCTAGCGGGTTTTTCTAGTGTAGGTAGGTATATGTATTCTTTACAGCGCAAGCTCTTGCGCAAAGTGTAATCATTATGTTTACAACTTATTGGAGTAGTTGGGACGTTGGACACAGAAGGAGTAGGTATTTGTCTAATATCCAACTGTTATGATTTATTTAAACCAACAGAAAAAGAGGAGGTTCTATATTCACCTATTTTTTAGTTTTTATATTTAAGATTTGTGGGCTTGTTTATTTTTTTTTATTTTTTTTAGATATCCGAATGCGAATTCAATATATTGTTTTAATAATAGAAAATAAAAATCTAAAAATAAAACCTTCACGTTAATTTAGCAGTGCAACGTTTGTAAATATGTAAATAGTTTATTCTTGATAATAAATGATTATTTTATTAAAATATTAACTATTATTTGATTTCGAATTTTGTAACAGCCCTTGCATATCGGCGAACGATCGCGTAGATACTTACGCGGGCTAGGTAAGTGTTTTATATATTTAAATATATATATATTTAAATACACTTGCCTTAACTGCATGTTGTACCATATAAGATTTGTTACCTTGACTGCATGTTGTATCAAATGTGAGATTTTGGGTTTCAGGTCTATTATTTTGGTTTCTAACGATCAAAACAAAAAAAAATCTAGTTTTCCTATTAGGCCGTAGAATCATGTTAAATAATTTGAGCCAAATAGAAAAATCCATGCGGTAAAGGGTTAAACCATTTGTCTACCGGCATTTGAAAAGACTAACATCCTAATAATCGAAGGTTACAAAATGTCAAAAGTAATAAAAGTACCTACCCTAGTAACAATTTCCGTTGGGGTGTCGTCGCCAACGGTAGGGAAAAGGTAGGGAGATGGTAGTGTTATTGCCGACAAAGTCCCATCATAGGGCCAACCGCGTAATGTTTACGTTATATATCCCACAAAGTCCCATCATAGGGCCAACGGCGTAACGTTTACGTTATATTTACCACAAACTACTAACAGTGGGCCTACTACCTGTGTCGTTGGTCGACCAACAAGAAAATTGCTTCGCGGGTTTAACGTTGGCCTAACTGCACCACCATCTACAATTATGGCGTAATGTTTACGTTAAATTTCCCACAAAGTCCCATCATAGGGCCAACCGCGTAATGTTTACGTTATATATCCCACAAAGTCCCATCATAGGGCCAACGGCGTAACGGTTACTCGTAGTTGGGCTTACATTGGTCCTACGGTTGGCCCACCTACAAATAGGTATGACAGACCTCACCGTTGGCCAACAATTACGTACTCAAAGGCCCAACAAAACGCCAACTCAAATTGTTACTAGGGTATTTATTTGTCAACCATGGTAAACACAAGCGAGATGTCATAAATCCTCAGAATAATAACTAGGGTTGCCAACCATACTTTAAAATAACTTATCCTACGTAATTTTCCATCGCCATACTTTATTCTTTTTAATAAAAATAAAGTATGGAAAATTCTTTATTTCCGACTAATGCGTGCGTTTGAACCACGTTAGATCGGAGTATTCCTGTTGACTTACTTTCTGAACTACTGAATGATACAAAGACTCAGGTGAAGTGAAACGAAACTTTTTTTTTTTTCTTCCTGCTAACTTTTGCGCTTGGATATCTGATTTCCTGAAGGGAAGATCGATACGCGTTGTCCTCGACGGCTACTCATCGGACCAAAAGGCTATCAATGCCGGTGTGCCTCAGGGATCGGTTCTATCCGCAACCCTATTCCTGCTTCATATAAACGACCTGCTTGTGCCCGGTACCTTTGGGTACGCAGACGATAGCACCGTTGCGGATAGATACATGTCGAGTGCAGGGGCTGGCAGACAAGATGTCGCCTCTTGTCGAGAGGCCATGGTTAGCCGCTTGAACGAAGCCCTCCAAGCAGTATCCGATTGGGGCGATGCCAATTTGGTCACATTCAACGCTGCCAAAACACAGGCTTGTTTGTTCTCAGCTAAGCGGAGCCCATTTCACCTGGCTCCGACTTTCCGGAATGTGACTGTAGCTATGACTGACAGCCTACAGCTCTTAGGTGTTGAGCTCTCGTCCAACCTCAACTTCGGGCAGTACATCGAGTCCAAAGCAAAGACTGCAGCTAAAAAACTGGGGGTTCTCTCTAAGGTCAGGCGGTACTTCACGCCAGAACAGTTGCTCCAACTTTATCAAGCACAAGTTCGATCATGTATGTAGTACTGCTGCCACCTTTGGGATGGATCAGCCAAATACCATCTGGCTGCTTTGGACTCGATTGAAAAACGAGCTAAGAGACTCATTGGTGACCCTGCCCTGATAGACGCCAAGCTGTAAAATCTAGAACATCGGCGTAGGGTGGCTCGTCTGTCGGTCTTCTACAGGATTCATTTCGGTGAGTGCGCGAAGGAGTTGCACGACCTAATCCCACCATCCACTTTCCGCTATCGGAGCGCGAGGCGCGAGTTCCATCCCTATGTTGTAGATATGCCACCTTGTCGCACGAGCCGATTCGGTTCAACTTTCTTAGTGCGTACAGCTAGGGAATGGAACGCGCTGCCTGCGAATGTGTTCCCTGAAAGGTATAATCTGGACCTCTTCAAGGCTAGAGTGAATAGGCTATTTCTAGGCAGGCATGTTCCATCCTCGACCGCACCGTCACTTAACATCAGGTGAGGTGTAGTCAAATGCCTACCTATAACCAATAAAAAAAAAAAAAAAAAAACGCAACGCTAATTTCTGAACGCGCTATAAAACAATAACAAAATATTAGATAGTGCCAAGCTTAGAGTATAATCTTTATTTTATACTAGTTAGTGATAGATATACTTTAATTTCCTGAAAAATAGTTGGCAACCCTATAATAATTAAAGCTATCCTTGTACAATAAGTAAAAATTATGTAAGTATTTACGCCCTCACAATTTTTATATACTTATCTAGCTGACCCGGCAAACGTTGTTTTGCCTGGTTTTGCCATATAAATGGAAGGTTAAATAAAAAAACGTGCTACTATGTTTAGTTCCGTTCTATCCTTATATGGCTAGACAAGGAGGTTGGAGTGCACAAATGGTTGACACTTCAATTTTATTTTTTGTATTGCTATGGGATCGCACATAGGACGATTTCTCAAAAATAAGATCTTGAGTCCCTCTGCCCGTCTAAATACAGAAGTACTTTGATTAAAAAGCTGACTGTTCGTTTAAGATCTATTTGACTTGTTTGCGTACAATAATATTATTCTATAACATTGTTTACGTATTCATAGTATCAACTGTCAAAAACTTCGATCAAATACGCTAATATCTCATAATTATTTCAGATTTTAATAGTATTTTTGTCTAGATTGCACGAATGCTTTGGATTACTAGAAAATATATTAAGTGTGTGATCTATGTGGCTTTATTTTTTTTGTAGTTGGGGGCTGTAAGTTCTATTATTCTCGAAAAGAAAATAGTCATGGACTATTGGCTTTCAATCGGTATGTTTTTGCTATATTATTTGTCGAATTATTATTTATTATTATTTGTTTGCATTGTATGATTATTTTGAAAAAGTAATGGATGAAGCATTATATAAAATCCGCAATGTAGGTAAAAAGATAGTTATTTGCGGTGATTTTAATATTAAGTTGTTAGAAAAGTCTACAGGTTCTATCAAAATTAAAAATTTATTTCAATCGTATAATTTAAATAATTTATTTTTGGAGCCAACTAGAATAACTGCCACTTCGGCCACTTGTATTGATAACATATATACCGATCTAGTACCACTGTCTAAACTCATTATTAATAAACTGGACTCTGATCATTGTGGCCAAATGGTCAGCCTTCCACATCAGTGTAAGCAAGTGAAGAAACAGAATATCACTGTTGTACCAAAAACTGCAGGTCGTCTAGAACGGTTTAAAAACAATCTTTATGATAATATATGTTTTTTAAAGTATAATGATAACCCAAATGAATTTTATAATGATTTCTTTCATAAATATTGTACAGAATTTAATAAAACTTTTATTCCAAAAAGGATCTCGGTTAGTGGTACTGTTACTTTTAGTGAATGGGCTACAATTGGTATCCACAAAAGTAGAAAGCGACTTTATGAGCTATATGATGAACGCAACTATAACACCAGTTAAGATTTTAAATTGTATGTCAAAAATTATTCTAAGTTATTTAAAATAGTATGTCGATTAGCATAGGCAAAGTTCCTGAGTTCAAAGATTAAGCTAAGTGATAACAAAATAAAAATGACATGGAATATTATAAATAGTGAAACTGGAAATGTCAAAAGTCGTAACAATGAGTACAAATTGAGCTACGAAAATCAAACCTTAACTTCCGATGCTGATGTTGCTGCGGCATTTGAGAAGTTTTTTACTGATATTCCAGTTTCAGCTACAAAGGCTTTGGACTCCTCCCCCACTGTAGCTGAAGCGGTTCTAAAGGAAAATGTCAAACCTAGTGAAAACTATTTTAGTTTTCAAAAAATTGATTTTAGAGATATAATTAAATCTTTTAATACTCTTAATAAAAAGAAGACTGCTGATCTGTGGGGTAATTCCGTCGACGTCACTAAATCCGTTATTGAGACAATAACTCCAGTTTTAGCTTGCATATTTAATGAATGCATTGACTGTGGTGTTTTTCCTGACCTAATGAAGCACAGTAAAGTAATCCCATTATTCAAATCAGGTAGCAAATGTGACCCCTCTAACTTTAGACCAATTTCTGTGTTACCCCCATTTAGTAAAATATTTGAAAAGATAATTCTAGACCAAATTCAAGTTCATTTTTATAGAAATAAACTTTTACATTCTAGACAATATGGTTTCACTAGGGGTCGCTCGACTACTGACGCTGGTGTTGAGCTTTTACTTCAAATATTTAATGCCTGGGAAGATTCACACGATGCCGTAGGGGTTTTTTGTGATTTATCCAAGGCCTTTGATTGTGTTTTACATGAAACCCTGGTCAGGAAGCTCTACCACTATGGAATTAGAGATGCATCACTGAATCTTCTTATCTCATATTTGAGTGATAGGGTTCAGAGGGTTGATGTTAACGGTAAAAGATCTCCGGGATCGGTGGTTACAATGGGAGTTCCACAGGGTTCAATTCTTGGTCCTTTCTTATTTTTAATTTATATTAAGAGCGTTTACGCCGAGCGCGAGACCTTAAGTTTAGGTTTTTAAGTCCAAATATCACGCACACAGAAACGGGCTGTGAGCGCGCGTGAGTGTGTGCGTAGAGTAGGCTAGTTCTGCTCACTATAGTCAAACTCACTACTTTGATCCGTTCGAATTTAGTTTTTCGGTATACTTAGAAATTATTGAAGTGAAATCTTTTTTAGCGGCGTTGTACACTTTTTTTGTAATGGGTAAAAAATGTTAAATTCGCATCAAGACACGTGACCTGATCGAAAATGTAAGACGTAAAATCGTAAGACGGATGGAGAGTAGACAGCCGGCGCGGTGTAGGAGAGGAAGTATCCCCCTCACTTTCTACGGCGCGGCGAAAATGTATGCCTGTTGTTTCGTTTAGGCGGCGCAGGGCGCTTGCGCGAATAAGTTGTCATGTTTGTGTACGATAGCACAATAAATAAATATTGTATTCTACCACATAAATGATAGTACTTTTATACTGATAATTGTAGCAATTCGTGCAAAATTATTCCCTAACCATTCCAAAATATCAAAAATGCACAACGTTAATATTCAAGTTTTCACTTCTGCCGGCACTCCCGGGGTGCCACCCTTCGTTTATTTATTTTTAACTATGGGCGTAAACAGATGACTAAACTACGGATACACGAAATAAGTACCTAAGTATAATATTATATTGTATGTATTTTTATTAATGTTGTAATTAATCTTATATCACAAAATTATAATCAATACCTATCTGTTCCTCAACGATTTATTTTGGACGAATTGATTTGATGACGACACATTTTATTTTATTTTATTCATAGCTCGGCAAATGTTGATGTTAAGTGGAAATGGAGTCCCTGTTGTTCCCTGCATGACGTTGACAGTTGACAGTTTGTTGATGGTTTGAGATACGAAACATTTAAGAATCCTTCTTATTTAAGTTTTTCTTCCAATATTTTACAAAGAAATGATTAATTGTATGGGCAGTCAAATCAATTTACCGATTTTTTAGAATATATCAATAATAATATGTTGTCTATTACCAAGCCCAATTTTGCTAATCTCCTTTTAAAATAAATTTTGTATAAAAATTACTTGGAAAATATGAGCCACATAAGCACAAAGCGCATCATGCAGCAATAAAATAGGTGCTGTCAAAACTCGGTCAAGTTATTTGACTGCCCATACAATTAATCATTTCTTTGTAATACATTGGAAGAAAAACTTTAATAAGTAGGATTCTAAAAACCATAATAATAGCTAAGGATACTTTAAAAAATTAAAAAAGCAATACACTTATTAACAAAATAAATAATTAGTCTACAAAAGTCGCACTGCTATGATATATGATATGATGCTGGATATGGCGAGGAGATTGGGCCATAGCCCATAGCGCACACTGGCACGGGTGCGGAGCAGTCGTGACAAAAACTGGGACCAACGGTTTTACGTGTCTTGCAAAGGAGGGGAGAGAGAAACACACACATAGATGGTATTTCCCACCCATCCCGTGGGCCAGTTTAAAAGAGCATCTAACCTCTTTGGCATACCTACATGTCCGCCATTTTGAAAAATACGTGTTTTGGCGGCCAGTGATGAAACGCATGTCAATCGACAGAGTAAGTGATTACAAACAAAAAGTGTTCCGTGATGAAATCTCTAAGTGATACGGTTTCTGAGATATTAGACTCCAAAAACAAATATTTTATTTTAATTTATTTGGTTTCCTTGAATGACAAAATAAGTATATGTCGGCGGCGAGGTTGTTTGTAGGTAGAACAGTCGAGCAAACTCGGATTCGTTGATAACACAGTTAATCTTGGATCTTTAGACTTTATTGTTAGAGAGGAGACTTTATTGTTAGATACAAGCGAATTATAACAGCTCTTACCTTGTTTGTCTGTCCCAAATGCATGTTTCATTTACGATACGAGGCGTCTTGTAATGGCTCCTTAAACTGTTTAGCAATGTGTCGTTATAGAAATAAAAGTAGAAATTATTTATTGTATAACTGTGTACAATATAGTTCTTCTTCTTAGTTGTTGTATTATATGCATTCTGTTACCCAAATGTGACGTAACTTTTTTTGTTAGTCTATTAATAATATCCTTTTTATTAATTTTTACAAACCATTTTGTCTGTCTGTCTGTCAATGATTATCATTGTTGTTGTCTTGTTTTTTATTATTCTTTTTTATTTTTATTGTACCGTTGGATGTAGATTTAGGATATACAGCCTATATTTTTAATCTTCTATTTTTGTTTTTATATATATATTTTTTTTATTTTTTTACTTTTGTGTGTTACGCTTATGTTGCTATCGCAGCATCACTGAAACCGGTTCCGACGGAAGATCAGCGCTAACCTCAAGGCTAGCATCTTGCTGAGTCGGAACCGTTTTGGGACTCCTGTTTTTTTTTTAAATTTCCACTTTGATCTTTATGTTTAAACTGTTATGTCCTAAATAAATTTATTTTCATTTCATTTCATTTCATCTTCAAAATAAAGTCGTATTCCTTACAGTCAATTTAATGTTATTTTAACATCAGAATTAAATTATTTAAAAATAGTTGGCCGATGCAAATGGATTTTAGAAACGAAGTGAGTTCTGCGCGTGCGTACTCTCCGGCCGCTACCGTTCAAATGTGTCCAGTCCGTTGTTGCGCCAACTGACGTTGACGTTCCGCGTACCATAGAGCATAGGCTGCGCAGACCACACTCAAGTATAGACTATACTTGTCGTTTCTAAGCGATGCTAGCGCCATGTCTCCGACATATATAATACGAAACATACATATATACATATACATTATACATATCAGTCAGCTCATAGCTTCTTAGCTGCGGCCTAGGACGGCGTCCCTCTATACAGGTGGCTGTACTGAACTGAGTTCACAAAACAAACACCGTGATCCCGGTGGACCGGTGGACATGATAATGCAAATAACAATAACAATAAACACAACGTAACAAAAAACTGCTCGTGAGGAAAATAACCATTCGTGCACTCACACCAGAGGTTAAAAGCCGAATGAAACGATTTACTAAATAAAAAATGTTTTTTTTTGCTTAACTTTCTGTTTTTGGAGTCAAATATCTCAGAAACCGTATCACTTAGAGGTTTCATCACAGAACACTTTTTGTTTGTAATCACATACTCTGTCGATTGACATGTATTTCATCACTGGCCGCCAAAACACGTTTTTTTCAAAATGGCGGACATGTAGGTATGTCAGGTTCCATACAAAAATGATCGAACCTCTTTAATTTGTTTATGCTCTCACCAATTATCTAGCTCAAGATAAGTATTCTTAAGAAACTCGTTAGTATATTAAGATAATGGATAAATGCATAGACATGCATGCATGCATAAACATAGAAAAAACACCTAGACCCGAAATAAATTTAGAAAAACAGTCCTTCTCTAAATTAACCGGACCGGGAATTGAACCCGGGGCTTCGGAGACGGCGCGACGCCCGACCCGGCGTGCTAACCACACGACCACGGAGGTCGTCCAATTTAAAAATGTTGCAATTCATCAAAAGTAACATAAAATAATTTATTCACTAAAGTACTAAGATTTGCTTATCGCGCTATAAATTTGAACTATCTTCGAAGTTACGGCAATTGTTCGACAATCGTCGGGTAGAGCGTCGAGGGACGTGACCACTCTCTCAGAGGCCTCGCGGCGGACTGATTTGACACTAATAGAACGCAGAGTTTTGTAGTAGTTTTAGAGCAGTTTTAAAATATTTATAGAAAAATTATAGAGCTAATTTAGTAAAAAGAATTTTGCGCATAATTTAAAGAACACTTTTTTCTATAGTAAAAAGCTTTTATCTCATATTTATATAGTAAGTATATTATATATTCATATGATCATATTTATATAGAGAAAACAATTATTTTATCACCTATAATTTCTTTAAAAATTCAAAATGTTTGGATTTTTATAGTTTTTGTTAGTAACCAAAATCTAAAAATGTTTTCAACAAACTATTTTGCTGAAGATCTTTCAAATTGAAATAAAATTTTTGTTCTTAGGTTTGTCAGTAATTTAAACACATTTTTAAGCTTCGAAGTTGACGCGGAAAGTCAAATTATGAAAACCTCTGTTCAATTATCTTGTAATAAATTCCAAAATATCCATAAATCTAAAAATGTTTTCAACAAACTATTTTGATGACAAGATCGCCTAATGATATAAGTAATTAACATATTTGTAAAGTAAATATTCATAGATATTAAGAGGTTTGAAAAGTACAGTTTTTGAGCAAAACGGCGTAAACGCTCTTAACGACTTGCCTTACTTTGTAAAAGACAAACATGAGATAGTATTGTTTGCAGATGATACCTCACTTTTATTCAAAGTGAAACGACGACAGCCGATTGATGACGATGTGAACAATGCTGTCTCAAAGATAGTTCATTGGTTTAGTGTTAACAATTTGCTATTAAATGAACAAAAAACCAAATGTATAAGATTTGTATTACCCAACGTTAAGGAGGTAAAAACCAGTGTAAGAATTAAAGATAAGAGTGTGGACCTTGTGGACACCACAGTGTTTCTAGGCATTACGTTGGATGCAAAGCTACAGTGGGGCCCACATATAGATAAATTGTCGAGTAGACTGAGCTCTGCGGCTTATGCAGTAATGAAAATTCGTCAGATCACTGACATTGAAACAGCTAGACTTGTTTACTTTAGTTATTTCCATAGCGTAATGTCGTACGGCATTTTACTGTGGGGCAATGCTGCCGATATTCAAACTATCTTTGTGCTGCAGAAGTGGGCTATTCGAGCAATTTATAATCTAAAAGCTGGTAATTCTCTTAGGGAGAGATTTAAAGATATTAATATAATGACAGTTGCATCACAATATATTTACGAGAACCTAATGTATGTTTATAAAAATATTGAAACTTTTTCTAAAAACAGTGATATTCACAATGTAAACACTAGAAATAAAAACAAACTAGCAGTACCTAATACTAGGCTCCACAAAGTAAATAATTCATTTAGAGGCCTGTGTGTACGTTTTTACAATAAAGTTCCAAGTAATATCCAAAAACTAGATATTAATAAATTTAAAATCGCTATTAAAGAAAAGCTTTATAAAAAAGCTTATTATAAAGTGTCTGATTACATTGAAGACAAAACAGCATGGGTTTAAAATGCTCCAATCTATTTCTAATCCAAAATATTGTTAAGATTTTTTTTTAGGGTAGTAGGTAAAAAAATTATGGACGATTCAAAAGCACTTTTCTAAAGTTTATTTGAATAAAGAATATTTGACTTTGACTTTGACTTTGACTTTGACTTTGAATGTAAGCTGATAAGCGAATAAAAATACAAATAAAATTTGGTAGAACCATTTCGTAGCAAAAACCAGCCGTTAATTAAATTTTTATAGAAGATGTAGCAATAATTCAGAAAATGCATCGGGTTAACTTTATCATGTTAGTGACGTAAACAATTTGCATATTTTCCTAAATCGATTTATCGATACTTTTATTTTACAGATTTCCTAAAGACCATGCACTAATGTCCATGCTAAAAACAAATGGAAAAATAATAGTGGATAAATCGTATTAGACTTAAAAAAGGCATTTAATCACATTTGTTCTAAGCATTTTACTATGGATTCATTTATATGTAAAGGAAATGTGAAATGGAGGCGACTTAGAAAAATGCGGTTCCTACATTATTTATTATGGATGGATCTGATGAAATGGTATAATATGTATTAATTAATTCGATAATTCATGTTAGCAATTAATTGCAAAGAAACCTAATTTAAACGGTGAACCGTCAAAACTGGATTTTTATAGGCACATTAGCACTTCCTGTAATACTACAGGAAGTGCTAATGTGCCTATGAAAAAAAACATAGCTCAGGTCTGCAGACAGAAAAATAAAGAAATAATGTATTTTCAGGATATCATACCGACAGATAATTTTGTCTTGCCAAACCATCTCGCACCGAAGTTCGGTTAGTAATTAAATTAATTAAAAGCTTTTGATTTATATTTAGAATTATTAAACATTTATTATAATGTGAATTTTTTTTTTGCAGAAAGCTTGGAAATGATGACAATATACTCAGACATGTTCAGAACTTGATTATAAAAAATCAAATTTTGAAATTAATGTTATTATAATTACGAAATCATATTAATTTTCTGATAACAAATTCTGTGTAATTGCTAAAATTTATATCGTATTGTTTTTCAATGATTATTTAATCTTTTTCTGTATACATACTGGCCATAGCCCATCTTTAAATAAATATCACTAAGATTTTTTTTTTTTTTTTTAATCTTAAGTTAAATATAAAGACTAGTATTAAGCGAGTTTCAAATTCATTAAAATTGTTTTCTTTTCAATGAGTTTGCTGTTTGATAGTGCAAATGATGGTTTGGGTTGTATTATTGTGTATTTGTTGTCAAATTAACATAATAATACATGTTTAATAAATGTAGTGACAAAAGAGATACTATGTTGTTGTTTTCAATTATTAAGATCGATAATAAAGCCGATAAAGTCACCACATTACCTCAAATATGACGTCACAAATCTTGTGACACCTTCGAAATAACGAAAGAAAAGGAACAATCGGTCTCTTTCCAATACATCATCTAGGTTCATTAGTTATAATAGTCCAAACTGATGAATTTGTGTTGTTATTTTAGTCCGGTTTCTAGTTTTAATTATATTGTTCTGAGTGAGATCAAGGCACTGGTGCTTACCCGTAAAATATTAAAAAAAAAAAACAAAGTTATAACAAAAAATGCATTCTCTTCCTGTTCATTCTTTTAGGTCTCTGCCGTTTGTTCTTGATCTGCAGTAATTATTACTTTATGTGAAAACATTTTCGCGTTCAACATTTTATTTAAAATCCTAAAATGTTTTACGGGGTTTTACGTTTTGTTTCTATGCAAACTGCTTGAATAAGAATTTAGATAGTTTGTGTTTACGGTTGCTTGTTGTCACTGCTATCTACATACATAAGCTAATTGCGTAATCAACCTTTACTTATCATCCATAAAATATTGTTATTTGTTAATGATCAATATGATCATACATTTAAATTAAATCAAAAACAAAAGTTACTCTGGACTAGACTCTATGGATTAGATGTCTGCGCTCTCCCTAAAAAATAGAATTAGAAACAAAAGTGACATCATATTGACATTTGACACTTTGACACCGTCAAAAATGAAATGAGCAATATTCATAGATTTCGCGAAATTCTCATTCAATCCAACATCAATAATAATTAGTAAAATTTTATAATTCCAACACAAATTTTTACCTTTATGTGTGCATCTAAAGCTTATGAATTTGATAACATCTGTGAAAATGTTATTTCAATATGGTTTGTTGTTGTTGTTCTTGAGTTCCGTAAGGACTGGAAATTTAAACGACATTATGTTGGCTGAGAATCAAGGGTTCGATAGGAGTGTCTCTTATTCGTATTGGCCGTCAATTCACAATGCAGCGAAAATGATGAGGATTCGTAAGAGAGAGTTAGAGCAGGTCGGTCAGAACGAGGGCGGTGGAATGAAGAATAACTCGCCGCTGCAACTAGCTGACGCCCCAGCGTTACCTGTCATAGATACCAACGACGCTCAGCAACAGCCGGCTATGCCAGAGGAATCCTCAGACTTAGCGAATGCTCCGCAAGCTCCATCTGTAACAAATACACACACCTTGAAACAAGATACATTACCTAAAGGTTGGTCTTTCCATGTTTCTCATTTACCAGTTTTATTATTACTATTTATACCAACAGTCAGTGTTATCATCACTCAAAATAAGTTACAATTTTCTTATGACACTGTACAATAAATTAAACAATAATTATGTAAACTAAAAACCAAGAGGACATCAAAGTTTCATCATGAATGAATTAATACTTTAGTTTCAGGCAGTTCAACAACAAATAATACTGACAGTGTTGTCAATCCTCCCATACCGGCTGGCAACACAACAAAAGCAAATGGTACCGTAGCTGAATCCACAGACAAAGTAGACTTGAGTGGACCAGGAGTTGTAAAGCGAGGGGCGATTGTCTTTGGAGGTTTTGGCTTATTAGCTGTTGCATACTTTATTTTCTATAAGTAAGTAAAGCAGATGTGTTTTTAGTTTGCAAGTTAAATAACTTTGTTTTGATTATAATATCTTTAAGAATTAAACAACTTATGTAAAGCTTAGTGAATCTCATTTACAGTAAAAGCATAATCTAACAAAACACACATTTGCTAAGCAACATTAAAAGACAATAAGAAATAGTATTTACTCTGTGGAATGATCCTTCCTAACAAATGTGTGTCTAACAATTTCCTTAAAGCAATGGCAAGTGTATTGCAAGAAGTCGTTGTTATGCTGTTTTTCTTTTTTGTGTAATTTTAACATATCTCTCTTAACTCATGGTTAAGTGTCATCACACCATAACATGAAGGGGGGGGGTGGGGGCTGCCGAGGTTACCCTCGCGTAACGCATAGACTAAACCGCTGATCGTAGAGACCTGAAACTTGGAGGGTGTGTTCTTTGTATGATGTAGGCATCCAATTAAAAAGGATTTTCCGAAATTCTATCCCTAAGAAGGTGAAAAAGGAGGGCAAAGTTTGTATGGGACAACGTGATTTCTTGGTCCAATCTACTTCGAATTTTGCATAAACCTTTTTTAACAGAATTGATGGAGGATGTGTTTCGTATTTTATTGAAATGCATCCCCTAGCGGGGTTAAAAAGGAGTAGAAATTTATTTTGGCGGTGATTTGCTTCGAGGTTGATATCAATACTCCTCAGTGCTTTTGATTTAAATTACAATTTATTTTGAAACATCATGTTTAAAAATAATCTGATTTTATTCAAAAAAGGTTGAATCAATATATAAAAAAAAGATTGATTTCGCTGATAACCTCAATAATTTTAGGAGAGTGTTTGCTGTTATCTGTAAATGGCCTTCACAGTGTCACCAAACTTTTTTGGGGGCGGCGAGAAACTTAAAGGATTCCCTAAGCCACACTTCTTAATCACGATCAAAACAACGTCAGGTTTCTAGAGGGATTGTCATTACGCAAGCGTGCTCTCGCACTCTACTAGATTCTCCGAGTAGTTTGGATAGGATTAGGATGGCCTTTACAGGGTTACAATAGTGGTGTACGTTATAAGCAGATGTGTATCTAAATCAGGGTTTTATACCAAACTATCCTAGCTAATAGCACACCTATTTTAATAGTACCTAACATAACTTAATATGCGAAAGTGAGTTTGTTTGTTTGTTATTTGTTACGCGTATACTATCATCATGAAATTTTGTACATATATTTCCAAGAGTATAATCAAAGACATAGGTAGGGTACTTATTATTAAAAAAGTGAGTTTGTTTGTTTGTTTGTTTTTTGTTATAGAAACTGTCAAAGCGGTACGATACGAAGTCCGTCGGGTCAGCTAGTACTTACTTATTAAAATAAAATTAAAAAGGTATCATAAATTTTCAGGAGAAAAAGCAAGAAGAATGACGCAAACAACACTCACGGTGCAATTGATGCCAATCAATTCCGTTATGGTGTACTTCAGTCCGAAGACCGGAGAGACAACATGGAGCTGTCACACGTCCCTCTCACAATGGAGTCGGACGATGAGGAAGATGATGATTTAGAGATATTTGACTTAGAACAGAAGAAAAAGTCAATGTCTTATGTTAACCTTCAGGTTAATGACGAAGAAGTGGTAAACGGACCAAGAGAGGGCTCTGTAGATGACGGAGACAATCTTTTATTAGACATAGAAGATGCTAACACTGACGCACTCATCAACTGGTCTAATAGTGGTAACAGATCAATTTTATAATTTCTATTCATAAAATTCGGTTGAGAATGACTTAGGATTTGTTGAATGATCTTCATCTGTTTTTAAACTGATGGAGCGCCATTAAGAGGTTTGGTTATGGTAGGTTCTTTGTAATGTTGAGAGAAAGATTCCTAATCAGTCATATTTAGCAAATAGTAAACTAGTTTAATAATGCTGCACATTTGTATATATATTTTTTATTTGATAGATTGTACAAATTAAGTACTATATACTTCTATTATTTTTCTTTACATATTATTTATATTTTTGTTCAAACTTGATTGTCTTACAAATATAAATATACTGATTGTCAAAATAGTCATCCAGTATGTATAAAAATACCTAAGTACAGTTGCACTGTAATTAATAAACATCACTGTCAGTAAACATAAGTATTTAGGTTAGTTTTGTAATATCAATAATATTTTGAATCATCAATGTTAATGACCTTGCCAATAACAATGTTAGCTGCTTGTTATCTTGCCTTGAGAACTGGATTGTTTACTTTATGAGTGGGAGAGTAATTAATCTTTGATCAATACAACTATGTATTATTAAATCAAAGGCAGTCTATTACGTACAAGCAAGGCAGAAGTAAACTCATTTTGAGCTCAGCTTGCCTGCAGTTTTATTATATTTATATTGAACACAAAATGAGAAGTAAGGTTCAAGATCAAGTTGTTGAAAAAATCTAAGTGCTTCCACTAGTTGAAGTTTTGATTAAATTGATAATGAAGACAAGCTATAATTTTGACATTGAATATTTATCCTAACTGTTTTGGCTTAGTACTGTATGGACTTAAAGGTATTAACCGTTTGCCTTAAGGAAACATTTTGAATTATTCACAATTCTACATAAAAGTTGTTATCAATTAGATAAGGCAGCATAATGTTACAAACTTATATTAACCTACTACATTTTAAAAACTGACCGATTTATCTAAATTGAACGCACAGTAGGGCTTTGTATAAATTAAATATAGTGAATAATGGCTTCAATACCAGGATGATGCAATCTGAAATTGCTTGTAAATTACCAGTAAGTTGCAATCCGTTGCTCTTTGATTACTGGAAGACGAAATGCCTGAACATTAATACAATCAATCTATTCATAAGAACACATTAACATTTTACTTTTCCTTGGAATTGTGTTTGCTTTTATATACTGTGGCTTTTAGCTGCGTTATGCGATTATATCTGAGTCACGCATGGTACTATTTACTTAAGCCATTCCAACGAATTTATAGATGGGTACTTTATCAGTTTAGCTTGTTGAAAACTTGTGTATACGGCACAAATACCTAAACGCTACTGAAATGATAAGAGCTTCTCAACCCATAAATTTTACAGCTAAGAACTGAATTTTGTGACGTTTAAATTGTCTAAATATTCGGTCGCTTATCAGTTGTAAATAAAATAGGTTTAAAACTTTAAATACATTTAAATATGTACTGATGAATATGTTTTCATCATATTAAATATTTTAATTGATTTGCTTTATGGCTTCATATTATGTTACTTTTTGAAATATAATTCAGCGGTAATTGTAGGTAATTGTTTTGTTTTTTTTGTAATTTTATAAAATTTCAATATTAGTAAAAATGTATGCAAAAGCTTGAAAAAATAAATTAAAGAAGTCCAAAACAGTGGGTCAGACAGATATGAAAGAGAGCGAGATTTCTAAGATTTTTATTTAGTGTGCATTTAACTGATTTGACTCTTATTTTAAAGGTTACAAGGCTTATAAATTGCCTACAGTGTGTTTTAATAATATAATATTCATCATAGGGATTTCTCGATAAGCTCTATGTCTGTATTGGTAATATTTTGTGTAGGAGTTAATCGCCATGCATAACTGTATTGCTTTTATTAGGTATTCTTATTGCCACACTCAGACATAAATTAACGTATTATTAATTACTGTCTGAAATTTTTCTTTCCAAAAAAGTGCTTATGCTGTTACCTACTATTAATGACTTTTTTACAATAAAAAATAATAGGGAATAATTTTTTTTTTTTTTTGAATGACTTTTATTTAGGTATTTATATTGAAAAAGGACACAGTGTATAACTAATATAGTGCTTAAGCTTTTCCTTTTGATTTTAAATATAAAACGTAAAGTGATTTTAATAAGGAATGAAAGGAAAGCAAGACCAAAAAAATATTTTTGGAGTTGTTGATGTAGGTATTAAAAATAAATGGTGTCCTTAAAGTTGTTAAGGCGAGATTCTTGTGTTGTAAAAGCGTGTATTCGAATATAAATCTTTTGTAGGAACTAAATAACGTGCCGTTCTACGCAGAGAGTTCGTAATTTTTTTTCTCATGTAAAAGGATTGCTCAATGCCGTTTTTTTACTGATTAATGGAAACGGCATTCGGCAATTAACTTTAATTAGTAATAATTTAACTATTATTTATTACTAATGAAAGTTAACTGTATTTTATATTTTTATGGCATATATATATGGTAGTGTTTATCACGAAACAAAAACCATCTGTGTTACAATTTGGTACGAAAAAGGTGATTTCTTTTTTGCTTTATAGAATTTTTGTAAATGTTTCTTATATTGATGTCATGTTTCATCCTCCTCGGGATAATATTATACTTACTATTATTCGAACATTGTATTAGTACTAATTAATAAGTTGTTTTAAATAACCAAATTCTTTGTCACCTACATACATATAACCATATTATGGTTAAATACTGGCAGACAATTGTAATGGGTAAATGATGTGTGCGGTTGGCCAGCGGTTAGCGTTAACATTGAAATTGACCAAAGCGACTTTGAATTCCACTATGAGCAAATGTAAGCATTTGCACATGATTCTGATTTTCGTTTGTATGTACGTATGTATGTATGTTCGTGATGTAATAACCATGGTACAAGCTCTGGTTAGTTATGGACTCTAGTTCTATTGTCTGTAATTAGTGTGATAGTGATTACGTTTTAATTTATACAGGGCGTCAGGAATATGTCTGTTAACGGTAAAAGTCGGCAGCTAGGATCGTTTATGTTGGCACAAATAACTATTTACTACTTACTTCATTTTATAACATTTTAAATATATTTTTTTATAACTTTAGAAATATTTAGTAGTATTAGACACATTTCCAATAAAGATCATGAAAAATGTGATTTAATTTGATCAACATGTATTGTCAATATTTCTGCCCCACTCTTACCGTTTGACAGACCGTTTTCCTACCCACATCTTATTATTACAGAGGTAAAGAGCTTGATAGAAAAAATATTTTGCAAATTTAATTGTTTTTTGTAATCTCATAGATTGTTATTTTCCATTATTTTATGTAACAGTTTCTAAACAGATAAGTTCATCAATACCAGTGTGTTAATTAGTGTCTTAAACAATTTAGATATAAATTGCATTCATACTTTATATCAATCCATCAATTTACATATCATGGGGGCTACCACTCCGTAGTCTTATTATCAGTCACAACAAAGTTAGTACGAATGGATTGCATACAAAGAACGAGTCGAAATATTTTGCGAATGATAGTTTTTTTTATGTAAGTCGTGGTTGCAAAGCTACTTGTTAATAGATAATTATACTTTTCCAGAGGATGGGCAGCAGCATTTCTCTGAGGTTACCCTCAACCTACTGCGATCGCCAACCCGCCTGCCAAGCGTGGCGATTACGGCAAATACCCCTCATATCCTTGGGGGAGGCCTTTGTCCAGCAGTGGACGTTTTTTGGCTGAGATGATGATGATACTTTGACACTAGCGCAGCGATAGCTTGAAGAGACTTTTCTTTATTTTGATTCTTCCTAATTTAGGGGTGCTCTAGGGTTTTTCAATCTCTGTACACCTGTAAAGTATAGGGCACGCTTGCGTGTCACTGGCCAACTTCTAGAAAACCACTAATCTCAAATTAAAAAATAACTTTTTAACCTTTTTACCGCCAAAACCTTCTATAGAAGTTCGAGATTTTCGTGCCGCCCACGCCAGCACTTCTATAGAAGTTCTTCTTTGTACCTACTTTATTAAAATACATTTATACGTTGGCGTACAGCGGGACATCGCGTGCAGGATAGTTGGGCGGTGAAAAGGTTAAAGTTTTCCATTCGTGCTTGCTTTGTCAAAATTGACTAAAGTTATAGTCTATTTTCAGAGGTTATGACTAGCCTCCATTACTTACTGCCTAAACTGCATTGTTCAATATTTTTATATAGATGATCAAGTAGTCTGTCGTAGCAAAATTGTATATACATAACTAAGTACTGCCGAAATACATAAGAAGATAGGACAAAGTTAACCAGAGTAAAAAATTACATAGGTAGTTTTAATACGTAAAAAATAAATAATAAAAATTTGATATTGTATCTTTCGCTTGATAAAAATGTTAATTACAGAACTAATAAGCTCACTAGTTATAAAACTGAGTTGTTATTTTGAGTAGGTACTTAATTTTCTTGCCCATTTTGAAATTGTAAGTTGTTTATTTGCCTATCTTTCGCATTAAAAAAAAGTTTTTAGAAAAACCATTTTACCATTATTGGTTAAACTTTATAGTTTGAGTTTTGTTTCAGTGCAATTACTATGCAATTTAAGTTCATTGAAAATTATATCTTAATTTAGCTTTCGTTCTTATTTTGACATATCTTTTTTTGCTTACGTCCAACAGTGGACGACTTGTCATAAGCTGACACACTATGATGATTGTAATCTTTAGTGAGATCTACGGAGGTTACCTTCAGCGCATATCAACCTATTTTAATTCATCATGCCACTTAATCGAGTTTTCACACTTCACCAATGAAAACCTTTAAAGATTCTTAAGTCTTCTGTGCGCATATAAATAAATACCTACCTACTTAATTTTTATTATGGCCTATTAAACTAATGTTAAGTGTAACTTTGATTTCATTATCACAACTTAAAGCTTTGGACTGTGATAATACATGAAAGTGTAAGTAAATTATAAAAATAAATATATTTTTTGGATTCTTCATATTATTGTTTGCGGATAATGATTCTTATAAAATATTCGCTCTCTTTCACATTAAATTAACATGTTAGTATGAGCTGGTCTAGTTTTTGGGGTTCCACAAGCAAAAGTTATATGAGTAAGTTACTATACTTATTGGAAAAATTAAGTTATAAGCTATAACATGTAAAGGCAATTTTTTTTAAAGAAATTTAAACCTTATTTCGCATTGCATAAATGCCACTTGACATTGTACCGGAGAAAATTTTAGCAATAGTCTTAATACGTTTTAATTATAATCCTCGTAAAAGCATATTATGTTATAGTCAACTTTAGCTTGCTTGTGGGAGCGCAAATATTGTGAGCTGGTGTCTAGCAATTTAAGGTTGTTTTTAATGAATAAACATTTAATTTTATATGATTGTTTAATTTTGCGTAAGTACCTACACTTTTTTTCCTCCTATAAAAAGTAAAATAAAGCCTACCGAAGGACTTTTTGGCGGGAAAGTGAAGAGTCATGACTGCGGCTTTGTTTTATTTTTCAATATCTGTGTTAAGTCGTATATTACTGTGAAATAATAGTTGATTATCGCCTAACTGAACGTGCATGATTGGCAAATGGAAACAAAACAGTGCAACGTCGCTTTACAAATTCTCTCAAGAAGTTCGCGTAAAGCCCCACATGTTTATTGGGATACTCAAATCAAGTGGTTGGGGGTCGTTCATCATCATATATCAACGAAGGAAATATTACCTACCTAACTGTATAATTATAATTTATACAACTTGAAAGAAAAATTACTTTGACACTGGCTCTATACCAGGTACAGACATGTACCTGGGCGCTTCTCTCTTCCTCCACGGCCCGGTCTACCCGAGCCGAGGTCCGTGCCTTTAGAGGCGCCCTCGGTTGGTTCCGCTCCCCGATCCGATCCGAACCCTTCGGCGACTCTGGTAGGGCACGGGGACGCGCACTTTCAAGTGTGCGATGCCGTTCCCTCTAGAAATCTTCCGAAGGTGATTCGTTTCAACACGGCTTGAGGTACCCTTTACGTACCTCGCCGCCCCCAAAAACCCCGGTGACGCTGAAAATGCCGTCAGAGGCAATCAGCAATCTCTCCAAAAAAAAGACATCAAAAGAACGACACCATCACCATTCCCGATTCGACGCTCGCCGCGCACCCCCGTGTGCCGCGTGCCCCATCTCGCTCCGCTCTGCCTACGCTCTCCCGCTAAGGTACGCCAAGCGTTATCTGTTTCGATAACGTTTGTTGCGTGTACTCGAATTAGTAACTGCTACGCGTAAGTGTAGCAGTTCATAACAAGAGTTCGCGCCCGCGATAGGGCTAGTTGATACTAACGGTGCCAACGAAGCTAGTCTCGTCAAAGCGCAGCCCCGGTGTGCTGCCTAAGGCCCTTCAGGCCTTAGGCGAAACTGGAAGACCCGATACCCAGTGCACCCAGGCCTTCCTAAGGGTGACGGTTTTAGCGTTGATCGATAAGACAACGCTATAGTCGATACTTTTTCCGCCGCCGCCGCGTACCTCCCTGCCATAAGCAGGGAGGGTTCTACCGCCGAAATGCCGGCATCCGAGGCCACTTTGGCCCTTCTCGTTTCGATCCGCACGGCCATAAGCCGCAGCGATGCCACTTACCACTATATACCCTAGGTACCTGCCTATCACACGTCGTTTTCTTCGATAGTGGCTAATTGGCAGTTATCTGTAATTTGGTGTACCATAGGTACCTATTGTGTTGGAATAGGTCTTTGTTTACCTAGGTACTTTTATCTCGACTGATAGGTATGGTTTTTGGTGCTAGGTTTTTGAATTGCACTATTTTTTTTAGGACGCACTATCGCACTATTTAAATACCCACCCTTCGCCACTGATTTAATTTTATACTTATTTAGGTAAAGAACAAGGCAATGAACAACTTTAGACCGATGTATGTAAACTTGTTCATTCAGACATGCAAAGAAAATCTTATCACGGCTGTACGAATCAATGTTACAGGGTTTGGAGGCGTCCAAACCATAACTTCGACTTTGCTGTCTCGTTAAAAAATCAACAAGTTTGTCAGCAGACAGCGTTGCTTCAATGGGTGGATGATATCTTCATTTAATTTAATGTAATCTTAACTCGCTCAAATAGTAAAAAAACTTGCACTAGGCTAACTAATATATAATATATATACAATAATATAATGTATATATAATTATACTAATGTTACATAAATACTAGGCATATTAATGTGGTTTCCTCTCTTAATGTTGAGGATACCTATCGCTAAAATTCAAAGACTTCCTTAGTCGTCTTTGGATCTTTACAAAATTGTACAAATGAATACAAAAACGCCCTTGCAGGTTATAGGGCCTTACTTTAAATAACGCCGCACATTAGGCGACACGCGACTGCGACAGGCTGCGGCCGACAATTTACATATATTTTGTTCAAAGCTTGTATGTCCGCACACTTGGCGTCAGTCGCAGAGTCGCGAGGACAAGCTAGGGGAGTCACGAAACTAACGCTCATAACTGTCGCGGCGACTAGACGCAGCGACAAGTCGTCCAGTGTGCGGAGGTGATTAACCTTTTCGTATTATTCATCTATAATATTTAAATATCTTTGAAATCAATAGCCTGAAGAAGATATGGACAATGAGGTACCGCATTCGTAACCACTTTTTATCGCCAAATAATAACAGAATTTTAAGGCGAGACGCATCGCTAAACAATAAATCTCATACGGAGCGTTTGCACCCCGTACCATACGAAAAACTGTTTTTTTTCCTTCAAATTAAAACTAAAAATTATTTAAAAAAATGAACTACAATATTGAAGTGTGTGTTAAGACTAATCTACTAAGAAAATTTTGATGTTTTAAATCGGTCTGGTTTGCCTGTAAAATGCGAATCTGTTTTAAAAGAGGTTACTTTGATATTGTTTTCTCTGTTATAATAGTTGAAAAATCGTGTTTCTGCAACAAAATGAAGTCAATTAAATGAAAAATCATGTCATCAAATATCACTTTCATATGTTTTGTAATTGTTGGGAAAAATCAAGATCCCCGCCACGTAAATTTTCAATGCGTCGCCTTAGTGAAATTTACTAGATGACAGTTAGAAGTCTGTAGTATTCAATTTGTAAAAAGTCAGTTGCTGAAACCTATTTTTAAGGGTTATTTTAAGGGTCTTGCAAATAAACAAAGAATAAGGTCCGAATAGTTATTTCGTGTTTTGTTTCTTTTACTCTAATTTGAAATGATTGACGTTTACATGACAGGACCAAAATACGGAATAACTATTCGGATTTTATTCTTTGTTTATTTGTAAGGCACTTAATGTTTAAATGAAAACAATGTCAATCACTCGTTCCTGTCGAACATTGGTGCCAACCCTACCTATTTATATAAAAACAAAATCGTACCACATACGTTACAATTGGTATTAGTTATATGTGATGTCGCTAGTTGCGTTTTATTTCAGTCTCGTACGCTCGTACGTGCCTGTCCAACTGCGAGATTGAGATAAACGAACCGGCACATTGGATAGAGTCTACGCGATGTAAGAATATCGCACAACGAAGGAAAGGGGTGACATTTTCTAGGAATTTCGTTTGGTAAACGCGTCTAGTTAGGTAAACGTTAAATGGATTAAAAAGTATTCAGTGCTTCAGAAGGCAAGTAAAGTCTTTTTTATACTGTGGTAAATGATGTTGGTGTACTTTTATAATATTGCTAGCTGACCGGTGGACTTCCCGCTTTCACAGTTTCCATGACAACAAAACAAAGAAATCATTCGTCCGCTTAAGAACACCCGTATCTCATGATGGACCCCTATAGCAACGCTGCACCTACGGGCCCAGTTGTAAATCTAAACCATACGAAAATTGCGCGGACGGAGGAGTATGAAATTTCGCACACTTAAGTATAGATTATTAGAAGGAGTACAGATTGTTATTTTTTTTTAAATTATGCATAAAAAATGCATTTAATTAATAAAACAAACATTACACACACTACCATGTATTTGACACCCACGCATAAATTTATTAATAAGTGACAAAGCTCTCGGCCCGATACCCGAAGGTCCTGGGTTCTATTCCCAGGTCGGGCAAAGTGTGTTTCTATTCGGTCCATAGCCCGGGTTTGTGATCACCAACCCGCGCAGTTGGCAAGCCTGGTGATTAAGCCGTTACCAATCAATTGTAGTAATGACTACATTTCTGCCGCGCAATTTATGAACGCAGTAAGTACCACTGTGTTTACGATTGTAATATTTGAGGTGCTGACATTACGATTTATTTTCTCGAAACTGTCACATGTTCTTTACTGCATTTATAAATTGCGCGGCAGATTTCAATGATGGCCTTTGTCCAGCAATTGGGCAGTTATGGGCTGTTTACTTTTATTTTATTATTATTAACTAAACTTAATTTTATAAGTCGATCGAATTAATCACTACAATTGCACGCAGTGAATATCTATAAACACCTCTGGCATTGTACTACCTTACTATGAGTCAACGCTATTCACTCAAATGATTGAAATCGTTTGATCCATCAAATATATTAAAATACGTTATCAGACCTGTCGTCCTTTGTCGAACAACGTCAACTATGCAGTGCGCTCCACCGATGATGTTTCATCGATGCCAAACAATGGGTGCACTGCTAAAAGTTGTAAATATTTTATGCCCTCCCATAACAGGGACACAGTAAATATTAAAATAAAAGAGCAAACAAGCACATAGGATACAAATCAAACACATACAAATTGTACCTTTGTTTTTACGCCAACAATAAAAAAATGAAATGAAATGAAATATATTTATTAGAACACAGTACAAACTTATGTAATAGGTAATATAATCGTTTCAATTAATAAGCTTTAAAGATTAAAATATTAAATCGAATTCTAATAACAATATTTAAGTAAGTAGGTATGTAGAGTCCTAAGTGTAAAACCTTCTTCTAAAGTTCTTTAATTCTTTATTCATTAGGCTTGAATTAAGCTCGTTACATCATTCGTGAGACTCAGTGGGAGACCTTTTACTGAGAAGAAATGTATGAAACTCAGTAAATAAGGGCATTACTTGTCCTTCTTACTTTTGGAGCGTAGGAATAACAAAAACGACCAATTTCAATCAACATACAAATAGATCTAAGAGTAGATCCTTATCTGACTTTTGAATTTCACATAAATTCTTATATCTTAATATTAATATTGGCTTATGTAGATATTAGATAATAATAAATACTTGGATGAATGATTGGTTTCACTGCGTTCGAGCGCAGCGAGACCAATCATTCATTTAAGAATAAATATATAATTTGAAAAAAGACGGCGTTGAAATAATCCCGCTCTACTGGAATTTTTTCAACACTTTGTCTTTTTTCAAATTGTAATTTGTTGGCAACAATATTTGCGTAAAATTATATGTAAATAATCATAAATATTATAATATTCAATACATTTTATTCCCCCTCACACTAGAATCATTAATATTGAAACAATTTTATTTTAAAAACACATAACGGCATATTTTGTGTATTCCCAAGTGTGTTTACAAGCTAATTAAAAATACTTATTATTTCATTCCATTTCACGCGGACATAACTCTTCAGTCAGCCTCGTTGCACTGATGGCACATGTTTGTTGGTTCAAATGATAGGATGCAGCGACTTTTTTTAATAAAAGCTTTCGGGCCTTTTTTGTTAATGACTGCGCATGAAGAGTTCTTCCACACGGTTAATATTTTATACTTCCTACCTAAACCGTAACCATTGTAAGATGTGAGCGATTTTTAGTAAATCAAAAGTTTAGTACGATCCGAATCCGATAGTCCGAAACTATGAGACAGCAAAAAATACTCAATTGGATACATTTTATGAATAAATTATGTTATTGCAACATTTGTAAAATCCGCTCGAATTTCGACCACTGGGCGAGAATAGTCGTAACAGTAGGTTATTAAAAAAATTATGGTCAAAAATTTTTGGGGAAGGATGTTATGTAGGGACATTGTAACATTAACGCTGAATTGCGAAATGCACACAGTCAGTCATTCCCCGTCGCGTCAACAGTACACTCGCAACCCAGTCGTTCCGAGACAAGCATAAGGAACAGTCGTTCCCAGACACGTGGGAGTAGTCAGATCATACTTAGCCGATAAGCTCGCGTCTAGCTAAACATACGTACATGTAGATTTATCTATTGTGTAACAGAAAAGACATTCATTTGGACAAGTCGTACTTTATTATCAACCTTCTGATAGTCAAAGTGAGTTACAGTAGCATCTATAGCACAGTGATATAGCAAGTAACTTCACATCAGTATAATTATTAGGATTTCGAAAGAAAACTAAATGATTCAGATTTTTTAATATCTTCTATTATTAGCAAGCACGATTTCATCAACCAATCTTCCTTATTTTTCCCCTATAGGTGAGCACTCATCCTTCATTTCACCAGTCCTGATGTTAAGTGATGAAAAGGTTAAAAGGTTGAATCGCACTCACCCAGAAACTACTGAGACACTGGCTATCTTATCTCTAACTGGCAGAATACAACAATAATGGCGACATTTAGATAAGGTGGTAGCTACATAAGTGGACTTAAAACAAACCCTACCACCAACAAAACCTAGTACATAAACATGTATCCCCTACTAGAAATCGAACCTGGGACTCTGGGTCTGAGACCGGCCTTAACTACTAGACTAAATAGGGTAGTGACACCAGTGTTCGTCAGGACCAAGTGATGGGTCAGCGACTGATTTAATTTTTAGCAACAAATAAATGCTAAAAACATTGTTGCTATGGCAAATGTCTTAGATAAGATGATAGTAGCCAGACGGATTTAAAACAAGCCCACGAGCAAAACTAACTACATAAACTACCTCGCTCGCTCTTTGCTGTTAATCAAACCCAATCTCAGGTCAGAAACTGTGTTACCTACGTTACAATAAGTTATAATTTGAAAAAAAAAATAAAGGGTTGAAGTAATTCCACGACCGGGATTCGTACCCGCACCCCATGACATGCCGGGTCAGGGGCACTACCAACTATGCTATCGTGGCTCTATCCAACTCGCCGAATCCCGCTCGTGGAATTTTTTCAACACAATGTCTTTTTTTTTTAATTGTAATTTGTTCGTAACAAAATTTGCGTAAAATTATATATACCCAATCATAATGTAACGGTCCATACGTCACTAGAACATTTTCTAAATGAATAAATAAAAATTATAAATATCTAGAATAGAATTCAGGCTAAATGTTATTTCATTTTAAATTTGTAACAGGCAAATAAAATAAAAGTAACTAATAGATTAAACAACAATACTCAAATAAAATTAAGCATTACTTGCTAGGACTTTAAATATCAAATAGAATCAACCTTTCTACATTATTGTTAACAGTGTTATTTTTACTTTTCAAGCGAGCAATAATGAGACCTTATTACCTACTTATAAGCAAAATGGTTATTGATACATACGAGCCATCTAGCGTCGTTCTAAGAAATCTTTATACACTATCTAATAAGCGTAGCTTATCGTAGGTCTGTTAACTACGCTTTCTAATGTTTCGTCATGTTCGACCTACGTAGTTTCCGCATCATGTAATAGATGGCGTTAATATGAAAATCAACAGTGTCAAAACAAAATATATCTTTCGTAGATATTTATGTTAAAGATTCATTTTAATGATTAATTTAATTAACTTTTACGCTCACTCTAACCTAGGTAGACTATAAGGAGGCTAGAATACAATAGAAATCTGTACTTTAATGTTACAGATTGTATTTCATGAATTATAAATAACTATTGCGTTTTCATGTAGTATTTACAGGTTTTTTACATTGTCATACGAACGTAGGTTTAGTTTCTCACATGAACCCGGTCAGAATATGACAACTTACAATCATTTGGTTATTTAAAATGTAAGTAATGCACTGAGTCGTGAGTAAGATTCATAATTGAGATGGGAGGGCGATCGATCAATGAATACTGCAAGCGCCATCCAGCGGAAATAGTAGCAGTATTCTAACCGTAGTAAAAGCAGAGGGAATAGAGAGGTACATGAATGAATGTTTCTGGCGCCGCCCTGCGGAGAGTAGCAGTAGCTTTCGCGTGTCTATGGATAAAGGGATGCCAAAAAGGGAAAGTATATATTTTGTATCGATATATCGTATCATAATGTGTTGCATGAGTTTGTGTCAATGCACAATATTATTTTTACTAAAATTCAGTTTATTTTTATGATGTCTTTTCAAAATGAGTTTACAAATTCGTACCTAGTATTATTTATAGTTTTAATAAATAATTCATGGTTTATTTTACATTTACGCCGTCATGGGTTTTAATAAGATTATTTTAAACATTTGACTTTACTGGCGGAGCTCTAATAAGACATGTGTAAATGTTATTCGACACAGTGAAAACACACCGGAAACACACCAAAAACCTAAACGTTGATCTTAACAAATTTGTCGATACCTACATACAGAGTCTACATCTAAAATAATCAAAATCTATCTACAAAGCTAAACAAAGTCGGCTGGCTGGTACTTGTACAGTCTTTGATACAAGTTTGTTCAAGTCATTCACATTCATCACATTATAATAATGATATCTAATGTTACGTCTTAGTCCATCATATTTTGTTTATCTAATTGGGACACATATACATTTTATTATAAACATACTAAATGTGATACATTCATACGACATTAATATCGTAATAATAGAAATCATAATAAGTAATATAATGTAATGCTGTATCGATATTCTGATGAATTACATCGCATTGGGCATCCCTAAATCTGCCAATGAATGCATCAGAATCTGGCGCCTCTGCACAGGAAGTAGCAGTAATCTGTATCCAATAATACGATATGCTAGTCTTTTCGATTGTCTATGTATGAGTAAAAATGAGAGATTTATCAATGAATACAGCTAGCGCCACTAGCCAGCGCAGCGGGGAGTAGCGGCAATGTGGACCTTGGCATGTGGCTATACTAACACTTTATTGCTCGTGTTTTTCTTTTGAGGAATTTAAAGCTATTTATCATGTTATTGGTATTGTTGGTAAGTGGAAATTGACGGTGGAAACTTTCAACATAAGTAAATATTAATAAAACTTTGATTGAAACAGTATTTAGCGAGATATAATCACTCGAAGTCTAGGACCAATAGGAAGACAGCAGGGGGGTAAGGAAAGATACCTAGTGCCGGCGGGTATAAAAGGAGGCTGGACATTGGGAGTGGGATCATTAAGTATTCAGTATCGATTCAGTATTCATATTCTTTCGGAGATAGTGATAGTGAGTGTCAGACTGCTCTGGAAACTGTAAGTAAAACTTTGCTACTTTAATTTGATTTTAAACTGTGCAAATTATAAACTTTGTAGTTATTTTGAAACTTCTTGCATGTCTTTTAAATGTTGTGATTATCATTGTATTTCTTTTATGTGTTGTGACTATGTTATCCTATGTACCTTCCTTCACCCACAAACCCTCTCACTGCGGCCAAGACACCTTTAGCTGTCAGTTAACTGATCGTTCGTGTGAGCCTGCACGAGCGGCAGTGAGAAAATCCAACCTTTAAACCTACCTAACCCCATATACCTACCTTCACCCACAAACCCTCTCACTGCGGCCAAGACACCTTTAGCTGTCAGATATCTGATCGTTCGTGTGAGCCTGCACGAGCGGCAGTGAGAAAATCCAACCATTAAAACCTTATCCTTTCAATCTTATATTTTTGTGTTTCTGTTGTTTATGTGTACTTAATTAATATTCATTTCTATCTCACTAAACATTTTAATTTATTTTGTGAATTTTATATTATGTTGAAAGTGTTGTGTTTGATTAACGGCGATATCGTGAAATAGGTAGAAAAGCAGGAATGTTATAGGGTGTTAGATTTTGCATAATGGTTAGGAACGGCTTACATTATAAAAGGGAATTAGGTTGGTTAGGAGTAGGTACGTTTTATTTCGAAGTACCTACCTACGTTTTAGATGATTTAAGATATAGGTAGGTAAGCATATAGGTATGTGTGTAGGTAGGTAACCGAAATGAGAGTTTATTGTGTGAACATTATGTAGGTAGGTATAATAATAATGTGTTGCTTTATATACTGTTTCGCGTTGCGGAATGGAGTAGGTGGTCTCAGGTCCCAGCGGATAACTCAAATTTTTATTATGATCCAAAAACTGTTATAAGCTAGGTTGTCATAAATAAAACCGTTTAAAAAAAAAAGGGATATTCGTTTGCCTTAATAATAATAAAGCGTTACATGTTATCAGGTATTCAATAAGTTGGTGGTGGTGTTTTAGTTAAGTAGGGTCAAGTTATGTGTGTCGATGGATGTGTGATAACCGTGCTTAGTAGTTTATTAGGTTTATTTTATTCGGATGTCACTTAAATTAACTAGAAATTTACCTACTTAAATACTTTGAGGAAATTAAGGTTTCCAGTTTTGTTATGCCGAAATGGCTTATACATATAGTTGACGGTATCTTTGTTCAGATTCTGGGGCAAGCAAAGCCGTCCCCGTAGAGATCTTCAAGGAGATGTACTACCATCGAAAGTCTGCAACAATTGCTACCACAACCTACATTTAAATAGTAAAATCTATATTTTGGTGACGTCGGATAATTTAGACATTTCTTTTAAGATTATCTTATTTATTAATTGTTCATTGGGTTTATTTTATTCTGTTGTCATTTAAATGAATATATCTACCTACAGATGGTATTATTACAATACAAACTAAATTTGAGGAAATTAAGGTTTCTAATTCTATATGCCAAAATGGCTTCGACATAATTTGTTGATATCTTTTGTTTGGCTAAGGGCAAGCAAAAGCCGTCCCTGTAGATCATCTTCAAGGAGATATGCTACCATCAAAGGCCATAAACGATTGATAACACAAACTACATTTAAATGATAAAATCTATATTTTAATGACTATGGAATAAAGTGAACATAATTATAATTATTTAAAAATAATTGTATGGGTTCGATTCCCGTTCGTGCAACCAGTGAGTTCGAATCCCGCTTGTGGATTTTATGAAATAAAGTGAATGTATGATTATTTACATTTAATTTTATGTGGAGTGTTGCGAACAAATTACAATTCGTATGGGTTCGATTCCCGTTCGTGGAACCAGTGAGTTCGAATCTCGCTTGTGAACTTTATGAAATAAAGTGAATTTATCCTCTCAAGTGTGGCGGATAATTTTACGCAAGTTGGTTGCGAATAAACTACAAATCGGATGGGTTCAAATCCCGTTCGTGGAACCAAAGGTTCAAATCCCGTTTATGGAATGTTGTTTTGTTTATAAGACTAAGTAATAGTTATATTATCTATTTACTTAATAAACCCTGGTTCAGTGCCTAATGTAGGTATTTGAGTGACTTTTGTTTAGTACAAATACTCAATGTACAAGCATTAAATACCTATAAGCAACGGTTTAAATAAAGATTAAAATCACGAGTTAAATATTCACTCTAGTATCATATCGGGCACTGCACAGGTGATTAGAGATTGCTAGATCTAAGCATCGTGACCGAATTGTTTTGTATGGGTCTTTCGTTGCCTATGTTTGGTCAAATACTAGTATATGCATTAAATATAGGCAATGGTCTAAATAAAGATTAGTTTACGAGTGGGTGTGGATGGATATGGGGAAGGTGGAGTCCATGTAGCTTTTCAATGATCATTCTGATCATTTATACTACCTATACAAATAAGTTCGGTGATAGATTATGTTTAAGCAAACACTCGTGGTTGTTCGAAGTAACGCTAGGGCGAAATGAACACTGATAGTATGCACTACGAGCTACATTTGCCTCAATATAGTAAATAGATAGCTACCTTACCTACCTACGTAAATATTAGTAAATTGTAGTTAGGCGTCAACTCGTCGTCACTCGTGAGTAACAAGAATAGAGGTTAGATTTATTCTTATTAAATTCGAAATGAGAGTCGTGACCGATTGCATATGTTAATTATTAACCAACATGTTTATTAGGAAAGTAGTCGTATTAATGAATATTAATTACAGTTATTTATAGTAGAAATGATGAGATAAAACTATAAAATAAGTTTAGATCTTAGAGTCCGCATAAAACAAAATAGTAATTGCAACTAATAGTTTCCTTATAGGAGTTTTGTTTTATTTCTGTATAATGTAGATGCTAAAATAATTGTATTTTACTTCATCTTGTTTTGCATTATTACGATCAGAACCTCTGCGTTAAATTTAAGATATTTTATCAAAATTACAAGTTTAAAGAGTATTCAGAGTATTAATTGAAGCTCCTTATGTTATATTCTATCAAACAGGATAGAAAAACGATTAAATTATTAAATGTTAAGCAATTTTACATAGTTTCGTAATGGGATGGGAGACCGCGATGTTATTATGATTTTAGGTACTTACTTAATCTAGCTCGGCGTAGGCCATCGCTTTGGTTGTTAGTTTATAATAGTAGGTGATCTGTTACTTTTGTTTTAATGATAAGGGTCATGAATTCATTTACAGGTAGTAAAGAAAGGGTTGTTAGGTCTTGCCTTTAAGTTCCTTAAAGTTCTTAGGTTATTGTGGACCTTCGTAGGTGCACTAGACGATCACTTGGCCAAAATGATCTTTTAGATGTGATTGAAACAAGTAGGTTATTCTCGGTTTTGGATTATTACAATAATAATGGTTAGGAGTTAAGTAGGTTAATTTATGGTAATCTAGGTAGGTAATTATGTTCATTATTTACATCTCACTTATATCGTTATATTTGGTGCCGTTAGGTATAAATAGGTTAAACGATTTATTTAATCTAATTAATTCAAAAAAAAATAAGACCGAAAGTAGTTTAGCTCCTTAGCTTTAGTCTTAACTTCAGAGGGTTTGTTACAATTTAGTGTGGCCGTGACCAGGATTGCATTACTAGGATTATGTGACCAATAGGTATTAGGGTATCTGTAGGTAACTTAGACAGAAGTAGCATTGAATAGTTAACACCGTTTAGACACTGTAGATTGAGATGTTAGAATGATGTTGTGATGTTGTTGGGGTTCTGCTGGGATACTGTAATAGTGTTTTGGTAGTGTTCTGGCAGTGTTGTGGCAGCATCATAATAATTAGGATAATGTTAGAATACTTTCAGAATACAGTTACAATGGTGATGTTACATTGTTATTAGGATGGTGTTAGGTTACTGTTAGAATAGTTAAGGGTTTATTTTATAGGATAGTATCATGTTTTAGATCAAGTCTAGATTAAATTAATTATTTTGGTGAAATTAGCTAAAGTTAAATAGATATTTGTTATGTTAGATTCAATCACATTTAGAAGCGCGTTGCGATGCAAGTCGCACAATTTGTTGCTGTGTAAATAGGAAGGAATTAAGGCAAAGATAGACGTTTAAAATTTAATAGGCAAAACCATTTATTATAATAGTAGGTAGGGTAGGTACGTTTATCTAGATGCCAGGTGCGAGTGTCATTCGCCATTTCGACACAATGTTAACTCTTGTCGTATGCCGCCAGGAGGCGTTGCTTCAATGCCATACTGGTTTTCGTTTGGTTGGCGTGATCGAATAAATCCGGATAGTAAACAAAACTCGCACTAGGCACCTTGATAAGTTCTGTAGCCGCGTGGCTTGCATGCCTGGCTTTGGGCGGAGCTAACTCTGAGGTCCCGGGTTCGATCCCCGCTCGAGTCAATGATGAAAACTAACTCTTTGGTTCCGTTGTTAGTTTTGTTTTACATAATAAGAGTACATTAGCAAGTACTTACTTAGGATCAGAACAATGAATGTGATATTGCCTAATAGTTATTTAAAGGGCCTTTGATTTAATTAACAAGTTATTTAATTAGTTTTAATTTAAAAATTTGTCAGAGTTAACAAATTGGATTAGAAATTAAGGTTTAGATTGTAGGTAGGTAGGTATCGTTTTGAGTGAAGTTAAGGAATGTTACATAATTTAAGTAGGTACCTAAGAGGTTTAGTTTTACTAACGGGGGGTTGTATTGATTATTAGGCATAATAAGATTAATTTGTTAATTGATATATTCTTATAATTAAGAAACAATGAGGCTTATGCCCAGCAGTGGGTCGTCAGTGGCTAAGTGAGTTTTAGAGTCTAGTTAGTGGGGGGTTGCATCGTATTTTAGTATTATTATTTTTAGGGACAGTTCAAAACAATAAATGCTTTTCTTTTCCTTCTTTACAAAATTTACATTCTTAGGTTGATAAACTTAATCCCAGTCTGGGAACCAGACTCGGTAACTTCGGGTATCAGAGTGCTTTGCGTTCGACCACCGAGACGTTAATGTTTACATGTTTACATTATGTTTGCTACGCGTGTAATATTATTTTAAATTAGGATACTTAGTTCGTTTCTACTCATATAATGTACGACTATTCTTATTGACTGCGTTCTGTATTGGTTTTGCATTCTGTATTGGTCACCGTCGTTCCCATGGTACACATTTCATTAAACAGTGAGAGCTTTGTAGCGTCTCAACACTCCATAGCGATAAGCTCGTTAACGTAAACAAACTGTACGGAGAACTATGACAATTAAATACAAGGCAAGGTAACTCGACCGCGGGCTGCAATTTATTAGAACTTATGATATTATGATTATTAGAACACAGTACAAATATTGGGTAATGGGTCTTTTTAGGGTATTAGTTAGTCAATGTGGAATATAGGTATTGTAGGTGTACCTATTCAGATGCAATAGTTAAAGTCAACTTATAGCGAACATTCATTCATTACTTACCATGTTGAAATAGGTTAATGTAATTATTTTTATCCTGCTTAAATTTGATGTTTATGGAGAGGTTAAAAGTTTAATTAACTGGGGGTTGTAGGTATAACCATAGATTTAATAAAATATATTAAGGTACAACGTAAACAATTACAGTCTTAAAGTTAATGTATTGTTAGCAAGTTCATTTGAACTTGGTTAGTGAAAGCGCCGTTTAGTGACGCGCGAATGAACTACTAATCTAGTAACAATATTAGATTTAGGCGAGTAATAATTGGAAAAGATTATTAATAATTGGTAAATAGGTTACAGTTACAATTTATAGGTGGTATTATTAACAATCGTAGGGTTTGAGTTCAAACAGTTTAGAGCGATTTAGTGACCTATTTATAAATTTAAAAAAAATCTGGAGCTTCGGTAGCCTAGTGGTCGGAGTATTGGATTGGTTGTTCGAGGATCGTGGGTTCGATTCCCACTCGTGCTTTCTGAAGCTGGTTGACTTTTAGTAAAAAATAAATAAATATATATATACCTACTTACCTATGGTTTAGTTTATATTGTAGTTTTGAATCTGGGTTTTGAATCTAATGCTAGGATTCGAGCGCTAGGTTAAGTGTTTGTTAGTATCCGGTTTGGTTGATAATAGGGTTTGTTTTAAGTCCGCATGGCTTTCCACAACCAATTTAGTTTTTAAACGACAATGTTGATGGTATCATTGGCGTTTTGATAGTTAAAGAGTAGGTGTTAAGTCTGTTTAATAACAACAATAGTTATATTAGATTGTTGTTACAGGTTAAGTAAGATAAGTAAGATTTAGATGAAGTATTAAAACCGCCTGACTTTCTACTACTAATGTAGTAATAAAATATTAACTAGGTACTAACCTAGTTAATATTTTATTACAACAATGATGATGTTATCATTGTTGTGTTCTGACATTTGAAATAATGGGCCCTTTAGCTTCAGATAAACTAGGGAGATATCCATGGTTTTTGATGATACATAGCGAAATACATTTGAAGAATAAGGTCTAGTTAGATGGGGGTTGGGAATATAAATAGATTCAATAGGTATTATGTAAAGTAGGATAAACAAAATTAATTATCAAAAATAATTAATTTGATCATAATATAGTAGGTACAGGTAGGTTACTTTAGAAAAGACAGGCAAGAAAGCAGTAATGTTATGTATCAAATGTTAAGGCGTTCATGAATAATTATTCTAACGGTAACTGAATTCATGATTCTATTACAAATTATAAGGCATTTATTAAATAAATCGATTATATCTTGAATAGAAACATTTTAATTGTATCTCTAATACAGTTCAATTATAACTAGGAAATTGGTAAATTTAGGTTTAGTAATTTAATTCAGGTTACGACGTTGAGGTTTTCAGTGATTATAGGTAATTTAAAAATTTATCAGTGTTCGGGTCAGGCGTTGTTCCGAGCAAATATGAGAACTGGTGTGGTTAAGTTTAAGCAAAATATTATTATAATACTTAGGTATAATTTTCAGCACGGTTTTCACACGGGGTAGTTTTTATTACTTTGCTTTTGTTTTGTCTTTGCTTTGCGATTGAATGTGTGTATGAAAGTAGTATGGAGTGTTACAGCTGGCTACTCAATATATAATCTTATTACTGTTGGCGAGTTAGGAAAAGGTGCAAACTTGTTCGCAGTTTCTTGTCTAGTAATGGTGTTGACGAGTTGTTATAGTGTGTCAGTTAGTGCACATTGTAAAGTGGAATGAAGAAGGATGAAAAGGTTTTTAAAAAAAATATATGTATATTTATTTATATAAAAAGGTATGAACAAACAACTCGACTTTCACTTAGGACATGGAACGGTTTGTCGGTGTTCGAATTTTGACATGCTGACACTACACAAAATGTTTTGTATGGCGAAGAAGTTTGGTGTTAGGTTAAGTCCGATTGGACAACTTCAGTCTTAAAAAAAAAAAAGACCGTCATAGATAATATTTACTACACAAGAAGCTGAGACTAAAACTACACTGCACACTCCCCTAATCGTAAATGGTCTTTGCCTGTGGCGGAGTTTTGGTGTGTGGCAATGGCAATATAAGGAGTTAGTGCTCTAGCTATGAACGTCAACTGCTTCTGAAGAGGTGCTATTGGTAAATCGCAGCAATCAGAATTGGATGATGAGATGCCTTTAGTAAATCACTAGGATTGGTTGGCCTCACAACCCAACACTTTTGGCAGATTCAGTTGTGCCTTGCGAACAGTAATGACTTACTATTGTTAGTGTCTTAAACACATCGAAGATTTGCCCAGCTTATGACTATTTACTATTCGGTCTAAATACACAAAGGCTTTCCTTGGAATAGCTATACATTTAAATAGATACACGCACGATCACAAGTGCTATGTTCTATTTTTCATTTCATATTTAGTGCTTGATGAGGTGAAAAATAAAACAAATGAATTTTATGGAACAAATTAAATATTACACTTGTTTTAGATAGGTCTTGTACCTATTCGAATATTGGCGGATTAGAATTTGCACTTGGGAGGGAAGAGCATACTAATGATTAGATTTAGAAAATGTACGAGGGTTTAGAAAATTTCCTTCGGTTAAGTTATTTCACACCTTCGTAAATTTTGGGGGTTGGCTGTAACGGTCCATACGTCACTAGAACATTTTCTAAATGAATAAATAAAAATTATAAATATCTAGAATAGAATTCAGGCTAAATGTTATTTCATTTTAAATTTGTAACAGGCAAATAAAATAAAAGTAACTAATAGATTAAACAACAATACTCAAATAAAATTAAGCATTACTTGCTAGGACTTTAAATATCAAATAAAATCAACCTTTCTACATTATTGTTAACAGTGTTATTTTTACTTTTCAAGCGAGCAATAATGAGACCTTATTACCTACTTATAAGCAAAATGGTTATTGATACATACGAGCCATCTAGCGTCGTTCTAAGAAATCTTTATACACTATCTAATAAGCGTAGCTTATCGTAGGTCTGTTAACTACGCTTTCTAATGTTTCGTCATGTTCGACCTACGTAGTTTCCGCATCATGTAATAGATGGCGTTAATATGAAAATCAACAGTGTCAAAACAAAATATATCTTTCGTAGATATTTATGTTAAAGATTCATTTTAATGATTAATTTAATTAACTTTTACGCTCACTCTAACCTAGGTAGACTATAAGGAGGCTAGAATACAATAGAAATCTGTACTTTAATGTTACAGATTGTATTTCATGAATTATAAATAACTATTGCGTTTTCATGTAGTATTTACAGGTTTTTTACATTGTCATACGAACGTAGGTTTAGTTTCTCACATGAACCCGTTCAGAATATGACAACTTACAATCATTTGGTTATTTAAAATGTAAGTAATGCACTGAGTCGTGAGTAAGATTCATAATTGAGATGGGAGGGCGATCGATCAATGAATACTGCAAGCGCCATCCAGCGGAAATAGTAGCAGTATTCTAACCGTAGTAAAAGCAGAGGGAATAGAGAGGTACATGAATGAATGTTTCTGGCGCCGCCCTGCGGAGAGTAGCAGTAGCTTTCGCGTGTCTATGGATAAAGGGATGCCAAAAAGGGAAAGTATATATTTTGTATCGATATATCGTATCATAATGTGTTGCATGAGTTTGTGTCAATGCACAATATTATTTTTACTAAAATTCAGTTTATTTTTATGATGTCTTTTCAAAATGAGTTTACAAATTCGTACCTAGTATTATTTATAGTTTTAATAAATAATTCATGGTTTATTTTACATTTACGCCGTCATGGGTTTTAATAAGATTATTTTAAACATTTGACTTTACTGGCGGAGCTCTAATAAGACATGTGTAAATGTTATTCGACACAGTGAAAACACACCGGAAACACACCAAAAACCTAAACGTTGATCTTAACAAATTTGTCGATACCTACATACAGAGTCTACATCTAAAATAATCAAAATCTATCTACAAAGCTAAACAAAGTCGGCTGGCTGGTACTTGTACAGTCTTTGATACAAGTTTGTTCAAGTCATTCACATTCATCACATTATAATAATGATATCTAATGTTACGTCTTAGTCCATCATATTTTGTTTATCTAATTGGGACACATATACATTTTATTATAAACATACTAAATGTGATACATTCATACGACATTAATATCGTAATAATAGAAATCATAATAAGTAATATAATGTAATGCTGTATCGATATTCTGATGAATTACATCGCATTGGGCATCCCTAAATCTGCCAATGAATGCATCAGAATCTGGCGCCTCTGCACAGGAAGTAGCAGTAATCTGTATCCAATAATACGATATGCTAGTCTTTTCGATTGTCTATGTATGAGTAAAAATGAGAGATTTATCAATGAATACAGCTAGCGCCACTAGCCAGCGCAGCGGGGAGTAGCGGCAATGTGGACCTTGGCATGTGGCTATACTAACACTTTATTGCTCGTGTTTTTCTTTTGAGGAATTTAAAGCTATTTATCATGTTATTGGTATTGTTGGTAAGTGGAAATTGACGGTGGAAACTTTCAACATAAGTAAATATTAATAAAACTTTGATTGAAACAGTATTTAGCGAGATATAATCACTCGAAGTCTAGGACCAATAGGAAGACAGCAGGGGGGTAAGGAAAGATACCTAGTGCCGGCGGGTATAAAAGGAGGCTGGACATTGGGAGTGGGATCATTAAGTATTCAGTATCGATTCAGTATTCATATTCTTTCGGAGATAGTGATAGTGAGTGTCAGACTGCTCTGGAAACTGTAAGTAAAACTTTGCTACTTTAATTTGATTTTAAACTGTGCAAATTATAAACTTTGTAGTTATTTTGAAACTTCTTGCATGTCTTTTAAATGTTGTGATTATCATTGTATTTCTTTTATGTGTTGTGACTATGTTATCCTATGTACCTTCCTTCACCCACAAACCCTCTCACTGCGGCCAAGACACCTTTAGCTGTCAGTTAACTGATCGTTCGTGTGAGCCTGCACGAGCGGCAGTGAGAAAATCCAACCTTTAAACCTACCTAACCCCATATACCTACCTTCACCCACAAACCCTCTCACTGCGGCCAAGACACCTTTAGCTGTCAGATATCTGATCGTTCGTGTGAGCCTGCACGAGCGGCAGTGAGAAAATCCAACCATTAAAACCTTATCCTTTCAATCTTATATTTTTGTGTTTCTGTTGTTTATGTGTACTTAATTAATATTCATTTCTATCTCACTAAACATTTTAATTTATTTTGTGAATTTTATATTATGTTGAAAGTGTTGTGTTTGATTAACGGCGATATCGTGAAATAGGTAGAAAAGCAGGAATGTTATAGGGTGTTAGATTTTGCATAATGGTTAGGAACGGCTTACATTATAAAAGGGAATTAGGTTGGTTAGGAGTAGGTACGTTTTATTTCGAAGTACCTACCTACGTTTTAGATGATTTAAGATATAGGTAGGTAAGCATATAGGTATGTGTGTAGGTAGGTAACCGAAATGAGAGTTTATTGTGTGAACATTATGTAGGTAGGTATAATAATAATGTGTTGCTTTATATACTGTTTCGCGTTGCGGAATGGAGTAGGTGGTCTCAGGTCCCAGCGGATAACTCAAATTTTTATTATGATCCAAAAACTGTTATAAGCTAGGTTGTCATAAATAAAACCGTTTAAAAAAAAAAGGGATATTCGTTTGCCTTAATAATAATAAAGCGTTACATGTTATCAGGTATTCAATAAGTTGGTGGTGGTGTTTTAGTTAAGTAGGGTCAAGTTATGTGTGTCGATGGATGTGTGATAACCGTGCTTAGTAGTTTATTAGGTTTATTTTATTCGGATGTCACTTAAATTAACTAGAAATTTACCTACTTAAATACTTTGAGGAAATTAAGGTTTCCAGTTTTGTTATGCCGAAATGGCTTATACATATAGTTGACGGTATCTTTGTTCAGATTCTGGGGCAAGCAAAGCCGTCCCCGTAGAGATCTTCAAGGAGATGTACTACCATCGAAAGTCTGCAACAATTGCTACCACAACCTACATTTAAATAGTAAAATCTATATTTTGGTGACGTCGGATAATTTAGACATTTCTTTTAAGATTATCTTATTTATTAATTGTTCATTGGGTTTATTTTATTCTGTTGTCATTTAAATGAATATATCTACCTACAGATGGTATTATTACAATACAAACTAAATTTGAGGAAATTAAGGTTTCTAATTCTATATGCCAAAATGGCTTCGACATAATTTGTTGATATCTTTTGTTTGGCTAAGGGCAAGCAAAAGCCGTCCCTGTAGATCATCTTCAAGGAGATATGCTACCATCAAAGGCCATAAACGATTGATAACACAAACTACATTTAAATGATAAAATCTATATTTTAATGACTATGGAATAAAGTGAACATAATTATAATTATTTAAAAATAATTGTATGGGTTCGATTCCCGTTCGTGCAACCAGTGAGTTCGAATCCCGCTTGTGGATTTTATGAAATAAAGTGAATGTATGATTATTTACATTTAATTTTATGTGGAGTGTTGCGAACAAATTACAATTCGTATGGGTTCGATTCCCGTTCGTGGAACCAGTGAGTTCGAATCTCGCTTGTGAACTTTATGAAATAAAGTGAATTTATCCTCTCAAGTGTGGCGGATAATTTTACGCAAGTTGGTTGCGAATAAACTACAAATCGGATGGGTTCAAATCCCGTTCGTGGAACCAAAGGTTCAAATCCCGTTTATGGAATGTTGTTTTGTTTATAAGACTAAGTAATAGTTATATTATCTATTTACTTAATAAACCCTGGTTCAGTGCCTAATGTAGGTATTTGAGTGACTTTTGTTTAGTACAAATACTCAATGTACAAGCATTAAATACCTATAAGCAACGGTTTAAATAAAGATTAAAATCACGAGTTAAATATTCACTCTAGTATCATATCGGGCACTGCACAGGTGATTAGAGATTGCTAGATCTAAGCATCGTGACCGAATTGTTTTGTATGGGTCTTTCGTTGCCTATGTTTGGTCAAATACTAGTATATGCATTAAATATAGGCAATGGTCTAAATAAAGATTAGTTTACGAGTGGGTGTGGATGGATATGGGGAAGGTGGAGTCCATGTAGCTTTTCAATGATCATTCTGATCATTTATACTACCTATACAAATAAGTTCGGTGATAGATTATGTTTAAGCAAACACTCGTGGTTGTTCGAAGTAACGCTAGGGCGAAATGAACACTGATAGTATGCACTACGAGCTACATTTGCCTCAATATAGTAAATAGATAGCTACCTTACCTACCTACGTAAATATTAGTAAATTGTAGTTAGGCGTCAACTCGTCGTCACTCGTGAGTAACAAGAATAGAGGTTAGATTTATTCTTATTAAATTCGAAATGAGAGTCGTGACCGATTGCATATGTTAATTATTAACCAACATGTTTATTAGGAAAGTAGTCGTATTAATGAATATTAATTACAGTTATTTATAGTAGAAATGATGAGATAAAACTATAAAATAAGTTTAGATCTTAGAGTCCGCATAAAACAAAATAGTAATTGCAACTAATAGTTTCCTTATAGGAGTTTTGTTTTATTTCTGTATAATGTAGATGCTAAAATAATTGTATTTTACTTCATCTTGTTTTGCATTATTACGATCAGAACCTCTGCGTTAAATTTAAGATATTTTATCAAAATTACAAGTTTAAAGAGTATTCAGAGTATTAATTGAAGCTCCTTATGTTATATTCTATCAAACAGGATAGAAAAACGATTAAATTATTAAATGTTAAGCAATTTTACATAGTTTCGTAATGGGATGGGAGACCGCGATGTTATTATGATTTTAGGTACTTACTTAATCTAGCTCGGCGTAGGCCATCGCTTTGGTTGTTAGTTTATAATAGTAGGTGATCTGTTACTTTTGTTTTAATGATAAGGGTCATGAATTCATTTACAGGTAGTAAAGAAAGGGTTGTTAGGTCTTGCCTTTAAGTTCCTTAAAGTTCTTAGGTTATTGTGGACCTTCGTAGGTGCACTAGACGATCACTTGGCCAAAATGATCTTTTAGATGTGATTGAAACAAGTAGGTTATTCTCGGTTTTGGATTATTACAATAATAATGGTTAGGAGTTAAGTAGGTTAATTTATGGTAATCTAGGTAGGTAATTATGTTCATTATTTACATCTCACTTATATCGTTATATTTGGTGCCGTTAGGTATAAATAGGTTAAACGATTTATTTAATCTAATTAATTCAAAAAAAAATAAGACCGAAAGTAGTTTAGCTCCTTAGCTTTAGTCTTAACTTCAGAGGGTTTGTTACAATAACTATGTTAAGTCTTACGGACATTTAACAGTACGCTCTATAACAATTTACATTACGTACTTCTTAATTTGCTATCAGTGAGAGTTAAATGCATATAATTAAACAAAAAACTTTTCTTTACGTTATCAACACAACAAAATTCAAAATTCAAAAATTCAAAATTCAAAATCATTTATTCAGTTTAGGCTACAAATAGCTCTTATGAACGTCATTTTATGCCATCGGTTCGTAAGTCTATCTACTCTGGGCGGGAGATCTTGTACTGAGAAGAACCGGCAAGAAACTCAGCAAGTGTCCAGCTCTTTTCTCCCTTACAGCGTCATAAATATTGGAAAATGCCCTATCATAAAAAGACACTTTCCATCACAAATAAAAACACAAAATGCAAAGGACAATCACAACATTTAAAAAAACACAAAAAATAAATAAATAACTAAATAAAATATTTAAGTCTGCAAAAACATAATTTACCAGTTTAATTTTTTACAATGTAATACAGTACTAGTAAAAGTCAAAACCTGTCTAAGAAAAAAAAAACAAAGTTAAAACTATAGTATATAATAATAAAAATAAAACTAATTGTAATGTTCAACGCAACGCTATTTTGTTATCTGCAGGACACTGTTTATAAAGGCTATCATATCAGTATAATTTTTTATAATAAAAAGTAGTATTATGTATACATTTTTTATTATAGCCAGGCTGTTTTATCATCTAAATATTTTTTGACTGAATAGTAACCTTTTTTAAGTAAAGAAGACTTTACATGTTTTTTAAACTCATCTAAAGGTAAATCTAGTACAGTATTTGGTATTTTGAATCACCTTCATAATGCAAAGGAATCACCTTCCTATACCAAGGCAGTAGTAGTAGTAGGCGGTCGCTACCTGCTTCCAGCTGTCATCCATAATATTTCAATGATGACCAATGTTTTTTTTGGCGTTGAAAAATGTATCGAACACAAGTGTCGAAGCCTGGTAGGTACCCCCAGGCGGTTATTCGCGAAATAGCTATTCGCTCATACCTTGGAGGTGCTAAGGGTCGTATGAGCCTACGGGTCCGGTCGCTCCGGGCGGAAATGAAAAATAAACACGTCCGGACGTCGCAGCGCGGCGCCGCCCGCGGAAAATGGGGGACGCGTCGACTGGCCGGCCCTAAGCTGAACGCGGCATGATGTTGATACTTAGGTAAAACAATATTATACCGTCAACCGTAGTGTGCGTTTTGTAGCTAAATACTATTTTAAACTAGACACGCATACGCGCATGCACACGCGCACGCACGTACGCTCGCACGCATGCTCGCACGCACATGCGTACGCACATGCGTACGCACATGCACCCACGCACGCACGTGCGCTCGCACGCACGCTCGCACGCTCACGCACACACACACACACACGCACACGCAAACTCACATGCGCACGCACGCACACGCGCACGCACATGCACACGCACACACGCACACGCAAACGCATTAACTATTAAGACCACCAACCAACTAAGTAACCCAGGGTATCTTAGCACAGGTTCTGCTCTGTCACAATGTCTACGTACTACGTCAAAAATTGTAATAATACAATTTCTTTATTCAAGTAACAAGGACTCATAGGGTTAGTAACAAATGGACTTAAGAACTATGTTAGTACATACATAATATAATTTACATTAAGCTAGGCCTGACATAGTATTATTATAAAAATAAATTAAATTACAATTACTTAATAAATACACTTTGGAATATTATAAGATATTTTTTTTTACTATGACCATGACAATATAACTTAAATTAAAACTAACAGAATACAATTACATTAGAATATACAGTAGTAATATACAGTACAATGTGACTATGGTGACAGAGAAATAATCATTGTTTTTTTATTTCTATATTTTATTTTTCCTTTTTATTTATTTTATAGAGAGAGATACTATTTTATATTTAAAAGACTCCTCCGTGCTTCGGAACTCACGGCTCATAAAATGACCAGGGTGATGATGATATTTATTTATTTATTTATTTAAACTTTAGCAACATAAATATTACATGGCGGACTTAATGCCTAAGGCATTCTCTACCAGTCAACCATAGGGTAGTGCTGATATAACATTGGTAGGTGCAATCAAGATATATTATAAATAATTTAAATGTAAGTAGTATTAGTAGTAGTAGAAATAATGGTAGATTATTAACCGTTAAGTGTTCGTAAGTGCACATGAGTGTTAGCAAATGAAACAAAACAGTGCAACTTCACTTTTCAAATTCTATCAAGAAGTCTGCCTGGGACTTAGTAAAGCCCTACATCTTTACTGAGATACTCGAGGGGTTGGGGGGTATATCATTTCTCACTTCTCATTTCTATTAACATTCATTACATTATGTACTGGAAGGAATTGTATATTTATGTATTATTTGTAAGAAAAATTACTTTGACACTGGCTAACTGTGCTAATTGCACGAAGCCATCAACTAAAGGAAAAAACAACAAAAAAACTTCAACAACTATTGAATACAAACCACCTGCTTTGACTTCTTGACGGGAAAGTGAAGCGTCATGTCTGCGGTTTTGTCTTATTTTCCAAAATTTGTGTTATGTCGAATATTAATGTGAAATAATGGTGGATTATTAACCGTTAAGTGTTCGTGAGTGTGCATAAGTGTTGGCAAATGAAACAAAACAGTGCAAGGTCACTTTTCAAATTCTCTCAAGAAGCTCGCTTGAGGACTTAGTAAAGCCCCACATCTTTACTGAGATACTCGAGGGGTTGGGGGTTATATCATTTCTCACTTCCCATTTCTAATACCATTCATCATCATATATGGAAATATTGTTTATTTATGTATCACTTGTACGAAAAATTACTTTGACACTGGCTAAATGTGCTAATCGCACGAAGCCATCAACTAAAGGAAAGAAAACAAAAAAACTTCAACAGCTATTGAATACAAACCACCTGCTTCATATCTGTCATCCAGTAAAATTACAATACAATTTCTATATTATTTTTGGCAACGAACAAACTGTGGTGTTGATGCCTGTGTCGAACATTGGGTTGCTGTGTCAAACACTGAAGCCACTACGTATGTAGGCGCAACTGTTACTAAAGTCGCACAACATCGCAAGTACATTTTGACACGTGTAGGCGTCTGTACACGCACAGACACACACACAACAGTGCACACAGACGCCTACACGTTAACAGATCCAAAACTGTCATATTTCTTCAATAAATATTTAACCTTATGCCATACCACATAAAGTCTATTGAGGAAACTTGACAGTATGTAGTAGACTGAAGTGCAGGCGTATGTACTAATTAATAACATACTTAGCCAGATATATTGATTACTTCAATTAATCGGTATCAGTCATCTTGTGGGGCTCGGAAGCGTGTAATCGCGTTAAATTGAATTAATTATTACAATCACAAGATTGATTAGGGCGCGGTGTGTTACTAATATTGTATTAATTACACATTTCTATAACAATGGATGTGGATTATTGCGTTGGATGCACGTTAAGTCTGTGCTTCAGAAGGCACGTTAAGCCATGGGTTCTTCTTCTTATATACTGGCCAGTATAAGATTTACGTTTCAACACTCTTAGGCTCTACTCTCTCTCTTATACTCTTATGCTATTAATTTTCGTCGAATTTCGGCCACTGGGCAACCACTAGTACATACAATTATTTAAATTATTATTACCAATACGCTACGACGACAATACAGTGTAAGGTCAAAACACTGCGACAATAATACATTACGACGACCACACACTACGACAACAATGTGCTACGACGGCAATATGCTACGACGAATATACACTACAAAGATAATGCGCTACGACGACAATACGCTACGTCAGCAATACGATATGACAATGGCAATACACTACGACGATAATGCGCTACGATGAATATACACTACAAAGATAATGTGCTACGTCGTCAATAGGATACGACGACAATAGGCTACGTCTGCAATACGATACGACGGAAATAGGCTACAATAGCAATGCGCTACGACGACAATACGTCACATCGAATATACACTAAGGGTCTTACAAATAATCATAGAATAAGCTCCGAATAGTTTTACCGTGTTTTGTCCCTGTCATGTAAACGTCATTTCAAATTAGAGTTAATTTAGCTTCAGTGCAGCAATTAGCACTTGAAAATAAAAGCAAAAATTTAGAGTAAAAGAGATAAAACACAGAATAACTATTCGAAGCTTCTTATTCTTTGTTCATTTGGAAGGCCTTACAACTATAATGTTCTACGAAAAAACGCTACGACGCGACGGTACTACGTTACGTAGGCAATTACGATAAGATGACGGCAATACACTGCAACGAATATACACTACAACGACAATGCGCTACGAAGGCAATATTCTACTATGGCAATGCGCTACAATGACAATACACTACGCTATTTTGTCGAAACCAAAACACACTACAAAGTCACGACGTCTTTATACTTAGTATGTGATTTTGGCGGACCCAAAATTTTTGCTTTTCATGTAAGTTAGAAGACAAACAAGCAGGCAAGAGTGAAACTCTCGTGGATATCTACAACTTTTTTTATTTATTTCTTTATTCAGGCTGGCAACAGCTTAACATTAAAACATTAACATTTAAATGGTTTACAAGAACTTAATCATTAATACAGAAAGCCAATAATAATAATATAACAATAATAGCATCCACAACGTTATAGTAACACTGTATAAAACTTAATACAAACAAAATCAAATCAACCTTACACTTTGACAACGCACGAGCCTGAGATGTCATTATTATCTATGTTTATAAACATTTATAAAAATAAAAGGAAATGTACATACAAAAGATTTGGAAACTAAAACAAATATCAATAACAACTTCCTACTGTCAGTTGTTTAAATGTATACCGTAGGTATCTATACGGTGAAAGGAGACACAAAGCTGAACTAAACTGAACTGAAACTTACTTTACATAATAATCAACTATGAGAGCTCTATTTATTATTAATGGTAATAATAAAACGCACGGGAAACAACTCTAACGGCGGCGAATAACGGTGAATGTTGATCTAATAAATATCTTATCTAGTGTAAGACTTATTGACTCATTTACGTTATGACAGCACATACCGTATGTAAAGTCGAGGCAAACGTAGCTATACATACGTGTAGCTCATGCTCACACAACGGCCCATAACGTTCACTGCACTGTGGTAGTCCCTTAAACATAACGAAGAGCTTGTTGTTTCATTTATGAGCCGGCATTATTCGCTTACCTGCGGGATCCAGAGCAGGTGATGTTTGCCGAGGCTCAACTCTTTTAGTTTGTATTACGGCCAAGTTAGATTGAAACTCTCTTTATTCTGGGCGAATTGGCGGAACTTCACGATTGCTTTTCTTCTAGTTTTGCTTGTCTGTTCTGTTTTACTTTAATTATGTTAACGTGTCTGTTTTGCGAGAGCACTTCACTTCACTGGATAAAACTTGCGCCAACAATTTCAGCGGATTGGTGGAAACAAATGAAGCACAGCGATCAGACGATTTTGTTTAGTAAAATAAAACAACATGCGATCGGACAAACAACCTTTTTTGTGGTAAATAATAACTTTTTCGTTATTTGTTTTTTAAAGTTTACGCGAAGTGTTCGCGTAAACTTTTTGTCTTTACATATAAATAACAACTAAACAACTTTTACGGAGCTACTCGCATTTTTTTACACATTGATTTTATTTTATCTATACTAATATTATAAAGCTGAAGAGTTTGTTTGTTTGTTTGTTTGTTTGAACGCGCTAACAGGAACTACTGGTTCGAATTGAATAATTCTTTTTGTGTTGGATAGTCCATTTATCGAGGAAGGCTTTAGGCTATATAACATCACGCTGCGACCAATAGGAGCGAAGCATCAGTGAAAAATGTTGCAAAAACGGGAAAAGAGCCTAAAAAATTAAAAATGCTGCCTAAAGTCACTATTCCACGCGGACGAAGTCGCGAGCACAGCTAGTTTTATCATAAAGTTTCGAGCCCTTTGCAGGTTCCGTGGTCACAGGCATGCTAAGGTGTTTTTAGTCGTCTCATAATAAATTCTGAATTTGCATTCCGTATTTTATTTTAATCGAGTGCGTTATCTTTTTGATGCAATTTATTTCCCTGAAAAGCTAAACGCTCTAACCAAGACAACACATGACTTCTAAGTATTTATTTTATTATTTAAAATGTAAGTATACCAGCAGGACGATATATATAAAAATCGTTACAAAGAAAAGTATTCATAAAGTATTTTCCTTATTTAAACACATATTATATACTTAGCACATAGCTTTGCAAATAAGTCTATCTATCTATAACAGCCTTTGGGTTCGTCTTCGAACATAGGCCTCCTCTTCATCTTTCCAGCGTTCTCTATTACCAGCCACCTGCATCCAGTTAATTCCGGCTTGTTGCCGGATGTCGTCTGTCCATCTTTTAGGCGGTCTTCCCCTGCCGCGGGTGTCATTGCGGGGTCTCCACTCTAAAGTTCTTCTAACCCAGCGATCATAGTTCATCCGTGCAATGTGTCCCGCCCATCTCCACTTACGGCTCTCAATCTCCTCCACCACGTCGCGGACCCATGTCTTTTCTCTGATCCACTCGTTTCTCCTATGATCTTGGAGAGAAATGCCAAGCATCTGATGCATCAGATGCAGATGCTTGCAAATAAGTACAATATTTTAATGACTAAAGATTATTAAATACAAAATAGAAGTACTGGTCGCATTGCCCGTCTTCATAACCTGAATGACGTCATTCGACGTCCTCTTGTCACCGCTGGAGTACCAACGGTACTCGAACCCACCGGTCTGGCACGTGATGATGGCATGACCCTAGTTCCTTGGACGGTGGGACGAGCTCTGGTATTGTCTCTACTTGTGTCGACACGCTTGCACCGTTCCACATTCCAAGCACTTCTGTTAGCGCTAGCGCAGCTGCAAATCATGAGAGAACCTCAAACGGCGAAAGTATGAGAATCTGACCGGGGATCTCATATTTGAGCTGTTTGGGGTAGAGTCCATGGGGCCCGGGTGCTCACAACCTCTTTATAGATATATCTATAACATTAGTAGAAACCACCCGGGACCCCAGAGCTAGCAGCTACTTGGGCCTGCGTATAAGCATTGCTATCCTACGTGGCGATGCTGCTAGCTTACTGGGCACTCTGCCGGAGATGAAGTGGTTCCAATTTTTTTATTTATAGTTAGTTAATACTAAAAATAACTTATGTTATAGTTTATAGTTTTTATAAGTTTATTTTATGTAGTTTAATTCAATTGTTATTGTGGTAAATTATTAACACCAAATTATGTCTCAATTTAAACTTGAAAATATAATTATGGAATCAATAACAATAGAAAATGAAATTACCTAAACATACACATACTTAATCAGCACATTGTCATATATTTTGTGCCTAAACACAACAATGCATGTGTTGCAAAAAAATCAGGCCAAGTCCGAATTCCACATTCATGCCAATCTGCACTATCTTGCACTGTTGTAATCGCGCCTATAGCAACAGGAACCTGTGAACAGAAACTTTGAGAAACCTTCTTACATACCTACTACATACCAAGCATTAACCAAAAGAGGAAAATCCTTTAGAAAACACGCTTTGAGTTCTAACCACGAGCGTCGAATATCAAGATACTTATCGCTGGAAGACGAATTAAAATTAACTTTTCCATTTTGCTGGACCCTTAAACCGCTTATGTACAGTCATGCACGTCCATTTGTAGAAATTGTACAATGGGTAAATGGAATTCAAAAAATAATATCGTTAAGAAAGAATCATTAGAAAATACAAAAAAATTATAATGAAGTACAGACAACTAAACAATGAGTACTATGTGTTTAGTAGTTATTTATAACCATTAATTATGATTAGATTTTGAACTGGTAGGAAGCAATAACGGTGTAATATTTTAAATTTATTTGCATTTTTATATTTTAATGAATTTGTAGGTATATTTTAAATTAGTGTTTAATGTGGAATCTCTTTAATCTGCCACTAGTTCTTACAATGCCATACAACACAAAACAATCCAGTAAACAGAATATGGTTTTTTTGATGCTAAAAATGAATAGACATTCTGATTATTTTTTATTTTTTGCATTTTGAATGGTCTGACCGCTGAGCTACCGACGCCCCAGAAACTACTGGAAAAATTCAACGAGTCTTCTGGGGCCTCGGTAGCATTGGACCGGTAATCCAAAGGTCTTGGGTTCGTGGTTGGATTTTTTCTAGTAAAATTAAATCTTGTGACTAGATATTTTTGCCATTGACTTTACTTCAGACACCCTGAATGAAGCCGTGTTCCAAGCATCGTTTAACTTTGTCCTGTGTGGTGAATCAGCTGGGCTTTAAAGAGCGGTTTAGGGTAATTTGCTCGCGCTGAACCTATTCATGGCATTGAGATTGACGCTAATTTTGCTGTGAATAGTATCCCTGGAGACTGGCTTAAAATTTGCCGACGGGTAACATTACACGCTATGTCTTTGAAGTTTGTTTAGTTAGTACCTATGTTTGTATGTTATGTAGGTAGATTTATCATATAATAGAGCTTGCAATTAATCTGCTATTTGCTCTACATTTCCACAACCAATTTATCGAGTTTTCTATGTATAATAAGTATGTATTTAAGTATTTTAAGTATGTTTATCCGTTATCTAGTAACAATTTAACGAGTTTCATAACGAAGCTTCTCTTGGGCTAGATAAATGGTGTGAGTGAAGGAAAGTTTATTTATTATTTATTTATACTCGTACAGCTAGCATGTGGAAATAACAGACCTGTCTGCATGTAGAGTTATTCCTGTAGACTCCAAAACCAGGGTTACTGGAAAAGATCTCTTCTAAAAATAAACTCACATTTGTTAATATATTGTGTAACGTGTGCTTTAATGAAATCTGAGTAGTGCAATAAAAACATTTTACTCGAATAATGTAGTTAAGGTAAGTATGTGGTGATATTTAAATCTAAACAATCTCAAGTTTAGCAGTAGGTACGCAATGAAAAACTATAATTATTACTTTTGTGTTCAAAGTTTCGTGTTGAAAAAAGTAAAAAAAAATGATTGCTAAAAATATAAATCGATGCTCAATACCAGCAGCTGCCTACACGTTCTTTTTCCGGTTAATAACTGCAATAATTTTTGCGAAGTTCTCTCGCCAACTTTTCCTTACCTCAGAAAGTTGGGGCAAGAAAAATTGTTGGTTCGCCCGATTGTTAAGGCCTCTCCGGATACCGCATCGAAGGCGGTCCAGAAACTGTATTGTGTGCTCGGAAAAGATCGACTTCAACTTTCAAGAAATTATATTTTTTTAATAAAATGTATTTATTAACTTTTTCATATTTAGGTACACTAGTGGTCGCCCAGTGGTCGAAATTCGACCGTAATTTTATTAAGGCTAAGTATACGGATTGTATCCTAAGCAATGAAAAATTAAAAAAGATAGAATGTGATGGATTGGATTGGCATTGACAGATTTTGGCCGTTCCTTTTCGATTTTTGAAATTATTGAAAAGAGTATATAATAGGCGTGTGTGTCAAATACATGGTAGTGTGTGTAATGTTTGTTTTATTGATTTTATGTATTTTTATGTATAATTTTAAAAAATATTAACATTCTGCACTCCTTCTCTATATAAAATATAAGTGTGCGAAATTTCATACTCCTACGTCCGCGCAATTTTCGTAAAAAGGGGTACAAAGTTTTTGCTTCACGTATTAATATAATATATAGATACCTTCGATCAATAATGTACTAGATAGGTAAAGGATCCGGAATAAAAATGCATCTCGAAAGTAGTCTTGTTTGCTCCTACCTATACATTTAATTTCGAATAACAAAATCTGAAAAAATATTGGATAGCATCAACAATACTGTGTACCTTAAATCTTAAACATAAAGATTAATTTAAGGTTGCAAAATATTCATACTTAATACTTTACTGTCATCGCTACAAACGTCATTGTGGCTCCGTGGCTCCAAAGTCGCCTACAAATAAATAAAATGTATTTATTAATTTCCACAACTTTAATACCAAAACATCATAAAACAATTCAGTTGTCGTGTCAGGAAAAGTAATATTGGTCGAATAATATATTGCCTAATGTAGATCTAATAGCGACGTGTATATATAATCTAAGTCTATAGCGCAGCAACTAGCGCGATCCGGTTGCGAACTTGCAAGATAAGCAAGTTACTCAAAGCCGGTTTACCGGATGGTTGAAGCTTAGGGTCTGTGAAGACGTATTAAAGACGATCAAATTTTTTTTAATTTTAATTTCTTCATTTGTATTGTTAGTTTCAGAAATCAAAATAAACTGATAGGTACTAGTATTAAATAAAATGTTAATATACTATATGGTATACTGGTTTGGTTTTTTTTTACCCGGAGGCCCCGTTTTTTGATTCCCAGCATGTTTGCGTACTCGATTTGCTTGGTTGGCTTGTTTGCCCGCCTGGCTAGACTATGTCGCCTTAACATCAATGTTTGTAGCATTGTTGTGTTCCGGCAGCTAAAGATAAGATAGCCAGTGCCTCATTAATTGAGGATTCCGGGTGAAGTGCACTTCCACATTGGACCTTATCATCACTTAACGTCAGGTGAGATGATGGCCAAAAGCTTTCCAGCAAAAAATAAAAAAAATTATTCATTTTTATTTGATTTATTTATTTACTACATGTTAATGTTACATAATCATATAATCCTATGTCAATTCATCAATCTTTCATATTATTGAATAGCGGTACTTCCTGCATTCATTCTTGAAAAGAAAAAAGAAAATTATTCACTCATAATTTTCCCTACCCAATACATTTCTTAGAAACGGGTTGTTTGTATCCATCTAAAATTGCAGCGTTATTTTTATCAGACGTTCTCGAAAGAAACACGACAGGATAGGACATTATCCTGCTCATGTTACAGCCACTAGAATACCGCAACACATAGTAAATTATTTACGCGAAATATCGTGTTCCACTTATTTACCTGGTCAGGTAAAAACGTAAATAACGAGAGAGTTTCGGGGCAATTTATTTACAGCATCTCCACTAGCCGGGGTAATGGGGAAATGATTACTCATTTGCCGCGGGGATTACTTACGTGTAGGAAAAAGATTTTCAAAATAAATTCGCTACCGTATTCTGCTTATGAGTGTGGTGATTATCGCTTGGTTTTTCCGATTAACGTGAGGTGGGAATGAAACAAGCATTAAGGGAAACATACGAAGTTGAATAGTGTTAACACACGTAGCTGTTATTGTTTTTAGAGTGTAAGAGTGAAAAGACGGCAAACCAGAAGGTGCTCATCATCATAAAGCGCAAGATAGAATTTCGGCCATTTACGGTAGATACATGTTGCTTTAAATTATTATGATAGGCAAGCTGAAGTTAAAACACGCGTTGGTCGCAGGAAGAAATCATGGCTTAAGAATATTTAGGAGTGGACCGAGAAGAAGGAAGAAGGAAGAAATTGACGGCCAATCTTCAAGATTGAAGGCACAAGAAGCAGGCGAGTCATGGGAAATGGTCATCGCCGCCCATGGGCATCTGCGGAATCTGGGAAGCTGCCAATACGGTACCGACTTACTTTCACTTTACCTATTATTTAAAGCATTGCTATTATTGGTTGTTACAGAATTAACGAAATTTGGCAATAACTTCATCACCAGCTCATTTTATATCCCCACTGCTGGGACATGAGCCTTCTATGGATGGATAGGGAGAACGGGCCATAAACCACCACGCGGGGCCAGTGCAGATTGGTGGTTATTAACGACTGCTAATGCAGCCGGGACCAACGGCTTTGCGTGCCTTCCGAAGCACGGAGAAGCTCGAGATGGTTTTTGGCCATTTTTGGTCATCCATCCTATGACCGGCCTTTGCGTTTAAGTTGCTTAACCTTAGCAGTCATCGAGTTCCTCAATTGGAACAAAGGAAATTCCTTAAGGCGAAGGTTTCCAAAAAAACGTTGTTTTTAATTGAGTTTTATTCGAAATGTATAAGGATTTTAAAACCAAAAACAAAATGTTTTTTCATTGGTCTTTTATCTAGTAATTTCGGCTGGTATTTTCACGATATTTTACAATTTCCTGCATCGAATATAATATCAAACATACGTCTTATTAATAGACTAAATATCATTTTATTCAGGCTGTCTGTACACCGTTTCAGACAAAGAAAAATATACCAACCCATTGTCTTTAAATATGTAATAGTTGTCGGCCATCATAATTTTAATATAAGTAAACGTTCAATATAATCCACATTATTGCCTAATTCGACGCTCGCGCCATCATTCAGTCTCGAGCGGAACGCTTTGGAAATCTCACAGTCAGAAACGCTCGCCTTAACCCCTCGCGCTTTCACAGACTTCATTTGCGCAACTAAAGAAGACGAAATAAACAAAAAATAAATCAGGTCGAAAACTTGATCGTAGCAATTTTTTACCCAAATCGATCACCCGTGTGTTGTTGTAACTAATTACAATTTTAGCTATCAGTGTATACGATCCAACACATTCTGCTCTAGATACAGGTGCTAAGAGAAATTGAATTACCATAATGGTTATTTGATTTTTTTCCCGTTTTACTGATGTTGCATCTTTAATTAGTAATCGTGGAAAATGTAAATGAAAATGAAAACGAAAAACTTGATTGCCATAAACATAAGAAAAGAGAAATAAAAAGAATACTGACTACAATAACAAATTAACGTGAAAAGCAAAAATAAAATAATAAAAATCAAAGTTTATTGGCCATAGGGTACCAAGTCTCAGTAAGGAGCTGGGCACAGCCCAGCGCTGGTTTTCAGACTGGTCCCTTTAAGGGTACGATTTGGTTAGAAGGAAGAGGCAATGTGTTTGTTGAGACATGAAATCATGAAGTATAGTAATAACTACAAGGTATAAATAAAACTAAAAAACCTAATATCTATGTGTAATCTATGTCAAATAACGCCAAGTGGTATTTAAACATACAATTTCATAGCAATACGGGCTCTTAGTTATTCGTGTCAGTAACATGCTTCGATCAATAATGTACATACTAGGTAAATGATTCGAAAATGCATCACGGAAGTGGTTTTGTTTGCTCCTACCTATACATTTAAATTTCGAATAACAAAATCTGAAAAATCATTGTGTTCGGTGCATTACATGTTACCGAACACCGTTATTGACGTCACTAGGAGCGCCGCCGCCGAGCGCGTGCGTTTGTGAACCACATCATTAAATTAGTTCATAATCAATTATCGTCGCGATCGGGTGCATTCATTTATCAGTTATCATTATCATCAATAGTTATAGATTTTAGCAATAAAGTTTAAATTAATTATCAATTATTTGTTTTTATGTTCTTAAACGGAACACATTGGATAGCATCAACAACTTCAGCTTACTGTGAACCTTAAATTTCAAACGTAATGATATTTAAATTTTACAAGATATTTGTACTTAATATTTACTGTCATCGCCACAAACGTCATTGTGGCTCTGTGGCACCAAAGTCACGTTGGTAACGTTTTTCAAGCGCTCATCGGGAATCTAGTACGTAATTGATCGAAGGTAACATGGTAACGTGTTAACCTTACTAAGGCTGAATAGTTGAGACCTATGTGTACTAGTGGTCGTACAGTGGTCGAAATTCGACCGTAATTTTATTAAGGCTGCACGGATTGTATCTTGTAAGCAATGAAAAATTAAAAAAAGATAGAATGTGAGTTTGGTTTGGCATTGACAAATTTCGGCCGCTCCTCTTCCATTTTTGAAATTTTTGGAATGAAAGAGTTTATGCGTGTGTGTCAAAAACATGGTAGTGTGTGTAATGTTTGTTTTATTGATTTAATGTATTTTTTATGCATGATTTAAGAAAAAATATTGACATTCTGTACTCCTTCTCTATATAAACTGTAAGTGTGCAAAATTTCATACTCCTCCGTCCGCGCAATTTTCGTAAAAAGGGGTACAAAGTTTTTGCTTCACATATTAATATATAGATATAATTAAAGAAAGCTTGGTAGTACGAACGTTATTGTAGTTTATAGATTGAAAAAAAGCTAACCGTTTTATTGTATGACTTTTAAATATTTGTAAAATTAATTTGATTGTGTAATAACAAATTGTTGAAATTGAATATGCGTATAAAATTTTACGTTTCTACTATAATGCTGAGCTGCGCCAACTCCAAAGCGTAAAGTCACTCTAGTATTCGGTTCACAGTTACACATATCCGCATCGTAAGCAGTTGTCACACAGGAACTATTATTTATCGCACAAATTGAGTGACGCGGGTCGCGATAGGACACAACGTTATAAATCAAGCTCTACGTGAAATGGGATTGGATGTGATAATAAAAGTACGAAGTATTCAACTGTAAATTAATATAATTACAATTTTGAAGAATTATTCGACATGATTTTATAAAGGTCAAGTAGCACCATGGGGTTTTTTTAAACAAAGTGGTGAGGCGAAATGATGACATAAGCTTATTTCGCATCTGCATTCAACAGGATTCTATGTCAAATCTTTTACGGTCCATGCTGCTCGTCTGTGGAATGCTTTGTCTGTGCCTGTAAGACGTGCGAAGTCTCTGGAAAGTTTTAAGAAACTCGTCAAAGATCACTATCTGTCATTGTAATTCTACTGTTAGTCCACTATTTTTTTTTGTTCTTAAATGGTATGTAATATGTTCTACATATTTATATGGTTCTTTGTATGTATGTATATATGTATGTGTATATATATGTGTATTTATATTTAAGTAATAATAAGGTATTACTGACCACCTGTTTTTTTTTCAACGCCTTTATTTTATTTATTATCAATCCTCTCCATCCCTAGGTTGCCTTGAAGATATCGCTGTTAGTGACAAAGGCCGCCCTTTGTACGACTTCAATTTTAATTTTAAATTCTTTGTCATGTATATGTTTTTATGCGTATAATAAAGTATTTTATTATATTTTATTCTATTTTATTCTATTTTATTCTATTTTATTCCATTTTATTCTATTTTATTCTGGACTGAACGCGCAAACCGGTGCGCCTTCGAGCGTCTACTGTTTCAAGTATAAAATATTTGGTGACGGCTTAGTTTCAAGCTCCAGTCTAATATAAATTTAACATGTAAGCACTAAGCTGAAAAACTAGCTATAAAGAAGTTATGAGGAAGAAAATGAGTAAATGTTAAGAAAATTAGTTATGATGAGAAAAAGAGGAGCTCGATGGCGCAGTGGTTAACGCGCCCGGTCTGCGATTGCTGAGGTTAAGCAACTTTTGCAAAGGCCTGTCATCGGATGGGTGACCAAAAATTTACCACGTAAAGCCGTCGTTGGTCCCGGCTGTATTAGCAGTCGTTAACAACCACCGATCCGCACTGGGCCCGCGTGTGGGTTTATGGCCCGTTCTCCCTGTCCATCCAGAGGGAAGGCTCGTGCCCCAGCAGTGGGGACTTTATGAGCTGATGATGATGATGATGAGGAAGAAAATAAAATTCATTATTTTAAAATTATTATTTCATGATTACATAATTTTATGTCTTACTGCTGAGGCACGAGCCTTCCCTATGGATGGAACCACCACAAGAAGAGCGAGTCATAAACCACCACTGTCCTAGCGGAGATTCGAGGTTTTTAACGGCTGTTAATGCAGCCGATACCAACGGCTTTATGAGCTTTTACTTTTTTTTAAAGTGCTAATTGATGCACTGAAGCTAAATTAAATATTTATAAAATTTATAAAGCTAGGAATCGAACCTGGGTCTTCCACAATCCGGGCGGCTGCACTGATCGCTATGCTACCGGGAAGGCTGACGTTAGCGCTGAATTTTGTCACTACTTTTTAATTTTTCAGTGCTAATAGCGGCACAGTGCGCCATCTACGGCGGTCGGGCGGGTCGGGTAGGCGATTGATTTATTTACTGTATTTTATAAATTTTATAAACATTTATGAGCTTTGTTGTGTTTGACGACCTCCTTGGTCGAGTGGCTTGCACACCGGTTTTCATGGTGTCGCCATCTTTGAGGTCCCGGGTTCGATCCCCGGTCGGATCAATTTAGAAATACCTGTTTTTCTAAATTGTTTCGGGTCTGGGTGTTTCCTGTGTATGTATTTTAATTATATTAAGTATGTTTCTCCGTTGTCTAGTTAGATAACCATTTCTCGAGTTTCTTAAGGAAGCTTTTCTTGGGGCTTGATAATTGGTGTGAGTGTGGGAAACATTTATTATTATTATATTATTATTGTTCACCCATCGGATGACCGGCCTTTGTGAAAGCTGCTTAACTTCAGCAATCGCGTCGAGCTCATTTACCCCTGCTCAACGCTGTCCATTATTTATTTAAAAGTTCATTTGTTCATTTATCGACAATCACGATAACGATTACACTGATGGAAAGCGGTCACTGCCGTTTATTAATGCCAGTGCGTGGTTGTAATTGCACACACCCTCTCTCTCACACACACACATACCCTCACACACACATTATTTCCTTTGTCACATAATCACATAATTCATAAACAGATAAATGCCGTAATAAATAAAATAAGTAAAATAGATAACATAAGATTCTCGTTTTAAATAAATTAAAATTCTAAATGGTAAGTACATACATTAGACAGAAAGAAAGTACATCAGACAGAAAAACTTACATTATTTAAAATACTTAATTACTTGTATGAAACGTATTAATATGTGATAAAGCTTTTCTTATACCTATATAACATACTCTTCGTGTAGATGTTAACAACGCACATACCATCACTGTTGAAAGGCAATTATTTTTGTTATATTCTCTCTAGCCCCCATAAGACAGGATTACCTAGTTTGGGCGCTATTGTTTATTATGTTATGATTGTATTATTTCTGGTAACAAACGTTTTTTTTTAAATTAGGTCGTCGTCGATCCGATCCGATCCGAACCGAACCCCTCGGAGAAACTAGTAGGGCACGGGGACACGCACTAGTGTGTGATGCCGTTCCCTCTAGAAAATATCCGAAGGTGATTCGTTGCACACGGCTTAAGGAGCCCTTTAAGTTTCTCGCTGCCCTTAAAAAGCCAGGTGAAGCTGAAAATGCCGTCTAAAACAACCAGCAATCTCTCTCAAAAAAAAAAATTGTCGTTGACCCACCATTCTTAGCTAGTCATAAATGTATCAATTTAGCTTGTAACATAATAAGTATCGACTATGAAACTACGAAAATGTAGTACTTATAAGTTCATAACAAACCAATACGAAATCAGAAAGCTTAAATATACGTTTGATTAAAGATTTTATTTCCGATATTGTCAAAAGATACATTCACCAAAAAGCTCTTCTAATAACATAGGATTTTGTAAAGCGACCAGATAGCAGCGTTTGGAGCAAACAAAAATGTATTATATTGTTTCGTATACGGACAACGTCCAGTTTTTCATCCAAGCTCATAGGTTAGATGTCCAATTGTTCGGAAGTAAGTGGTCTTCGTATGGACTCGTATCGTTTCGTACTCGACGTGAAATAAAACTGGATGCTTGGCGGAGCTACGTTTTATTGCTGCATGTAAAAAGAGGTTTAGGGACGAATTGACGTACCTAAACAAGCAGCAATGACAATTTTTATTGCGCAGCTTGAGAATGATAGCACATACAGCGTTTTGTTTTGTGTACAAGTTTAGGTGTAACAGGGATTTGAAACTTAATTAAAATAAGTACTAATTTAATTTAAGTAGAAAAATAACATTGTTAAATATTAGTAAGTACAAGTAATTTTCTTTAGTTTTAATTCAATAGGAAAATTAGATCGATGTATACCTAGCTATCGAGGAGCTCGATGGCGCAGTGGTTTACGCGCCCAGTCTGTGTATCTGTGATTGCTAAGGTTAAGCAACTTTCGCGAAGGCATCGGATTGGTGAGAAAAAAGTTATCATATATATAGGTAGGCCCGTAAAATGGTTGATTCCGGCTGTTTTAGTAGTCGTTAACAACCATCAACCCGCACTTGGCCCGCATCGTGGTTTATGGCCCATTCTCTACCTATCCATCCAAGCTTGTGCAGGCCCCAGCAGTGGGGCAATAAATGAGCTGGTGATGTGATGACGTACCTATTAAAATATGTCTGAAATCAATTTAGTAGCCGATTTTTAACAAAGTTCTTTCAGGGTATGCGTGCATTTTATAAAGCAAATTCCAGGCACCCAATAATGCTTGGTCAAGAATCATATAATCTTTCGTATAACGTTTTCAGTTGCATTGCAAAAATTGATTGGTATAAGGCGAAGTACAGACACGACGAAAAAACGGCAAGCAGATTGGCCTAGGCGACGACGACGCGACGCAAACTTGCGCTATTATGATGGACAAAAATGGCTGGCAAAGTTAGGGCAAGTTTGACAACTAACGGGTCTCGTTATTGCCTTAGTTGGGCAATATTTTCGTGCGGCACAAAGATGATGGGGTTTCTTGTTATAACAAACTATTGTATTGGACAGATTAGTGGCGTTATACGTACGGAGCTTGTTAACCGTCCATTTTGTTTCATTCACAGTTATTGCCGTTTGTGGGTCGTTTAGGATATTGTGGGATGGTTGTATTGTGAATTATAGGATACCTGTAATAATGACGATTGCTAAGATGTTTGTTATTGTAAGTATAAGGTTTTTTATCTTTTCTATGCTGAGACGTGGTCCTTGTTGGCCTCACACACTTCTTTTTTTTAAATTTTCTGTTATTCTTTTATTTTTATTTTTGTATTCACTTGTTTTGTGCTGTGTTTTATTTTATTAATAACAATTTTGTTGTGTGTGTGTTAATGTGAGTGTAAACAAATGTTTTTCTGCTTCTCGCTTCTTCTATTTCACAAGTGCAGTTATTTCGCGCTAAAATCACTGGAAATCAAATCAGTGGCGGTAGCACAAAGTAACATTAAGAAACCGATAGCAAAGTTCGAAAAGAATAAAATGTATGGGATTGACATACGATTGACCACATCTTTTCGAACTTCGCTATCGTTTTCTTAATGTTACTTTGACTAAGCCTACAGAAAGGTTTGTAGAAATTAAATATGTGTATAATGATTATTGTATGGGATTGACTTAAACGTCATGTAAACGTATCGTTAACTTATGTCAATCCCGTACAATAATCATTCTATTTGATTTCTATTTTATTAGCGTTTTGTTTGCCACTTGTCTAGGGGGGACCGGTCTTACCCCTAGGTAACAGGGGCAGTGAAAGTAAATTTTTAATCCAATCTGTTCACACAATTCCCACTTAACAAATCATGAAGTGTTCAGTTTTTTTATTTTATAATTCGACGATATTATTATTCGATATTACTGGGGTTCGAATCTCGATCGCAATTATTATTTGTAACACTTTTCCTTTATTAGCTTTATTTCGTAATATTTCAACATAAAACTCAAGTTCTAATATAGTAAAAATGTAATAGAAATATAAGTTTATTATCTAATAGCCTTACAGGTATTAATTACCCTCAAGCATCCACTTATCGTTCTCAGAAATTCTAATTCTGTCATAGGTACTGCAGTAGGAACTCCTCAAGAATAATCGTTAATAGGGCATAGACCGATTCTATTGGCTTGATTAATTTTTCCCTCTAACCGGGCCGGATCAGTAATTAAGTCCGCGGCACAAAGCCTGTCAGGGCCAGAGGTCGAACAGGTAAATCATTCCGATGCAATTTTATCTAGTCGGGAACGGGCTACAGTGGACGCGTTTCAGAAAGGGCTTGAAACTTTCAATCGATTTTATAAAAATATTTTTTTAAACCAATTCAATATTTGTTGCCTCTACATTTTAAGACAATAGCCGATATTAGCACGATATTGATAAGAAGTTTTTATTTTAAACCAGTGCAAAATAAAAAAAAACACAGAACCTAATTTAAGACAAAATAAAACCTACAAATAAAAAAAATAAAAAAAAAAAAACAAATAAAAGATGTCCGAATAAAATAATGTGTTATATTTTTAGGTCAAACAATTTGAATTTGATTACTTGGAAATTGCAGATAAAATCTCATTTGCACTTTGCAATAACCGATAAATATATGATAAATGTAGGTTTAATATATTTGTTTTTTCCTATGTTTGATATTGGTTTAATATAAGAAAACCACACGAAGCTACATTAAAAAAAATCTGTGAGGTTATCGTGTAAGTATACGACTTTTACACGTATTCGCCTATTTAATGTCATATCAATATGAAAAAGCATTAAGATTTTAAATAAAAAAAATTAAACATTCTTTTACCTAATAATGTAAGTACCTATAATGAATATTTGCCTTTCAATTACCTACAAATTAAGTTTAGTAAAAAATTTACTGTAGTTTATTTCAATCTCAAAATGTTCGTAAAAAAGCAAAAAGCAATTAGCCTGTATACTGTCCCACTGCTGGGCAAAGGCCTCCATCACTGAAATCAAGTCATAGCTACAATTGATGGGTATTGGCTTAATATGTTCGAGCTTAGTATTAATTAATTTTCAGTATTGTAGCATTAAATTCTGCGACCATTATGTATGCGCCCGGAGGTATGCTTAATTAGCCCTGCAAGGAAGTTGTCCTTTTGTAACATGACGTGACCGGGGAAGGGGCAGTGTTTCATTGAAATATAACAATATTAGACATACATACATACATATAATCACGCCTCTTTCCCGTAGGGGTAGGCAGATACCACTTTTTTCCACTTGCTACGATCCATACATACTTGTTTCGCTTCGTCCACTTTCATTATTTCCTTCATACATGCTCTTCGGTTTACTCTTGACCTGGCCTTAGACATGCTATTTTATTACAGTTGTTACGACTTACTCGTTTTATTTAGATTTATAAACCCTTTTGTATCAATATAAAAAAAAAAAAAATTCTGGCGATATTATCAATAAGTTTTTTTTTCAAAAACAGTTAGTAAGAAAATTTAGATATTTTGGTCTGCGGTAATAAATTAAATTATCTTGAATGTTACAGTGTAATACTCGTATACATTTTTCGACAATAAAATGATCTGAAGCTATAGAAAATAGTATAATACAAATTCTAAGATTCCTATTAACATATCAAACAGATATGATCCAAAAACTGAACCATCCAAAAATTATATTAAGTAATCCTCTTTTCCTTTTCACATTCCATTTTATTTCCATTGTTATCCTATACCGGAACCGTGCGGGCAACTTTCAAAAGTAGAATCAATATTCATCCATTGCTATCTAAACAGCTGAGCCAGGCTTATCCCAAGAGTATCAGTCTGGTCAGTATTTTGAGAGAGTTGTTGCAAAGAAAAACAAGGGTCCCCCAGAGCCCCCCGATCGTCTCATTGTAGCCCTGCTCACGACCTCACTTTGTTAAGAAAACACCCTTGGCATCCCTTTGATACAAACGGAGTCATTTTTTAATGCATATCTTGAAGGGAATTATTGATACCTTCCAGTAAGATTCACCCTTTGACGTTATATACCGATTTGGTTTAGTAATCTGTTTGTTAAAACGACATATCTATATGGCTACGCATTGATTGTTGCGTTGAACGCTACGTTGATCGTATTAGCACAGTATAATATCTTATCTCTTTACGCTAGGGCCGTAAGTTAAATGACAACGACAACAGCTAGCGAATTTTTAAGTAATTGCTCATTAAAGGTACTGTAGAGGTTTAATCAACGGTACTTAATAGAAAGAACGCAATGCGAAGACGCAAACGCAGTGTGGGCAGGCCTCCACCAAGGTGGACTGACGATCTGGTGAAGGTCGCGGGAAGCCGCTGGATGCGAGCAGCACAAAACCGGTCGTTGTGGAGATCCTTGGGGGAGGCCTTTGTCCAGCAGTGGACGTCTTTTGGCTGAGATGATGAATGCGAAGACAAATAGCGTGCCACGCCACATACTCGTACTGCCATTCCAACGAAGAATGCAGTTAGTCCTAAAAGTAAGGCTTCCAGGAGGCTACTTACCGTCAACAGTAAGTAACCTCCTTACTGCATTCTCCGTTAGGACGGCAACATCCCATACCGTCAGTTGTCGTTGCCGAGCAGTAAGAGAACGAGCCATAGACCCTGTATTTTTATTGCGGACACCACTGTCATAAAAATTATAGCCTACTCAGGCCTACTCAGATGGCGTTTTCCACGTGTGTTCTGGGTGAGCGTTTTATTTGCCTTTCGAACACGTTAACGAAAACGAGACTTTGTATGGCATTGAAGCAGCGCCTCCATATGACAAACGAAAATAGTAAAAATTTTACCTAAGAAATTGACGTTTTTTTCTTGTGTATTACTTCTAAAAGTCAATACCGGTTGTTAATATTATTATACACCTTTAGGCTTTAATAATAACGATGATTATTCATTTTGTGTCTTTATCGCCCAATTTTTTTTTAAATTGACTTCTTTTTTTGTTAGCGGAATTTACTTTTTGTTTCATTGTAGCTTTGAAGGGTCTTCATTTTTTTTCTTTTTAATGTCTGCTATATTTAGCTAGTGAAACAAACGCACTACTTTACAATTTTTATAGTGTTAACATAAATAGATGCTAAGAAAATAAAAAAAAAACGTTAGTATGAAAAATATAATTTTATAAAAAAATCTTCATACAAGACCTCAATTTCATAGGTAAGGAACCTAATATATATACTTAATATTTACTGTCATCGCCACAAACGTAATTGATCGAAGACAGTAAAGAATATTGAATATGCATCGATAGTATTATAGGAAAATAAGCTAGCTCATCAGTATTTTGGATACCGGGGTAAGTGCTTTGTAACTTCAGCCTAATCGTCTCTAGCCATCAAGTGAGACGAAGGACATACCACTTCATGCAATATAAATAGCAAACTTGAAGCAAACAAGCAAGATAAATAACCTTATCCGTGATAACAAAGGCTTCGGTGAAACAAACATTTCCAATTCCAACTGAGCACACCGAAACGAGAGCCGAGTCAAAGTTAACTCATTTTTCAGGGGGTAACAAAAACTCCCCCCCATTCATTGGAAATCTTCAGTTTCGATTTACCGAATTTCTGATCCTTCATTCATTAGCAAGTTCAATCAGAGACCCACAGGCTGTGGTTATTTATTACCTTGCATCCCACACAATTACGGAAAGGGAAAAAGTTTTACCGTTACCGCACCCCTAGGCTTTCATCTGAAAAAAAGAAAATTGTGCACACTAGTGTGTGCGTAATGGATTCTCGGGTCCGGTTTCGGTTTCGGGTTCGTTTCGCTGAATCGTTGTTGGCGCACGCCTTGAATGTGTGACTGCATAAAGATGTAACACCTTCTTGCAATATTTTATACGTTTTGTTTTATGTTTTAAACTTCATAGTAGCATGTAATAATGTAAAATCATATTTAGCAATATTAAGTCCAAATGACTAGATTTAGTTTTTATTGTATTACTAGCTGTGCTCGCGACTTCGTCCGCGTGGAATAGTGACTTTCGGCAGCATTTTTAATTTTTTAGGCTCTTTTCCCGTTTTTGCAACATTTTTCACTGATGCTTCGCTCCTATTGGTCGCAGCGTGATGTTATATAGCCTAAAGCCTTCCTCGATAAATGGACTATCCAACACAAAAAGAATTATTCAATTCGAACCAGTAGTTCCTGAGATTAGCGCGTTCAAACAAACAAACAAACAAACAAACAAACAAACAAACAAACTCTTCAGCTTTATAATATTAGTATAGATTTTCTTTTTGGTCATCGGCTTCCGATACCCTTAAGTATTACATTTTTATGCAAGCCATGGCAACCTAAGGCAACACCTAGTTTAGAAAATGTTTAATGTAAGTTACTAGCATGTTAAGTGTTTGATATTGTTGCTTTTTCAAATAAATAAATAAATAATATTGTAACAGAGTAATTATTAACGGGATTCTGACCATGTTTATTATTTATGAGTGTCCGATATTTCGGCACAGTTGCATGCGCCATGATCACGGAATTCCGTGCAATGCAAATTGCAAGTTGCAAGTGACCATGATAGTTTAAATAGTTATAATATTGTAACAATTATTGATTTAAAAGTCACGCCCATAATAATTGTATCTATATATATTATATCTAGTATCTTGTTCTAAACTGTTTTTTTTTTCAAATTGTATTGGAATGTTCTGATATACCTGTTTGTGTTGCAAATAAATAAATAAATAAATTGTATATTGGTAGTATTTAATTTTTCGATGGACGTTTACGGACATACTGTAATGTTAAGTCACTGTTTCTTGTGTGTATCATCATTCATCGAATATAATCATCATACATTAGTATTAATAATATAGTATTCTTTGAGTATCGACAGGAGCTCGATGGCTCAGTGGTTAACGCGCCCGGTCTGCAAGTGCTGAGGTTAAGCAACTTTCGCAAAGGCCGGTCATCGGATCGGTGACCAAAGATTTATCATCTCGAGCTCCTCCGTGTTTCGGAAGGCACATAAAGCCATTGGTCCTGGTTGCATTAGCAGTCGTTTCCAACCACCAATCCGCACTGGGCCCGCGTGGTGGTTTATGGACCGTTACCGTTACCGTTCTAACCAACCCGCTGAAATTATTCAACACTATTTACTTTTTACTTTGAAAGCCAAAGGCGCGCTTAAAGGAGTTTTTATATCAGTTTCTTATTATTTCAGATATTTCAGATTTCTCTGTTTTCATTAACATGCTATCTCAAAAGAGATAATTATAATGTCTTAACTAAATTAATATATGAAACCATTAAAATATGGGATTATTACGTAAACATTTTTGAACTGTATCTATATAATTGTGATAACAGGTTACCTACCCTTTTAAATAAAATAGCAACTATTCCATTGCTCATAAGTTTAATATTGGTCTAGATTTGTTGTTGGTTCCACTCATCTGCAGAACTGGGAAATATTTGCACAGTATTTTCCACTCGCAGACATTTCAATACTGCCAGATACTGTATATACAACGTATCTCTAAACATATTATATTAGTTATTTTCGAATGTTATGTTGAGATAATTTATTTTATATGACTAAAATTATATAGGAACTGTTTGCTTGTTATCTATCAACGTCGTTGTTTGAGCTCTACAAATTACGATGTTTTCCTTACTTTATGATAGGTACGCCAAATCATTGATATTATTGTACAAAAATTACTTTATTGATTTAATGTTTGGATGTGTTTTCATGAGCTTCGTTATATTCTATTGATATGAAATCAATTTGTGATATTTTACCTTTATTCAAAATGCCTAATTTATTTCCAATGTATCACGTTCTCCAATATCTTTTCGAATAACACACAAATGTTTTTTTGTTAGAAGTCCACTTAACGTTACAGCTTCCTGTTGCGAGCTATAGGATTGTACAAAGACCAAAATCAATTGATCTCAGTTTTGATTCTGTAATAGTATATAATAATAGTATATAATTAATATAGATTAAAAGAGGTATGAGAAAGCAGTATTATGCTTAAGTCAATGTAAAAGTTAAGTTCTTGTTATATTATTGTACTAGCTGACCCGGCGGACTTCGTACCGCTTTGACAGTTTCTATGACAACAAAAGAAACATTTTTTATTGGAAATTAATTTTTTTTTCACTAAATTCCGTTACCTATTATTTATGTTTCTCACCGTTCAAACCTTCCCTAAACTTCCACAAATATTTCAAAATCAAAATTAGCCAAATCGGTCCAGCCATTCTCGAGTTTTAGCCACTCAAACGAACCGCAATTGATTTTTATATATGTAGATGATACTAACACTTATTCTAAATAGCTGTTGCCCGCGACTTCGTCCGCGTGAGCTAAAGGCTGTAGTCTGCACAGTTTAATTTTTATGTAGGTATCTATTTAAGCTTATTAGGGTATAATAAAATTATATGCATCGGAAATTTAGAAAATTGACATTGTATTTACCGACATACGTACATCTTCTCACTCTTAATATCCTTTCAGCTGGGAATGCTGAGATAGACAAAGACAATCGATCTCCATTTAGTGTGGTTCTGGCATACATCGTGTGCCTCCTTTACGTTCATCATTATTTTAATACATTATCTCTTATTCTTTCGACTATCATCTCTGCCATGTACATACATATATTCAGTTTGAAGCACATAATCGTCCCGTTCATACAGATTCTCACTCAGTTTCCCGTTTCAATTATCCCTCCACATACATTCAGTATACAACACCGTTTCTCGGTGGGTTGCGCGTATTTGCTACGTCATACAAACCTGAAATGGGTTTACTGACGCTCAATTATATGTAATAAAATTGGTATTTTACAGCTCAGGTACTCGTCCGGAGTCGTCCTAGGTACTGGTGTATTTTAGCTAAAATGTGTCTACTGTTATACTGTCCAACCACGGACTTCAAAATATTTTTTGCCTTGTCCACCGAAGCTGGATATAGAGTAGCAGGTAGCGGTCCAGGATTATTGGTTGTCGGCCAGAAGGCACAAAAAACTATTTACCAACTATGTTCTTATTCGTAGATACAAAATATCAATAAATTGAGAACTGTAATAAATTATATTATTGTCTATTAGGTAATACAGTATAGTATTTTATGTTACATACTTGCGATATATTTGAACTTCTTCGTGGCATCTTGTTAGGTAGGTAGCTTTTTAGAGGTAGATCACAGGACACAGAAAGAAGTTACCTCTAATAAAAAAAATCTGAAGTCCGTGCCTCTAATACAGTTGTACCCTGCCAACTTAAACATTTTTGCAACTCTGATACCAGAGGTAGCCATCGTCTTATGCGATAGAAGAATGGAAAAACCATTTTTCTGTAATCTAGAAGTATGTACAAAATTAATTATTTATAGGTTTTATGATATTAAAATTGTTATGATACTTACTTGCTTATATTGTATCATTGAACACAGATTTATCATATAAACATGTTAAGAAACCAAAGTAAGAAACCGCTTACATGTAAAATAAGTACTGAAATAAGTGTTTAACTTACCTGCATCAAATGTTTCATAAAACTTTTACACAATGAATAAATCTTATTTGAAAATTAATAAGATCTGAATAAGTACTGAAATATTTAACGTAGGTACCTGCATAAAATGTTTTAAAAAACTTTTACACAATGAATAATTAATATAATTAGAAAATTATTAACAAAATAAAATTTTTTTTTTTAAATTTTCCTGTTCTCGCGTTTTTTCACCAAATAGATTTAAAAAAATAACATTAAGTATTTTGGGCAACGACCCAAAGGTTTATACAGCCAAGCTATGTAATTCAAGATATCTTCTATGTGCAATATTTTAAAAAATAGAGACATGATTTTGGGCAATGATACAAAGTTTTATACAGCCAAATTTAATGAGTAGGTAACATTTCTATGCATAACTAAAAAAAGAGACATTATGTTGGGCAACGACACAGAGGTTTATACCGCCAAATATAGGTAATGTTTTAACTTTTAACATTTCTGTGTATTAGAAAACTGCAATAAGCGCTGCGCGCAGGCGCGACTAAATAGCCATATTATTATTGGTTATTTTGGAAAATGAAACAAAAGGTGTACTATATGTACAGCCAAGTTTAATGATGTGCGTGATTTCGAGCTTGTTTTTATTTTCCGTCACTTTACTACTGCGGTGCTAATGTTCGCTTAGGTGCCTCACAGATTTATAAAGGGTAGGTTTTAGATAGATAGATAGATAGATAATACTTTTATTGCAACACTATAAAACATAATCATGAACAGAAAAAAAATTAAAAATTACAAAGTTACAATTTGGCGGTCTTATCGCTTTTAAGCGATTTCTTCCAGACAACCAGTCGGATGGAGAGAGCTAATAAACTGTAAGATCAGAGGTGAAACTATTAAAACATACTAGAATAATGTCTATTTTATAAATGAAGCAAAATAATAATAATAATAATGATGATAAATCTATAATCATAATGATGATAATAATAAATATGTATATAAATACCATAATAAATATAAAAATAAACCTACTTATACATAATAGTAGTCTCAGGTAGGAAAGTAGCGGATATGGCAGTATTGCAGCAGGACAGGGTTAATCGGAAAGGTAGAATTTTTTCACAAGCTCTTTAGATGTGTGAAGGGATTTTGCACGCCTGATCGCAACTGGAAGCGAATTCCAGAGACGAACAGCTTGGACTGTAAAAGAACAATCATAAAAGGTGGTGCTGTGTGGGGGGGTTTTAAGGCTTAAGTTTTCTGATGACCGTAACGAGCGCGAATCTGAACAATAAAGAAAACTGAAACGTTCCGTTTTACCTTAGAAAGTAACAAAACTTTTCTAAAATAATAATTCAACGAACGTATCTAACAGTTGGTCGCGTAAATACGTATATCAAAATTTGTTTAACATTTTTCGATTTGCATGTTATTCTCCGAAATTTTCTAAGCATTTTGGTGATAACCGCATCAAAATCGGTATTCTCATGACAACAACTATCAATGACAGGCTCAAAAGGGCAAAGAACCCAGAGCCGTAAAACACGATAACAATAGAGAGCCAGAGCCTCAAATGCCAGAGCCGTAAAACTCATTAAAAAAATTTCCCCTATGTTACATAATAAACAACAGTTGCCAAGCAACCAAGGATTAAATCCCGGTTTAGACCAAATCAAAATTTAAAAATTTTCGAGTATTTATGTAGCCTATGTTATTTTCCGGAATTTTCTTAGCATTTCGGTAAAACCGGATCAAAATCCGTTCAGTAGTTCTCGAGTTTATCGTGTTCAAACAAACAAATAAACAAACAAACAAACAAACAATTTCTTTTTAAACTATTCTATCGTGTTCCGTAAGTGATTTTAAAGTATTTTTTTTATATCTTGCAATTACAGATTTTTTATCCTTACGTTCTTTTTTTTTTTTATAAATAAATAAATAAATAAATAAATAAATAAATATACAGGGTGTCTCATTTCAATCGGTCAGTATGGGAAAGTCTGAAACTATAAGACATACGAAGATCTGTTCTTAGGAACCATGTCATCGGTTTTAATAAGAAGAAAAACTGCATTCATACATTTAAAAAAAACCTGTACTCAGCTCGGGAATCGAACCCGGTTGTTTTGAAAAAATAAACTTACACTATTTCTATTTAGATATCGATTGTGTAGGTCTTAAGCAGTAAATTGCTCTTTGAAACATGATGTCTAAATGAATAAAATACCTTGTTTTCACATACTTTTATTTATTTTAGAAGGTGTTCGAAGTGACCACCCTTTTTTTTTCAATACAATATTCAACACGTTTAGGTAACGATCTTACAATTACAAAACCAGCAAAGAGGTACAAACAACCATAGAGACAATTTTACATGCCTGAACTTGTTGAATGTAACGATGGTCACTTCGAACACCTACTAAAATAAATTAAAGTACGTGAAAACAATGCATTTTATTCATTTTAAACATCATGTTTCAAAGAGCCATTTACTGCTTAAGACCTACACAATCGATATCTAAATAGAAATAGTATAAGTTTATTTTTTTCAAAACAACCGGGTTCGATTTCCGAGCTGAGTACAGGTTTTTTTAAAATGTATGAATGCAGTTTTTCTTCTTATTAAAATCGATGACATGGTTTCTAAGGACAGATCTTCGTATGTCTTATAGTTTCAGACTTTCCCATACTGACAGATTTAAATGAGACACCCTGTATTTTTCGAGTATTTATGTAGCCTATATTATTCTCCGGATTTTTTTTAGCTTTTTGGTAAAAACCGGATCAAAATCCGTTCAGTAGTTCTCGAGTTTATCGACTTCAAACAAACAAACAAACAAACAAACAAACAATTTTTAAAAAAACTATTCTATCGTGTTCCGTAAGTGATTTTAAGGCAACCTGTGTAAATTTTTTTTTTATATCTTGCAATTACAGATTTTTTTATCCCTACGTTCTTATTATATGTATACATAACCAACAAAACAATTTTCTTTTTGAGCATGTGGTCACATGAGTAAATCTAATATTGAGTCCTTACCTATGAAATTGACGTTTTTTTCTCACTTACTAATAGGTGTATACTTCTAAAAGTCAATACCGCTTGTCAATATTACTATGTTACTTAAGCTTCAGTAATAACAATGATTATTAATTTTTTGTCTTGATCGCCCAATATTTTTTTAAATTCACTGCTTTTTTTGTTCGCAGACTTGCACTTTAATTTGTTTTATTGTAGCTTTGAAGGGACTTGATTTTTTTTCTGTTTAATGTCTGCTATATTTAGCTAGTGAAACAAACACACTACCCTACAATTTGTATAGTGTTAACTTATAACTAAATAAATAGATGCTAAGAAAACAAAAAAAACGTTAGTATAAAAAATATTTTTTTATAAAAATCTTCATACAAAACGTCAATTTCGTAGGGACACTAGTAAAGAACCTCCTGTAATAGAATAAGACTGAATGTATTGGTGTACTCATTGTTGTGAGCGCCTACTTAAATAAATGAATAGGTTTATGTATTACATCTTGTAATATTATGATTAAATATATCTATAATCTAAATTAATACAGTCATTTTAATAGCTTGAAAATATATATATATATTCATATATGTATTTTTTTTTATTATTGCTCAATAACATACAGCATTCGAAAGCAGTAAGGTTTGTGTTAATACCGTTTAATCTATATCGATAATACAATAATTGACATGTACATTACATACACATTAAATATTAAGCAATATAGGTAAGTAAAATGACTACATTCGCAACAACACAAGATGAGGCGGGGTCCTGATTGACCTTTTGTTTGTTTTTATTGTTAAGTTTTATGTATGGTGTGGTCAATAAATGTTTCTCTCTCTCTCTCTCTCTCTCTCTACATTATACACTTCGATATAGAAACATCAAAGTTCTAATTAACTTTTCTTAGTTTTTGCAATTTAAAATCGACTATGGAAAGCTTGTAATCGTATAAAACCAGTAGAACAAAGGTTTTTTTTTAAATGTTTTCTATTTACTGTCAACACCTTTGTATTTCCCCTATTACGCGAAGAAAGTTTCATTAAAATAAGCTTTAAGTTCAAAAATAATAGAATAAGAAGAATAGAGCTTTGAACTTTCTAATAAGATGTCGAAATCTAAAACGGCTGTCACAAACTTCTTGAACAAATCACATTGTCCGCGAACAGTCGCGCAACGTCGCGTCGAAATCGCAGACGAATGGTGTAATCGCTTCGCCGCCGCCACCAGCGAAGGCGCACAGAGGTTTTATTAAATTTCTATACATGTAGTCTTGTCCCGGATTGTCGGTGCACCTGCGCAGCTGAGTTACGAGGTACGTGCCCAGCCTCCGCCGTTAAATCTGGAGGAGGTGAACTTATTTGTAACCTCTTTTTAAGGTTGCCATTTGACTGGAACTGAAGTTCGCGAAATTCGACTGAAAGCTTCTATGCGGTATCACTTTTGCTAACTTTTGGTTATGTGGAAGGGTTATGACCAAAACAGTTGTTAATAAAGTAAATTTTATTAGCCTATACACTGTTCTACTACCGGGCAAAAGCTTCCACCATCTAAATAAAATCATCGCCACAATTTGACAGGTTTGGCTTTATCACCACAGTGATCACAAATTCGGGTTAAGCATGGGATAAAAAGCGTGTATTGCGTTGAATTTTAATAATAGCATTCGCGTAAACTTCAGAAAAAAAAATATAAGACCAATAACAAAAAATATGATTTTAAAAATATTATTTTAAAATCATATTTTTTTATAGAATTGCCGATAAAGAAGTGTTTATAAAGATACAAATGGTGTGTTAATTTGCCTGGCGTTTTTTTAACGATAACAACACTCGACACTAACCGGCTAACATGTTTTTGTACTCCGTATAGAATAATTAAATTTTGAGATTTGGTCACCCATTCTGTCACACGACATTGCAAAAGTAACTTAACTTGCAAGATCGCAAACCCAAACCAAATCTGGTTAGGGAGCAATCGCTCGATCAAGCTCCTCCAGTAAATAAACGTAAGTAAATAAACTTAACTTAACTTAACTTAACTAGCGGTCAGAAATATTATTGAAGACCTAAACATTTCCACTATGTAGCTAAGTACTATAAGTTATACAAACTGTCTCTGACGTCGTATAAACCTTATAAATTTATTATATTAATTTACATGTCCGGGCGCGCACAGCTGGGGTATTCTTAAGCGAAGGTCCTTGGGCAACCTGTGCCGGGATGTTATGATCTCATTAGAACCTTTGCCGTCCCCGCAATTTGTCCCAAATAAACATTTCTTGGTACCTACAGAAATCGTAATGAAAATACGTTTCGAGTTTAATGAGAGGGCTCGAATCTATTTCTGTTATAATTTCGATCTATTTCTGTTATAATTTCGAGCTCATGTTATAACAGAAATCTTAGCAAAAATACGAGCCCACTTAATCAATAGGTCGTATTTTTATGTTTTGATAGGTATCATAAAACATTATCAAAAAGATTTCTTTTTCGTAATTTTTTCCTCATTATCTCAATATGAGCAAATCTTAATTTCAGAATATTATTTACATATATTAATAAAATATTCTCGCTATTGCTTTCGGATCTGATGATCATCTTATTATTATTACAGTAGTTATAGTTATTTCATAGGTACTGTTACAGTTGTTTCTACAACATATGGCCCAGATAGCCGTATTTGTGAATGTGAATGTTTTTAGACAGGTATCCGACTAATATATATATATATATATTTTTTAGTGTACTTTTTTATATACTTATATCGCTTAAACTGTGGAATAAATAAAATAAACTTAATTAAAACTATTACTAAACTAAAATATGGCGTCAAAAAATTCCTCCGCGTCGCTGTCGACTGGTAATATAAATACGATAAAGTGGCCAAAAACTACGTTCTTCCTAACTTTAATAGGTACTATTATAAAAACTACATTTTAATTAAGCGAAACATTTCGGCTTTCCACTGTCGTAACATATATTTGCTACAACGTTTACGTTCGAACAAAGTTGTCAAAGGAGGGCTTATTTTTGACGAACCGCTTAAAGCCTTCGTTAACTTATGGCTTTGTATGTGGAGGGTATGAAAACTCATGATAATTAAATGGAACCCTCGGGCTGCCAACGTTAATGTACAATATCTAATGTATACCATGAAAAAAGGAGACTGCAGAATGTAATGTAAGTTAAGGTACACACGGCGGCAGATCAACCTACCCAAACCTGTCAAATATCTCCAATGAATGTTGATCCTTATAACCAAACAATAAAGTTCAAAATTGATTGTAGAAATTTGACAGTTTTGGGTAGGTTGATCTGTCACCGTGTGTACATGACGCGCTCGAGTAACGCACATATACTTCTCACGGATACGCAATCTTGCATCAGGGTGGACCACTCCAGTTTTAGACCAGTTGCGCTTTAGACCAATTGCGTTTTAGACCAGTTGCTACTTAGACCAGTAGACCAGTTGCTACTTAGACCAGTTACGTTTTAGACCAACTGATACTAACTCGTTTCATTCGCCATTCGATCACGTTAACGAAAACGAGAATTTGTATGGCAAAATTTTGATTCTTCTCGTAACCGTTTTGTTTACATATGTAAGTTTTAGGCTAGTGTGAGTTGCATTGACAATCGATCACGTTGAAGAAAACGAAAATAAGTATGTCATTGAAGAAGCGCCTCCTAGTGACATAGAAGAGTTAAGATATTGCCATGCGAATTGTTGTTTTCGTAACGTAATTGATCGTCCCTGTGTGGTGCCGGGGATAAAGAATTGCACCACCCCATCTCTTCCCGTGGGTGTCGTAAAAGCCGACTAAGGGACCATTGCAGAGGATGGGCAGCAGCATCTCTCTGAGGTTACCCTCAACCTACTGCGATCGCCAACCTGCCAAGCGTGGCGATTACGGCAAATACCCCTCATATCCTTGAGGGAGGCCTTTGTCCAGCAGTGGACGTCTTTTGGCTGAGATGATGATGATGAGACGTAATCGAATGAATACGGATAATAAACTAAACTCACGCTAGACAGTCTGTATGAATCACGCATAAGTATGAGGTTGTTGCCAGGCGATTGTAGCTCTAAAGTAGCTCTAAACTAGTTGTGCGTCAGACACCGTGGCACGTAGGCCTTTTTGTTATTACCTTTTATAAACCTAGATAAACAGTTCATTACATCATCGTGAAATATAATAGGTCTATGAAATTGGAGTTTTTTTCTCACTTATTAATAGGTGTATTACTTCTAAAAGTCAATACCGGTTGTTAATATTATTATACACCTTTAATTAGGACTATGTTACTTAGGCTTCAGTAATAACAATGATTATTAATTTTGTGTCTTTATCGCCCAATATTTTTTTTTAAATTGACTTCTTTTTTTGTTTGCGGAATTGACCTTTTGTTTCATTGTAGCTTTGAAGGCTCTCGATTTTTTTCTTTTTTATTGTCTGCAATATTTAGCTAGTGAAACAAACACACTATTCTACAATTTTTATAGTGTTGAAATAAATAGATGCTTAGAAAATTAAAAAAACGTTAGTATAAAAAATAAAATTTTATAAAAGATCTTCATACAAATCTCCATTTTTTTTATATTTATTTATCAGCGAGCGTCACACAGTCAGCTGCACTGAGACAGTTGCGAGCTGTCGCGAGATTCCACGTCCGTGAGAGGGTGTGTGTGCGATGCTCAGTGTCATCAATTATGTTTATTGTGGCGTCATGTATGAAGATTACACTCTGCAGCCTCCTTATTTTGTATGTAGGTATACAGTCGCGAGATGGCGCTTGTACCTACTCGTCTGTAACAGGATGCTTACTTCATTTAGATATGTTTATTTACTTTTCATTTGCCTGCTGCTTGCGTAGAGTAGATGTTATTTATGTTATAAATACATACTTTCTTACTACAAAGGTAATGTTTCTATTCGAGTCTAAGTCATAATCAGACAGAAAGGTAAAGATAGAAATGTAAAAATATTACAAACATCATCATCATCACCATAATCAGCCCACATCTCAGTCCACTGCTGGACATAGGCCTCTCCCAATGCATGCCACTAAGTCCGATCTTCGACTAATCTCGTCCAACCACTGCCAGCCACTTTGCATACCTTTAACAAAACAAACATAGTTACACATAATACATCATAGCTAGTATGGGCATTGTCGCTACAAAAGATCTCTTCCTGACAACCATTGATTTAACTACTCAAGAAGGAAATAGAGGAAGTATGTTATTATGCTTTCATTTTGCGAAAAATATAATGAACTAAATAACATTAATATAGTCTTGCGTCTTCAATGCCAGAATTCAAAATTTAAAATTCAAAATCATTTATTTATTTAAAACTTTTGCAACAAAATATTACATGGCTGACTTAATGCCTAAGGCATTCAGTTTAGGCTACAAATAGCTCTTATGAACGTCATTATGCCATTAGATTTTCCGAAGGGTTCGAATCGGATCGGAAGTTATCACCAGGACACACAGAACACTATAGAACACTATGTTTTCTATTTAAATCACTACAAGCAATATTGCTTCTTTTGCAATACATATAAATGAAAGGAAAGATCAAATTAAACATTTCAAAACATCACGATGAAATTATATGTAAATTAAATGTAGGTAATATCTACATTTAATTTACATATAATTTTACTTACTAGGTACTATAAACAAACAAAGAAAATACCAACAAGCAACGGTGTCTAACGAGACACCTCACAGAGACTTCTAGCAATTCCGAAAACAGACGGCTCTATCACTTCACCTCTATCTGGGCATCGTAATTCAATCGCCATGGTAATATTTCAGAGGGAGCCAAGATTTACTTACATCCAGATAGGATTCGCTGAAGTGGACCGTCTGGGTTCCTCAGATCTCGGATAACGGTCAATTTACAGCTGCAGAAACTTTTATTTTTTGCTTTCCCCTTTATAAGATTAGATGACCATTGTTTACTGTTTAAAATGTCATAATTTATAATTTTTTCATTGGTTAATCTGATAAATCAGTAGGTATGCAAATAGACATCAGTAAATTTATGACAAATCTACACAAGAAGTCAAAAGATGACAGCAATAAAACTGTCTCACTGCTGGGTCCATCATTGAAATCCAGCCATCGCTAATGAAATAACTTAATTTAACAAATTCTTAATGTTTTTTTTTAATTGTTTCTTACTTTGGCTTTCACTCACGAGATGATGATATACCAGTGGTACATACACATATTTCTAAGTCAAACTAAAAAAAATCTATAAAACCTGTTTGTATCAGATTTATAAGAAAAAATACCTACTGGAGACTACAGTTTGCGAATACCATTCAAGCCTTCGCCGATCCTGACGGCGAAGACAAGTTGACTCGGTGTGACGTGGGCGTGACGTCACGGAGGCAAATGTTGCGACGTGGTTGCGACTGTGCGCGCGTCACATGTGTCGCGATGGCACGCCGAGCGGACAAATTGAGAGAGAGTGCGGCCCACAGGAGCGGACTGAGTGCTTGAATTTAGAATTTGGAATAGGATAAAACATAGAATAAAATACTTTACTGTACAGGTAAAAAAACACAGCCATGTTAAACAAGAAAAAAAATAGGAGTCGTACACTAGGCGGCCTTATCACTAAAAGCAATATCTTATAGGCAATCTATAGGGATGGGAAGGATTAATATTTAATATAACTGAATAAAACATAAATAAATAAATATATGAGTGTAATAATGTGTAATGCGACCGGAGGTGGACACTCGGCCCGATATCCGGAAGTCCTGGTTTCAATTCCCAGATTGGGCAAAGTGTATGGGTATTACGTGTGCTAGCTGTGTGTATATTTAATATAGTATAGTATACGCATGGCTAGGCTATTTCTTTACGTTGCTTTATATAATGTAGTTTTTTTATGGAAAGGCGTAGGTATATTGCATCAATTATAAAATATTGTAATGTTTAAGATTTCGTCTTTAAATGTGCGTTTTTATAAACAAGTGCGTTTTTTTATATTATCTATTATTATATTGTGTTTATTCTACTGTAATTAAATTTTAGTCTATTGATAGCCTGTGTAATGAAATAATAAATAAACTGTTTATCTTTCTTTATTTATCGTTGCAGTTCCTTAGATGGAATGCCCAGTCAGTTACTTACTACGTAAGCATTATTTCGTTTTATTTTTTATAGATTAATAACTAAGTACGTCACTGTTGCGGAGCCGTATCGGGTGTATGACGCGCGACGTGGGCCCAGATTGAAAAGGACATGGTCTAGTTGAACTTTGTATTTTTCTATTTGGAATCTATGTAGTTCCGATCTGCGAAACGAGCTGTATTGCTCTATACTGCAATTATGTTGCCTATGTACACAGTGCATAGGCAACCAAGCCTAATACTAAGGCATAGGTTTTTGAATGGAGCTCAATGAAATTTTTACACCTTTAGAACCTAGTCACTGTTGGTTATTCTATGAAGTTGTGGGTACAAATTATGATTTTTGCTTATGTAGATACTGTAACAAAGTACTTACATTTTTTTTGTTAAGAATTTGAACAAAAAAAAGTCTTACATCTTTTAAATGTATTATACAAATACATGAAGTACATATAACAACGATAAAGCAGGTGGGGTTTAAAATTGTAGGCCATTACACTTTTTAGCGTTTGAAAGTTTCTAAGTTCGAAACATCAATGCAAAATAGTACCAACGTTGATAAACCATAGTACCAAGATGATTTTTTTTATTTTTTTTTATCAATTTAATGTGATTTTTATATTTTTTTTTCATTGAGGTAAAATAAATTCAAGCACATAGCAAGTTACAAGAAATAACTGCAGTACATCAGCGGTCGCACTCACACGCGATTGGCCGGAGTTCCTCTGGGTAATATGTTCTCTTACAGAATTTATGGCAGTGTTAAGTCGAATATATACCTTTACTTCTTTTCGTAATACTAGCCAAGCGTAAATACATTTTTGCGAGGACTTGCCAGATTTCAGCACGCGACTTCGTAGTTGCATTCTTTTTCGGTTTGTCACTCTGCGGTCCTCCAATAAGAACTGAGTGTAGAATCAAGCTAACCCGTTGTTCCGTTTTGTTGTTTAAGAATAAAAAATAAACAAACATGCTAATAAATATTTAACTATAATTTATGAAACGATCTTTTACAAAAGGAAACTACAGGTCTTTATTATTACATGGCAGGGTCCCAATTGACAATAATTGTCTTGTCCTGTGTGATTATGACCGTTTGTGTCTCAATAGATAAATACCTAAACACATATTGATAGTGATATTATATAATGTGGTATATAACATACGTCATGCCACTTCTTATTTAAGACGATTACAATCAATGCACGAAAAGTTTCATTTCACGGATTGTTACAGTCTTATTCGTTTATTTTAGGCTCTAAAGAACGTTTCTTAACATCATAATTAGATGAAATAATAAAAAAGTTTTATACTCTACTAGTTCCAGAAAGCAGATAGGCAGTTATGGGTTCACGTCATTAGTCTAGCGTAGCTGTCGGTACCTAGTTATAAGATTATCTCATACTAGCGGCCGCTCACGGTTTCACCCGCGTGGTTCCGGTTCCCGTGGGAATATCGGGATAAAAAGTATTCTTTGTGTTAATCCAGGTTATAAACTATGTGTATGCCGAATTTTATCCAAATCCATTCAGTAGTTTTTACGTGAAAGAGTAACAAACATCCATCCATGCTTACAAACTTTCGCGTTTATAATATTAGTAGGATTTCATATCTCGTATTACTGAGATATTTTGGAGATAAGACCATTATCTCCAAATTATCTTACTAAAATGTCTCGCATTCAACCCGAGCATCAGATATGCTCGTTTGGCTACCACTCTCTAAAACCAGTTTGATTTGCAAAGCAATATCTCAGTTATTTAACAAAAAAAACTTGTATAATTCGAGTAAGGTCATTTCAAGGTATTTTCAAGTTGGGTTCCTAAAGGCGGCGGAAACAGCTACGCAGCATTGTAACGTCACTAAGTGCGGTTCCATGTTGATCGCTCGTAAGCAATTGTAACAATAAACACAACATGTGTGCAGCAAAGCGGGACGGAAACTGAGGAGTTCACACTTTCATTGAAAAGGCTTTTAGGGCTACTTATTCAGATTTTTCATACAAATGTAATATAAAATTTAATTAATATGTTTTTATTGGCGCAGTGGTTAACGCGCCTAGTCCGCGATTGCTAAGGCTAATCGCAAAGGCTGGTCATCGGATGGGTGCCCAAAAACTTATCATCTCGAGATCCTCCGTGCTTCGGAAGACACGTAAAGCCGTTGGTCCCGGTTGCATTAGCAGTCGTTAACAACCACCAATCCTCACTGGGCCCGCGTGGAGGTTTATGGCCCGTTCGCCCTATCCATTCATAGGGAAGGCTCGTACCCCAGCAGTGGGTCATAAAATGAGCTGGTGACGAAGCGTTGGCTTTCAGCTCACCTGCTGATGTTAAGTGACGATATGGTCAAAGATGCAAGCGCATTTCACCAGGAATCTTCAACTATTGAGGCAGTGGTTATCTTCTCTCTAGCTACCGGAACACAACAATGCTACTATCTTTGATGTTATGGCGACATATTTAGATAGTCCTGTTAGCTAGACAGGCGAATTTAAATCAAGCCTTACCAACAATCAAACCGAGTACACAAACATGTACCCCCCGCTGGTAACCGAACCCGGAACCTTTGAGTTCCCGCCGGATAATGAGACATAAGGCCGGTCATCGAATGGGTGATCAAAAGTTTATCATCTCGAGCCGTACTTCGAGAAGCACGTAAAGCTGTTTGTTCCAGCTGCATTAGCATTCGTTAACAACTAGATACACATCCAGACCGGGCCCGATTAGTGGTTTATGACCCATTCTCCCAGCTGTGATGTTTTGATCCATTGAAAAGGTTCGTGCCCCAGTAGTGGAGACATAATTTCATTTTGTTTGTGACTCTCTTTTGTTTCTCAGAATATCAAAGCGTAGCCGAGCTCGCATGCCAACCTATTGAAACAACTCCAATCCTCAATAACCTTAGTAACGAAATTCCGTTTTGGCGAGCAGCAAAACGGCTTGTAAAAGGTCTGTCACGGTTAAAATACACTGAAAACTCGGTAGATTCAATGGCGAAAAACGCGATAAACCAGACTTCCGACGCAAAAAATATTTCGCAAAGGCCGCAAAAGCGTTCCACCAAATCTCTTGCAAACCATCTATTGTATGGACACAATGAGATCTGACAGTGCGTATCTTTCGCAATTCTCTGTTGCAATTTATTTTGTGAATACTCCATCATTTGCGGTTTTAATAAACCATTGTTCTAAAGCTGGGGATAACAAATTATGCGACTGTTTACTCCCGGAATGACGGGGGAATTAACTGATTAATACAAAGTACAGTGGAGATGAATGATTTGGATATTAAGCGTTGAAAGGGTTATACGTTTTGCTAAAGTTCTTTAAGATGTTTCTGTTGCATAATAGCAATATGATTTTCATGCTTTATAGATATTAACATTGATTTATGGCAAAGTTGATTTCCGATTTAAAGTTATGACATCACTAATTATGAAGGCACAAATAAAAGAAGTAAGGAGGCTGTTCCATTAATCAAAGTGAAACGATACCAATCTGTATTAAAAAATTAAGGCCCATTTTCAATACTAAGATTAAAACTTGTTAGTATGATATTGTTATCAGCTATTTTAGTAATTTGCCTATTGTGTGTTCGAGGTTTTTTGATTTAGAGGTGATACAATTGGGTAATATTTGATAAATTTTACCAAAAGTTTTTAAATTTTCAGTTGTTTAAAAAAACCTATTAGGTACCTACTTTTAGAGATAAGATCGCCGACAATGACGATAGTTGTTTCTTTGTTACTTTTTTGTTGTGATCAACTATGTTAAGTAATCTTATTTGAATTGTTATTAATATTATTGAATTTGTGGTACCTACTTATATTCATAAAATTTTATAAAATACAGTGAACAAATTAAATGTAAACTATTGTAAACTATTTAAATTAGCTTCAGTGCAGAAATTAGCACTTGAAAATAAAAAGTAACAATTTACTATAGTGTTGTGTTATCAAATTTGTGGATTTCATCTGCAAAGATGAATCTGCATAGCCATCGGTTGCAATAACCGTTGGATAGATGGCGCACTGTGCCGCTGTTAGCACTCAAAAAATTAAAAAAGCAGTGACAAAATTCAGCGCTTACGTCAGCCTTCCTGATAGCATAGCGGTCAGTGCAGCCGCCCGGATTGCGGAAGACCCAGGTTCGATTCCTGGCTAGGTCGGGTAGGCGTTAAATTTTTTCACTGTATTCCATAAAATTTTATGAATATTTAACTAAGCTTCAGTGCAGCAATTAGCACTTGAAAATAAAAAGTAAAAATGTACCTACTTATCCCAACTAATACTAATCATTTAAAATTGTCTTTATTTCTTGTTTTTTTTGTCATGAGCCTTTGCACAGAGATACTAAATCTGACAGAAAACCATGCGGGCGAAAGGGACCTATTTATGTTTGTGTCCATGTTCACGAAAATAAAAATCAATGAAATCATAGTAACGTTTTGTATGACACACGACAAATTTTACATAATATCTTTCATCTCAAAGGCTAACAGTTTTCAAACGTAGGTAGATGTGCGTAAGAATTTGAATTTTGCTCATTACTCCAACATTTCGGCATGCGGATGCAAAGCGTATGACGGACAGGGGAATCCCCGCACTGAATTATTCCGTGGCACGTACCGACTCGAGTGTGGAGCTTCACTTCGCACTGAAATTTTAATTATGCATCACATTTGTGCCCTTTACACCCTACGATCAGGAGGGTTATAAATTGTTGACGATACCATGAGAAAAGTACTCAAGAACTTGCTATTTACATACCTACTTAAGTACATACTCACATATAAATTGTAAATAAATAAATATATGCATACAGGTACGGCTGTCTCCCATAGGGTACAGAGATCACTTCTAGCCACCTGTTACGATTAACATAGTTCATAAGACTTGCTATAAAAACGGTTTATTATAATGTTTCGTATGCGTATATCAACGCAATTAGATCACAAGTCTGCTTACGTAGAATTGATCTGATCCTACTAATATTATAAACGCGAAAGTTTGTAAGTATGGATGGATGTTTGTTACTCTTTCACGTAAAAACTACTGAATGGATTTGGATGAAATTCGGCATACTGATAGTTTATAACCTGGATTAACACATGGGATAGTTTTTATCCCGATATTCCCACGGGAACGGGAACCACGCGGGTGAAACCGCGAGCGGCCGCTAGTATAAGAAAAAAATAGAAAGTTGTTTAAAGTCTTCATCATAATCATCCTGCGTCACTCTACTGCTGGACATAGTTTAGACTTAACAGGATATCTTAATCGGATAAAGTGATTTTTACTGCACATATACCTATTACACAAAGTTATTATTGTTAGTTCTCTTTAAAAAGCCACAAAAATAAATATAACTGCTCTCGGTAAATAAATAAACGTCTGAGAGTGTAAAAGCCATCATGACGTACCTATACCACGTTGCGACTCTTGACAATGGCAAGCTGGCATTAGTCAAAGGATGGCCATTGCCTTGCCTTTGATGAGATATGGCTTTGGTCACATGTACATTAATGTATAATTACTGTCGTGGTATAATTTTCTGCCTTTGCGTTATTATGACAGTTAGCAAAACAGGTGTTAGTAATTATTTATAACCCCCCCCCCCATCCTATCCTTTGAGGGGTAGTCATAAAATAGTTATACTGGAATTTCTAAAGACCGTGCAGTGCATTAATATAATAAAAAGAACCTGGCAAAAGTAGAATTGACGTTTCTGTTTTAAACATGCTTCAAAAAAGGATGAAGTTCTCAATTCAACTATAGGCAATTTTTTATGTTTGTTTGCGCATAGCATCGTCGTTTACCTATGCACCGAATATAATGTATTTTTTTAAATGGATAATTTTCTTGCCAGAAGTAAAAGCAAGGAAGGTGCCTATTTTTCTTTTGAATCAGCATTGTTTATGACATGTGCTACATTTATTACTTTGTACTTATTATGTTTTTCAGTAAGCGTTTTCAAATTGAATGTTTTTAGTAAGGACATCTTGATTGTCTAACGTTTTATGAAAAAGTTCAAAAATGGTGAAGCACTTGGCTTTCATTTCAACTGATGGTAAATGTCAATAAGGCTTAAGGTGAAAGCACTTATCACTCAAATCCTAAACCGAATCGGGTACTCTTTGTACCTCCGCTGCGATTTGAAACTGTGTCCTTTGGGTTTGAGACCGGTAACACAGGCAATTAAGCACATACTTACATTAATAGGTTCATACTTATTTTTATATATATTAACGGGTAAGCACAGTGCCTTGATCTTACCTGATGTTAAGTGATGATAAGGCCAATGATGGAAGCGCACTTCACCCGGGAACCTCAACCAGTGAGGTACTGGCTATCTTATAGCTGCCGGAACACAATAATGTTACAAACATTGATGTTATAGAGACATATTTAGATAAGATGGTGGTAGCTAGCCAGGCGGACGAACAAGCCCTACTACCAACCAAACCGAGTACACAAACAAGTACCCCCCGCTGGGAATCGAACCCGGGCCCTCTGGGTCTAAACCGGTGGTCTAGCCACTAGACCACAGAGGCGGTTAAAACTTATATCCATATTACTTACACTAGTTTATGACGACCTCCTTGGTCAAGTGACTTGTACACCGGTTTTCATGGTGTCGCCATCTCTGAGGTCCCGGGTTCGATCCCCGGTCGGGTCGATTTAGAAATTATTGTTTTTCTAAATTGTCTCTGGTTATATAGTTGTATAGTGTTTTCTATGTATAATAAGTATGTATTTAAGTATTTTAAGTATGTTTATCCGTTGTCTAGTAACAATTTAACGAGTTTCATAACGAAGTTTCTCTTGGGCTAGATGATTGGTGTTAGTGTAGTAAAGTTTATTATTATTATTATCTCTTTATTTATTTTTATACATTTTTAAATATTTTCTAAAAACAAAACAAACATTAAAAAATATAAAAAAATAGGAGTCCGCCGGCATCGGGACCAGGGTCCAAACTACCGGTGATTAGGGCTCCACAGACAGGAACCTCCTCACAATGCGTGCCGTATCGAGGAGAACTGCCTTCTGAATCAGGCCCTTGATCCAGCCGCCTAACGAGAGCCTCAAGAGATGTTGATCGAGGCTCTTGGTCATCAGGCCGTTGGCCGTAACAACAATCGGCACGATGACAGCCGAGTCGAGATTATTATTATTATACTCTTTATTCATTTTCTTTCTTAAAACTAGATTTTTACAATATTTTAATATAAAAACAATAAAACATTATAACAACCTAATCCGCCAGCAGCGGGGCAGGGCCCTAGCTACCGGTGGTCAGGGCTGCAGAGAGAGTCCTGACAATATGTGCCGTGTCAAGAAGTACAGCTTTCTGAATCTGACCCTTGACCCAACCTTTCAGCGAGAGCCTCTCTAGGTGTTGATCGAGGCTCTTGGCTAAAAGACCGTTTGCCGAAACGACTATCGGTACAATAATGGTTGAATCCACATCCCACATGGCGGTAACCTCGTGAGCCAAGTCAAAGTACTTACTGAGCTTGTCTTTCTCGGCTTTCACGAGGTTCTCATCATGAGGTATGGTGATACCAACCAGTATTGCCCGGCGCTGGGATCGGTCGACCACCACGATATCAGGCTTATTGGCGATAATAGTCCTGTCCGTAATGATAGAGCGATCCCAGAAGTTATTATTATTATTATTATATGTGTTAAGTTAACACGGTGGCTAAGGGCAAAGTGCTTGGCCTCATACCCAAAGATCCTAGGTTCAATTCCCAGGTTGGGCATAGTGTGTTTCGGATTTTTCGATGCATAGCCCGGGTTTGTGATCACCAACCCGCATCAATTGTACTGATGACTTTTGGCCAAGCAGTGGGTCAGTTACAGGCTTTTTACTTTACTTACTTACTAGTTATTACTGTGTACTGTAGTGATCGAGACTTCTTGGTTGGGCGAGCCTACTGGCAATCGTCGCGTTCTGCGTATGAACGTAGTCGTCCATTAAGAAGAAACGGATGGAAGCAAAGAGAATACGATCGCGGTTCTTCGCCGCCTGACAGCCGCCGCGATAGGGCATTAAAAGTATTAATTGTAATATTTAAAGTGATTTGTTTTGACTATGCCTTCCTTTTTAAGTAGAGTCCCCACGAATCTCTACAGTACACATAAAGCGATTACATAAACCGTTCATTCGATTCAACTGCGCCCAATGAGTTGCTAAGTAAATAATCTTATGTCGAACCGAACCCGTCCTATGAAACTCTAGCAGGGCGCCACTTGGCCCAAACTTATTGAGTTTGGACGTGGGCCACTGCACCACAAGTTAGCAAACTCCGCGCAAGTTACGTCCAAGTAAACCCTAAGTGGCGGTTATTAGAAAAACTTGGTGATACTTAAGTTATGCAATAGTATGGTACTTCCACATAGGTTTTGTATAACGCTATATATTACAATAATATTCTGTAACCATTGTTATTTGACATTGGTAAAAGTTCTTTTTATTTAGACATACTTAGCAGAAGTTGATGATAAATGCTATTTTTTTACAATAATACATCTTAGTCTAGTCAAAGTCCAATACATTAGCTCCTTACCTATGAAATTGACGTTTTGTATGAAGAACCGATTTAATTACTTTTTTCATTAAAAATTTAAAAAAAGGCTTTGTGTGTCCCTATGTTTTCTTTTTTCATAGAACAATTATTAAAAAAGATATGAACCTTTAAAAACCTTAAAAATTGGCCAGATTTTTCGCTGTTTTTTCGAAATTTAACGGGATCATATATAAAAAAGCAAAACATAGGGACACAGCCAAAGCCTTTCTTTAATTTTTATGAAGAAAGTAATTAAATCAGTCCAGTTTTGGAGCAGGAATCGGGGGACTACGAAATGTTTATTTTGTCTACTTTTCATACATATTTTTCAATTCAGTCGACCTTAGTATTTACTCTTATTGTATGTAAACTATTACATACATTTAAAACGCAAACATACTAAGCAAGCGATCATTGATCGATTTGTGTCCGTAATACCAATTTAATAACAATTAACAACTGGTTGTTTTTTGGTAATGGTCACGCCTGCGAGCGTGTACCATCGAGGTCCTCCGTATGCTTTAAGGCAACGCAGCTAAACAATGAATCTCATACGGAGCGTTTGCGCCCCGTACCATAAGAAAAACTTATTTTTTTCTTCAAATTAATACTACAAATTATTAAAAAAAAAATTAACTACAATATTGAAGTGTGTGTGAAGACTAATCTACTAAGAAAATTCGATCTGGTTAGCCTGTAAAATGCAAATGTATAAAAACACAAATGTTGAAAAAATTTCCACGAGCAGGGTTTGAACCTGCACCCTTCTGACATACCGGGTCAGGTGCTCTTCCAATTGAGCTATCGTGGTTCTAACCAGCCCGCCGAAATTATTCAACACTATTTACTTTTTACTTTGAAAGCCAAAGGCGCCCATTCAATGTTAACAACTACCGTCATTAACATCCGATCATAATATTTTTACAAATATTAAAGATCAGTTAAGAAGTAGGCAAGCTATTTATAAATGTTTATATAAGTTTTAACGCAAATTTTGTTGCGAACAAATTACAAAAACACAAATGTTGAAAAAATTTCCACGAGCAGGGTTTGAACCTGCACCCTTCTGACATACCGGGTCAGGTGCTCTTCCAATTGAGCTGTCGTGGTTCTAACCAGCCCGCCGAAATTATTAACAAAATTTGCGTTAAAAATTATATAAACATTTATGCAAATGTATGTTTTAAAAGAGGTGACTTTGATATTTTTATCTCTGTTTTAAAAGTTGACAAATCATGTTTCTGCAACTAGCAAAGTCAATTAAATGAAAAATCATGTCATCAAATATCACTTTCATATGTTTTGTAATTGTTGGGAAAAATCAAGATCCCCGCCAAGTAAATTTCCAATGCCTAAGTGGCTTACAAATAAACACGAAATAAGGCCCGAATAGTTCCTGCCATGTAAACGTTTTTTAAAATTAGAGTAAAAGTCCGCATGCTTTTTCTTAATGAAACCTTGGTAGAATCATCTCAGTAACGACCGATTTTTAAATTTTTTATAAATTATTTATTTATGTAGGTATATTTAAATATGTATATTTTTTAAAGTATTTTATGTAATTGTAATTTACTGAATATTTATTTCTTTTTGTTACACTGTTTTCTACTTTTGTTGTCTCTCAAAATTTGCACCGCCCATGTCATTTTTGCACCACCCTATGGTTGACTGGTAGAGAATGCCTCAGGCATTAAGTCTGCCATGTAATATTTTGTTGTAAAAGTTTAAAATAAATAAATAAAAGAGACAAAACACGGAATAACATATTCGGACCTTATTCTTAGTTTATTTGTAAGGCACTTAATAAATAAACACGATTTTATACCAATTGGCTAAACTAGCACTTACAAGGTATTTAACAATTTCAATTTTAGAAATATTCACTAACAAAAAGATTGTTCTTGTTAACATCGTTTTACGGAAAGGAAATCGTAATAACAAATGAACGGAGACGAATTTTTGGGATTCGAAATGTAGGCACATTTTTCTATTACAATGTTGTCAATCAGTCAAGCGCACTTCCTTCGGCGTACGTCGATTTGATTGAAAACTTCCTTCCTACCACCTGAGACCCAGTTACGAACGTACGAAACACAATAATGTGTTAAGCCTGTAAATAAATTGCAGTTACCGACAACGTAATAATATTGAGGTGTCACCTAATGTGCTTGAGACGAAGTTATCGTGAATTGAGATGTGAACATGAAATATAATATTCGCTATAGGAATGACGCCGACGCCAATACGTCAAGCAAGAAGAAAATAAAATTATTAGTATTTTTCGTGTGTTAGTTATTATTGCAGTATGCGTCTTTCCAGTCTTTGAAAAAAAATGGTATTAATTTTCATCAATATATTTACGTTTGCCATACCTACCAAAGAATGGATTTCTGCAGCGGGCCTTCTGCTTTTCAATTTTAAAAAAGGGAGCAGGTATACCTAGCTACGTAGTAACTCAGCCAATGAACACTTACATTTGATAAGGCATAACAAAAGTGCTTGATTTCCACGACCCGATTTATAGAATTGTTTTTAACAACCTTCTCTAACTGTTTGCTTTTTTAAATACATAACTTCCACGATTTAAAAACATGAAGTCTTAATGAAAAGGGTTAACCCAAACAAAGTTATCGCATTAAAACCGCAACAGGCAGCCTTCGGGGGCCGTCACAGCCCCGGTACCTGGGTACGCAAACGTGGGTTGAAATTGTTCCTCTAAATTCGTTTATTCATCCTCACCATTGTAAATCGGTAAGCAGTATCTCACTGAGCAATTTAAGTTGCAGGGAATTCTTTGGATTATTCTATATTATAACCTTTAAGTATTTTCATAAGAGAGCTGGATTTTAAGTTCGATATCTATAGAACTAATAATATAAAATTGTGTAAGCTTAAATTAATATTTAATATTGACAATCTTTTAAACTTGTCTTAAATCGATTTTAAGCTAACTTAAAAGAGTTCACTGTGATAACAAAATGAAATAAATCATTCTCTTTTATTATTATTTAGTAATGAGACTAACGTAACGATATACCTACTTGTGACGAAATGTTTGTTTCTTTAGTTTTCCGCATTTGCTGAAGCGTTTCTCCTTGTAGACAAAACAATATTTTCAAATATTTATTGGGTTAATTTCCGCGCATTATTCCACTATGCGGACTTTTGTAAATAGGTACACTTGTATGTAGCGAATTTGAATGACTTACCTATGATAATGTTGGAATATTTAACTATTAACAATTTCGCTGTCCAAAAATTAAAACAATAGATAAATCAATTGTTATGTATCACATGTGACTCATAGGACGGGGAAGTTGTTAAGATTCAATTGTGTTGTATCTACTACTTGTTGAATTGAGGTACTGCAATCTTATTTTCCAATGCCACCTAGCGGAGGCAACGTAACGAACGTTACAATTGCTCCCATGACGATCACAGTTTTGGGTTAACGTGTCCTTCGCCGCGATTGGTAGGAATTAGGCCAAGCGGGCTGCTTTGATATCGCTAGACAAATGTTATTCCTTCATGGAGAATTTATAATGATTAGAATGCAATACCTACTTGACAATAAGACAAAAAAGACTGAGAGGAACAGAGAGGAAGAATGGACGGTAATATGAGCTACGGTAATGAATATATAAATATCTCTGTGCTACCACGACTATAATGTATTTGCGCGTAAGAGATAGAGACAAGCAGGTATAAGGTCGTTATACAAAATTCTTTCTTCTCTGTGATCACATTGTTAGATAGTTACACGTAGTATCGATTAATCGGAGTCAAAGAGGTCACGATTAAGACGATGACCATGATAACTATTAAGGTATAAACAATAGGAATTCGCCAATTATTACTTCGGCCTAAGCTTAGCAAAAATTGCACTGTGGTTACTACTAAATAAAAGATAAATATTAATATTTTATAGGTACCTCTTACAATGATTCGGATCATGAGTTCGCAGACAGGGTTGCTGACCGTTTGATCATCCTAGCTTAGTTTTATAATTGTACCAAACTATAAGTATATCGGGTACTTATCGTTCTCTTAAATTTAAAAATACATAAGCAATATTTTACATCGATAGCTAGCGAGAAACCTTTTTACAATGTTAAACTGATCTCATTTGCGATTCGCTAGACTCCGTCGCTCGGTTCGTAAACTTTTATAGTTTCCTTAAACTCAACTTCGGGTTGAAGTTTCTCGAATTTAATCAAAGCAGAACATTTTTGTAATAATTTTTATGAACCAACTTTTTCAAATCGAGATGATTAAATTATCATAATATATCGTTTAAATATTCTTGTTTCTTATTCTCTAATAAAATAGTCGATGCTCGTGCTAGAAGTACACGTCATTATTTTAACGTAGTTTTGGATTAGAATAAAAAAACCTATCTTATAAAAAAAATAATAATACTGTGATAAAGAAAAATTTACTCACAGGTTTTATAGGGAATAAGCTCTCTTAGTTCACTTGATTAAGTCTTGTCTTACTTAGATAGTTACTCTTAAAATACGTAAGTCTTACTAAAAAAAACTAAATATATTTTTTGCGGTAAGTAGGCTCAATTGATAGCTCAATTGATAGCTCAATTGGGAGAGCACCTGACCCGGTATGTCAGAAGGGTGCAGGTTCAAATCTTGTTCGTGGAATTTTTTTCAACATTTGTGTTTTTGTAATTTGTTCGCAACAAAACAAAACAAAAACATTTTGTAAGTAGGCTATAAAAACTTTTTATTTATTGTTCTCAATAAAAATATAATTAATGTTCTTGTGGAGTTCCGCGAAATAATAAAACAAACCAAACACGAAACCAACTAAAGAGTGTAAATACGTTTACAAAGGCTAATTGTAATTTTTGTTGCGGCCCTCTGCTTTATTCAGAGAAAGTAAATTGTAATTCTTACAACGGACTGTAGCCTTAAAATCTCGTTACTTTTATTGTGTTTCCTCTGCTTCGTGTTTTATTCCAACAGTTAAACTAAAGTCACTTACCTTTTTATCAAGTAAGTTTAGATGGTTTTTGGATTTAACTTTAGAGATTGTTTAGAATGAAATATATGAAAAAGGGTTTAAGTCCCATATCATGATAATAGCAAAAAATACGCTCGTGGATGCGAAAAGGCTTTGAACCAGCTCAGGTGCCTTGATATAGAACTATTATAGGTAATAAAATTATATTTAATTGGTATGAAAACACTTTTGAATATACTTTATTGTTAAAAAAAGGGTGGAAAGTGGTGATTATATGTATATATTTGCCAAACACTTAAATGCCGGAGAATCAGTGACAATTATTTCAATCAGATTTCAGCCTGAATCTACTTTATCGAAAACTAAACTTGTTAACATTGAACTGTCATGATTACCTACTGTACCTACCTAATTGAAGGACGCGGGACCGGCGTATTCTGATCTGGCGTTATGACCTGACGTAGATGCTCCCTTGTGCTTGCATAAGGATGCCTGACACCTAACTTTATAACCGTGAGGTTGGTGGGGGGTGTCAGTATAAAGTTTAAAGTAGTGTATAGCGGGGTGTACCTACCTAATTAATAAAAACTTGGTGCTATAAAAAATAAAGTACCTATTCAGCGTTTGTACCAATATTGCGGTGACAACTTATAAACGATTTAGGTATAAATAACCCAACAAATGAACCAAACGCAATGGCACCTCCAAAGCTTTTGTCCAACTTTACGCAACTTAAGTCTCCGCCGAATACTTGGAAACGACTATTAAACTTTACGAGGCGTGTTACGGTAAACTTTTTAATAAATTCATCCACCCAAGAGCCAACGACATAACGTGCAGAGCTGGCGACAAAAGAGGCGCCATTTGAAAGCCATTCCTTCATCTATCAGAGTGACACGCAATCAAACAATACAATAAAACTTCTCTTCCGAAAAATACTTGAAAATAATTCTCCATTTAAATTCAGGAGGGAAGGAGGGCTGCGAGCCTCTAACAAAGGTTCGCGAAGGTAATAACTGCGAGGTGCTGTGGTGTTTTGTGCTTGAAAAAGGTTGGAAGGGAGTGGAACCTACATTGGGAAGTTTAAAAGAAGCATTTGTTTCAACGCTCCCCGCTTTATGTTAAAAAGTTTCGTGAATATAACTTTGTTGACGGTGCAATTGCTTAAATTATTTTTCGGTCGGTCGTGCGTAAGAAATTTCATTTGCCAGTGAGTTTGTAAAGCTTCCGTTTATTTGGATTTGAATGTTTCTTTTTTACAAAGGATCTCGGTATGTTTATGTTGCTGTAAATTGTAAAGAATATGTTCTCAGAATTGTTCTCCAAAGTGTATAATATAGACGCGAAGACAACTGGTGCAGCGTGGAAACAAACGTAGCATCAGTTAACTTCACTCTGCTGGCCCACAAGGTGCTTCTTCACGCCTCTCTTGAAGGACCCCATATCATAGGAAGGAGGGAAAACGTGTGCTGGTAGACTATTCCATCTTTTGGAGGTGCGACAAAGAAACGAGTCACTAAATTTCTTTGTGCGCGATGGGATATTTGAGACAGTGAATCGGTGACTCCGAAGAGCAGCACGTGTACTCCTATGAAGAAAGGGAGAAGGTGGGATGAGGTCAAAGAGCTCTTCAGAGCACTCGCCATGGTATAAGCGGTAAAACACGCTGAGTGACGCAACGTCTCTACGCAATTGCAGAGATTCGAGAGTATTTACCACTTCTGCATTGCCGATAATCTGTCCAAGGCATCGAGAAGGTACTTCGCGGAACCGTCCCAGATGTGCGAGCAATAGTCCACGCAAGACCGTACCTGTGTCTTGTACAAAAGGCACAACTGGTCCGGCGTAAAGAATCGCCGCACTCTGTTCAGAATTCCGAGTTTTCGTGAGGCTGTTTTGATCACGGCTTCGATGTAGTCCCTTTGGTTCAGATCGCAGCGTATCGTCATACCGAGCATGTTGATACTGCTCTGCAGGCGTAGGGATGTACCCTGAAGAGATGGAAGGGGAAGGAATGGTGACTTTTTTGCCGTGAACGCGCACACCTGTGTTTTCTTGGCATTGAACTCAACCAGATTATTGGTGCCCCAATTAGATATGAGGTCCAATACCCGATTGAGCTCAATGACAAGATTAACTCGATTCACTTCGGTTTCAACCCGCCCAGCCGCTGGGTGACCGTTATATCCTCCATGGACCGTACTATCATCTGCATAGCAATGAATATTTTCAAGTGGAAGCATTGATATGCAGAAGGAACAGCGTGGGGGATAGAACGGACCCCTGAGGGACACCAGCGTTCACTGACATGAGCCGCGAAGCGCATCCATCAGATATAACACGGATTTTGCGCTCATGCAGGAAGCCAGCGACCCAGTTGCAGAACTGAGCAGGCAGACCGTATGCCAGGAGCTTGGAGAGAAGAGCTTTGTGCCAGACCCGATCAAAAGCCTTGGCTATGTCAAGGCTAACAGCCACCGACTCACCACGCTTGTCAATAGCCTCACCCCAAAGATGTGCAACGTACGCTAGAAGATCACCCGTTGACCGTTTCGGCCGAAACCCGTATTGGCGATCGTGAATTATGGAGTGTTCTTCTAGGTAGTGGACAAGTTGTTTATTTAAAATGCGCTCCATTACTTTGCACAAAACTGAAGTTATGGCTATGGGGCGGTAATTCGATGGATCTGACCGATCTCCTTTTTTGGGGACCGGTTGCACATTAGCTTCTCTCCAAGATTCCGGCACACAACCTGAAGAGAGCGAGAGACGGTAAAGGCGCGTTAACACGGGGGACAACTCCGCTGCACACATTTTTAGGACTATTGGAGGGATGCCATCAGGACCATTAGCTTTCCGGACATCGATTGACTGCAGCTCCACACGGACGTCACGCTGCCTGATTTTAAAATCGGGCATTGTGTGGCCACAGTGAGAAATTGTAGGTGGCTGTGCATTGCAGTCATCGACTCGGGAGTTAGCCGCAAAGAGTTTGGCCAGGAGATCGACTTTCTCCTGCGGCTTGTGAGCTAAAGTTCCATCAGGACATCTCAATGGTGGCAGCGAGGGTTGGCAGAAGTTCGATTGCACGGCTTTGGCCAGACGCCAGTAGCTACGGCTGCCCGTAGGATGCGTCAGTAGTTCTTGGCCGACTCGTGCAAGGCGCTGGGCATCCGCTCTAATGTAAGCTCTTTTGCAGGACTTGGTGGCATTATTATAGGCTGCTTTCAGCGAGCGGGTTTCGAGATCCCCAAGAGCTTTACCCCTGATCCAAGCGCGGTATGCCGCCTGCTTATTATCAGCAGCGTTGGCACACTCGCGGTTGAACCATCGGTTGCGCCTGCCTTTGCTGATGAGATAGGAGTGCGGAATATAGTATTCCATCCCTACAACTATCTCATCAGCAACTGCAGTCGCACTAGCTGTCGGGTCCTTCCCACTGAAGCAGCGCTGCCCCCAAGGAACGGATACGAAATAGTCCCGCATACCATCCCAATCTGCCGACGAGTAGTGCCAAATCTGGCGTTTCGATACCGCTGAAGGCGGTAGCGGAGCCAGAGGCACTTTACTGGATACCAAGCAGTGATCCGAAGATCCCAAAGGAGCTCGAACCTCCACTCGGTAGCCAGCTGGGCGACTCGTCAGCAGAAGGTCCAACAAAGAGGGCGCGTGACCGACTACGTCTGGGATCCTGGTGGGCTGGTTCACCAGTTGAGTCGTTGAGTCAGGTCGTGCGTGAGAGCGAAAGCATGGGCAGTTCTACCAGCATGGTCAGTTTTGGAGGAACTTAACCACAACTCGTGGTGAGCATTGAAGTCCCCCAAAAACACCAATTCCGCCGATGGAAACCGCTCCTGCGCATCATCTGCTACCCGACTAAGATGGTCCATAAGTCGAGTTGTCTCCATGTCGCCATTATGGGATCGGTAGACGCAGACGTAGACACGGCTATGTGAGTCCAAGTCGACGTGTACCACAAGGAGGGAAAAGGAAGGGTCCTCCAGACAGCGCAGACGGCGACAGCAAACATCCGTCCGAACGAACAAGCAAACTCCGGCTTTGGCTTTGAAGGATTCTTCAAGCACAAAGCCCGGATAGTGCAGGTAGCTGGTGTCGGCCGGACAGATTATTTGCGTCTTCGTCAAAAACAACATTGCTGGCCGTGCCGTCTCAAGATGGTGGTGGACGGCATTGAGGTTTGCATGGAGTCCGCGGATGTTAGCGAACTCGACCTCAAACGGTATAGTTGTGGTGGGGGTGTGCACCGCTGTAGGACCAGTTTTATTGTGAGGCGCTGTCATGGTGGAGAAAAGGAGGGAGGCGTGAATCGAGGAAATGCTACCGCGATGCAAATAGTCAAAGTGTAGCGGCCTGTTTCACCAGGGATCTGCCTACAGATGAGTATAATTAACCCGCCGAACGGAAGGGCCCCCGAACCCCCCCGGGAATGGCCGCCGGGACCCCACCTTCCGGTCACCAACCGGCACGACGGACCACCCCGAGATTATGCGTGGCATGGTGAGGCAGCCTCACGAGCTGGTTAGGCTCGCTTGGGCCCCTGTACTGTGCCACGGGCGGCCAGCGGGACAGCCGTTTCTACGGGTCTCCCTGGTCGGCGGGTTAACGAAGTCCTCCTGGCACTGGTTTGACGGAAGCCTCCACAGACCAAGTCATCATCATCATCTCAGCCAAAGACGTCCTCTGCTGGACAAAGGCCTCCCCCAAGGATATGAGGGGTATTTGCCGTAATCGCCACGCTTGGCAGGCGGGTTGGTGATCGCAGTAGGTTGAGGGTAACCTCAGAGAGATGCTGCTGCCCATCCTCTGGAATGGTCCCTTAGTTGGCTTTTACGACACCCACAGGAAGAGATGGGGTGGTGCAATTCTTTATCCCCGGCACCACACAGGGACCAAGTGCATCGCAGTAACATCCACTCGAGCTCTGGTTATACGCTGGCTGATCCCGAAACGCGACCGACAAGCGGTCACTTGACGGGTTTTACACCATGCGTACGGTGGTCACTAACCAGACGGGCAAGCCCTACCACGCAGTGGAGCATATGGAAGCTCGAAAATCCGTTAGTCGCCTCTTACGACACCCACCGGAGGAGAGGGGCGGAGAATAGTATTCTTTTTCCGTCTCCGCACGGATTAAATATATAATTAAAAATATATAAAATAATTTAGAACAAATAAGCTTTGTTACATAATACTCGTATATATAAAATGGAATTCGTATCTTTAGATCGTTGTAAGGTGTTATAATAGGATCTTCTGTGTTTGTAATGTAAGACTGATTGCACATTATCTACTATAGTTAATACCTAGTTACTTGAATTTGCTCTACAGTTACAGGTCTTTGTAACTTTCGTTAAAATTACTACTACGTAAAAGTAAATTACGTATTACGTTAATAGTTCCACTGCTTGGTTGAACCAAAGAAACGTAGCCAACCAAGAGAGCGATGGAATGGTCGCTACAGAAACTAATAAAATGCGTAAGTAACTAGTAGCTGCAGTGATTGTAGCCAATGAGCTAAAAAGGTTCATCGTCATCATCAGCTCATTTTTGCGCCCACGTGCCTATGTGCCCACTGCTGGGGCACGAGCCTTCCCTATGGATGGATAGGGAGAACGGACCATAAACCACCACGCGGGCCCAGTGCAGATTGGTGGTTGTTAACGACTGCTAATGCAGCCAGGACCAACGGCTTTACGTGCCTTCCGAAGCACGGAGGAGCTCGAGATGATACATTTTTGGTCACCCATCCGATGACCGGCCTTTGCGAAAGTTGCTTAACCTCAGCACTCGCAGACCGGGCGAGTTCCTCGCTCATCGAGTTTACAAATTAAAAAAAAAAAAGAAAAAAATTATGGTTGGAGCCCCGACTTTCGATAGCATGTAAAAGTTCAATATCCTCCCATCCTTAAATGGGTCTTTGTAGTGATAGCTTCACTTTTGCGATTAATCTCTATACACTAGACGCTACACGCTTTTAACGAGGGATTTCCCGAATATCGCAGCATCAGCACTTAGGCTTAGGGCGCAGGTGCGCGGTGTCGTTACACTTCGGAACTCATAACCGTTATTGGGCTCATCATCGCTGTCATTACTGCGATCACTCAAGCACCGTTCCTCGTACAACCTCGTGTTTGTACCAATATGTGACGGACACGCAAGTGATTATAACAAATCGGAGACGAATAAAAAGTTGGTGCCAAATTTCCGTACTACTTAGAATTCTCCACCAAATACAAATCATCATCATCATCATCAGCTCATTTTATGTCCCTACTGCTGGGGCACGAGCCTCTCCTATGGATGGATAGGGAGAAAAACCACCACGCGGGCCCAGTGCGGATTGCAGGACCAACGGCTTTACGTGCCTTCCGAAGCACGGAGGAGCTCGAGATGATAAATTTTTGGTCACCCATCCATTAACCGGTCTTTGCAAAAGTTGCTTAACCTCAGCACTCGTAGACCGGACGCGTTAACTACTGCGCCATCGAGCTCCTCCAAACTAAATTTAAATAGCACATTAATATTTCATAATTATGTAGTAATTTATATCACAAAACAATTATCATGGCAATATAAATAAAAATAATAGTTAAGATCTAATGTCAATTCTATGCGGCACCGGCGTGGACCGCATTAGTGTAACTTCCACTACACCTCTCAAGACCCGCAAACTATGACATAGACTGTTAAACAAACCGACACATTGTGTCGGTTTGTTCAACAGTCTATCTTATCAACATCTATTTTTATTACACCAAAGTAAACTATTTTTGGAATGTTAACATAATATAGTCAAGTTTCTGTTGTTGTGATTGTATCGAATTTAAATTTATTTAACTTCAATATTCAGGACATGGCCAGTTATAAAATCAGCAATATTCCCTTTCTCTTATTAAGGTTTCAAATATCTCGATACTAACATATTTTCCTTGTATAATTTGTACAAAACGAACAAGTACATATAGATGTGGAATCATTTTAATTAGCTTTTAATCAATTTAGCTGCCTCAATCGCTACCATCAATCGTCATCATAACTTACTTGGCTCCGGAAAGATCGTGCTCCAATCGAAGTAGGAACCAATAAACGGGTCTAAAGTGGAATAATTCCTTCGTGATGCATATCTAAAGCTACAGTCACAGGATGGGACGATAATCGCCCCCGTATGCAGATTGCGATTGTGCCGAGCTGGAGGTGTGGCAACTTCGTTTATACGCGAACGAACGAATTATTGGCGTACCTTAGGTTTGGGTTTACATTTTTGGTCACCCATCCGAGCTCCCATCTTGAGCTCCTCTTTGCTAGGAAGGCACGTAAAGTCATTGGTCCCGGCTGCATTAGCAGACGTTAACAGCCACCAATCCGAACTGTGCCAGCGTGGTGGTTTAAGACCTTTTTTCTCTGTCCATCCATAGGGAAGGCTTCTGCCCAAGCAGTAGGGACTTATGAACTAGTGATCATGATGCAGATTGCGATTGTGTCGAGCCGGAGGTGTATCAGCTTCGTTTATACGTGAACGAACACGTAATTGCCTTTGGTTTTTCAATTCTGGTCGTTGTAGTGCCAATTGAGGTAGAAACCACATAGGGTTAGATCTTTACCTCAGCCGAAAGCTACTGCATAATACAGGAATTACCAAGAATCTTTCACAACAATCAGTCCAAGCTCTACTCGCATCGATATGTCTATAGCAAAGAGTGTCGAGTTCTGTTCAACATTATTGACCGGAGAGAGAGAGAAATTTCGTATGGTAATACATTAATACATCAAGATACATCATACATCAAGATCGTCACTTGGTCGAGCTAACTCCTCTCCTACACAAATATGAACTAACTCTACTCGTTCGAATAGTGAAAAACTCTTAATCAGCACACTGCAAACCAACACGCGTTGCTAGATCAAATTACCGACTAAAATATAATAGGCAATCCAGCAAGCTTTCAAATTCTAAATCGAAAGTAAATTTCCATTCAGCAGTCTCGCAAAATTAAATGCAAACATATTAGCAACTTCTGCGGCGCCACGGAACCCATACGGTAACATGTTTAATTTGCTCCCAACTAAGTGTAACAACCACTGACATTTTCATAATGTAAACTATTACTGTGTTGTAACGTTGCAATTTTTAAACGTTATAGATTTATAGAATAGCAGAAAATACATTTCAAAACAATCGTTGTAGTTTTGTTGAGTTTAGTTCCGAAGTGCCTCAACAGATGGCGCGAGCAGTCTTGAAAATGTAAGGGATTCGATATGGATCGATATCTGTCGTCTTTGGTATAGATAATTTAAAAAGTAAAAATTCGAGTGACATGACAACTGTCAGGGAGACAGCGAGCCAGATCATTTGTAAGATGGTCTGCAGAGAATAGACACCGTTGATTGATAAAACGTGAAGCCCTAGGGCTTAAGGGAATCCTTACACATCGGCCCTCATTTCCATCAAAATGAGCCGATAATATATTTAAAAGTTTGGTAAGTTCATTTCTGAAAGTTTCATTCGTTTATTTTTTTGGTTAGATTTCGTTATCATGGCCATGTGTCTTCCAGGGTCAGGATAGGGAAATTGCAGGATGTCTTAGGCTGAAATTTGAAATAGCCGCATAAGTTTGAAGGATCAAACGACGCCTGCATGTAAGTTAGCAATTTTCTAAATTTCCAATTTGAAATCTGAAAAGGTATAGTTGTAATTCGTATACTCATCAACATGGTTGTTGTTTCAGAATGGGATCTTTGTATTGATATTTACAATCATATTTATATTCATATTTATAGTTACATCTACATTGATATTTGCATTTTAATGAACATCTGCGTTCACTTTTACAACACTTCATGGGATCTCTGATCGTTCCGAGGTTATAAAGTAAGGAGACACTTAGTCATAAACGCACCCTATCCACATGGGTGAGGAAGGCTGTTCTCCTCTTGGAATGCTGTGAGTCTGAAGAAAGCTACCCATGCCTCATTCGGATCCGGGGACGCTCTGCCCGTTGAGACTGAAAAGTCAGCTCGCAGAGCCGCCACGGTTCGGGATAGTCTGGCCAGGTAACATGATGGTCTTCGTAGGATTTCACCAGGTCAGTGTTCTTCGCGATGGTCTTATTAATTTAGTAGATTCACTTTAGATTTTGTTCCACAATTTGGGATTGGTTTAATCACAAACGCGAACTCGGTTAGCGACCCTGAGTTTAATAGTCTTTTGCATAACATTTTTTAATAATTTAAATTGGTATTGGTTCTCCGCTAAAGATTACTGTCTTATGACATGTTCATAATGTATTAGGATAAATCCAAATTTTAAGATACAACCAAGATTCAGTGTAAGCTATGTACCATAGAATTTAAGAGAAATAATTCCTTGTTGTACTGAAATTATAAAGGTGAGAATGTTTTATATTTGAATAAAACTAATCTGGCATTGAGATCACTTCAATCTTTGATTTATTTCCTTATCAGTATCATGTAGCAGTTTGGAGTTTGTGACCAATATCATTTAACACCAGTAAGTATTTTATAACAAAAACACATGTCTCAATCTAAAAAAATATAATATAAAAAAGACTTGTTTTCAGTGTAACACAGCGGAATTTAATTGTAACCGAGCATTTGGTGAGGTAGCTATCGAACTTTTGACTGTTTAGCTGATAGAGCATTATAAATCGTAGATTTACCCCCTTATTCATAAAAACTTTTTTAACATTATTTAGTTAAATATTGTTTTGTCAACGTCACACAAACGTCATTTTGAATTTGAGAAAAAGAGACAAAACAATGATTAACTAAATAATGCTTAAATAGTTTTATGAATAAGGGGGTTAATGTTTAAAACAATCTGAAATACTGTTTTAATCGGCTGCCATAATTGTTAAGGCCTTTTAATATCGCACTTCTGGGATCAAGCCTTCTAGTACACCGCACACTTTTCACCTTACACTCTTCTTCAATAAACAATAACACATGAGGAGATCGGGCCCTAACCGGTTCTTCTTGTAAATATTATGTCACCAGCTCATTTTGTGTCTCCAATGCTTGGGACACAAGCCTTCCCTATGGATAGATAGGGAGAATTAACGGGCCATAACACCACGCGGGCCCCATGGGGGTTTGTGATTGTTAACGACTGCTAATGCAGCCGGGACCAACGGCGGAAGGCACGCTTTCCTAAGCACGGAGGAGGCTGGAGATGATAAATATGTGGTCACATATCCGATGAACGGCCTTTGCGAAAGTTGTCATGTCTTAATGTCAGCAATCGCAGACCGGACGCGTTCCACTGCGCCATCGAGCCCCTCAAACATTGTGTTTACCTATATGCAGCAAATACTGACCATTTTTATTATAAATGATTTTTGTCATGGATATCAAGGGTATCATATGAATAACAACTAAATAATCTAACACGCCCGCCGTCTTCTAGTGATGTTATTACGACAAGGCACTAAAGTTTTCTGGAGTTAAATAGTACTCACCGTTACTGATCAGAATAATAAGGCGCTGGGTTATATGAATGGGTTTTAACACAATGATATGCAAAGTTGAAATTGACATAAGTCAAACATCAGTAAGAGAGTCAGACAAACACACAGGTCGATTCACACATATCAGTGAAGTCACAGTTCCGACACAGTACCGGCACAGTGCGAAATATTCTTTCATACATTCTCTCTAAATGCATCCCCACTTGTCAGTGTCAGTGACGACACAGTGCTCTCAGTGTCAGTGCCGCCACCGGCAATAACGGACGTATTCGTTGAAAACGATATTTTTTGTCGAATCACGGACGCCGCAACGCGTCTGGCTTACCTTAGACATATTGCTAGTCTCTCTCTTGGAGATATAGACTTCCTCCAATGAGTATCTTTCTTCAATAACTTACTTCCTAGTTTCTGCAGGAGAATATTGAAACAGCTCTCTGACATTTTAAAATATTCAAAATAGGTATAATTCCTTTCATCTTTAACTAATTCTTTGTATAATATCATGAATTCTCCTTCTGTCTCTCTTAATTGCCATGCTTCATGCACCCATTTTTTCTTTTTTCCTTGGTGCTGCTCTTCTTCTTCGTCTAAAGCAATAGCTATCATTGCTAGCTCCGTAGTATTGAACAGAGCCATAGCAACAATCACGATACTTGACGACGGACACATTTTCACTGAAGAACCGTGAACTGAGTACTGACATGTGTGAATTAACTGACGCAACACTGTAGCACTGATACTGAGCGAACACGTTGACGGAACTGTGACTTCACTGATATGCGTGAATCGATACTTCTCCAAAACAAAACACCATGTTCTAACCCTCGTCATGCTAAAGATAATAAGGTTCCAATGTATAATACGCATTACACACACGCCTGCACATCAGACTACCACAAATTGTCAAAGAAGATCACCTAAGTTGGGCTATTTTCAAAAGTACCGGCCAACAAAAAAAAAACTTTATATTTTATTAGACCATAACATAATGAACATTTTTTATTAGGACACCAAAGTTGTAAGTCCAGTCTAATTAATTAATATTCTGTCAGTGTAATAAAGATTATGTAATATTTTTTTTCCAGCAGCACGTGTGATATGCGTTCGAAAGTGACAAAACAAACATCTGAATAACGCATTTAAATATTTTCATAAACTATGTAAAAATATTATATTTGAACCTCATTTAACAGTACAAAAAATGATCCAACAGGTTGGGTTCTATAGTAACAAAAGAATATAATAATATACAAGTTAATAAAATATAATAATACTTTTGATTGGCCGGCACTTTCAGAATTAGTTCAAAATGTATGGACGGTGAATGATGTCCTTTCCTCAATAGACTTTGAATTTTATGTATATGGCATACGGTTGAATATTTATTGAAGAAATTTGACAGTTTTGGAAGGTTGATGTGCAGTTGTCTGTACACAGCTTCACGGTCATTATAGGTATCTCAAAAAGCGCGTTGGCACTTATATGGCGCGTTAGGCCGTTCATACCACGAGCTGTTCAAACCACGGTATGAATGGCCTAAGGACTCTTATTGAATTTAAGCCTGCATTTGTTTTTAACAACGAATGCTTTACGAAAAACACAGTCTCGTTCAACTACGAAATGTCAAAAGCTTTATTTCCGTCGAAACATATTGTGGATTGAGTCCCCGCGGGAGATGGCCACAATTAGACGAGCTCTGTAGGTAGAGTAAAGCCGATTACTGCGCAGACAGGCTTGCTCCATCTAATATTACATGCCAAACTTATTCCTTGTTCTATCATTCTTTGTCTTCAATTATTCATACTGCAATCGATGTGAAGCATTTGGCAATTTATTTTTAAGCGTGGCTTATAGTAAATAAGCTTTCGGAACAAACTTTATATTTGGAGGGTCACTTACATTAACGAAGTCTTTAGATTTTGTCTGAGCCTGGTTTTAGGGTAATTGAATCTGTCAGTTGTTTGATGTTGATAGACGTTTAAAGGTAGCTTGTTTTGTACTACTCGTAGTTAAAATTTTTAGTAGTTAATATGGAAAAAGTTTTGGACATATTTTTTTTTCATTATTTTATTTTGAATTAAAATGGTTTGAAAATGCAATTATTCGGATAAAAGCTTTGCTATCCTAATAATAATAAAAAAAATTAATACCAATTTTTCTTTCCTTACATTAAAATTATAAGAGAAAAAAAATAAAAAAGTCTATTCTAATGACAAAAACAACACCAATGTCGTTATGTCACGATTCTGTTAATTAAATCATCCACAATCGTGTCTCAGTAGCCTCATACTGACATTTTTGCTATTTCGAATCAACATGTTTTCAAACTTACAAATTTCAAATCAAAACAGCATTTACCAAACTCAATCGTTTCAGTCGTGAAATATTTTAAAACGATAGTCGTCACAAAATTTATTACAACATAAATTCACAATGCCAACTATCGGAAAGTTGTCACTAGAATCAGTTCTACGGGCATTACAGAATAGAGGGAGTGGAGCGTGAAAAAAAAACTCAAGCGGTGTAGCAGTCGGCACTGAAAGCGTTTGCACATTTAAGCGCCGACAAACATTTCATATTAATCTTGAAAAACACTGGGACTCGCCAAGAATTCCAGATGTTGCATTTTAAAATTGACTTGCCCCACTTTCTGGCAGGCTTTCGCTACAGCCTTGGAACGTTGACTGCGTTTTAATTCCGGTGAAACGTTCCCGGGAAATATGTACAGCACTATTTCGTTTTTTTAAGCGCTATACTATCGCTTAGTTACACTGTGAGTGATACGCTTTTTCAATGCGCTCGTTTTTTTCTAAAGAGTATCTTTGAAGTGCTTGATGACAACTTTGGAACACGAATGAAATAAAAGTACTTTGAGTGATATTTCTTTATTTAGTTATACAAGTTTGGGTAGGTATTAAAACTGACAATATTTATGTGTTAAATATTATAATAACTTTATGCGAATTAAAATAATAAATCAAACCCTGGGCTCTTGGTTACAACGGCAAAGCGTTTGTGTTTTGTTTTTTTAGCATAGGTGAACTTTTCTTTCTGGAGAAAACAAACAAACTTATGCTAAATGACTCAATAAAAATAGTCGATAAAACAATAAAAACCATTCAAATTTGCTTTTGCGGTATACGCACTGCTGAATGTCAATGGCGCACAATATTTCATAGCCCTCCCGTCTCTAGAGCATATTGAATTTGAAATAAACCGCTCGAAGGGGAAATGGGCGGTTACAACGGAGAATATGACAGGCTTGCCCGCATAGAAGCCTCCCAGGTGCCATGGCGTACCTTTTTATTATTTACACCGCATTTTCAAGGAGTGTTTGCTTTGAGCTTTACTTTGATTTCGCGAAAGTGGCGAAATGTAAACGTGTGATCTGAATACGGAGGTACCTTAGATCCTTTTTACGGCGAGTGCTTGCGTTGTGTTAGTGTTGTAGCAAGGGACAGATAGGCTCCTATGGTACGCGTGCTGGTATGGGAGGCTTTTGTTTTTATGAAGTGCCTATTTAATGGGGTGGAGGAAGTTTGCTTCGGCAAAATCTGTTGCGTTCACTGAATAATTTTGTATGCGCAGGTTTTTTAAGAGAACTAAACTTACCTAATTTACACATGGTGGCGTAGTCTTGCATTTTTTTTGTTAATGCCCTGACCTTTTTCTTTTTATGTCTGTTCAAAGGTTAGGTATATTTTACACATCAACGAAAGTGGTTTAAATTAAACGTAAGTTAGAAGTAAGATTTATAAATTTGTATTTCTGTTAACTTTGTTTTCTATTATTTTATAAATATTGTTGTCGTTTAGCCTAAAGCTGTAACGTAGCTGGAAAATTAACAGTACCTATTACATACAAATGTTTAAGGTTATTTTAAGATTGAATATAGTAGAACGTCGGCGGCCTTGTACATAACATATTAGAAAATAAAACAGCCACAAAACATACGCCTTCAGCGAATCCTTGAAACGTACAACAAACAAAATGTATTTTCGTACTCTGCTATAATTGACAACCTCCTCCAATTCCCGGTCGGGTCAATGTCGAAAACGAACTTTTCGATTTTGGAAACTGACGTATGTGGCATATAGAAAAACTGACCTAACTGGAAACTGACATAAGTGTATGGGGTTGCGTGTGTGGTGTTAACTCTGAATAAAAAGTTCAGCTACTTACATAAAGGTGTAATGTCCAACACACACAAAGCACATAAAATACAACAGTCAAAACAGAAGGAAATACAGAAGAAAGATAGGTAGCACAAAACAAGCGAAAGCACAAACTACGGCACTACAGCGATAACACAAATTACCTAATATATGCGTAATTAAGCGTATAAATAAAGCAAGCGATAGCAGCGGGCGTGCGTCGAGAAACACGGGCTCCGCGCGGTGTAAGGGTCTCGACTCGGGGTGCACGGCCGCGGTCGCCGGCGGGCGCCTGCGACGTATTGCGAAACCGGTCGGACGGCTTGCAATATTATGCGTTTCCTTAGCACTGTCACTAGCGGGCGCATCATGTCATCCGAATAATTGTTCGGGTGATGATATTTATGTTGCTTGTTGTATGATTGTGTAAGTGCTTTATAATTAATTTATATAATTGCAAATAGCTTTTAAGTATAAATTATGTATTGTTATCTATACTATATATATGTAATGTGTGTGTTGTAAATAAATATAGGATAAGTTAAAATAAGTTAAACATAATGTAAATATATAATATAAGTTACCTAGTGGAATAAAAAGTTCTGTCCTAACTGGATCTGACGAAACTGGCATTAAAACATTCCACATTTCCATTTTTTTTTAATTTTTTTTTCTTGCTATAAGCACGGGAAGGCAAGCAGGCGGCCAGGATGGTGCTGAGTCCTATTAATTTTTTCTGTTTTATTATTTTTATTGTCTATGTTGGTTCCTCTTTGTTTTGTGGACACGTCACCGATTTAGGCCCCTCCAGAATACCAGCGTTGCAGCGGCTCTATGTCGCTGTAGCACGTGCTGAGGCTGGGGCCTAGTTGGCCACACTTTGTCTTTTGTCTTTGTATTGTTTGATATATTAAAAAAAAATCTGACCTAAATGGCAGCTAACGTAAGTGGAATAAATCGGTGGTGCGTGGTTGTTGTACCGTCGTTGATTCTGATTTCCATAATACGAGTGCTTTAGCTATTTACCACAGAATCAGAACAACCTATGTGATGTTGTCTAATATTTATATTTATGTTATTTTATATTTCAATATAGCCATCATCAGCCTTTATAAGAGCAACTGCTGGGCTTCCTACATGAACAATAACAAGTAGGAAGATTGGGCTATATCCACTACCCTGTCCACCACAACAGCCCATTTGGGGTTGGTATATTTTCGAATCAAATCAAATCAAATATCTTTTTTTGCGAGAATACAGGTTACAAGTACAGTTGTTGGGTCATTTTATTTCGAGCAAATGCATTCTACCAGTTTACTGGTGTTTTTTGATGACTGCTATCTAACGACAACAAGCGGACGAAACACCTAGCGTATCGTAGCGTGTTTTACCGCTTATACCATGGCGAGTGCTCTGAAGAGCTCTTTGACCTCATCCCACCTTCTCCCTTTCTTCATAGGAGTACACGTGCTGCTCTTCTGAGTCACCGATTTACTGTCTCAAATATCCCATCGCGCACAAAGAAATTTGGTGACTCGTTTCTTTGTCGCACCTCCAAAAGATGGAATAATGGAATACCAGCACACGTTTTCCCTCCTTCCTATGATATGGGATCCTTCAAGAGAGGCGTGAAGAAGCACCTTGTGGGCCGGCAGAGTGAAGTTGACTGATGCTACGTTTGTTTCCACGCTGCACCAGTTGTCTTCGCGTCTGGACTTCATTTCCACTTAACATCAGGTGGGATGGAGTCATTTGCAAAGCTAAGTATATAAAAAAAAAAAACTTTTGAAGCACGGAGGAACTCGAGCCATATATTTACTTATCTATTTATTTATTTATTTAACATAGGCATACACGACCGGTTACAATCGTTGTTACATTAAATATAAATCCCATTAATAAAGGTATTGGGTAAGGGATTGTGACCCAAAAAAAGTGTGCGCACAACATGACAAGCATGAAACACACAAAAACAAAGCCACACATGCAGCACTATAAAAATCAATATTAATAAAAGTGGACAAAAAAAAACAATTACATAATTAGAAACAGCACAAATAATAAAAATACTATTAACAAATTTAGTAAAATACTGGTTTAGCTTAGTCGAGGATACGTTTTTTAATAACATATCTAAAGGTAGCGTGCTTATTATCTACCTATCGGGTGAATAAGTCAATACTTACAGTTGTAGCCAAAACTTGATTTCAATGATGCAGGCCTTTGCCCGGAATTGGGACAGTTAAAAGACATTTATACTTACTTAGTCATCGGGTGATCTCTAACGCCTCCGTGGCCGAGTGGCAAAAAGCTCGGCCCGATACCCGAAGGTCCTGGGTCGGGCAAAGTGTGTTTCGGATTTTTCGATGCATAACCCTATAGGATTTGTGATCACGAACCCGCCTTTGGCAAGCGTGGTGATTAAGCTACCCATCAATTGTAGTGATGACTTGATTTTAATGATGAAGGCCTTTGCCCAGCAGTGGGACAGCTATTAGGCTATTTACTAACGGGTGATCCGGCAGGTGACAGTTGCTTAAGGCGACGCATTGAAATTTTTGCGGGGATCTTGATGTTTCCCAAGAATTACAAAACATATGAAAGTGATATTTGATGACATGATTTTTCATTTATATGACTTCATTTGGCTAGTTGTAGAAACACGATTTGTCAAATTTTATAACAGAGAAAAAAATATCAATGTAACTTCTTTTAAAACAGAAATAAAATAAAATAAATACATAAATAATAAATAAATCAAATAAAATAGAAACAAAGGCCGGCAACGCATCTGTGATTCCTCTGGTTTTGCGGGTGGGTGTCCATGGGCGGCGGTGATTGCTTTCCATCAGGTGACCCGCCTGCTCGTTTGCCTCCTTCTAATATATATAAAAAAAAAAACATAGATTTACATTTTGCAGGCTAACCAGACCGATTTAAGCATCAAAATTTCTTAGAAGATTAGTCTTAACACACGCTTCAATATTGAAGTTAATTTTTTTTAATTATTTGTAGTTTTAATTTGAAGGAAAAAAAACAGTTTTTCTTATGGTACGAGGCGCAAACGCTCCGTATGAGATTTATTGTTTAGCGGCGCCTTAACTTTCAAGTTCACAATCCGTGCTTTTCAATGAAGTTTAATCGTATTTGGAAATATCGCTTCATCCCCGATAAAGTACTTCCACCGTTTTACGTAACATTGTGAGGAAGCCCTGAGTTACAATACTAATAAAAAGCATTACACATAACAATTGCCAATAAAATGTTCCTCCATTTCGAAACCCCAAGCCATATCATGTTCGATTCGTCGCGAGGCATCACTCCACATTCACTGAGCCGCACTCGGATTAATACAAATTAGTGAGCACGTAAAATCGTACAGTTATTTGTTACGTGAGATTCGCAAGTTCCCTGTGAAACACCATGTTAAATTCCAAATGAATAGGCCCTGTAAGAGAGCATTAACTCAACTCCGCGTAAAGTACGGAAACGCGCTCCAGCGCCTCGCAATTATTGTCAAAGATTATTCAGGCTGTTTATACAGGAAATATAACCCTTTTTTCTGTTTGTTTTTTAAAAGGTAGGTTTATAAAAAGATGGTAATATCGAGAGGTTTATCGGGTTAGATGTAATTTGTCTTATTAGTTTTTAAACAAATGATAACGTAAATATTTTTTTTCATTTCAATGTCATGAGAGATAATTACAAAGACATAATTTTGTTATATTTTTGTTGTAAAGGTTGCAACTTTACTACAAAAACGAGAACTTTCTTATAAAATTAAGTTTGAAAATGCCATAACACTAAAATAGAGGTATAAAAAAGAGCTTCAAGGTGAGCAACGCGCGCTTGATACCTTTTATGTTGCAATGTTGTCTATGTTGCAATGATAACTATGTTGTCTACCCACATGCATGCTAAATTCACTTCACCTACATTTCACATGCCCTGCGCTGGCAAGATAGACGAACTATACACATCATCGTCACATTCCATCCTAATCCTGTCTCTATTTTATGTGAATAAATTACATTTCATATTATTTCATAATGTTCATGATCAACAGTAGCCGCTTTCAATCTTAGGCACCGCTTTGCTTTCAAACCATCTGCCATATGCTTGTTTGCCAGTCCAGTAACATAAAAAAACTGGGTTTGAAAGTTCCGAAAAAAAAATGTCGCGTCTGTAATATTTCTTCACATGCTCTGTGTATGAAAATCAACTCTCCCCGGAATCCGCGCGCGGGGCCGCACTCAGTGCGCTGTTCATTTGTCACCGGAATTACAAAAAGCTTGCGGTCCGGCCGCACCGCGCCGTGGCGCTGTCGTCGCACTAATGAGTTTAATTTGGTACGATGTTTAACTGTTGCCCGTTATTACGCGTTAGTGGTGATTACTAAAATGCTGGAAAGACTTATTGCATTCAAATGTCCGTGTAAAGGGTTCAAGGTTTGAAAGGGGGTTCTTCTTTACATGTTTAGAATGTAGCAGCAAACAGGATTTATTATTTTCTTTTAGAACTTGGAGTAATCAAGTACTTGTAGCTTCATTATGGCGGGACATGTCCACATGTGACAGAAAAAAGGTTTTTCTGTGTTTAGTTTGGAGACTTTTAAGCTTTACTTGAATATACTCCTTGCCTTGAATATAGCCTTGTATCTCGTATATTCTCAAAATTACATCTTCATTTACACAACACATAAGTTTATAAGTAAAAAAACAAAATTTCATTAAACATAGAACTTACCTATTAGATTTTTTTAACGTATAGTAGGTAGACATTATATACAATTTGTATAAAGTAAAATTGTTACAAGTAATCAAACTTGTATTCTTATATTTAAAAAAAAACAGAATACCTTATCTCAAAAATAAAAGTTCTAAATCTCGAAGAGATAACAAAGAAAATTGTTCGTAATTACCTTCCCCCGTGAAAATGTATCAAAAGTGCGATTTGAAACGACACCCAGAGGCTTTCTCACGCCCTTTCCACTTATCTGGTTTCGATTAGAGGCAGAAATAAATTTTGACGCAGATAGATCTAGAAACAAAGGGAAACTTTCACAGATTAATTCGTTAGATAAAAAATTAACGCCTGAAATGCGGCACTTGTAGAATGTAAGTACAATATTATTTATTCTGTGACAATGCACTTTTTTCCTTATGTCTCTCGGCAAACTTTGTGTTTCGGCTGTCGTCAGATTTGTATCAGTTATAGAGTTTATTGTAGTGAATACTACTCCTTTTACTAGTTTTTAATTTATTGTAAAACGGGGGGAAATTCGTCCCTTATTGATTTACGTAATATATAATTATACAGCTCTATATAGTTCATACGAAAAAAACAAAACAACAATAAAATAATTTCTTGTGAATCCAAATTATTATACATGATAAATCTACGAACAAATGGACAGGAAAATTAAAATTCGATTGCATTTGGAAATACAGTGATTACTGAGAGGCACTTTAGGTATATAACATTCATTAATTACCTACTTGATAAATAAAAAAACGTGAAACTTTAAAAATATGTTTTATACTTCAATGTGTAGCAAATAAACTTTACCAAGTAAAATGTGAAAATGTTGATATTTTCTTAAATAGGAAACGTGTCTTGAGGGCGCGGCAGGCGCAGAATTCGAGTATCAAACAAAAATATAATGTAATTGATATAAATATATAAGTATTCAAAGAAAGAAGTTAGATATAGTTATTTGCATGCTATAACTAATAGTGAATAGAGGAGCTCGATAGCGCAGTGGTCAACGCGCTCGGTCTGCGATTGTTGAAGTTAGGCAACTTTCACAAAGGCTGATCATCGCATGGGTGACCAAAAATGTATCATCTCGAGCTCCTCCGTGCTTTGGAAGGCACGTTATATCGTTGTTCCCGGCTGCATTAGCAGTCGTTAACTACCACCAATCCGCACTGAGCCCGCGTGGTTTATGGCCCGGCCCGTTTTCCCTATCCATCCATAGGGAAGGCTCGTGCCCCAGCAGTGGGGACGTAAAATGAGTTGATGATGATGATGATGATGCAAGAATTAGCGAAACATAACAATACAATTACCCATTCAGCCTCGATAATATTTCTACTTGAAATACATTGAGAATGCTACATGAAAATATATATTTTGTTTATTAACAAGTTATTTGTTTTGGAAATCGAATCAACTCATACAGCCAAAACAAAATTTGCAAATAACTGCCTACTATTTATATCCTAACAAAATCATATATCGCATCAACAGTGCGTATAATCACGTCTGGTTTTTAATTTGGCTCAGCGGTCAGAAGCCGAGGCGGATTCCCGCGGGACCTTCAGCTTTGCCTTTTTACGGCTTCCTTTAGCGTTTTAATGTCCGTTAAGGAAGATTTTATCTTTCCTAGTTTGTCTTTCCAAAGGGAAAGGGTTCATTTACTATAAACAACACTTGTGATAAAATCACGTTGAACCCTGTTCGGGTGACTCCGCTTTTCTTAATAAAAAGGCGTTCTATGACGATGTTTCTTGGAAATATAAAAATATTATTATCAAGTGACCGTGATGGTTAGGGCAGTTGTATAACGCAATCATAGTATTTTATTAGAGGGGTGGACAACTGAAACTAGGAGGGCGATGGCGCCAGTAAGACGTATCACGACTTATAAAGCCTTGCCTTATAAACTGACAGCTAGACATTATCAGTTGATTAACTTACGAAAATGTAAGCATTAGATTGTAAATTATAGTGTCCGTTTACAATCTATCGACAGTTTATAATTTCACTAGATTAATTTTATTATAAACAGGACAGGGCGCTATGGCGCTCATTAGGGGAGGCCTATGTCCAGCAGTGGACTAATATAGGCCGATGATGATGATGATGATGATGATGAATTATAAAGTAACGGTTCGTACAATTATCCGGTGACATATATATACTTATTAGGTAATATTATACAGTTCATCCAAATCACTTTGATGAATAGCCGCCCACGTTCTTTCTAAAAGTCAAAAAGTTGCTGTGGGATGTGCACGGCATCCTGGGCAAAGATCTTCTTTGGAGCATGTCCCATGCATGCTTAATGGGGTCTTTCATTGGCAATAAAAATTGTTTACGGTGCTTGATAGAGACAACCAAGTACTAAAGTGTTATTTCGAATACATTTCCAGTAGATGAGCAAAGCGGAGCTGTCGAAAGAAGAAGAGAAGAAGAAGAAGAAGTGGGTGCTTCCACTGAAACGGACACAGTGATTCAGTAAAGCGGAGACGAACGTATAGTCCGCTTCACTTGCGCTGCTATAAGTACTCCGCTCTTCTACGTCGCGCTTCGCTTCGTGCTACCACAGAATAAACACGTATTACTACCATGCTACCATTGAATAATAAGTCAGTACTTATTTTATACTGTGGCGCTACTTTGCTGCTATTTAATTTGATACAATTATATTATTTTGCTATGCCTGTTTCCTTTAAAGCGGTTCGGAGAAAAGAGGTGGAGTTCCAACCAATGCGATTGGTTGATTCCTTTACCTCTCTCCTCCCTTCCATTCGTCGCAGTAATAATGAAAACGTACCTCTTAATATCATTGTCATGCAGCAGTCAGTACTAAGTTTTTTTTTTTTATGGTAAAAGGAGGCAAACGAGCAGGCGGGTCACCTGATGGAAAGCAATCACCGCCGCACATGGACACCCCGCAAAACCAAAGTTATTGCAGATGCGTTGCCAACCCTGAGGAAGGAGTTGGATCTTGAGGAGGGAGTAGGAATTGGGAGTGGGGAGGGGTAAGAGATGGGCCTCCGGTACTTTCACTCACCGGACGAAACACAAAAGCAACGAGTGCCGTTGTTTCACGCCGATATTCTGTGAGAGGGTGGTATTACGCCGGGCGAGCCGGCCCATTTCGTGCTGCAACGCAGCGTGGCTCTACCACTCAGACAGTGTTACTCATTTAGCACCACCCAGGGGTCACGTGTAGGGTCTCAAGGGTAAACCTACGGACGCGAGTAACTTTAACCCCCCAAGTAAGTAAGTTAGTTAGTTAGTAAGTTCCTCAGATGTAGAAGACTCGGTGTCAGGAGTGCTCTCAACGTCATATCAGGTATAGTGTGATTATATTAAAACGTGTCTTTCTAACGTTCTTCGGAAGGCAACCTTAGCCATTGGTCCTAACTGGCATTTGTTTAAATCCTTCAAATCAGATTGGGCAGCGTGGTGGGTTATTTAATAATAATCCACCACGCTGCCCAATCTGATTTGAAGGATGGGGTAATCCCCATCTTATTCCCGATCCGATCCGAACCCCTCGGAGAATCTAGTAGGGCACGAGGTCACGCACTAGTGCACGATGCCGTTCCCTCTAGAAAACCGCCGAAGGTGCTTCGTTTCACACGGTTTGAGGAACCCTTTAAGTTTCTCGTCGCCCCCAAAAAAGCCCGCAGTGAAGCTAAAATTGCCGACTACCATGTATTTGACACACACGCATAACTATACTCTTTTCAAAAATTTTAAAAGTGTCTTAGATACAGTATAATAATGTATCACTGTATCTAAGACACACATAATCCTTTTTGTGCACTACCACTCTAACCGTTGAATAACACATTCAAAAAGAATAATTAAATCATTTTAAACTTGCACCATGTAAAATATTGTTGTGGTTCTTGTTCTGTAAAATATTAGACAGCGTCATCCACAGTAATATTGACTTATAGTTAACTGTACAAACATAACTAAATCGATTAAAAAGGGGTTGTAGACTGGTCGGTCTGGATTTTTAGTCGTAATGTATTTTCTAGCAGGCACAAAGAGCAGACAGCAAAACGAGGGCTGTAGAGAATGGAGATTGGATTTGCTTTGTCAGATTCATTATTCAAAGGAAATAATAAAATAATCACTGAGCCAGAGGCTCCATTTGTGCTTTTGTTTTTTACAATAACATTTGAAGCACTTTCATACGACATTAGGCAGTTTCATTACCCAAGTATAACTACGAGTACTATAGTCAGTATTCATATTAGGTCCTTACCTATGAAACTGACGTTTTGTATGAAGATTTTTTCTAAAATTATACTTTTCATACTAACGTTTTTTTTAATTTTCTTAGCATCTATTTATGTTAACACTATAAAAATTGTAGAGTAGTGTGTTTGTTTCACAAGCTAAATATAGCAGACATTAAAAACATAAAAAAAAATACAGTCGAATTAATAACCTCCTCCTTTTTTTGATATCGGTTAAAAAGAAAAAAAATCAAGACCTTTCAAAGCTACAATGAAACAAATGGTCAATTCCGCAAACAAAAAAAGAAGTCAATTTAAAAAAAAATTGGGCGATAAAGACACAAAATTAATAATCATTGTTATTACTGAAGCCTTAGTAACATAGTCCTAATTAAAAGTGTATAATAATATTATCAACCGTTATTGACTTTTAGAAGTAATACACCTATTAATTAGTGAGAAAAAAACATCAATATCATAGGTGAGGACCTATTATTTTAATTTGCAATCCTAATTAACCAACGTTACAACCGTCTAGTCTGTAATATGACCATCGGTGTCCCTTAACATCAGGTGAGGTGTAGTCAAATGCCTGCCTACAACCAATAAAAAAAAAAAGCGCTGAGGTCCCTGGTTCGATTCCATTAGTGGGTGGTAAGGCTGGGTTAAAGTCTGCCTGGCACCAACTAATCTAAGTTTGAAGCACAATTTTACATAGAGGACAAAACTAATTCAAAATCAACTTGCGATTCATCACTATCTCATTTAATGTCCACACTGCTGAGGAGCCTTCCCTATATTAGGGAGAACGGGCCATTAACCACCACGCGGGCCCAGTGCGGTGCGGTGGTTGTTAACGACTACTAATGCAGCCAGGACCAACTTCTTTACGTGCCTTCCAAAGCACGGAGGTGAACTTCCGATTGGGACTAGATACATATAACAATCATCATCAGTTTGTCTACTTGCCTAAGGCCTATCAGACGAACATTGGGGAGATCGGGCCATAACCCACCAGGCTGAGAATATATATATATATATATTTTTACATTAGAAGGAGGCAAACGAGCAGGCGGGTCATTTGATGGGAAGCAATCCGCCAATGGACACCAGAGGAATCGCAGATGCGTTGCCGAAAAGAAAAGTTTTCCTGCCTGCCTTTTCAACCTTCCTGCTGCATGTTGAGCTTCCTGAGACTGAAACACAAATACCGGGTCAGGTGCTCTCCCAATTGAGCTATCGTGGTTCTAACCAGCCCGCCAAAATTATTCAACACTATTTACACAGCAAAATTTGCCGTAAAAATTATATAAACAAAATAAAAACATTCCTGAGACTAGATTCCTACTGGTTGATTTTTTCTAGTAAAATTTTGTTTTGTAACTACATACCTACAATTATTATTAACGGGATTATTACCATGTTTTTTGTTGTTTAAGTATCCGATATTTCGGCACAGTTGCATGCGCCATGATCACGATCCAAAAAACATGGTAGTATGCCGTTAATAATATTTATTCCAATGTTAATGAGCATATAGATTTTATATTTTATTTATAGCACTAGTAAAGTGAATCGAGAGTGAGGGTGAATTATTTATTAACATTAATTATTATTATTCATAGAACAATAGTACTATATCAGCATTCAACTGATAAATTTCATCGAATCCGTTCCCACAATCGGTGTTTTGTTTTGCGATGCAATAACGAATTTAAATTACACCCAATTATCATATTGAATATATTAATTTCTTGCGAAATAGCACGTGAATAAACGCACTGGTAATTTATTCGATTGGGCCTCAATAATTGCAAAATTATTTACTTACCGTTAATGATATGCATTTCTCATTGGTAGAACTTTTTTTATGTAGGTAAATTATAGATTTAACGAAATCCACGCTTCAAAAGGTTAACTTTATTTTTTAAAGCATTTCGTAAAAATAATATGATAAAATAATAAGGTAAGTAAAGTAAAGTTAAGAGCCTATGACTGTCCCACTGCTAGACAAGGGCCAAGGGCATTATTGAAAACAAATCACCACGCTTGCTAAACCCATTGGTGATCACAAACCCGGGCTATATATGCATTGAAAAAACTCCGATACACACTTTGCCCGACCTGGGAATTGAATACGAGACCTTTGGGTATCGAGCCGAGCGCATTGCTACTCGGCTACCGAGGCGTCAAGATAATAATACTGTAAAATATATATTTTTTAAAATGTTAGATGACGGCAAACAAGCAGGCGAGCTATATAAGGGAAGTGATCGGTCATCGCCGCCCGTGGACGTTTGCAGTATCCGGAGAACTGCCTATACTGACTTTAAGAGGCCTATTTATCCTCTTCTTATGTTATAGTACACGGAAAGTACTGAAGGAGCCCGTCAAACATCTTACAGGTCAGCAGAAATAACAAATGTTCAAAACGCAATAAATACTGTAATTTCAAGTAATATATTTGTGGTAATATCTATGTTCATTTGCTCCGAAGTTTTAGACTTGGTATATAACGTTTCTCAAACAGGCATACGCTTACCAACTGACTGACTGATTGGCAAACTTCTACCTTACATCATCTTTATTAGGTACTCTTCTTAATCTTATTTGTTAATGGAAATTATTAGGTTTTTGGATTACTACTGTAGACTTAAAAAAACTGTATTAGAAAGGTGCTAATTTGAGCAAAGCATAGCTTTAAACAAAGACTAACCGAACACTACATTTACTAAACCCCATAACTTTGACCACGACCTTTGCTCCTCAAAGTCTCTCCCAATTTAAAACACACTCAACGCTGCCAAACGCACCGACCAAATTAATCCTAACAAATTAGAGGTCCTCCGTCATAATATTACAGATAGGGGATCCGTTGTCATCAGGTCTCCATTTTGCAGAATGGCCGATAATGGAAGCAATTAAAATGTATGGAGGCTTAACTGCACTGGGCTGCGTGAATTAATTTATAGTCATGCCGAAATAACCCCCCGTTTTCGGCGTTTCCCTCCTGCTGTTTCGGTGAACCTGGTTTAGGCTGTGTTTTTAATTATCGTAACCTGGTTGAATTACATCGTGAAAATTATGTACTTAACAAAAATGGAAAAAAGCCGTGGAGTGGCGTTTTGTTTTTATTTTTTGTGGAAAATAACAAAAAATATTGTTTTTTCTAGTAGTCAACGTTTATTGCACAGATGGTGACACATTATTGGGTACCATATTTCAGTGTTATACAATTTATTAAGGTTGCAAAGAAAAAATATATATGAAAAGTTGCAAAAGTATGGGTAATTGTCTAAACGTTATTACCTGCCTATACTATATTACTTAACAAAGAAGATTATATAACTCTTTAAAAATCGTCTCTTTAAAGATAATATATAGGTTCTCCGAAAAATATCTTGACCCCTACTGCCTAACATAAAGACGATGTACCTAAGTAAAAATTCTGCAAGATATATTATTCAAGCTTTGACCAAAACTAAAATATTCCAGTATTTTTCTATATGGAATGGGATTTCATTACATATGAAATAGTGAACCAGTTAACAGATTTACAAAGCAAATTTTTTATTCAAATAAACATTCGATAAGTGCTTTTAAATCGTCCAAAAATTTTTTACCTACTACCCTTTCAGGACGTCTATTTTTAAGCTGTGGAGAAGAATGGGCGCAAGAAACTCCACAGCTTTTGGACGTAACGACATTTACAATTTATACAACCACCTAAAAACCAGCTAAATCGATAGTTGATCGTGTCTATAAATTGTACCATTAATAATTGCTATTCAATACCTAATAAAACAAACAATACTGAAAGTCAAAGCTAGAGATGGGACGGAATGTTAAAAATGTATATCCGCGGATACGGATACGGATACGGACCTCAACTTTTTACTTAGTTTGTTCCGTTGCACGTGACCTTGAAACTACATTTGTTTCGTATTGCACTACTCGTGTTTTTGTTTATAGTTTAGTGTGACACGGAGCAGCATTTATAAATATGTAATTAAAAAAATAAAACTTAAACTGAAGTTAATAGTATTTCATTACTACGTATATTTAGAATATCTTTAGTAAAAGATCCGTTTGAGATCCGCCAAGAAAAATGAATACGCACATCCGCGAATATGGATACGGATACGGATATCCGGCACAACACTAGTGAAAACACCAATTAATTTAAAAGCCACACTAAGTTCCCAACAAGACGCAGACAGCGCAGCCCATTCCGGCCACTTGCCACCGGGCCATCGATAATTAAAGCCATTCTGAAATACCCTCGGCGTATGGTAATTTCCGACGCCTATATCAATTTATTGTTACCCTAAACAGCCAATTTGTCCTTTGCACCTTCGCCCTATTAGAGGTTGTGTCAATATGCCTTAATGTCTCTGTGCGGCGTTCAGCAGTTCTCATTCAGCCGCTTTCGTACGATTAGACTTTTGATTTGAATGGAATTATACCCGAACCTTACTGAATAAAGCGCAATTAGGCGGAGACGCTGTCAAGCCATTTTATACGGTATCTCTTTCAGTAAAAGGTGGAATATGCTTGCCAGGTTTACAAGAAACTATATGCTAGTTTATCGCCAATTAATAGGATCTATTTCATGAACGGTTTCAGGTTCAATGAATGTGGTGGGTGTGATCCGCCCTTTATGTTCGAGTAGGTATAGTCCGATTGAAAATGTATCTACGTAGGTAGGTACACACGGCGGCAGATCAACCTACCCAAAACTGTCAAAATTCTACAATCGATTTTGAACTTTATTTTTTGGTTATAAGGATCAATATTCATTGGAGAAATTTGACAGGTTTGGGTAGGTTGATCTGCCGCCGTGTGTACTTGAAAATTTCAATATGCTTTTATATATAATAATGCTAATATCTCTATTATGCATGTACAATCTTCTATATGCTTTTTACTTTTAATTGGTTCTATTTTCGTTATTATTTTGATTTGCAAAACATATATCACAGATATCAACAACTTATAATATGTAAGTAAGTGAGTAAGTAAGTAAATATATAGCCTATATACTGTCCCACTGCTGGATATTGGCCTCCATTAATGAAATCAAGTCATCACTACAATATGAATTATAGAATAATTGATACTTATATTTTTGTAGAAATCAAGGTGTATACTACGTCGTACCGGTTATTTTCGTTGCGTTTTAATGCGTTTCATTTCACGCAATATGAGCTAACAATACCTTTTTGCGTGAAACGGAATGCACACTATGAAAATGACAATCTCACTTTGATGTGTAGTGTTTGCGTAAACTTTAGAAAACAAAATCCAACCACGATTTCGCGAGCAGAACTTAGACTTACTATTTACCACTGGCCTAAAGAACAAAGTAATGTTATAACAGACATTTAGGTAGTTTAAGTAGAAATACTTCAACATTTTTATATTCCTTATGAATAAGCAGACGCCAATAACGAGTCTCATTTAATTGGTCGTTAAGTACCCCAAACGCAATATAACTAGCCACTCAACGAAAGCGCAACGCCATGAAAGAAAAGTTAATGTTAACATTTTTAGTGAGCCAATTAGGTTGGTTTCTGCAACAGATCGGGGCCTCATTCGAAGCACCACCGTAATTCTATTAAGTGATTAAATAATTCTGCCGAGTTCAAAGGAGATGCGCTTTTACAAGCAAAACGAAGCAAATAACCTTGCAAATAGAATGGGGGAGAAAAACGCACGCGTACCTACTCGGGGTTGTCTTTTGTCGATAGAATGATTGGTTTTTTGTGATTTCCCCTTCGAATTCACGCAGATGTAAGCTTATTTGTGACATATTTATTATATATGTTATACCATAGCCTGAAGAATTACTAAGTTCAAGTGTTAGATGTTAGATAACAGAGTACAACACTCGTAGAACTGATGGCCTTTGGACAGAACAGTACTCGAGTGGCGACTACGCACTGGAGGCAGCAGTCAGGGTTGTGTCTTAAAATCAAAAAGACAGAGGTCATAACTATGGATGAATCTGGCATCTTACTAACACCAGTGTGCATTGGAGAGGACGCTCTGAATCGAGTAGATAAGTTTAAATACATTGGCAGCACAATATCAGCTTAGTGCGACCTGGAGGCCGAAATAAACAGCAGGATAGAAGCTGCCGCCGCGGCTTAGGGCAAACTCCGGCCCAAGGTTTTTCGTTCGTACGATCTTACTACTAACTACTGTCTACAAAAATCAGTGTTTCCACGTCCACCGTACTGCCGAACCTTTACTCATCTGAGACATGGATTTTGTACTGAAAACACATTCGTACACTGGACAGATTCAACCTCAAATGCCTCCGTGACATCATGAACATCAGATGGGAAGACCGTGTTAGAAATACGAACGTTTTACGATGTGCAAATATTGAAGGCATTGAGAGGTGTGTCTGATGAGGCGACAGTATCTCGTATGTCTGAGAGAAGAGTGGCGAAGCGCATCTTCTTTTCACAACTCCAGTACGGTAAGCGTAAAAGCGGTGGCCAGTACCTGAGATACAAGGATGATCTGAAAAGGCACATGAAACGGTGCAAAATGGAGCACTCACAATGGGAGGTGAAAGCAGCGCAGCGCCCCGAGTGGCGACGACTCATACACCAACAGGTAAATGACTTTGAAACCGAGCGTTGCGAAGATCTGAATAGGAAGCGGAATGATCTGAAGGCCAGACCACCTGCGGCCATCACCTACCATTACGTTGACGGGGTACTGAAAAGACCCAAATGCGCTCGTAGCTTCTCCAACAAAATTGAGGACGTAAGCCATTTAAGAGCACATTTAAGGGCGGAGCAGCGAAGCCCACACTGAGGAGATATGCCTATCCAATGCACACAGTCACTGTGGCCGAAATCGGTCAGGAGAGAGATATATATATGTAGGCAGGCCTTCAACAAGGTGGACCGACAATTTGAGAGCGCTGGTAGCCGCTATCTGTGCAAGGAATCTGCTGTTGTAGAGATATTTGGCCTTCCGCCTTTTGGATGAGATGATCATGTTGAAATATATACTGAACTAACATCTTGAATAAGACCAAACCAAATTTCAGCATTCTAAGAGCGGTTTGGTCTAAGCGATTTTGGTTGATCGACTTTTCTTCTTTTAACAGTAGATCAAGAGGAATTAGACCGCAGCCCCCACGTCGTCTCCCGTATTATATAAAACATCAAATACAATTCTGCGTAACATGGCCAATGAAGTCATAACATTTCATATTTGGCCTTCCCCTCCCTTGTCACGGCTCGATACATTTTACGTTGAAGCGCGCGCATCACTAGAACTAAATCGCTGTGCAATGGCTTTCGAACGAAGGGTGCAGCAATAAGGTGCACAAATTAGAGCAATTTAACTTTTGAACGTGTCCCGGCTGGCGCGACATACCGCACCTGGAAGTCTGGGAAGGTATGGCAGTAATGTCATCTTGTTAATCAGTGAAAGGTATAGTTTAGTAACATGTTTTATCGTTGTTGTTATGGTGGTGTCTGGCCGGAGCGTATCATCGTAGCGTAACTATCGTGGCGTGCTTAATAAGTTACGGCATTACTGGCTGACCGATACATTGTTCCACGAGGAGCTCGTCTTACTTTACTATGCGATTGCTCGCATCGAGCCGTTCCAATTTAGTTCTTAACTCTTTCAGCCACACTTTCATATAAATTACTTTATAACCGAAATTAGTTCATTTTTATAATAGTTATGCCTTAAATAAAAAGTAAATGAGGAAAAAAATTATCTTGTACATAAGGCTTTCGAGGAATGAGGTGGTTAGTTTGCTAACCACCGTGGCGGTTGGCATAAAAAAAAGTAAAAATATTGGATATTTCTTTTATTATTAAAATTTACAAAATTGTTATTCTTACAGTCTAAACTACTTTTTATGGTAATCCTGAAAGCATGTTTTTCCTTTGCGGATGCAAAGAGGTACTTTGCAAATGTTGCACTGCCCTACAGTACGACGACGTGCTGGATTCCTTTTAGTGTAGCAATTTGCGCATCTTCTGGATGTCGTTTGACATCCAGAACAGATGGTTTGTGACGTTTTATTACGACAGGGGCTGGTGAAGATGCTGAAGATTGCTGCATATTGAGTCAGGTCTACCGGGTGTACGCTTGTTCACGAAAGATGGCGCGAGAAGTTCTTGGTAAACAAAACACATCTTCGAAATTCTTTCACAGTTAAGATATCCATTTCTGGGTGGTAATCTTTCTGAAGCTCTTTGTATATCAAAAAGGAGTTTATTACTGAACAGTCCAGAAATTGGAAGAAGATTCTGTGCCACCACATATGGGGTTTTCTGTCAACTGCGTAACTACCCTTCATTTGGTCGAAATTATCGAAAAATTCATGTTTGCATTATATTCCTTTACAGCATTTGGACAAGCAATCTCACTACTTTCGCCATTACGTTCCCTGCAAATAACACGTCCAGTATCATTAGGATCTAGATAGATCGACAATATAAAAACTGAATGCTTATCCTTCCATTTCAAAATGCTTACATTGGTGTCACTTACTCGGTAGTCATGGTCTTCCCTTCTCAGATCTGCAAATCAAAAATCTGCAGAGGCGTTATATTCTCAAGCTCAATAATGTGGTCAGATATACCACCACATTCTAGGAACTCACCAGGTAACTCCATTCTAATGTTTTCCTTCCACTTTTTTGTAATGACTGTGTAAGCAATTGATGCTGATGAAGAGCTTTCGTCACGCGCATTTCCAGGTAGATTGAAGCTGCTTGAAAAATTAGACAACGGCATGTCATCTTCGGTACCAAATTCATCACCACTTACTTGTTGTAGTCCTGGTAATATGTCACCTAGTACCATGGGAGTTTGCTGGTCAACTTGCTCGTGTTCATCAGATTTGGCACTACAGATGCTCTCATTATCTGAAGGTATACCTTCAGATAATGAGAACGAAAACTTGTTGGTGAAGGATATATCCTCCACCAACAAGTTTTCGACGTCTCCATCAGTTAGAAATCGTGACATTCTGCAAATATAATACGTTATCTATCTATCTATAAAAAACAAATTTAAAGGTATTATGTCAAAATGAAAATCTATTATAGCTACGGTGGTTAGAAAACAAACCACCTTTTTGATTTCGTAATATTTCGCAAACTATTATAAATTACACGCATTACCTAGTAATCATTTATCAAGAACATCCTCATTGACATTTTACAAATTTTCAATGTGTAATCTTCGGAAACACAGCATTACCACTTTTTCGATTCAAATACTTCATTTGAAAAAGTAACGTCATCCATACAATTATTACAGTAAGATGCTATTTAGGTTTTCCTCTTTTGATATAGTCCAAAGGCATAAACACAATTGGCGCGGAAATACACAAAAAATAATCATGAAATAGTGGTTAGAAAACTGACCACCAAACCGGAAAGAGTTAAACATATTCATATTCATAGATGGCGCTGTACTTTGACATTTTACAGAATAGCGATTTTGAGATTTTTCAAACCAGCAACAGAGTTAAGTAGGGGAACCTGTTGTACCAAGGCCAGTTTTTAAGATATATATATTTTATTGTATTTGACGTACAGCACACAAATCATATTTACATATTTTGAAAGGTAAATTTTTTGGGTACTCACCATAAAAATATCAGAAATGTATATTTCATACTTACATATATTTTAAAAGTAAAAAAAAATGTTATTTATGTTAGGCCAAGGTACAACATACCTTGTACCTGGGCCAGTACTACGGTGTACCTAGAACAGATCGAGAATTTGAGGGTAATTGAAGTAAATTATTAACTTTTCTTAACCAAAATCGTTTAATTCGGTCTATTACTATATTTTTAACTTAACACCTTAGAAATTCTGAACAAAATCAAAATTAACTTTTCATCACTGTTTTGTCACATCACCAACTTTAAAATGAGTAGTATGTACATAGACCTTACCTAGGTCTATGTACATACTCATATTAAATTACCTACTTTACAAATCATAGAAAATACATTATTTAAACAATTAACTTGATAAACTATTATTTATTGTTTTCTAAAGTTTACGCGAACACTACACATTGTTTTTTCATTTCAAATTATTATTTCTCTCTTTACTTTTTAATCAGTCATTAGGACTAGCTTTTATGAGAACACTATCAGTAGATATATTATTCTGCCTTAGCATTTAGTAGAAATCCCAGTATTTCTGTATCTCTGGAACATAAATTTCTCTGTTCGTATTAACTTTTTACGGGTTTAACTTTTATCGGGTACAGATTCAAATCATCTTTTCAGGCCATTCCCAGTTTTAATTCCAAAATAGGAACCATAAAGAAATGAAGTGAGTATGAAATAATTTAAAAAATATTCTCACGGCCAAAGTACAACATCCAGGTTGTACCTTGGCCACTGACCAAGGTACAACTGATCGATAGTAACCGAGGTACAACACTACTCCAACTTCAACAAAACGGTGGATTTTAAATAGTTTAGAGGTTATTTATCTCGTAACCTTTTTATAGTTATGACACTTGTGAAATAAAAGAACCGATAGCATATAAAAGTTAAGTGACCATTAAAAAACGTTTGAAACTATCAGACTTCAAAATAAATTAGAAATACTTTCTTTTTCACCAAAAATAGTTTTAACGTCGATGACACCAAATACCGATTTAATGGTGGTATGCGACTAACTTCACATTAAATAGTCGGTAGTGACGTACCGAATACCATAGACAGTAGAATTTATTACCGCTCAAATATTTAATACGAGTCCAATGGCCTAGGTACACATAGTGCCAAGGTTCAACAGGTTCTATTGTAGATACTATTTTTTGTGACGTTACGTGTATGTACAAAACGGCAACAGTTTTTTGTTACGACAGAAATAATGTTGTCATAATTAAATAAATAAGTTTAATATCACTGCTGTGTAAACGGGAGTTCTGAAGAGACCAAAATTAATTAAACTCTTTGTAAAAATTGCCAAATATCTTTCCACGGTATTAAGAGAAATAATATTTGGGTTCATCCCCTTTTATTCTGGGCCGCGCCGACGCCCGCGGGCGGACACCCCAGTAATTAGGTGAGATTTTTCTTAGGAATTATGCCATAACATCCCGTTTAAGGTCCGAGATTAAGAATTTTTATTTTTCTACTCGCCGATCGTCGATGTAAATAACGGAAACATGTTTTGGATTTACAAGCAAAAAAAAAAGAAAATCTCTTCCCTTCCTTGAAACGATTAGGATCAGATCAAGGACGGGAAGCATTCATTAAGTCAGTATTATGGTATACGTAACTTATTTATTGCGTTTTGTTAAGGATGTACATAAAAGTTGCTATAATGCAATTAGTAAACAGTTGCTTTAACATTAGTAGCCTAGAAACGTCCCAATGCTGGGCTAAGCCTTTGGGCCATTACGAAGCATAGGCTACAATCATGTGACAATAATTGGAACTTAGTCAATATGGAGTCATATAAGACCTATTCGTTTATAAAAAAACATTATGAAAATATTTCCATTAAAACACAATTTATGGGATACGCCTGAAAAAAAGTTAGATAGATAAGATTATTATTAAGTGGCCTTGGCTTGCCCAAAGTTGTCCCTATGTCCCCATGTGGTGATCAGGGACCAGCAAGGGTTAGTTTCTTAGCTAAGGCGGGTGATGGAGATTAGAATAATCAAGAACTGTTACTGCGGACTCCGGACTGGTATAGTTTCCTAGAGTATCTGGCCATAAGACTAGACTCTATCTAACAGCCGAAAAAATCATCTTTTTGATGCTTCATCACTATTTTTTTTCTAGGTACTTAACTGATTGGATCTAAAGGTCTTAAATTCTTGTAAGCTTAATGGGCATGTAAATTACTCCTCAATGACCAAGTTCCAAAGAAAAGAGTTGTGACATGAATGGTGCTATAGAGAACTTCAACGGCTTCCAACGCGAAAGTTTAATTTATGTACACAATGCCAGAATTAATACTTGGCTGCAACCCGATTCACATTCAAAGTGGATTTCGGAATTAATTCGACTTTCTTGTTGAACTTTCGAGACTACATTTTTTCACTTTCCAAGTTTCAACTTTGACATTGTGACTTTTATCTTTATTGAAGACTTCGTCGAAGTTGGTGACTTGATTTAAGGGTTCGTTCCTAATTGGCAGGCGTTAGTGGAAAACAAAACTTTAGAAGTTTTAAATGATTAACGAAGGTTTTCGTAATGAAACACGTCATCTACAATAAACAGTTTCAAACAACAAACCTGCTGACAAACTGTTTTACGGATTGGCAGAGTATTGCATAAAATACCTTTGTAAACTTTTTATCACAAATCAATTTAAAGAAAACTGCATAATTAAACCGCAAGAAGAAAATATGAGGACTTCTTGGCGGGAAAGTGAAGCGTCATGTCTGCGGTTTTGTCTTATTTTCCAAAATTTGTGTTATGTCGAATATTAATGTGAAATAATGGTGGATTATTAACCGTTAAGTGTTCGTGAGTGTGCATAAGTGTTGGCAAATGAAACAAAACAGTGCAACGTCACTTTTAAAATTCTCTCAAGAAGCTCGCGTGAGGACTTAGTAAAGCCCCACATCTTTACTGAGATACTCGAGGGGTTGGGGGGTATATCATTTCTCACTTCCCATTTCTAATATCATTCATCATCAATCATCATTTATGGAAATATTGTTTATATAAGTATTACTTGTACGAAAAATTACTTTGACACTGGCTAAATGTGCTAATCGCATGAAGCCATCAACTAAAAGAAAAAAATATATATATGAAAGGCATTTATAATAAAAGCAATCGATTATGAAAATAGCACTTAAACTTAGACAACAAATTTTAGGTTACGTTATAATTTAGAAACCCGTGACAAGTCGTGAACGACCTCTCAGAGTTCTTGGGATCTCGCCCAAGCGGCAGATAGGTGTCCTAGGTTTTAAGTTGGTCGGCCATAACATCAGGCTAAGGCCACATACCGCGCGTAGTTGGAGCCCCGTGGGATGATTTACTTACTTAATTACTAAGTAAGACCCAAAGTGAGTCTTGGCTTCAGATAATAAGAGCCTCCATCTGGGTCTGTCCTGCGCTACTTGTCTGTGGGATGATTTGGGTGCAAATTATTCAAATAATTAAAAAAAATATTAAAAAGTGCTTTTGGTATCGAGGCTCTCTGTAACCGGTTTAAGGTGAGATGAAGACCAGTTATTAAAAATGTACCTATTTATTGTCATTAGGCCTACAGGACTGACGTTGTCATAAACCGGCTAGGTTAAAAGATAAAAATAGCCTCCAACATTTTCTCATCTAAAATATACCGTTCGCGTCACCCAATTCTGCGACACGCAAGTCCCTTGGCCACGATAAATCGTCTCGTATTTAATGAGTTTCCTCCGTCGTTAGGCGTCCGTCCGTGGCAATAATGTCCCGCTATCATCGCTTGACATTATACAAAATGTCGCATAACACATGTGATGGCATCTGCGATAATATATATTCAATTTTCTTTTCATTAGCTTGCAAAACTTAAAGGATACGATTACATTAATGAAACACATCAGATAGAAGAATAAACAAAGACATACTGTATTGTTTTTATATTCTTTATCGGCGATAACGCCTGATACGAATACAAGTGTTGCAAATAAACAGGCATTTATTTTTGCTGGAAATAAAACTTTGATTTGTATTATGAACGACTCGATTATCGAGATTCAATTTTGTTTGGTGGCATAATGGCCCCATCACTAGTTGTTCTTTTTTTATACTCTTGTCTCTGGAAAGCAAATATGGCTGGTGATAGGTTATCGTGTGTTGATAATTAAATAGTTTTGTGTAGTAATAAGGGCATTTGGAGCCGTATTGCTTTAATTAAGTATATTGTGCAACCTGTGGGTGTGTGTGTCGTGAGCGAATCGCATCGGGAGCACAATTCGCCGTCCGTGTTTGGATGTCGGCTACCACGCTGCGAAGTGAATCAGGTATTTCCTCGGGGGAGAGTGCACTTTGGGGTAGTTTGGGTGTGTTTAGGGACCCTAGAAGACCCGGAGCCGGATTCGGGCCCCATTGGATCATATGGATCCCGTTCAGGACGGCGGGAGCAGCATGGAACTGTAAGTGGAATTTTTTTCTATATTTTAGAGTAATTTTAAGCAATAGCATAGTGTGTGTTGTGGGTTTCCGCAACATTTTGGTAGCAGAGCGTGGTTTATACCGGACCTCTAGGTTAATCGGTGTAATTTTGTGTATTTTTTGTTAGTTCGTAATAGGTTAAGCTCATTTTGTGTAAAATCGCACTTCCGGGACAGGTGCGGTTAAATTGTAAGGTTGGTAGTACCGTTGTTTTGTTCGTTCATTCATTTGGGCTGGGACATTTCTCAGAACGTTAATTTAATTTAATTTCGTTCAATTGAAAGCATCGAGTCGATTCGGGATAATCGATTCCGTGTTTTCATTGACTCGTTTTAATTTTGTGTTTAGGTTTATTTAGTTTAAATTATTTATAATGACAGCGTCACGGCAGGAGTTGGCTCAGCAGCTCCGGTGGTTCACCGGGCTGCTTGCATTAGTAGATCGGCCTAACCGGGAGGACGCCTTGGAGACGCGTTCGAAAGAAATGCAGGCTCGTTTCTTGTTGGCCGAGCGGTCGGTAACCGCTCTATTGTCAACCGACCCGGTCGGGGAGAAGGAGCTGGCCCTCCACGCCCAATATGTCAAGGATCTGGAGCACATCCAAGACATTTACGACGAGGTCCTTCAGCGGGTGAAGGACATCGAGCGACTGCGGGAGGGGAAGCCTGTTGCGCGCCCCGCTTCGCTCCACACCCCTGGACCCAGCGCCATGGGAAGATTGGGTGCCCTGGAGGTCCCGCATTTCACCGGATGTATGCGGGACTGGGCTGGATTCCGGAACATGTTTTTGGCCTTGGTGGATACTCGGAAGGATTTCACCAAGGCCGAAAAGCTGGCATATCTCCGTTCCTTCCTAGACGGAGAACCCAGACAGCTCGTACAGCATCTGGAGCTGCAGGATGCGAGCTACGACACCGCCATGCAGCTGCTGGAGAAGCGGTACGAGAAGCCGCGTCTTCAGGCGGACGCGCACGTGACCCATCTGCTGGGATTGCCGAGGGTCAACCATAGGGCTCAGCTGAGGGCGCAGCTGATCACCCCGCTCACCGTGTCCTTAAACGGGTTAAGGACGCTCGGACTGCCCGTCGACCAGTGGTCCTTCCTGCTTCTGCACATCGTTCTGGCCAAGTTGTCGCAGGAGATGAGGGACAAGTTCGAGCGGAATCGACTGGTCCACAAGGATCTCGGCAGCGTTCTGCCCACCATAGGGGAACTTCTGGAGTTCCTGGAAGAGGAGGCTGGCCTGCTGGAAAACCAGCTAGCCTCCCAGGAGGCTCCGACAAGTGCGCCGGCCCGCACTTCCGGAGTCTACGGCGCCCAGCCGCCACGCAACCCAGGGAAGGGTCGCGGCAGGCTGGTGGCTGCGGCCGCCATCAACCCCGGCTCTGGATGCCGGATTTGCGGACAGCAGCACTTGGAGCAGCTATGTCCAGCAATTCTCGGGCTGCCCACGAAAGAGCGCCGAAACCTCGTTCGGACACGAGGATTGTGTTATGCCTGCCTGGGAGGACATAGGTATAATGAGTGTCCCCAGGTGAGGCCTTGCGATGTGTGCGGCGGACCGCACCATCGCTTACTGTGCACCCGTAGTGCTGAGGGCTCAGCACCGGTTCGGGAGAGGGGATCTCCCACGGGTGGCGGTTTGGGGCCGGGGTCAACTCCGCCTCCGGAAAGACGGAGTCCGCCACGGCCGCCACACTACAACCCCTCGTACACCCCGGCTCAGGTGAGTTGGGGACTGCCGGAGCGGAGCCGGGTTCTGGCTACAACCCGGCACCCGGCGCGACCAACACCAGGAGTTGGTGCCTCTAAGGGCCACTGGGTACAGGGAGCCCCACCTCCGGACCCAACACCCGGATACTCGTACGCGTATCCTCCGCCGCCGTTACCGGAACAACAACGACGTGAGAACCGTCAACAGTTCTCACCGGTACTGCACGAGTACCCTAGGTTGAAATACCACCCACCCTATCACCGGTATGGTAGGGTAGCTGGATACGCACCACCCCGGATGGTGGCCTGCACGCGTCCGACTTACTGGCCGAGTCATCACGGTTCGACAGGGTCGGCTGCTGGCTCTGACGCGTGACTAGCCTGTGGTCGGGCTACGTCGGAACCGAGGACGGTTCTTTTGCCCATCGCGCAGGTACGCGTTTGGGGACCTAGGGGGGACTTCGTCCGGATACGAGCCCTCCTAGACACTGGGGCACAGGGCTGCTTAATTACTACGAGGGTAGCGAGGCGCCTACGTCTGGAGTGCGCGCCTCCCTCAGTTCCGATTCGGGGAGTCGGAGATACAGAAGTGGGGGGTCTGTCCGGTCAGACCCACATTTCCTTCTCTCCTGTGCATTCCGCTTCGATACGGATTGCGGCGGCCGCGATCGTACTCGACAATCTGCTGGGTTGGCATCCACCGACAGACATTCCGCGGGACGCAATGCCTGACACATCAGGGCTCATGCTGGCAGACCCTCATTTCGAGGAGCCGGCTCCGGTGGACCTCATATTGGGAGCGGATGTACTGGGCTGGATCCTTTTAGGGCCTCAGCGGAGTCTGGGCCGCTCTTCGTTGGTAGCTATACCTACCATCTTTGGACACGTTTTAATGGGACCGGTTTTCGACCAGGAGACGCGGGATGTCTCACCTGTCGTCGCTACTACCTCCATCGCTAGGACGATGCAAAAATTCTGGGAACTGGAAGAGCCTCCCATGGTCTCCCGTCTGGATCCGGAGCATGTGGAGTGCGAAACCTTTTATAAGGATCACACACGCCGGATGGCGTCGGGTAGGATCGAAACTCGACTGCCTTTTATCGACTGTCCCCCTCTCTTGGGAAAATTGAGGGCGTTGGCAGAGAAACGACTCTTGTCCATGGAGCGTCGTATGTCTCGCGATCCGGTACTTCGGGAAAAGTATATCGAGTTCATGCGAGAATACGAGGCCTTGGGGCATATGTCGCGGGCGACTGTCGACTGGACAACGACAGATCATTTTTTCTTGCCTCACCACGCGGTGTTGAAGGCATCATCTGGAAAACTACGGACTGTTTTTGACGGATCGGCACCGTCGTCGACTGGAGTTTCATTGAACCAATGTCTCCATTCTGGTCCGAAGTTACATCGGGACATTGTCGACATCATTTTAAATTTCCGAAGACACCAGGTGGTGATCGGTGCGGACATCCGGATGATGTTCCGCCAAACAGTAATACATCCTGCGGACAGGAGGTTTCAGTTAATACTCTGGAGGGAACATTCGGAGGATCCCATCACCGTCTACGAGCTCAACACCAACACGTACGGCCTGAAGTCGAGTCCCTTCATTGCCATCCGGTCACTGCTGGAACTGGCGGAGCAGGAACGGGCTCGCTTTCCCCGGGCAGCCGCTGTACTGACACGTGACGTGTTCGTAGATGATATCTGCACAGGGGCAGCCTCTCTGGAGGAGGCGCTCATCATCAGGAATGAACTTATCGGACTCCTCGCGGCTGGTGGTTATGAGTTGAGAAAATGGTTATCCAACGAGCCACAGCTTCTGGTTGGGATTCCGGAAGATCACCAACAGAATCCTCAGCTATTCGAAGACGCAGGAGACCCGAACTCTATCGCCGTTTTGGGAATTAAATATCAGCCGGTTCACGATATTTTCACATTCCGGGTAGAACTGGAAACTACAAGAGTTTGGTCGAAAAGGACGGTCCTTTCCACCATCGCTCGGATGTTTGATCCAAATGGATGGATCAGCCCGTGCATTTTTATGGCGAAGTGTTTATTGCAAACACTGTGGACACTCGGAGTCTCGTGGGATGAGCCACTGGTAGGGCTCTCACTCGACACTTGGCTCGCTCTGATCTCTACGATCGAGGCGATCAATCAGGTGGCGTTGCCGCGGCGGATCTTGCCGCGGGGCAAATACAGGGCAAGCCTACATGGCTTCTGCGATGCGTCAGAACGAGGGTATGCCGCAGTGGTGTATCTGCGAACGGTGGACTCGAAGGGTCGAGTCGCCGTCTCCTTGCTTCTGGCTAAAAGCAAGGTGGCTCCCCTCAAAACTAGGCTGACAATCCCGAAGCTGGAGCTTTGCGGGGCGCATCTATTGGCCAAACTGTTGTGCCACGTGCACAAGGAACTGACGTCTACGGTGGACATCCGGAATGTCTACGCCTGGTCTGACAGTCAGGTAGCTCTGGCATGGCTACGCGGGGCACCCCACGTATTGGAAACGTTTGTGGCCAATCGTGTATCTCAGGTACAGAACTCGGGCATCGAAATTTGTTGGAGGCACGTTCCCGGCCCCTGGAATCCTGCCGATTGTGCCTCTCGGGGCTGCACCGCGCCGGAATTGGTGCAGCATGCCCTCTGGTGGGGTCCAGAGTGGTTAAAGGAAGGTGAGTCATCATGGCCGGTCACCATGATCGATGGCTCTCTAGGGATGCTCCCTGGAATAAAGGTTTTGGTGACAACAAACGAGTCAAGGCCAGATCCGAATTGGTTGACGGCTCGATACAGCAAACTGGACAAATTGCTAGGTGTAACTTGCTGGATCCGGAGATTTCTACATAACTGCCGCCATCCAGACAAGAGGCAGTTATCACCCGTGGCGGGTGCTGAGGAACGCAGGAGTTCACTGTTGGCCCTGATACGGCTGGTTCAAGCCGACCGGTTCGAGGACGAACTGAAGATTTTGCGCGTCGGTCGCGCAAAGCTCAAGGGAGCGATCTCTCGGCTCAACCCATTTCTGGATGCGGATGGACTGTTACGCGTTGGAGGTCGCCTCAAAAATGCCGACCTGCCCTTCGGTAGCCGTCATCCTCTGCTACTCCCCAAAGGAGGACCTTTGGTAGAACTGGTGGTCTCGGATAGACACCTGAAAAACGCTCACGCGGGGTGTAATGCGTTACTGGCGATATTACAGAGGGAGTTCTGGATTTTGTCCTCTCGGAGAGTGGTTCGCAGCGTGTTATTTAAGTGTGTGGCTTGTTATCGGGTGAAGGCCTCCACTATGCAGCCACAGATGGGGGATCTCCCTTCTGACCGGGTTTGTCAGACAACTAGGCCGTTCGACGGGGTCGGTACGGATTTTGCTGGACCGTTTCTGGTTAAAACCACAGCCTATCGTAACACTAGGGTCACGAAAGCATACCTGTGCGTTTTTGTCTGCCTGGCCACTAAGGCCGTCCACCTGGAAGTGGTTTCGGCTCTGTCTACGGAAGCCTTTGTCGCCACGCTGGATCGTTTTGTTTCGCGACGGGGTTTACCTTCTCTCATTCGGTCCGACAACGGTACCAACTACAGGGGCACTGCCAACTACTTAAAAGATGTGAACGATTTTCTGGATAAAAATTGTAATAGCATAAGTCAAGCTCTCGCACAGCGGGGAATCACATGGCGATTTAGTGTGCCAGCCTGTCCCCACTGGGGCGGGATATTTGAAGCCGCGGTAAAATCGGCAAAAACCCACTTGCGCCGGGTAGTCGGGGAAACTACCCTCACGTATGAGGAACTTACAACTGTGTTTTGTAAGGTTGAGGCGGTTCTCAACTCGCGTCCGCTTTGTCCACTCTCCTCTGACGCAAATGACATGGAAGTCCTGACCCCTGGTCATTTTTTGGTCGGTCAGCCACTCACTGCCCTGCCTGAGTATCCCTGGAAGGATGAACGCAGACACCGGATGTCTCGTTTTCAAATGATACAACAAATGAGTCAGGACTTGTGGCGTCGTTGGTCACTGGAGTATCTGCATTTATTGCAGCAGCGTGTAAAGTGGACAGACCGGACGTCGCCCCCTTCGGAGGGGGATCTGGTTTTATTAAAAGAGGCTAATTTGCCATCGTTATTTTGGAGACGAGGTCGCATTTTAAAGTTAATCTGGGGCGCGGACGGGACTCCGCGTGTGGCGCAAGTGTTGGTTGATGGATCGGTGCTAAATCGCGCAGTCGCGACCTTAGCTCGATTACCGGTTGACTAGTTTAAGATTTCAGGCTAGAAAGCGGTACGTCCGCTTTGGGTGGCGGGATGTTGCAAATAAACAGGCATTTATTTTTGCTGGAAATAAAACTTTGATTTGTATTATGAACGACTCGATTATCGAGATTCAATTTTGTTTGGTGGCATAATGGCCCCATCACTAGTTGTTCTTTTTTTATACTCTTGTCTCTGGAAAGCAAATATGGCTGGTGATAGGTTATCGTGTGTTGATAATTAAATAGTTTTGTGTAGTAATAAGGGCATTTGGAGCCGTATTGCTTTAATTAAGTATATTGTGCAACCTGTGGGTGTGTGTGTCGTGAGCGAATCGCATCGGGAGCACAATTCGCCGTCCGTGTTTGGATGTCGGCTACCACGCTGCGAAGTGAATCAGGTATTTCCTCGGGGGAGAGTGCACTTTGGGGTAGTTTGGGTGTGTTTAGGGACCCTAGAAGACCCGGAGCCGGATTCGGGCCCCATCGGATCATATGGATCCCGTTCAGGACGGCGGGAGCAGCATGGAACTGTAAGTGGAATTTTTTTCTATATTTTTGAGTAATTTTAAGCAATAGCATAGTGTGTGTTGTGGGTTTCCGCAACAACAAGAGACCCCTTAATAATGCATTCTACTTTATCATCATTTCAGCTGAAAGCAAAACGTTCAAGCCTATACCTCGATACCTCGATTACCTCGATACCTCGGCTCCTGGTTCAATTCTCAGGATGGCACAAAGGGTGTTTTCGGAATTTTCAATGCATAGCCCAACTTTGTGATAACCAACCCGCATTTGGCAAGAGTGGTGATTTAAGCCATAACCCATCAATTTATTGTAGTGATGACTTGATTTCACCGGAGGAGAATGGAGGATTGCCCAGCAGTGGGACAGTTATGGGTTGTTTACTTGCTGAAAGACGTTCACTGCCAGACAAAGACCCCCAAGGATCTCCACAACGACCGGATTTGTGATGCTCGCGTCCAGCCGACACCCTCGACCTTCACCAGATCGTCGGTCCACCTTATTGGAGGCCTGCCTGCATTGCAGCTTCTGGTCTGTTCTTCTAGCAAATACATAATTAAATTTAAAGTAGATCCATAGATAGATAGATAGATGATACTTTTATTTCAATACTATAAAATATAAACATGAACAAAAACAAATTTACAATTTTAAAGTAAGATGTGTGTGTATTACAGTGAATACAAGCGATCAAAGGCCAGAAATTTTAGTGTTAACCTTGGTAGTCCTAAAAATCCCCCTTCCGGAAGAGTTTAGAGGACTTTTAGTAATGTTTTAACGGTACGTTAACAGTAATCGTTTTTAAATATGACGAAATGGGCTATCGTTATTTAGTACAATATTACTTACATACTTATTCTTTTATATAAGAATGTGCATGTGGAACTAATTAAAAGCTTATTATTATAAGTGTGAAAAACAAAAATAAAATGCAAAATATGTATTATTTATTTGATGATAATAATAATAAAAGGAGTAAGAAGGACTTTGCGGATTATAACGGTTGGTTAAATTAAAAAAAAAAAACAAGTATTTCAGAACCGTTGTTATGACATCATTAATGAACGGTTCGTTTCCAAGAAATATTCCCTTTGTAAGAACAGTAGCTCAACCACCACTTATCATTTTGACGTGTTCCACAGTTTTTCTGCCCCTGCCTTCATAGTTGATTGACGTTAAAAGGAAAAATAATAAAAACTTGCTCTATTATTAAGTGTACTTAGTAGTTTTAACCTGTTAACTTTTCATTAAAATCAAAAGAAAGCTAGTCATATTTTTTCTAGAATGTACGCGAGTACAACACATTGAAAAAAACACTTTATAAGTGTCTACATACGTTTCTTTTTAGATTATATCAACACTGCAAATCAAAATGAAAGACTTCATACGGATCAACTCGTATTTAACAGTCACACAAAAAATCATTAAATTTAAACTGAAAAAAAACTTCCAAGATTTATTGTAACTCTTTACTACGACTATGAGACTTTATTTAACATGTATAAAATTAAGTTACATTTATTTATTGTAAATTCTCGATAATTTAAGTTTAAATCTTAGTGGTTTTTAAAGTTATCGCATGTATGTCTTAGGTAATAACTATTGAAATGATAAATAAATTATAGCTACCAATAATATATAACTATTATACCTACGTATCTTATTATTTGAGCCTAATTACAGAAAATATTTTCCGGCGGTTCCGGAATCGGCTACCGGACAGCACACTGCGTCACAAGTCACCGTCCTTATGTGAAAAATAGTGATAAGTAAGATAAACGGTGATAAATAAGATTTGTTTTTATAATTGTATTAATACTTCTTAAGGTTTATAATAGAATTGCTTTAATGCGCAGGCAGTAAAAAATATAGTTATCGTATTGATATATAAAAAATAAATAAAAAAATAAAAATAAAATAGATTTGGTCTTCGCGCACTTGTTTTTAAATATGGTGGTCCATAGCTTGTAGCTTGATTTAAATAATAAAAGAAAAGCAATGATTAGTTGGTGCAGTGGCTATGAGTACCATTCATAGTTTTAAAACACTTTTGCCAAAAAATAAAGTAAAAGTGTGTGTATTTATTTAAATAGTAAATACAATTAATTAAAATAGAAAATTTAAGCTGAACATTGACTTAAAAATTAACCCGTCTCATTGGTTATGAAAAGCTTATCATCCTTTTGAAATAAAGACCTCGAAGGAAATAAGGTTATGGAAATCAAAGACAAAACAGGCCTGCCATCGCCAAAGCACTGATTAATGAAGTATGAGGATATTTCTATTTGCTGGATTGTAGGTAATAAAGGGACGTACCTACTGCGCTGTCATGCGAATATACCAAACAAAATTATTTTAAATTTAGAAGACCAACGTTTGGTACGAATGCATTGGATTAAAAGGTTGAATGGTGCCTGCATCTAATAGATAAAAATAATAGATAGATCGAAATTAATGCTTATGACTGCACATAAAATTGTTTAACGAAATTTTATTGTAATGGAAGTTTTATCTTTCATTACAATAAAATCACTCACTTTATCAAAAGTGATAAAGTGATTTCATTGTCGACTATACCTATGTCAATTATTGTATTATCGATGTAGATAAAACGGCATTAACACAAACCTCAGTGGTTTTAAATGCTGTACTAATTTTAAGGTTTAATCATGTTATTGAGCAATAATAAAAAAAAAAGTTTATTCAATAATTTAATAGCTTAACAGCTACGTAGCTGTTAACTGTTGTTAGGTTACGTAACCTTTATAACTAATGGTTGCGTAGGTATGCCTGTAATTGGTATATGAATATGTGATTGATGATGATACTTACTTCATTTCATTTGTCTATGTATTTATATAGACTTTGTTTGTCTTTAAAGTTTTAGACTTTTGTCTTTATATCAATTTATCGTCATCATTAGTCTATAAATATCCCATGGCTGGGCTTAGACCCTTCCACTAAAATCCCGTTGAACTTTTGGGTTCATTGATGAGGCTCTCCGTAGTGACCGACCCACTAACCATAGGAAGCATAACTCGTTTTAATATGTCATTATTACACAACACTTATTATTCTCTTTCGTTTATGTTTAACTAGCGGCCGCTCGCGGTTTCACCTGCGTGGTTCCCGTTCCCGTGGGAATATCTGGATAAAAAGTATTCTATGTGTTGTTCCAGGTTATAAACTATCTGTATGCCGAATTTCATCCAAATCCATCCACCCGTTGCAGCGTGAAGAATACGAACATACATACACACAAACTTTCGCATTTATAATATTAGTAGAATTACCATCGCTAAACTATTATGTAATGATAATTTGCCATAGACACAAATGACGTGGGCCTCAAGTCCGCTAATTTAATAACATCTTAATATTGTGTCATACCCTGATTTTGACATTTGGACATAAGGGAAAATTTACATAAGTAAGCCTTTGTGACCGTATTAGAAAAGCAGTATCAAAGCCCAGTTATCGAGTGCTTTTATAATAGCCTACCATCCAGACAGTGGGGAAGTGACAAGATCCTTCAAAGGAAACCGACGGACCGCCCCGTGCCTTGATTAATTCGAAGGCCCTTAAGCCAGATTAAAAGTTCTGGAACCATCTCACCGAGGAATGTATGAGCTTATTATGAATTATGAATTTAGACGGGAGGCAGAAAGAATGTCTTTGTCAAAATTAATTTTTGTTAAGCGCTTTATGAGATGAAGTTAGTATGCCGATAGACAAGTCGTTTGAAATACTTTGGATGGACTTTTGTTTTGGAGAACGTGAACGTGAACGATGAGTCCGTTTTTATAGAAATTGTAAATCTGCAAAGCGTCTTTAAATGAAGCGCCTTATAATTATTGGGTCTTTACCTATGACATTGACGTTTATTTCTCTCATTAATAACTGCATTACTTCTAAAACTCAATACCGAATGTTAATATTTTTATACACATTTAATAACGACTATGTTACTTAGGCTTCAGTAATAACAATGATTTTTAATTTTGTGTCTTTATGACCTTTTTTTTTAAATTTACTTATTTTATTGTTGGCGGAATTGACCTTTTGTTTCTTTGTAGCTTTGAAGGGACTTGTATTTTTTCTTTATAAGGTCTGCTATATTAAAGTAGTGAAACAAACCCATAAGAAAATTGCAAAAAAGTAAAAAAAAAAAAAAGATTATTTATAAAAAATCTTCATTTAAAACGTCAATTTCATAGGTAAAGAATATTAATTTAGCATACAAACCTAATTAGGCATGTTGCATTGCTTTACTCGCACGACTATTTTTTCGTACTCGTAAATTCAACTATTTGGTAAGCGCACGTTCGAAGCAGCACTTTTTCTTCTAAATTATTTCAAAGCTGTTCTTCATCATAACCAGCTCATTTTAAGTCCATACTGCTGGGGCACGAGGCTTCCCTATGTCTGGATAGGGAGAACGGGTCATAGACCACCACGCAGGCCTAGTGTGGGTTAGTGGATGTTAACGACTACTAATGCAGCCGGGACCAACGGCTTTACGTGCCTTCCGAAGCACGGAGGAGCTCGAGATGATAAATTTTTGATCACCCATTTGATGACCGGCCTTTGCGAAAGTTGTTTAACCTCAGCACTCGCAGACCGGGCGCGTTAACCACTGCGCCATCGAGCTACTCCTTCCTCTCAAGCTGTTCTTAGTAAATAAAGAAACAAATGAATATGGTGCGTGCAAAATGTTCGTCTACTCCATCGACTGGTAGTTGATAGATGTTCTACTCGTTCATTAGTTTTCTATTATTTAGTTTTAATTTCCGCGCATTATAAAAAAAACTTTACATGCCTTGGCCGCCACAATATTGAGTTATCGAATTAAAAACTTGAAATGTGAAATTGAAAATTGAAATGTTACACATGGATAGTGTAACGTCATCATTATCAGCCTATAAATGTCCCATTGCTGAGCTCAAGTTTTTGAACACACATGGGAAGATTACGCCATCATTAATTTGTCATATTTTTTTTTACGACTGTCATATTAAAACTACAACAGCATGGAGCAATATTTTTTTTGGTCGAAATTTCTATAATCTCATTGTCTCAATATTAACACCCAACTCGGAGGGATCGTACTCGGGATCTATTGATTGGAGACCTATAGATCGGGACCTATGGATTGGTTAATTTCATATACAGATAATCACCTCATGATATGTTTAAATTTGCATAAGAAACTTCAAAAAGTTGTGCCTAATACACATACGTATATTAACGCATTTTAATTCAGCACTTTCCCAGCATATTTAACAACATTCTCTCATCAACGTCCTTCATTACGTCATAAATTGTTTCGCTATAATTCAGGCGAGTGCATTTCCACCGGTGCATACCATCAATTATCCCTGTTGCTAAAGCCTCTTTGTAAGCGTATTGTCGGACGTTATCGTATGAAATTAAAATTGACATTTTGCGAGCGCCGAGGCACGCGGTACTGTGGGAACAATTTATTGAATTACTCAACCGGGAGCTTACAACGGATTCTGTACAGTCATAATATTATAACATGTTTAATAGTTTTAGATAAAACTGGACCCAACACGTTGACGTGGACGTGAACGTTGTTTTCTGCAAAAATGTGATCAATTACAGTATATTTTGATTTATTTAGGTAGGTATATCATCATCATCTTGATCATAGCCTGCCCATGTCAGTCCACCGTTGGACATATGCTTCTCCTAAAGGTTATGTATTTATTACAAAAACACAAATGTTGAAAAAATTTCCACGAACAGGATTTGACCCTGCACCCTTCTGACATACCGGGTCAGGTGCTCTCCCAATTGAGCTATCGTGGTTCTAACCAGCCCGCTGAAATTATTCAACACTATTTACTTTTTACTTTGAAAGCCAAAGGCGCCCATTCAATGTCAACAACTACCGTCATTAACATCCGATCATAATATTTTTACAAATACTAAAGATCAGTTAAGAAGTAGGAAAGCTATTATAAAATGTTTTTGTTTTGTTTATATAATTTTTAACGCAAAATTTGTTGCGAACAAATCACAAAAAAAAAATGTAATTTGTTCGCAATTAGGAGAGCACCTGACCCGGTATGTCAGAAGGGTGCAGGTTCAAATCCTGTTCGTTGAAATTTTTTCAACATTTGTGTTTTTGTAATTTGAACGCAACAAATTTTGCGTTAAAAATTATATAAACAAAACAAAAACATTTAATGTATTTATGATATTTAAATTCATTTATTATTTAATTGTGGCTTAGTGGCAAAGTGCCGGCCCGATACCCGGAGGTCCCAGGTTCAATTCCCAGGTCGGGTAAAGTGTGTTTCGGATTGTTCGATGCATATCTCGGGTTTGTTACTATCCATTGAACCATTAATTGTAGCGATGCCTTGATTTCGATCATGTAGACTTTAGCCCAGCTGTAAGACATTATATAAGCTTTTTACTTTAATTACTTACTTAAACTCACTTAGAAATTTTATATTTTCCGAATAAACCAAGAAAATGTTGAAACAACTCTCGATCCTAAAAAGAATCACGGCAGTGGGATTGCGAGGTTGATATCTTCGCGGACCAGCTTCGTCGGAGCCAGACAGGGGTAACGCAACAACGTGGCATAGTGTGGTACGGAACAGAGTCTCGTGGCTGAAGAAAGATAGACGTTATCAGAATCTTACATAACCCACAAATGCGTCGTGCATTTCCTCAGGTAAAAAAGGAGCGCAGCTTCTAAGCAGCCTGTACTTTGCTTACAAACCCAACAGATTTAAACACAATTGAACACGTGCTCACTCAAAATCATGCCTACCAACTACTTGCTTCATGTCATCAACAAAATCCCTTAAGTCCAGCTCTCGGCACAGTAGTTCGTAAGCCAAACGCGGCTAGATTTAATTACGCCTCGCCGACGGGCCGTGTGATTGGCGAGAGCATAGAGTCATTTGCAACATGCTGCCGCAGACGCCGACCCGTGCAACGTTATATACGCGAAGTATTAACTGGCGTTGCTGAATTGGTATGCGTGCTCAGTTTACGGCCGGACACTGGGTTCTTGAATAAAGAACGTTTGTAGAATTAATGGAGCTTTTTAGCGTCTTCTTTTTTTTCATTAAGTTGCATTGAGCACTCATCAGCTTATGGCCAAATACCAGGGCGACACTGAAAATTTTTAGAACTGGCCACTTGTAAACGATATCTTATTTTAAAAGGTTCAAATTTTGAAAATGGAACTCTTTGCCAATAATATTGTGTACGTTTTTTATTAATTTGTCATTTGTTTTACGACTTGGCGGCAAATTGAAAATTGCCTTGTGTTACGTCAGCATGAATTTAACGCGAGAAAATTTTCGTGCACTGATTTTATATGACTTTCGATGTCATTTTGGTCAACAAAAAAGTTATAATAGACTTCGATTGGCCTTTTACGATGATGCCCCATCTCGTGCCACTGTTTAGAACTGGTTTAATGAGTTTAAACGTGGTCGCACTAATCTCACCGATAATCTGCGTGAGGGACGGCCTTCTACGACGACGACTGACAAAAGAGTGACCTATCAGCAGATTCGGACAAGCTTAGGCATCGCATCGGTATGAGTCAAGTGCACAAAATGCTCCATGAACATTTAGCGGTCAGGAAGCTTTGAGCGGTGAATACCTCATAATTTGACAGAGGCCCAAAAACTCCGTCGTGTTGATTGGTGCCGTGAAATGGTTCAAAGATTTAATGGAGGTGACTCAAATACTGTGTTCAAATGGGTGGCGAAAGCTGGAATTACTTTTATGATCCTGAAACTAAAAGACAATCTGCTGAGTGGGTGTTTCCTTCCAAAGAATTGCCAACTAAAGTGAAGAGAGGTCGAAGCGTGGGAAAAGAGATGGGGCATCGTTCTTCGGAAGGACAGGTCATTACACAACCATTTTTTAGAGGATCGAAAAACAGTTACTGCAGAGTGGTACAATAACAATTGTTTGCCACTTGTCTTGAAAAAAGAAGAAACGACCTCGCAGTAGGATCCTCCTTCACCACGACAACGCCACGTCATACGCCGCCAAGCAAACGATCGACTATTTGGGGACGCTAGACGTGGAATTACTGGGTCACCCGCCGTATAGCCCCGACCTCGCACCTTGTGAGTTTTATTTATTCCCAAAATATAAGAAAAACTTCGAGGAAAACGTTTTATGGACGCCAAGGAAGAGCTGGCTGCATTTCAAAAGGTCGTCGAAGAGACCCCTAAGGACGAGTGGGAAAAGTGCTTTTCTCAGTGGTTCCATCGGATACAGCGATATATTGATGTGAATGGACACTATTTTGAAAAGATGTAATAAAACTAATAACTTGCTAGTTTGTTCAGTTTTTGATTATCTCAAAACTTTCAGTGTCGCCCTCGTACTAGATTTTTAAAAATAAGAACGTTTTATAAACTATTAAGGATTTAAGCGTTTTATTTTGTTTCTTAAACTCTAGTCTTGTGTTACGTTTCGGAGCTATTGGATAAGTTCTGTTATGTAGTGGGTTTTAAAATGAGAATGTTTCGAATACTAAGAAAGTTTTTAGTTTCTTCTTTTGTTTGAAAGTGGTCTTATTTTGTTTGTTTATGTTTGTGGAGGTTTAAGTCTGGTTTAGGTATTAGACAATTGAATTAGGAAACAGACAAAATTAAATATAAAATAAAGATAATTTTATATCAGCTACCTAGATTGAAAAATCCTGTTTATCTAACAAATACATCATCTGCTTGAAAACACTTCGGCCACGATTATAAAAAGGTTATTTTTTATGCAAGCTCCCAAAAGGATTTTTTATACTTTGAAATCGGTCACCCATCCAAGGACCCCATTGCAAAAGCTGATACATTTACTACCCAATTACGCTAGCCGCTGCCAAACGATATACGAAAATCACGTCCTTATTTACTTGTATGTATATTATATACTTCCCTGTAAAGACTTCTAATAGCTACCCTGTTTCCTCTGCACATAAAGGTCACGTACCGCGGCGTCAGCGCAGCCAATTCCATAGATAATATTAAGGCGACAGATGCGTTGTATTTTTCAATCTGTCGAAAATGTGCGCGGTAAATGACTTACGAGTACGTGCCCAAAAGGGAACAGTTGAGAATAGTCGAGAAAGAATTGCGTGAAACGATTGGCGATCGAGGATAATTTGGTAATAGGTGTAGATAATTCTTTTATTGGGTCAACTTTTTACTTATTTCCTTATAAGGTAAGGTTTCTGTATCTAGCTGATTATAACAAAGTTAATATATAGAGAACACTATTGAAAATATTATAATAAACATCGATGATGTAAGTATAGTCGACCAGGAAATTGCTTTATCACTTTTGACAAAAACTTCCATTACAGTAAAATTTTGCTAAGGCTAAGTCTTATCTAATTATGTCGCCATAACATGACATGATATGATAGCCAGTGCCTCACTAGTTGAGGATCCCGGATGAAGTGCGCTTTTATCATTGGCCTTATTATCACTTAACATCAGGTGAGATCAAGGCACTGTGCTTACCCGTAAAATATAAAAAAATATATATATTAGACAACATCAAATACATTATTCTGATCCAAAGGTAAGGAGCTAAAGTACTCGTTTTATGGAAATCAGGAACAACGACGGTACCACAACCACTCAGACCCGACACAATATCGAAAATATCGTTTTCGTCATTGACCCGACCCCGAACCCGGGACCTTAGAGTTAGGGCCGCCTAAAGTTCGACGTGCAAGCCACTCGGCTACGGAGGTCATCAATATTAGGTTTGTTTCACTCGTACCACAACTACGACACGTGGGCGGGCGCTAATTTGTATGAAAATTTATGCCACTACAGAAGATGTATTAGTAACCTCAGTGGAAATTTTCCCGTCAATCATAGTCATATATAAACCATGATGTATCTTACGATTTTGTACAATTGTAGGGACAAGATTGCAGATTTCTTCATTTATGGAAGCACTTTCTTTTTGGATCAAATCATTTGTTTCTTTTAAAAATTGAAAACCGAAAATTGGACGACAGTAATTTGTTGAAGATGGAGTAGGATTCTGCCATAAGATAGTACCAGTATCTTCTACCAAACGAAGCGGAACTAAACTGATCATAAACACGAAGAATCGTCAATTTTTATGTTAGACTGTGACTTTTGTTTATTTGACTTTGAGAAGATGACCCATCAAACCCCCATTTACTCATCAATTTTAATGACTTTGTGACTGCAGAATCAAGCTGAATTACTTTTCAGATCCTGTTAAGAGTCAAATCCAGATTTTTGTTTATAATGAACGAGACTACTACTCATAAATGAAGGTTCCCCGCTGCATTGAGTTTGTATTTCTTCAAACTTCTTCTTTTTTCGAACTAATCTCAAAAACTATTTTTAAGTTTAAAATTTTCAAACATTGTGAGCATTTCAGTTACTATGTAATTCAAAAGTAAGGACATATTTAATATTAAAAAATACGATTTTTCAACCCGCAATAACTCAAAAGTACGCAGAGATAAGTAAAAAGTATTTTCACATGAAATACTCAGAATCACTTGTTTTCTAACATGTGTGATCGTCATTTTGACATCTTTTAAGAATTTTGAGAAATTAACAGAAATGTAATTACTTCCATACAAAAAAAAAACATTGTATTTTTTTCTACTACGAAATAGTCGTGGTGGGATAATAATATTTATTTGTCTTATTAGTTATCTTGGTGTTAACCACCAATAAAATTTTCGCGCTTCTAGCGTCAATGTCCATGTTTTATTAAATCGGGACCACTGCGCGACGGTGTGGTGTGGTTGTGGTAAGTGTGAAACAAGTCTTATTTGTCAGTCTTAAACAAGTGAGCTTCTGAGTCACCTCATTTATTTTACAAACCTCCTTGGAACTCACCAAGACAATGGCTCTTGGTTACGTGGGATATGCAAATAAAGTCAACAGCAAGTAGTCCTAAATATGTCGTAGCAGTCGTAGTGTCTGCTACGGCAGCGCGAGCGTTACGAAATACTACGATATGACTGAACTTATGATCCGTCGTAGTAAAACGTATTCTGCTAGATGCTTAAAGTTAATGATCAATAGAAATGTGAAAAGGTTGTAATATCAAAAATGCTCAAAACATTTAAGGTATTACAAATGAGAAATGATGAAAAGCCAATAAATATTATTAACAAAAATTTTTCCTAGTAGGTTATCTGTATGTAAAAAGAAGGAGGTATTCTACGTAGCACACCCAAACGAAGCACACCCAGACGAAGCACACCTAAAGTATTCCACGAAGCACACCTATAGGTGTGCTTCAAATAAAGACTAGAAGACGATCAACGTCGGCCATTGCACAGCTTGTCTAGAACCCTGAAATTTTGCAACGCTAGTCCCTTTTATGAACTGTCCAAGATTATTATTCACATGATACACCAATCATGCAAACTCGCTGAAGCCCAAGTCACCGTACTCGTAGAATAAGGGTACGACGAGTCGGTTCACACACGCTCTAAACCAGGTACAGGCACATACTTGGGCGCTTCTCCCCACCCACACGTTTATGTGGAAAGGCCTGAACTCCAACTTCCTTACTCGATTATTCAGAAGTGATGGTAAAATGTCACGAGTGGGAGTTGAACTCGCACTTTAATAGACCAGGTCAGACGGCGCGAGTTTCAACACCTACGCTCTTTTAATTTATCATTTAATTGCAATAAAATTTGCGTAAAATTTCCAATAATCCAATAATATCTCAAAAGTGTGTTGCCATGGAATATAAGTGAACAGGAGTTACTTGGAGATGGTACAAAAGTGCTTAAATAATTTATAAATACTACTAGCTCATTTTATGTCTCCACTGCTGGGACGTAAGCCTTCCCAACGCATGGAAACACCTCAGGGAGAACGGGCCAAAACCACCAGGCGAGCTAAGTGCGGATTGGTGGTTGTTAACGACTGCTAATGCTGCCGTGACCAACGGCTCAAGCTCGAAATGAAAAAATGTTTGGTCACCACACCTGATAGACTAAATAAACTATAAACTTTCCTACACTCACACCAATTATCTAGCCCAAGAGAAGCTTCGTTATGAAACTCGTTAAATGGTTACTTTCAGTACCGATATAATATTGAGGATTGTTTTTTAAGGGTACCTAGAATAAATGATTTTTCTGTCTACTTGTACTTTATCATAGTAGAAATATGTGAAAATAAAATGTCAATGTATCCCCCCTAGTAGCTAAATGTGGAAGAAGAATCCTATCTTCCCTACCAGTAGGGATAGACCAGTAGGGATATGTGGAACAGGCGGATATACTTAAAATACTTAAATACATAATTATTATACATAGAAAACACCCAGACCCGAGACAATTTAGACAAACAATAATTTCTAAATTGACCCGACCGGGCATCGAACCCGGGACCTCAGAGATGGCGACACCATGAAAACCGGTGTACAAACCACTCGACCAAGGAGGTTGTCAAACCACCATGACCAACCTTTGCGACAGTTTCTTAACTTCAGCAATCGTGGGGTTTACCACTGTGCCATATATTATACATTTATCTTTAATCGAGGCGAGTATGAACAGCCCTAGCAACATACTTAACTTAACTTGGAGGCCTTGGTTAATTAACCAGCAACTTTAGTGAGATAGAACTCGACTCAGTAGCAACTTTACGTGCTTCAACTAAGAAACTAAATAGGTGAAGGGAGCAACAATACTTTATTTGAGGGAGTTAATGGGATCCAGTATTAAACAGGCGTTGAATGAGGTCCATTATAAATGAGTTTTAGCACCGTAGTTCGATTACTTAGTCCACTATAGAATGTATTAGTTTAGTTGCCAACTTTAACAGAAACTACGTAATTAAAAATTAAAAATTAAAATTAAAAATCATTTATTCAGTTTAGGCTACAAATAGCTCTTATGAACGTCATTATGCCATCAGTTCGTAAGTCTACTCTGGGCGGGAGATCTTGTGCTGAGAAGAACCGGCAAGAAACTCAGCAAGTGTCCAGCTCTTTTCGCCCTTACAGCGTCAAAAATATTGGATAGTGACCTATCATAAAAGGACACTTTCCATCACAAATAAACAAACAAAAAATAAAATAAAGGACAATCACAACACTTAGAAACTTCATACTGTTGGTACAGTATATCAATACCAATTTTTTAGTCATCACCATCTCATTTTATGTCCCCATTGCTGAGATACGAGCCTTCCCTATAAACGGCACAGTGAGTACGGGACATAAACCACCACGCGGACCTATTGCAGATGAGTACCACGGTTTATTGAAATTCATTTCGCAATTTGACATAAGGTCGACAAAACATTTGGCCTTTTTGTTACTGATCGAACAAACAACTGACTAAAATATATTTTGTCGATATAGCCATTGACATTTCTGTAACTGATCGAATGAACGTTTGATCGAATGGACGTTTGGTAAGAATACCTGTAAACTTCCTTTGAGTGAAAGCTAAGAAAATACTAAGGTGCATTGTAAATATTAATTTGTAATACTGCTGTACACAACTAACCACAATTTCATAATAAATTATTTCCATTAAGCAAGTACTTATGTACTATGAAAAAATTAATAAGTAAGCACAATATTTTCAAAATATTTTGTCCCTTAGGGCCTCAAATCTATTTTTTTTTATTTTTTTTATTTTATTTATTAAACAAAACTTATCGCAATAATACAAATATTAGTGCAACAGAAACCAGAAAGGTTTATTCGTACACTAAGATCGTCTTTACACATTTTGTACGCAAAAACTTATTGTAGGTAAGTACAGTATTGTCTTGAAGGCGGTAAGCACAGAAAAATCAGTAAACAAACTAGGCATTTAATGACCGAAGTCTCACGCGCATCTAGCTAGACGAACATTTCCGACGGTGTCCGAGCCGCCCGTCGTGCGATCACAAACAAATAGATAAGCCGTAGGCTAGGTCTAATTTGACAAGCGATAGAAAAGCTTACAGTCCAAACGTTACCAAACTTCCATTCGACCAAACGTTCATTCGATCAGTTATAGAAATGTCAATGGCTATATCGACAAAATATATTTTAGTCAGTTGTTTGTTCGATCAGTATAAAAAGGCCAAATGTTTTGTCGACCTTATGTCAAGCGCAGACCTAGCGCGTTTATCACTGTGCCATCGTACTCCTGTTGCACTATTAAGTATGTTGTAACAAAAATGGCAATTGTTTATTCAGCGCGCGCGATACATGTTCTATCGCTCGGTCACCACGTAATACATCGTTGGGAGTCCACAATGTTACGATACCACGATGCCATTTGCTAAGTTGCGCTTTTATACCACAATAGGTACAACTATCTTGTATTGTGGTACATTGTGGTTTTCACATACTCCTTCCTAAAGTGTATTCATAGACCTTTTTAAAACGAATTCACTATTGCTATCTCTTTCTTACATCAGACTTTCTGATTTGCGACGTAATCACTTTCTTTTTTACCTGGCCTACGTAAGCACAGTTAGCCTTTAACTTCCCTGATGTTAAGTGATGATAAGACCGAAAGCGGAAGCGCACTTTATGCAATCTACACCCGGAATCCCCAATTACTAGGCACCGGCTTTCTTATCTCAAGCTGCTAGGAATCAACAATGCTGTCAACGTTAATATTAAAGCGAAATTTAGATAAGATGATGACATGGCAGTAGCTAGCCAGGCGGATAAACAAGCCCTCGTCATCATCATCATCATCATCAGCTCATTTTTATGTCCCCACTGCTGGGGCACGATCCTTCCCTATGGATGGGTAGGGAGAACGGGCCATACACCAGCACGCGGGCCCAGTGTGGATTGGTGGTTGTTAACGACTACTAATGCAGCCGGGACCAACGGCTTTGCGTGCCTTCCGAAGCACGGAGGAGCTCGAGATGATAAATTTTTGGTCACCCATTTGATGACCGGCCTTTGCGAAAGTTGCTTAACATCAGCACTCGCAGACCGGGCGCGTTAACCACTGCGCCATCGAGCTCCAAGCCAAACAAGCCCTACCACTATCCAAACCGAGTACACAAGCATGTACCCCTCACTGGGAATCAAACTTACGACCTCCGGGTCTGAGACCGTGAAGCGCTAGGGTGTTTAGTCCACCCCAGGTTCAGGTAGAGAAATAAAAAGATGGTTAACTTTACAATAGTTTATTCCCAGGGGTGGGTAACGTCGTCGCATACAATTCAGTGATGTCGCTCAAATTAGAGAAGAGGACTTAGCTTCTAGGGGCTTAAGTCTCGTGTGCGCAGTTCGGCTCCTAGGTCAGCCTAGACCCGGGCCGTAGACTGCGCCAGTAGATACCGGAACCAAAGCTGGCTCGTCGCAGTAGCTGCCTCCGGAGGTGCAGGCGGGTAGGCGCGTGTAGTGAGCAGCCTCCGGAGACGCCGGCGGTTAGTGAAAGACCAAGGTTTCACCCCTGTTAATAACAACTAAGAACCGTAGTCTAGTCTTAACCACTAGACCACATAGGCGGCTGGAATACGTTCCGCCACAGTTTAAAGAGCAGACACAACAGTGTTCAAAGTCCTTAAATAAAAAAGCACAATGATAAATTAAAAAGTATTTTATCACAAACCGCAGCGCAGGCGAGTCAGCAATCTTTCTCGGTCGGGTAGTGCACCGTAATTGCGCTGGACAATAAAATTTATTGCATAGTTGAGCCCACCGGTTTTGTAATTACGCGTACGTTTCCATTCTGTGACAAGGCAATTAACTCTTGCCCTGAAATGAGTGCCGTTTGGCACTGGGCCTTAATTAGCGGTTGGTCATCGAATTAGTTGTAAAATTAGTGATTTGTTATCCATTATATTTTAGTGGTTAGTTTAGCTAACCATAGCCATATCACATGTGCAGCAAAGGTGTCTCCACTTCGTCAAATAATATCGTTAGTTTTGTTGTTCCCACAGGGGTAAAGTAACCCGTTCTACACAATCTTTGAAGTCTAGGTCTCACGCTACCAACCAAACAATATTACCAACAATATTGCTGATCTAAGAAAACAGAATAATATTACAATAACAGAGATTCTCCCTGTGTGGTGCCGGGGATAAAGAATTGCACCACCCCATCTCTTCCCGTGGGTGTCGTAAAAGCCGACTAAGGGACCATTCCAGAGGATGGGCAGCAGCATCTCTCTGAGGTTAAGTCTCAACTTACTGCGATCGCCAACCCGCCTGCCAAGCGTGGGCGATTACGGCAAATACCCCATGTCCTGGGGGGAGGCCTTTGTCCAGCAGTGGACGTCTTTTGGCTGGGATGATGATGATGATGAACAGAAATTCGTCACTAAATCATTTATTCTACGAAAAATTATCAAAATGATTGTAGCCTCTATTGCATCATGAAATTTAATAAAATGGAGCACCATGGTCAATTAAAATACTGAGATTACATTATCAAAATATTTTAATTTAATTTACAGATATGGTAAGACATTTGTTTTTTCTAATGAGTAGAAATATTATCAAAGCAGTGTTGTTTCATAATTGAACATTGTTCCAGAAGGCATTTTTTAAATAACGTCAGATACAAAAAATATCTTTTACACATTTTTGTATATTCTAAATTAAAAAAAAAACCTTTGATGTCCGTTATTCCAAAGCTTTTAATCGCTGTCTTTATTAAAAAGGAAACAGCATTCATTGTTTTGCAACATTTGGGGATGTAAGCTAAATAATTGCGAAGCGCAAAAAAGCTATGTCCGAATTTTTAAGTGATTTTTCCACGAACATCAATCTTACTTAGAAGGAAAGTTTTCGAAATTAGGCCAAACGGTTTGCCACGAAATGTTGGTGCCGACATTTTATACATTCTTCGGCAGAAATCGCGAGAAATGTTGCGAAACTTTTTCAAGAAACTCTTTTTCTGTTTCGTTCGGGACGCGCTAAAAACTTGTTAAAAAGAAAATATTTACAGCTTGCTCATTTTTCTTAAAAGTCCCAAAATCACGAGAACGTGAAAACAACTGAACCTTGGCCATTGATAATAGAAGTTGATTTAAAAAAATTGAATTAAAATAACTTTTATGGTTCAACTTGTGTTTATTTTACACACATATTTTGTTGTTATTGCCTAACCTTTACAGGGCCCGTGGTCTCAGGGAGACTAACCTATGATTGAACTCTACCCTTAGGTTCGAAAGTAAAGTACCATAACACCTAATTTAGCTATACTCTGTTACCAAGTGAAATATTCTGTTAAATCTTTAACGAATTGTTAAATTTAATAAATGTTGCGCAATGCTTTTATTGGCTGTTTACTTTTGTAACCAGATTATTCTACTCGTACAGGTATGTTACATAATATGTAACAAACGATTTATTAGCTATCTAGATGTTGTGATGATTGATGTGCACCACAATTATCGTATTGTGAAAAAACTTATTAGCCTTATCAGTTTGTTAAAAGATATAATGAATTACTGACTTACAGAGTAAATTAAAATTGGATTTAATTAAGTAAGATGAGGATCTTACTTAATTAAACCTTAATTTACTTACTTGTCGTATGTTTAAGGTAATGGTATCGTACAACCCACACATTTCTCACTCAGAAAATCTATCACAAACATAACTCATCAGTCGGCCATCAAAATAAATATTAATAACAAGAGCGCAACGAAAAATTGGTGTTACTTAACAAAAACCTTTCCTTCAGCAGCAACATAACAAATGAATGATCGTTTCATCATATCACAGAATTGTCTGTTCAAACGTTCATTCGAAAGAGCCACCCGCGCGCAAAAATATTACGGTCATATATCGCCCGGAATGCTAACACAGTCTGAATTCACGTGACTAAAAATGGGAAGCACCTTGCTGTTTCCGAACTGTTATCTTTGAGTTGTGTCGCTGTTTTTTTGTGAGCAAAATGGCGAATAAATGAGGCGTTCGATGATGGAAACACTTCGGTTTCCGTCTGCTCCTATTTGTTGTAGGTATTTATTTTTGATGTTGTCTCATAATGTTTATGATGTTATTATGACCAAACTGATCTTTTTTAGATACACTGTTTAAACCAAAAACATAATATGAATAAATTTATTTGCTTTTGTGATCTAGTTTTTACACCATTTGCGTCACACCCAAAGGTCCCAAGTTCGATCCGTATGGGTTTCCGTATCCGTATTGTTGTACTCGATTTAGTCGGTGGTAGGGTTTGTTCTAAGTTCGATTGGCTAGCTTTAGTCTGTCACCAATCTTATGTGCTTTAATATTTAGTTTATGTAATTAGTGTTAATTAGAATAAAATAAAATAAATAGTCATTTTTTTTTATTTTTTTTCATTAGACAACATCACATACGTTGTTCTGATCCCAAGTAAAGTAGCTAAAGCCCTCGTTTTATAGAAATCAGAAACAACGACGGTAGCACAACCACCCAGACCCGATACAATATCGAAAAGTTCTTCGACATTGACCCGACCGGGAATCGAACCTCTCAGAGTTAGTGCCGCCCAAGGTCCTGCGTGCAAGCCACTCGGCTACGGAGGTCGTCGTCAATGAAGACATTGCGCTTCTCCGTTGTGATCAAAAATAAAATAGACTTGCTGACCGGCGGACTTCGTGTCGCTTTGACAGTTTCCATGACAACAAAACAAACAAATCATTCGTCCGCTAAAGAACACCCGTATCCTATGATGGACCCCTATAGCAGCGCCACCTACCGGGTTCAATTGTAAATCTAAACCATTCTCGAAAATTTCATCCAAATCGGTCCAGCCGTTTAGGAGTTAACAAATAAATAAACTTTCCTACACTTACACCAATTATCTAGCTCAAGAGAAGCTTCGTTACGAAACTCGTTATATGGTTGCTAGACAACGGATAAACATACTTAAAATACTTAACCCACTTACTCCTGAATTAACTTTTTTTGTAAGATTGGTTTGAAATTTCATATACTTACTAAATTGATGATAAATAATCTATAAAAAATAATTTAAAAAATATTCCATTTGGAGAAAAGCCGCAAAATGCCGTGTCTTAAACGACACAGTAGGAGAATATGCTACCAATAGCTTATTGGTCAGATTTATTACGGCTCCATAATAAATTGCCAAAAACGACAATAAAACACATGAATCTCAATAAAATGTTTTATTTAGGTATTTTTATACACATATGGTTATTTTCTGCATATGATATTCTTCAAAACATGTTTTCGGATGCAATGTTACATTGCATTTCATACAATAAACATTTGCACTATTATGACAGACACCACAACGCAGTCGAGCCTCTCTATAGTTTATCAGGTGACCATTATGAGTATACTGCATTGCTGTGGCTCTACTTTGTAATGGCTCTTCATCCCTATGACTGTCGGCTTTCTTGTTTATTTCAAGAACACATAGCAACATTCGTCCAAAATTTCAATTGATCCAACTGCGCACCATTATTTTATCTTGTATAACTGCCAGGCATCATAAATGGCCATATCAAGGCAATGACTCATTAGTGAGAAGAACCACTTTTTCCCACGGACACTAGTCCTATAAATACCAATATATTGACCTTTTAGATAGCCATCTAAAGATAAACAGTCATCCTCACTAGCATCAAAAGAATCTTCACGTTGAATTTTAGCAGGTGCTCTGAGATGGGACCCAGGTAGATTTTGGAGCAACACATAGTCTTCATCTCCAGAGTCTTCATCTGTAACTTCCACGCTACAGTTTTCTGGCGGCATGTCAGTTATAGAATCTGGAACCTCGTTTTTATCATTTTGCTCAAACTCTTCAAAAATTTTATTCAACGACAGCGGGATTTTAAAATTCTTGTAAGAAATACATAATATTAAATAAATATGCAATAAAAATTATTATTATTATTTTTTGTGTTTTTTAAATAATAAAAAGACGCAGTTGGAAAATGTTCTAATATTGAATAGTAGTATAGTAGATAGTAGTACATTCTCCTACCGTGTCTTTTACGGAACACCTAAAGTAAAAAGCAAATACCATATGAAATATTATAAAATAACAATTTGTTTTTTTATTTTCTTACAATTTAGGAATAAAATATTGATAATCTGTTCTTACACAAATACAAATCGCGATAAAATATTATCTCAACTCACCTTGATTTACTCATTGCAATAATCACAAAATTCAAACTTATTACAAATAAAAAATATATTAAATGTAACTCACAGTTATTACTTCACAATAACCATGTATAATCTTGACTGTCAGATCCAACACACAAAAAAAGAACAAAGTACCTACATAAACTTTTATATTTTTTTAAGTTGGTGTGTCGTTAAAGACACAGTAGGAGTAAGTGGGTTAAATACATACTTTATTATACATAGAAAACACCCAGACCCGAGACAATTTAGAAAAACAATAATTTCTAAATTGACCCGACCGGGGATCGAACCCGAGACCTCAGAGATGGCAACTCCATGAAAACCGGTGTACAAACCACTCGACCAAGGAGGTCGTCCAGTTCAATTTCATACACACGCACAGAAGATTTATATACCTATAAAGATAGACACAATGAAGGAAACATAACGCATTAACCTACCATGCTTTCACAGCCTTTTGGGGTGACAGCTATAGCTTACGGAAAACAACCAGGACACCTAGGTTTTATTTCCAAACATTAAATAAAGGAAAAACTTTTTACCAAGACTCGACTCGAATTACGTCTACAAAGCGTCTCAGTGCTGACGAGACACAACTCATCTTGTTTTAGTTTCCATAGCGAGACGAGTGAGTGGTTCCGTCTAAATTAAATTCCACTACAGAGAAACTTTGCACAACGCTTAGGTGCATTATCGGAGTAACGCAACAAAGTTAACAACACGGTTTAGATAAAATACCGCCAGAAATGTCTGTTGCATTTTTCGGACAGATTTCATGTTTCACGTTTATTACCTGACGACATTCCGCTGGTATCTTAGAAGCTGACTAAAAGAGATTTCCAGTTGTAAAAGTTAAATTAAGTAGAATAAGCGCTTTATACTGCTCTACTATATGACCACGGAGCAGTATAAAGAATCTAAAAATAAAGACTAATAGAGAGAGAGACATCACCAGCTCATTTCAAGTCCCCACTGCTGGGGCACGGTCTACCCTATGGAAGGAAACACTACAGAAACAATGGGCCATAAACCACCACGCGGGCCCATCACAGCTAGCCCCCGACCGCCTAACCGATCGCTTTGACTACACGTATAGTTTATGACGTCATCTTGCCACCTCGCACCGCCTATGAAAGCAATATCAAAAGCTAAAGGCTATAGCTTTCGATATTGCTTTCATAGGCGGCACGAAACGACAAGATGACGTCATAAACCACACACGAAGTCAAAGCGATCGGTTAGGCGGTCGGGCCCCTGGTGGCTATTTATGACTGCTACTGCAGCCGGGACCAACATGGAGGAAATCAAAGTAATACATTTTTGGTTACCCATAAACTTTCACCAAAAACTTTGATACCAACCAAGCCGAGCGCATGTACAAAAATGCGCTGGGAATTTAACTAGCCATAGATTAGAGACCGGTGATCTTATTACTAGACCACGAGGGCGTTACCGACTGTTAAAACTTTCCTTCAACGCAATTTTTTTTGTAAAAAACAAACTGTGACCACGGACCCTGCAAAGGGTTCGAAACGTCAGGATAAACATTAAATAAGTAATGTGTAAAATAAACGCGAGTAGATCCGTAAAAGTTGTTTCATTTCAATGTGTAGTGTTCGCGTAAACTTTAGAAAACAATAAGGTCCGAATAGTTATTCCGTGTTTTGTTCCTGTCATGTAAACGTCATTTCAAATTAGAGTAAAAGAGACTAAACACGGAATAACTATTCGAAGCTTATTCTTTGTTTATTTGTTAGCTGAACGCGAGAGATCGGAAGGAGATCCGATCGTAAAAGCCCTTTGTCACAGATAGTCGAGATGTGCCGATCACAAAGCACTCCCAAGAATGGCGATATCCTATAGAAGCGTCGAGATCTATCAATTTGTTTAATTTGATTCTTTCTTCCCTTTGTATTTTTTGTCCCGTTTGCAAACAGCGAGGACCCATTTAGATTTTAATGTAATTTCTTTTTGTATTCGCGTTCCGTTTTATGTACTCGCAATGCAATTATTTTGTCCAAGCTGTGTTCCTCTCCTTTTTGGTCTGGATGGTTGAGATCGCTGTCTAGTTTGAGTTTAATTTGAAATTATTTTGCAATTGTAATTAATCTTGTGGGCTTTGAGTTTTGTTCGCTTAACTAGGAAATAGTGTTACACTTTTAAATATTACAAGGTGTTGAAAACATTTAGATATAAGAATAAGCTATTATCGCCAGGATCAAGAAAGATTATAGCTGTCATAGAGGCTATCCGGATAACAATCGTGAAAGCTAAGCAACGTTTATTTAGGATGGCCAACGGTTAGGTGACCGATTGCAGTCAGCTAAAAAGGTTTCTGTACTTTGAACTCTTTGAAGTCAAGCTTTGCAAATGTTAGTGATACGCCAACAAAAACGACAGTAAGCAAATTAATTCGAAGTATATAGCGTTGGGCTTATGACCTACAACCATCTCATCTACGTCCATCACAATAACAACAAACAACAACAATAAAACAAAAGAAAGCCAGTTTTATCAAATCCATGACAGACTGTCATTTGTTGTTCATCTCATCTGATAACGATAAGTCCGAGGAGTTCTTCAAAAGTTGAATAATTCGGTTAAAGCGGTGAGATAAAGGTCTATCGTTTTCCTGCTAAAAATATAAAAGAGGTTGAAAGCTTTAATTAGAAAGTACGTAATATCAAACATAATGTTCACAAATGGTGTTCACAATGCAACTTTCCAGTAAATGTTTTAGTCACGGTTATTCCACTTAAGCTCGTGCATGCGAAGTGCAAAGTAGTTAATAGGTGTTAGAGGCATCTGCTTACACAACATGTTTAGTACAACTTCACACCTCGGGGACTGTTACTACATCTAGGAACGTACTTAATGGATTATTTGGTGAAACTACATTAGTTAAACAGTAGATAGAGACTTCGTTGTAATTTAAAATAGTTGCTCCTTAAAACGTGCGATATAGAAAAAAGTATCATGAACTCAATTGCATTTCAACGACATTTTATTAGTTTAAATAGGGTCTAGTGATCAAGCTACGGGTCTAAGACCCAAAGGCCCCTAGTTCAAGTGTATTAATTTTCAGGTATGACTTTAAATTTATTAAATTAACTGCCGCACTCATAGACTTCAATTATCATCAATGATTACTTAGCACCTAAAACTGTCTATTGTAAAATAGTCTCTAACAGTGTCGTTAAAAGCACATGTTCGACTGAACAATTGTAGGTGCTTAGTAATCATGATAATAGACGTCTATGAGTGTGGCAGTAAATTACATAAATGAAGGTTAAACGAGGTGAGATGAAGCAACATGCGTTAGTGAAACACAGTCCTGCCCTTCTAGATGCCCTCTCATTTGAACTCTGCTTCTGTTTGACAACAGGCAGAGCTGAGTCATTTGACATCCAATAAAAAAAAAATGTTTTATAAAAAAAAAACAAAAAATTATAGTGATTTTATATCTTAATCAAAAAGCTACATCACACTCACTGTAGATAAACCCCAAAAAACTCACGTACAAAATAATTGAATGTTTCAAATAACCTGTTTATTAAAATTTTAAAAAGACAAGTGTTGAAAAAAATCCACGTGTGGGATTCGAATCCGCACTCCATGACATGTCGGTTCAGGTGCACTACCAACTATGCTATCGTGGCTCAATCCAACTCGCCGAAATTAATCAACACTATCTACTCTTACTCTGTAAGCCAAAGGAGCCCTATTCAATGTCGACAACTACGTCATCAACATCCGATCCCAATATTATTATTACTATTATTTATATTTATTTTTTTCAACACTTTGTCATTTTCAAATTGTACATAATTGGTTCGCAACAAAATTTGCGTAAAACTATATATACATATATAGCTATAATCATATACTAGTTCCTCCACCGTGCTTCGGAAGGCACGTAAAGCCCCGGCTGCATTAGCAGTCGTTAACATCCACCAATCCGCACTGGGCCCGCGTGGTGGTTTATGGCCCGTTCTCCCTATCCATCTATAGAGAAGGCTCGTGCCCCAGCAGTGGGGACATAAAATGAGCTGATGATGATGATGATATACTAGTGAGTTGCCCGCAAGACATCGCGTTTATTAACAGATTTTTAGAAATTTCAAAACCTATGATAGGTTTCTTCATTTTTCTGCACATCTACAGCTGGAGCTCTTCAAAATGAGACCATAACCGATTTTTTATGTGCAGCTATCGTCCCATAATCACTGGGACAAAAATCGGCTTACGCTTCAAAATTCAAAATTCAAAATCATTTATTCAGTTTAGGCTACAAGTAGCTCTTGTGAATGTCACTATGCCATCGGTTCGTACGACTACTCTGGGCGGGAGATCTTGTACTGAGAAGAACCGGCAAGAAACTCAGCAAGTGTCCAGCTTATTTCTCCCTTACAGCGTCAAAAATATTGAAAATATTAATATATATAATATTAATATATATATAAAATTATATATATAGCTATAATCATAATTACAGTTTGCCTGATTTTTAATATTTGTAAAAATATTAGGTTCGGATGTTGATGGCGTAGTTGTCGACATTCGACACTTGTCTTTTTCAAATTGTAATTGGTTCGCAACGAAATTTTCGTAAGTAGTAGTAAACAGCCCATAATTGTCCCACTGCTGGGCAAAGGCCTCCATCATTGAAATCAAGTCATCGCTCCATGTTAGGTATTGGCTTACTAATTTGCGTAAAATTATATATATTATATAGCCATAATCTGTTTAGTAAAACACCTGTTTTTGAACTCATTAACATTTAAGATCTAATACCGCTTTTCATTGCTCCTATCATCGTATCCGTATAGAGGACACAATAAATCACGAGTTCCAAAGGTAATTCTATTATTACAAACCGTATTACACCTTTCATTGTTCGCTGAATAAAGAAGGCACCTATCTGGCAAGGAGGAAGGTGCCAAAAGTTATTGTTTGCCGAAATTAGCTGTCCGACAGATTGATGTATCGCTTTTGGTGGAAAAAAATGAGGAAATCTCTCCAGAGAGTCGTGGATTCTTTTTGATTAGAGACAACCGTGATTTGGTAATGATTTGGTACTCAGGGAGTTTTGGGTGAATGATTTAATTAATTGATGTATTGATAATAATAATTAATAATTTGTCTTTGAATGAAAGAAACAGCGGAAAAATACATTTTGTCATCTAAAGTAAATTTTATAGGATATTTATAAAAAGGTGGTATTTTAATTGTCCTCGTTCACTCCGTCAATCAAAACAATTAAAAATTTTCCGATCTGATCCGAGCCCCAGGAGAGGAGAATTGGAGAATCAGGTATAAAACGGTGTCCCCGCTTTGTGCATTATGCCATTTTTCTGAAAACCTCTGATAGTGTTTCGATCACCATGTCCAGTGACGCTGAAAAGGAAATTGAAGGCTATCGGCAAACTCTCTCAAAACAAAAATTCCCTATCCTTGTCAATCAAAAATAGCTGAACTACTTACGAATACAAAATATCCAACGTTTATCTACAGCAATTTACACTTTGTCTTACACGAAATAGCGTGCATTATTTTTTAATGCGGTAACAACTTAAAATTGGCCAGGCGCCTCTCAGAAGCGGAACTTAAGACATTACTATGATGACCCGAAAAAAAAGAACTTTTAATGTGTCCCAAAACTCGTGGGAACTTCTGTTTGTGCCATTTCGTAAACACCGCTTGGACTTTATTGCTGTTTCAGTACTAACATCGTTTGTTTAATTTGTGTTTTAAGGACTTTGCGATTTTTTAAGTTTTAAAGGAGAGACACAGTTGGTTAATGTCTATGGATCCCGCATATTTATGTTTTAGAAGAACATTCATTCTCAACATTTTATAATTACCTTATTAATGTGTTGAAAAGTTAGACATTAGGCATATGCCTAAACCTGGCAGCAGGGAAAAGCTTATTTATTTATTTATTATATTTTGTGTTTTTATTTGTGATGGAAAGTGGTCCTTTTATGATGGGGCATTTTCCAATATTTTTGACGCTGTAAGGGAGAAAAGAGCTGGACACTTGCTGAGTTTCTTGCCGGTTCTTCTCAGTACAAGATCTCCCGCCCAGAGTAGACTTACGAACCGATGGCATAATGACGTTCATAAGAGCTATTTGTAGCCTAAACTGAATAAATGATTTTGAATTTTGAATTTTGAATTTTATTTTTTATTTTGCGGGCGCTCATGTTATTTTAACCTTATTGTAAATTAACCACAAATCATTAAATTGTTTTTTAATATCTACTCAAAAGATTTAAAATCTATGACTTTCCATTTCTTTCATAATTTATGATAAAAAAAAACTCCCTTCGTGCCAAGTTTTAGGATCGGAGGTCTCCTGAGAGTATCCTGTAGGTTTCCATTTACGCGGTGAGAGTCCGTCAAAATGACGAAGGAAAATGCATAATGCATTTCCCAATGCAAATAAAGAAAGGGTGCCGACGGGATTGTTATAATTAAGGGAAACTAAATTTTACATTGATTATAATTATAAATAGTTTACAAATTTTACGTTTCCTCATTTCGTTATAAAACAACGTTTGTGGTTCAAAAACTGAACAAAAGATGGTTTTTGTTTTGTTTTTCTTCTCATCGTTTTTGAGCTGCTATTTGTTTTGTGCTTTCTTCATTTTGTTTCTTTTTTATTAACTATTACGTTTTAATGATTATTTACATTTAATTTTCCGCATTTTTCTTCTTTTTTTTTTTTTTTTCATGGTTATAGGCAGGCATTTGACTACACCTCACCTGATGTTAAGTGACGGTGCGGTCGAGGATGGAACATGCCTGCCTAGAAATAGCCTATTCACTCTATTTTGTTGCGAACAAATTACAATTTGAAAAAGACAAAGTGTTGAAAAAAATCCACGAGCGGGATTCGAACCCGAGTCAGGTGCACTGCCAACTATGCTATCGTGGCTCAATCCAACTCGCGGAAATTATTCGACACTACTATCTACTCTTACTCTTTAAGTCAAAGAAGCTCTATTCAATGTCGACAATTACGTTAACGTTTACGTATTAAGTTTTACTTTGCATTTATGTTTCCTAAAATATATTCCAGTAAGACTATGGCTATTATGTGGTCTGACCTTCGCTGAGAAGAGGTATGCTAAGACGAAGAAGAACTGTTTACTCAGTTATATAATAATCTATGCAACAATGAGTTGCTATCGATTGCTGTACATATAGAGTTGCTAGAGTTCAATTATCTTTAGTAACAAGTAGCGGCCGCTCGCGGTTTCCCCCGCGTGGTTCCCGTTCCCGTGGGAATATCGGGATAAAAAGTATTCTATCTTTTAATCCAGGTTATAAACTATCTGAATGCCAAATTTCATCCAAATCCATCCATCCGTTGCAGCGTGAAGAAGCAACAAATATACACACATACATACACACAAACTTTCGCATTTATAATATTAGTGTGATGATAACAATGAGTTCCTACAATATTCAACTGAGACAAGCACAATATGTGAACACAAATTATTGAATGATATTATAATTATCTATAGACGTAGTCTTACTCCATAATTGTATTTGCTGATAAAACCCGTAACAATGAATAAAAAAGATATTTAGTATGGCTACGCAAATGGAAGGATTTCAGGAAGCAAAGCGTGCACCATTAAAAGTATTAACTAAACTTTTTGCTCCGTCCAGAAAGTAGGTTACGGTATTTTTACCAAAGCGTACTGGCTGTAAAATTTTTACCACGCAGAAATAACATTTACTGTTCGGTCCGAAGGCCGGCGCCTCTAATGACCAAACTTATCCCGACCTCTAATGACTGTTTAAACACCCGCTGCAAACCATTACCTTAACACCGAAGCGTATATTAACGTAAGAACGTGTGTTGTTTCTCACGTAGAAAACTAAGAATAGCAACACAGATTAGGAAACTTATCCGCAAATTCAGCGGGACGTATTAAGGTACCGTTTGTTTAAATTGAAGGTCTATACTGAGTTTGTGTACGGATTGAGAACGCTCGTGCACTGCAAATAGTGTGGTTGCGTGTGAACTTTATTAGCACGTTTGGAGCTAAATGGTGCAGTGGCTTACGCGTCCGAGTTATTAACACAAGTCGGTGGGTCGGTAGGCACGTTAAGGTGGCCCCGGTGTCTGGGCCATAACCCACCAACTCGCATTGGATCGGCTGAGATAGGCCATATGGCCTAATATCCTTTTCTATGACGCCTCGGTGGCTGAGTGGCAGAGCTCTCGGCCCGATACCAGAAGGTCCCGGGATCAATTCCCAGTTCGGGCGAAATGTATTTTCGAGTTTTTCGATGCATAGCCCGGGTTTGTGATCACCAACCCGCATTTAGCAAGCGTGGTGATTAAGCTATTACCCACCAATTGTAGCGATGAATTTCAATGATCGAGGCCTTTGCCCAGCAGTGGGACAATCATAGGCTGTTTTACTTACTTTTACTTACTTACTATGGTGACCTCAGACTATGTTGTTGTTACTCACGTAGAAACTAAGAATGGCAACACAGATAAGAACCTCAACTTTATCCGCAAATTCAGCGGGACGTAATAAGGTACCGTTTGTTTAAATTGAAGGTCTAATTGAGTTTGTGCACGAATTGAGAACGCTCGCGCACTGTATTGTTTAAATAGTGAGGTTGCATGTGTTTTTAGGGTTCCATACCCAAATGGTAAAACGGGACCCTATTACTAAGACGCGGAGTCTTAGTAATAGGGTCCGTCCGTCCGTCTGTCCGTCTGTCCGTCTGTCCGTCCGTCCGTCTGTCCGTCTGTCCGTCTGTCCGTCTGTCCGTCTGTCCGTCTGTCCGTCTGTCCGTCTGTCCGTCTGTCCGTCTGTCCGTCTGTCCGTCTGTCCGTCTGTCCGTCTGTCCGTCTGTCCGTCTTTCCGTCTGTCCGTCTGTCCGTCTGTCCGTCTGTCCGTCTTTCCGTCTGTCCGTCTGTCCGTCTGTCCGTCTGTCCGTCTGTCCGTCTGTCCGTCTGTCCGTCTGTCCGTCTGTCCGTCTGTCCGTCTGTCCGTCTGTCCGTCTGTCCGTCTGTCCGTCTGTCCGTCTGTCCGTCTGTCCGTCTGTCCGTCTGTCCGTCTGTCCGTCTGTCCGTCTGTCCGTCTGTCCGTCTGTCCGTCTGTCCGTCTGTCGGTCTGTCCGTCTGTCCGTCTGTCCGTCTGTCCGTCTGCCCGTCTGTCACCAGGCTGTATTTCATGAACCGTGATAGTTAGACAGTTGAAATGTTCACAGATGTATTTCTGTTGCCACTATAACAACAAATACCAAAAAACAGAATAAACTAAATATTCTCTCATACAACAAACGTGATTTTTTTGCTCGTTTTTGCTCGATATTGATAACAGGTAGACGCTTGAAATACTCACAGAATATTTAGTTATATATTCACTTTAAAACTAATAATTAAATTAAAATAAAATTAATATTTAAGGGGGGCTCCCATACAACAAACGTGATTTAATGCCAATATTTATCTCGGTCTTAATAACGATAAAATGTAGAAACTTAAAATATTTTTATAGATACGGATATGTACGGAACCCTTCGTGCGCGAGTCCGACTCACTCTTGGCCGGTTTTTTATAAAAAATATATTGTTTTTAAAAATTATATTAACACTTTTGTTTTATATTAGCACTATTGGCTTGTGAGTTCAGGTTGCGATTTTGCAGATCAAGCAATTGTCATAAATTCGGGTCCACGTCAAGGCACGTTAAGCAATTGGTTGTAACCATAACCTGCCCGTAATGGGGTAGTGTAGAGATATAACTTAGGATCTATGAAATCGAGGGGAACTTTCGAAAATTGTAGGGGCGACTAGTGCGTTTGTTAATGTTTTCATTAAGTATTTTAAAGCACTACTACTTAATGAAGATCTGGAGTCGATCTGATGATGGAGCCGAAAGACAGTCGGGGGGGTTTGGGCTTGATTAATTTGTATTGATGAGAAGTTTGCACTTAGATGGGTTGTGACTGCCATTAGGGGTCTGATGATGAAGACGAAGGACAGTCAAGGGAACTCATCAACGTTTTACAGTAGCTACCTTGTGTTTGGTCTTAATTCATTTCTATTGATAAGAACTTTGCACCCATATGGGTTATAAGTGCCATTACAGGTCTGATGATGGAGACCATAGACAGTCGAGGGAATCCCTCAACGATTTACATCAGTTACCTTTTGTTCGGCTTACTTCATACGGTTCAATATGCCAAAATGTTTAGTTCGTACAAAAATAATACCTAATTAAGATTTAAGTTTTACATAGGAATACCACTACCTACTAGGCCATCGTTTCTTCATCCGAGAAGCATCTTTGTTAGGTCTACGTCTACCCATCACTAAAAATCGTAAAATAAAATAACTTTTAACAAAAAAACAGACTTCAAAAAACAGGAAACTTAAAAAAGTAAAAACAGCTCTAAAAAGCAATAAATAATATTGAAATCATATTATTAATTACCTAGATACGCATATCAGTTTAAAAAAATGTCTATTGAAGTCGGGTGGGGCTTTTACAATAAAAAAGTGGTGATAATGGAACAACTATAAAAGTTTAAATGAAACATAATTGTCTCCCAGCCGACCACCAACCACCCGACTTCAATAGACATTTTTTAAAACTGACATGCGTATCTAGGTAATTAATAATATGATTTCAATATTATTTATTGCTTTTTGGATTTTTTGCTAAAAATTATTTTATTTAATAGTTTAGTATAACAGCTTATGAAACACTACTAAATTACACATTATTAATAGGCCTTTTTATTCGAAAACATATTTTTGTTGATCTGTATTGTTAAAAGTATTTTTTTGTATGAAAAATTATCGATTTGGTACAACTCCAAAACCATTTTTAGTAATTAAACCAACATTTCACAGATTATATTTCTCTATGAAAATATAGGGACAATTAGTAAACGAAATAAGCCCCACTTTAGAAGTGGGGCTTATTTCGCTTGGCAACACTACTAGCAACTCGAGTATCAGTATATTATTAGAAATAGTTTTCGAGACTTTTCGAGACGTTTCGAGATACTTAATCACGGCTTAGGAAAACTTGAAGTGTTTTTCTCATTCATTTGTTTATTCGTTGTACAAAACAATGTCTCAATTAGTGTTGAGTGAGTGTTTGGACCTGTATAAAGTATGGTTACAATTATTATTATCAATGCTGGATTTGATTTAGCCCATACAATCCATACAATCCGATTTAGATTTCTCCCCAAGAAGTCTGCTTAAGATCTTAGAAAAATTTTACGGTAGCTCAAGAAATTTGGGATAAATCAATTGTCATCCAACATATTTCATCTCATTATCATCTACAGTAATTATACTTCGTATCTCTTCGAAGATGATTACCAGTTAACATGCAGCAGTACGTAGTCTGATGCAGTCCTTGTCACATATTTTAAAGCTACTAAAGAAAAAAAAAATATCTCTGTCTCACTCCCTGCCGCCCTACACAGCCGGTCGCCAGACGGCCGCCATTACGTTTTTTTGTGCGGTCTAAGTCACACGTTCGTGTTGTTAATAGTTAGTAATACTTCAATCGCGATCATTAGTGCTACTATGAGTGGAAAAAAGCGGTCGAGAGACGACGATTATGTTCATTAGAACAAAATAATAAATCACGGCGTGCATCGTAGAAAAATATTAACCTCCAAAAGTGAATCTTTAAAACGAGTCATCTCATTAAAAACGGTTAAGGAACACACTGTAAGTAGGATTCCTTTGTTTGCTAAAAGATTTTCTAATAAGCCAATGCACACGCTCGGCGACACCAACAGTGCATAGGCGCCGCGCCGGCCGGCGCCATCATGTCGCGACGGCTTTTGTTCTAAGCGTATTCAAATTCTGCTTGATGCTAGGTATATTATTGCGTTGGCTTTTGTACCAGTGAACAGTATTCTAGGTCCTAGATCCTAGAATCTAGGATACAATAAATTATACAAATTTAAAACGACTACTTAACTACTTAGTTGTTCATAAACCAGACACAATAGAAACTCAATTGTTCTTTGGCACTGTGGTTACATTGGGCGTCCAAGTATCTAATTATGGTATAAAATAACATAATTATTTAAAAGAGTTTATCGTACCTACTTCCTTTTTTATTTACACTGACCAAATATCATGAGCTCCATGTATTGTATTTGAGCATCAATAGAATTCTATATAGATTGATAAATTTAAAATAATAACATAACAGTGTAATCATAGTCATAAGTATTTATTGCATTATGTATCCTTCTTTACGAATGGAAATATTTTACGAATTTTATATTAGAGTTGTTTTGGGTGTAAGTAATTTTATATGTAATTGTATCTTGAATTGACTAAGTTATTTTAAAAATATTGGGCGATAACTCTAGTGCTATATTCTGCACCATTCAGTGACAACTTGTACAAACGAACGAAACGAAACGAAACGAAACGAAACGAAACGAAACGAAACGAAACGAAACGAAACGAAACGAAACGAAACGAAACGAAACGAAACGAAACGAAACGAAACGAAACGAAACGAAACGAAACGAAACGAAACGAAACGAAACGAACTCGAACTCGAACTCGAACTCGAACTCGAACTCGAACTCGAACTCGAACTCGAACTCGAACTCGAACTCGAACTCGAACTCGAACTCGAACTCGAACTCGAACTCGAACTCGAACTCGAACTCGAACTCGAACTCGAACTCGAACTCGAACTCGAACTCGAACTCGAACTCGAACTCGAACTCGAACTCGAACTCGAACTCGAACTCGAACTCGAACTCGAACTCGAACTCGAACTCGAACTCGAACTCGAACTCGAACTCGAACTCGAACTCGAACTCGAACTCGAACTCGAACTCGAACTCGAACTCGAACTCGAACTCGAACTCGAACTCGAACTCGAACTCGAACTCGAACTCGAACTCGAACTCGAACTCGAACTCGAACTCGAACTCGAACTCGAACTCGAACTCGAACTCGAACTCGAACTCGAACTCGAACTCGAACTCGAACTCGAACTCGAACTCGAACTCGAACTCGAACTCGAACTCGAACTCGAACTCGAACTCGAACTCGAACTCGAACTCGAACTCGAACTCGAACTCGAACTCGAACTCGAACTCGAACTCGAACTCGAACTCGAACTCGAACTCGAACTCGAACTCGAACTCGAACTCGAACTCGAACTCGAACTCGAACTCGAACTCGAACTCGAACTCGAACTCGAACTCGAACTCGAACTCGAACTCGAACTCGAACTCGAACTCGAACTCGAACTCGAACTCGAACTCGAACTCGAACTCGAACTCGAACTCGAACTCGAACTCGAACTCGAACTCGAACTCGAACTCGAACTCGAACTCGAACTCGAACTCGAACTCGAACTCGAACTCGAACTCGAACTCGAACTCGAACTCGAACTCGAACTCGAACTCGAACTCGAACTCGAACTCGAACTCGAACTCGAACTCGAACTCGAACTCGAACTCGAACTCGAACTCGAACTCGAACTCGAACTCGAACTCGAACTCGAACTCGAACTCGAACTCGAACTCGAACTCGAACTCGAACTCGAACTCGAACTCGAACTCGAACTCGAACTCGAACTCGAACTCGAACTCGAACTCGAACTCGAACTCGAACTCGAACTCGAACTCGAACTCGAACTCGAACTCGAACTCGAACTCGAACTCGAACTCGAACTCGAACTCGAACTCGAACTCGAACTCGAACTCGAACTCGAACTCGAACTCGAACTCGAACTCGAACTCGAACTCGAACTCGAACTCGAACTCGAACTCGAACTCGAACTCGAACTCGAACTCGAACTCGAACTCGAACTCGAACTCGAACTCGAACTCGAACTCGAACTCGAGTTCGAACTCGAACTCGAACTCGAACTCGAACTCGACATTTCGAGTATGTACGGGAAAAGTTTTTTGCAATTTGTGACTTTTTGAGTACTCCAGCGATGGATGGATGAACAGGATCGATTGGCATCAAAAAATGTTTACAAAAACGTTTTTTGATGCCAAACATTTTTTGATGCCAAAAATGTACAGTTAAAATGGCTATTTTCTTGCTAACTGTACATTTTTTTGAAAATCTTTGAATGGGGATCAAAATTCCATAAAAAATTATGGATTACCATTAAAACTAAAACCATTTTCGTGTAGCTGCAACGGATAAGGTACTTACTTAGGTATACTTCCCCTTACTGCCCCGCTGAAAGTTTCCATCCTGTATACGGTATACAGGTCTGTTACGCACGTACGCAGGTACGCAGCACACGCGGCCACCTCGGCCGCGCGCCACTTCGGGATTAACCGTGGGTCTTAAGACTGCGGGCAAGATTTCCCGTATATATTATAATTATAGATATCAGTACATCTGTAGACAATAACAAATTAGCAATTCTTTTTCTTTTCTTTAATACATAAAACATAAATTTGTGTACATTTTTACAATAATAATACTAGAAAAGTTAGATGCGTATCGTTTTCTTACATTACATTACATTAGTATAAATCACATTACATTACATTAGTATAAATCACTTTTTGTTATCTGCTTAAAATGTTGTTGTTAAAATGAGTGTTTTCCTATGTATTATAGGCAGTCTGCAAAGATTTCATAAGAACTCTTCATGTAACAAATCAAATTTTTATTTTGAAGCTCTAAACATTTGCATGTTAACTGGTAATCATCTTCGAAGAGATACGAAGTATAATTAATAATTAAACGAACTTACCTTGTGAAGTTCGATTATAGTTATACGAGTATCACGAAGAAGATGATTACCATACTCCCACCCAACCCAACTTCGAATACATTCTCCTTCCTTACCCCATTGAAAAATTTGATTTCAGTTACCTCTAAAATTAATGGCGGCCGTCTGGCGACCGGCTGTGTAGGGCGGCAGGGAGTGAGACAGAGATTTTTTTTTTTTTCTTTAGTAGCTTTAAAATATGTGACAAGGACTGCATCAGACTACGTACTGCTGCATGTTAACTGGTAATCATCTTCTTCGTGATACTCGTATAATTATAATCGAACTTCACAAGGTAAGTTCGTTTAATTATTAAATATAATAATTAATAATATTTTATTACACGCAAATCGCACGACATGCTTTTATTAAATAAAAATTACGAAACTTTTTAGAATCTACAGTTTTTCTCTGTTAAGGCGACGCACCGCTAAACAATTAATCTAACGCTCCGTGCGTTTGCACCCAGTGCCATAAGAAAAACTGTATCTTTCCCTTCAAATTAAAACTACAAATTATTTAAAAAAATTAACTAGCTTATTGAAGTGTGTTAAGACTAATCTACTAAGAAAATTTAGATGCTTGAATCGGTCTGGTTTGCTTGTAAAATGCAAATCTATGTTTTGAAATAGGTTACTTTGATATTTTTTCTCTGTTATAAAAGTTGACAAATCGTGTTTCTGCAACTACCAAAATGAAGTCAATTAAATAAAAAAGGAATGTCGTCAAATATAACTTTCATATATTTAGTAATTGTTGGAAAAAATCAAGATCCCCGCCACAAAAATTTCCAATGTGTCGCCTTAAAACGTATTTCACCTACACGTATTCAATTCACCATCTATATGTGATCGGATGCAATGCATTAGCGCTGTAAAACTTCAGAAATTCAATTAACGTAGAAAATATCGTTACAAAGTAAACATTTTGATGTTCACTACTCACTAGTGGCATTGACATGTTCCAACGTGCCCCGGGGCTTTAACTGTCGGCACTGCACTTCCGGGATTATTTTGTCTGATAAATAAAAACGTTCTTTTGTTCGAGTGTACTACGTTCGATGAGTACGTAAAATAAAAGCTTGAAAATGTAAGTGCCCATTTCAGTAGTGTACTTTTTAATTTGGAAATTAATGAAATGGGTCTTTAGAAAAGCGGTACCCGTTTCTGTTTGTGAAACAGTTATTAAACCACATAAAGAACAGTAGTATCAATTAAAGATAACGCAATTCTATTTGTACATTATAGGTACATGACTGTATATGCGGGCGTCTTCAGGTACAGTTAATAACAGATTTGGGTTGATATAAATTTTACGATTTACAAAGTAAAACTCAAGACCTAGTGTAAAGAAATAGTTTTCACAGATACCACATAATAAGACAGAAATTTTTCTCCAATCAATCTCTTTACTCCTATAAAATAATTAACACCGCAAAACATATAGAATCGTTATGACAAAGATACACCACATTTCTTTTAAGTAATTCTTACAGAACAGAAGTTCTCCTGAGGTAACAATACTAAACCTCAAACTCTAGGACAGCGTATAAGTCAAATAGTGAGCTCGCTGCGACAAAACCCAGTTTGGAGGATGACCCACAGCATTACCCACCAACTCATTCCGTTAATTCACACAAAGTAAAACATTTTAGAGTACCAAACTGAATTTGGCTGGGGGCAAATGGACGCTGGCAGTAACCACAATAGCTCCGCTTGCATAGTCTGAAACTACAAATAGCTTTGATATAGGTACGCTGATGCTATTATCAGGAAAGGACAGATAATTGCGTTATTTGTAAATTGGTACTTTCAACTGTTTTAAGTATTCATTTGTTTGTTTTGTCATAATCGTTGGTGAACTGAAACTGCTGTTGCTGTTAGCACATGTAAATATTAAAACCTTTTTGGATGATGTATTTTAAGTGATTGTTTTTTGTTTGTTCTTTTTCTGTCGTTTTTGACTATATTATCACTATTTGACAACTGAATGGTATCAAAATATTTTTTCTCAATTTGTTTGTTGTTAAATAGGTTTATTAAAGTTTTGTGCATCTCCAAGCAAAATTGTAATGGAGCTCACAAACCCTATACAATCCATACAGTTCACTAGCTTGAGCGAACACGAACACTGCAATAACCGCACTTCCCTTTTTGGCCGTTTCTTACCAAATTATGGTCTTTATTGTCTTTGGAATGTGTCTATAATTCTGGGCTGATAAGGAAAAAACATAAAAGATAATAATTAACATAAGTTAAAAATTCTTATGTATTGTTTTCTTAAGCTCACAGCTACACAAAAAAAAACAAAAAAAAAACAAACAAAAAATAAAACCACAAACACTATTATAATATTACTTACAAAATTACCAAATAAAACAAGAAAAACTCTTTAAATATACCGTTTAATTCATTAAGTCTTCTCTAGCTTCTGGAATCATGTGATTGCCAAAAAAGGAATGAATGAACTAAAACTAAGCCGAAATATGTAATCAAAACTAATTTAAACCACACAAATCCAACATTCTGTTACTGTTTCAGACGTTTCAGTTCGAAACCCTATTTTAGAAGACAAGAAAGGTTCAACCCTGCCTTATAATTCAGACACTAGAAGTGAAGATATTATGTTTTTCGGTTAATATATCATGAGAAAGGAAAGGGAATAAAAAAAAACATTGTAACTGTGTAACTTATTGCAATAAATATATATTTTTAAATCTATATTTTTTTTTATCTGAAAGCTATTTTACACGATAGAGTTTGTGGGCGAGAGAATGAAAAGAAGTTACCTACCGAGACTAGTGTTCCAGGCAACAATAGGCTTAATCTCACTTTTATATAAATCCGTTAATATACAAAACAAGAGTAAATAAATATACCTATACTGATTAAAAGAAGATAAATAAAATAAGTATGTGTAAATAATATCTACATAATAATATAGATTAACAAAATAAATTTACAACAGTCAATAGCCTCTTCGTATTGGTTTTAGGAAACATTTTGCTCTTTTCTTTAAAGCACCCAGTAGTTTATCTTTAAAAAAACTTTCCATGTATACTGTTGTTTGAAGAGATCCTTAGTTAATAAAAATCTCGACTAAAAAGCCCATTTTGTGCGTCTGAAAAATAAAACCATATTTAACCTTAAATTATACACACATAATCTAAGTATTAACCATTACTGATAAAGGTATTACAATACTTACCAGGAACGTCAACATAACATTGTAAACATGTGGTTTGTTAATGAAATAAAACAATTGAATTTTTTTAATTTTACTAAACTTAATGAGTCATAATATAAATTTGAAAATAAAATATTCCTTCCAGTCGTCTCTATTAGATTTCAGGGCTTAGAAAGGGTTCTTCTGCGTGTGAAATATGAATAGATGTGCCCTTTCTTTGTCCCGGACAGATAACCGCGGAGCTCTAGCATTGTCACTCAACACATTAATCATTAAAATGACCCCGGACTGAACCGGAAAGTTTAGGGAGCCCGTGACGTAATAACTACTTAAGCTTCAAATCTGCCTTATTTGCGTGGCAGTGGAGATTGTTTGTAAGCGAAATTAATGATATAAAAGCGTTAAGACTTAGTAATCGTTTAAAATTATAATTTGTGTATTATGGTTGAAAGCTAAAAAGGTTGGAAGGTAATTTTTTTTGTTTATTCTTTTTTACTAATGAATTATGTCCTTGTCCTGTATTTGTACTTTATCTTTATTTTATTTGTATTTATTTTATTTTTCTGCCTTTGTATCATGTGATAAAAAAACAACCAGCCTAAGGAAGCTTCGAACTCACGACCTTTAGATAACCGATCCAATGCTGTGACCGTTGAGTTACCGAGTAAAAATGTATCTTGTAACTATATTAAAATTAGCGTTGTAGATGCAAAATTCCAAATAATAGAATTATATTTTTTTTCTTTTTAAAGTAACAGACATTTACATAATATCTATGTGTAAAAATTTTACTTAACAATTTTACAAATAAATTAATTAATATGTAACATAATATTTATAGCTAAATAGCTTGAAATATTTTTATAAATTACGCACAAATAGAAGCCTGGTCTTTGTGAGGTTCTTAGTTCATTGAATATCATCAACATCATCAGCTCATTTTATGTCTCACTGCTGGGACACGAGCCTTCCCTATGAATGGATAGGGAGAACAGGCCCTAAACCACCACGCGGGCCCAGTGCGGACTGGTGGTTGTTAACGACTGCTAATGCAGCTAGGACCAACGGCTTTATGTGCCTTCCGAAGCACGGAGGAGCTCGAGATGATACATTTTTGGTCACCCATCCGATGACCGGCCTTTGCGAAAGTTCCTTAACCTTAGCACTCGCAGACCGGGTGCGTTAACCACTGCGCCATCGAGCTCCTTAATTCCTTCTCTTAATTGAATATAAACTTCATTATATATGCTGCAACCATATTAGTAACGATATCCCCCTATCGAGTCTTACGGCTGATTTGAGCTCTTCCATATTCCCGTGATTCACGGACCATAGAGCAAGTCAATTGCTCCTTATAAGAACCATGAACAGATAAGATGAGGAAACTGTCAAGTATTATAACAAATGTATGTAAAATGTTCCACCCTAACAGATGTTTGTCGCAGTGTCGTGTTCCGAAAGGAAGAAGTAGATTTGTCTAACTTTGACGTAGAAAGTAGTGATGTTGATTGAGTTAGCCTGCTACTCGTACTTAAGTGCTATCTTAAACTTTATTATTATGAGTTTTTAAGTATTATCGTCTTTCACAAAATTTATTTTACGTTAAAAAAAGGCTAAGAACAAATTGTATAGTGTCCGCTTTATCGTAAACCTTTCTATTGGGATTCTGCAGTTAAATAAAAACTTGAGTAAGATTTCTTGTAAACTTGGTTTTAATTTGAAACACTACTTCTTACAGTACACGTATACAATGGCTGACAGTACAGACCGATCACAGACACTAGAGTGCCAAGAAAAAAAAACTATTGCCTAAGGCGGCATCTTTTGAATTTACCTTTACTTAATACTTTTAACTACGACTTCGGTTTGAAATAAATTCCTGAAAGAATAACAAGTACCGAGGAATGAAGATTTTTTTAAATTTATTACCATATAATTATATAAACTTAAAGGCATGGTTACAACATTCACAAAAAAAAATCACGAAGGTTCGCATTAGGAATGTGCTGTTGTGTGCTGGCAATCATTCACTGTAATAATTATTACCACTATTACATGCTCACATACTCGTAATCAATAACAATGTATATACACTAAATAAAATACAAAATGCAAAATTTATTAAAAAATAAAAACACAAAATAACTTACATAAAAAATATCAAATCAATGAATCAAAAGAAAAATCATTCCGTCAGGTAAAGCGGTGCCCGTCGCATTGATCAGTGCGATAACGTAAAGTAAAAAAATATTATATAAATTATCTAAAGCTCGTTATTTTCGTTTTGTTATCATAAATCAGTTTTTATATTCTGTTATATATATGTAGATAAATCTTTATTTATTGGGAGCTATTACTGAAAGCAGAGCCATGGTATTATTATATTCGCTGTATGCTAAGTTGGGTTTCCATAAAAGTAAATAAATTTGACTGTGGGACATTATTGGTTGATTTAAGCAAAAGTCTTACATTAAGTTTAGCCTAAAGCATTCTCCTGTTACTATCCTATTTCTTAATGTTCAGTTGACTATGTGGGGCTAACAGCAAACTTTCCAAAAGAAATCCTTTTTCAAAAAAACACTTATTCCGTTCATTTTTTTCTACGGCAAAACAAACACTTTCGCATCTACAATATTACTTAAGACAGTCAGGATTGTTGTATAGCTCCGACAGAAAGAGATAATAAAAACAAGACAGTTTAGGAAATTGGCCTGCCATAGCGGAGATCACCTCTTGTCAACGTAGTAAGGGATCGTGGCGCTACGATGAACTTTATAGCGGGTATAAGTCAGGAGATTTTAAACGATAAAAAGGTCAAATAAAAAAAGGTTTGATTTTTGGTAGAGCTTGCCCATCATTAGATTAGATTAGATTGATTAGTCCATCATAACTATCTAAATATGTTGTCATAACATTAATCTTAGTAGCATTGTTGTGTTGTGACCATTGCGACAGATAAAGATAAGATAGCCAGTGCCCCAGTCAGTAATTCAAGATTCCAGGGGAAGTGTGCTTCCACCTCATGGTTTCTTAATATTTTATCTTTTTTTTGGAATGGGATTGCTGTAGGTCGCCACTGGTCTTTCAAGTATAACCAGACATTGTGTGCGTGGCGAAACTTGCTGGCTGAACATCCTCTGAGACCTCTGACATCCATCTCCAGAAGGGATGGATGTCATCACGCAAGTGTATCGTCCCTTACTATATTCTCCGAGGCCTTCGGATCAAATTGTAATGAAGACCAAGAGCTTATTCGTAACGTACTAAATAAACCAGCCCATAGTAAGATTTCCTTCTAAACGCTTCTAACTTAGACCACGCCAAACCTTCCGGGTTACTCGGGATTCGGGTCACGAGTTCCGGCTATGGGCCGTGTCCAATAGATGGCTGCTCATCCCGGATCAATCGGCGGAGGTGTTCTTAATGGAGATTTTACACGTGATTTCCGGGGACGATAGGTGCCTGTTTGCGAGCACCATTAGCTCGCGAAAATAGAGCTGTGTTGGTTCTTAGCCTTTTTGTTCGGTTGATGTTTGACGTTTTGTGAGTAGCCGAAAGAGGTATGACTATGATTGATTGACACCTGTAGGTCAAGTTAATTTATTTATTTATTTATTTATTTATTTATTGTGATAAAAACGACATACATCTATTACATTTAACACACAATTTAAAAAATAAAAAACAAAAATGAAATATTAAAATTAAATTAAACATTAAAATTAAAAATACATGTCCATATTCAATGCAAGTCAGAAAAAAAAAAATAAAAAAATAAAAATAAAAAATAATAATAATAATAATAATATAAGATTCATAAAATAACTATAAAATTGGAAAATACAAGATATAAAAATAAAATAAAAAATAATCATTCGGCATCCTCGCTATCCGAGATGCCAGTAAAGCTCCATTGGTCACTTAATGCCTCACAATATTTTGATAACGCCGGCATAATTTGTGACCAGTTATCAAACGAAAAATCAAAATCAGTGTTGGTGTCACGGAGTGCATTGAGGTGCCGCAGAGGTCGAACCAAGGGTGACATCGCGCGTGCCACGGTACGGCCTCGCTCATCAAAAAAGAGTTAATGTTGCCGATTAGGACCGCGTCTACTTGTAGGAGGTTCTACTTCGCGCGGGACAAATAGCACACACAATAAATTATGTAGGAGAAGGCAGTCAATGGATCCTCTAAGGGTTTTGAGGCATATGGTGAGCTGGTCAATCATCCTTCTCATTTCTAGAGAGTTAAAGCCAAGATGTCCAAGCAAAAATTTTGTTGGGTACATAAATGGAAAATAACCATGGACTTTCTTGTATAGAAACCTCAAAAAAGCTTTTTGAACTCTTTCGAGCATACGCACATAGGTGACATGATGTGGATTCCATACACACGCACAAAATTCAAGTTTGCTTCTAACTAAAGAATTATACAAATTCTTGATAACTTTGGGATTTTGAAAATGATTGGCATTTCGCAATACAAAGCCCAAACGTCGATAGGACTCTTTGGCAAGGCAGGCTATATGATCGTGAAAGGTCAGCCCGCGGTCGAACGTTACTCCCAAATCTTTTATATAGTTAACTCTATTAATACTTAAGTTATTTATGTTATAATTAAAGCGGATTTCTTTTACGGTCAAAAGTCATAACATTACATTTACTATGATTAAATTGCATTTTATTTGTTAAGCTCCACTCATAAATTCTGTCTATATCATTTTGTAAATTAAGGCAGTCACTAGGCGTTTTCATTTCAAGGTAGAGCTTCAGGTCGTCAGCGTACAAAAGACATTTGGCGGTAGTCAACACATTAGGTATGTCATGGATCATAATTGAGAACAGGAGTGGACCGAGAACCGAGCCCTGGCTGACGCCTGATCGAGTATGATATTCTTCGGATACATAGGTACCGTGCTTCACATACTGGCGTCGGTCCCTCAAATAATCCGCAAAAAAACTTATTAAATTTGGAGCAAACCCAATGTCCGAAAGCTTTTGCAACAATATGTCGTTATCGACCCTATCGAATGCCTTTTGAAAGTCAAAGTATACAACGTCCACTTGCAATCCACGGTCTAAGGCATCAGAAATGTAGTCAGCTAAGCATAGGAGGTTCGTATTTACGGATCGTCCTGGTCTGAAACCATGCTGTTCATCACCTATCAGTTGCTTTACTTGTCGATACAACTTCGTGTGAAGGATGATTTCGAATACCTTTGCAGATGCACTTAATACTGCTATAGGACGGTGTTCATTCACAATGGTCCTATCGCTGCTCTTAGGAATTGGTGTCACCCTGGAAAGTTTCCACAGAGCAGGGTACTTGCAATTCCTAAGAGAAAGGTTTGTAATATGATGAAGTGGTAATATCATGTGTTTTTTGTAAGTTTTAAGGACAAAACTGGGTACGTCATCTGGTCCAGTTGAGCTTTTCGACTTCAGTTTATTAATACCGCGCTCGATATCTTGCGGTTAGATGGAAGAAAGACTAACGTGACCGCCCAACACGCCCCGGTCATGATGACATACATTAGGGTTCAACGATGGCGCTTGGTCTAAGAAAACCGAGGAAAAGTAATTAGCAAACGCTTCAGCAGCCTCTACGCCCACATGAGAATTTCCATTGTACAAAACACAAGGTTCGAAACCACCCTTGGACTTCATTCTATGCACATGGCTCCAAAAATCCTGAGGTCGCTGCTGTAGGTTGTTTTCAATCCGAGCTAAATATGCTTTGTATGCTACAGAAATGCGTATTTTTAAGTTAGCTCGCAAATCTGAAAATGCAGTGTATGTTATAGCACACTTCGAGGACAACCACACTCTGTGCAGTCGAGCTTTTTGCTTAATATCTTTAATGATATTTGCATCGAACCAAACAGGATACCTAATTCCTGACGAGGCGTGCCTTTTCTTTTTGGGAACTGAGAGATCGAATAGCTGATATAAAGTATCGTAATAGGCTTTGGCTGCAGTATCGACGTCACCAGATCCAAGGACTGACTCCCAGGACACTTCGGCAAGTAATAAATGAAGTAGATTACTGTCTGTTTTATTAAAATTCCAGTCATGCAGTGAGTCGATGTTACTAGGCTGCAGTCGATGGCAGTTGTTGTTGTGCAGTCGAAAACTCACTATTATCTCAAGTGGAGGGTGGTATAGTTTGTCGGGGGGGACAAAACCCTCGGTGGCTGCGCTTACAGATACCTGCTGCGGCCGCGACTCATTGCATTCCCGCGCCAACACTACGTTAAGAATGCTGCCATGATTGTTAACTATGTCATTTTGATCTATTAAATTGCAGTATGTCAAAAAGTAACAATAATAATTCTTAATACTATTAGATGCACTATTCATATTTAAGTCACCGAGAAGAAAATAATTGGTATTTAAATTACATGTCAAAAAAGATTCTATGTTGCTCAATACATTCATATAAACAGCATCAGAAGCTGTCGGCTTAATATAAACTACACATACTATAAAAGAATTTCCCCGGTAAGTAACAGAAGCCCACAGATCTTCACCGAGGTCCGATTCCAGCTCCCGTCGGCGCCGAAGGGCAACACCAGGCCTTGCGGCGAGTAAAACTCCCCCACAAGGCGTTGGACGATCACGTCGCAGTAGTGTCCAGCCATCTGGCGCCAGTTCAGCATCATTTACAGAGTCATCAAGAAACGTCTCCGTCGCAGCCACAAGCAAGTGATCAGATAATAACATACTAGTATACCAGTGAGCCAATTTTGATTTCAGGCCTCGGACATTTTGATAGAAGATGTTAATTTGCTTTGGTAATGGTGACATGGTATTTTTATTATGCTGATGTCGCCCTGTTAGAGGGCCGCTCGCGAAAGTTCGAAGGACTAGGCGGGGGGCCAGTTTTCGAGATAGCGCTTGTACGTTTGACTGATCCTCTGTAATTCACCCAGGGTTTAATTCTAGCGTTAACTGGCCACACATTTTCAGAGTAACACGTATCAAAATATGCAACTGGGACACCTATTTTGTATGATTTATAGTCGCCTTTAGCAGTAAGCTCGACTACTGTACAGGAGCCGTTAGGGCAGAGCTTGTTTATATACTCACGAACTTCTTCGATACCCGATACCATGTTCCAGAGATGTATGTGTTTTCGGGCTTCAACAGCTCTCAGCTCTGTCACTGCAGGTCCTGCCGCGCCGCATTTGGGGGAATGTCTCCAATTTTTTCTTTTCGCTTAAATCCACGGCTAACCTACCAAGCGGATGATCGCCGGACAAAAAGTCAGTGGGCTGTCGCAAGCGCTCGTTATCGCACGCTCGTTCGCACGCACACGTTGCATCGTAAAACATCGATTGTTTGTATTCTGTAGTTATTATTAAATAAATACTGTAAATAGTATGTAAATCAGTTCAATTAAGACTATAAATATTACGTTATAATCTGCTGTTAATTTAGGTTTAAGTTATTGTGTGTGAACAATATTTTTATCGTAGCAGCAGCCCTGGCATTACTACGATGGCAACGAGGCCGCGCAGCTGCGAGTCGATAACAACTCTATATTAGAGGCTATTAGGCCCAATTTAGTACGCAGCGGTCGCCGACGCTTCACGACGAAATGAAGTAGGCTATTAACGCGGTAGGTATACGAATTTTTGTAGGGAGTGATTTATCTGTTACGTAGTAACTATTAAGTAATCTGTGCTATTGGCCTACCTCACTTGTTGGTATATACAATTGATACTTTTTAATGAGGTCGGGAGCGTACTTCATGCAGCATGCTCAACCACTGAGATTCGCCTTAGAGCGATCTTTACTAAACCGAAAAAGTCTATTCGGGACCCATTTCCCTGACTGAGAATTACCCTGAAAGCCTAAACGTAACCTATCTCCAGTGCCTTATAGGTGAGCGGGGATCTTGCATCGTCACTCCCGGGTCGTGAATGACGTTTTGTATAAGCTTTGCACGGAGATTTTCGGGCTTTATTTTTTTTAAGGCAGGTGATTGATTGCCCTCTGTTTTCTTGTGTAATTTCCTGACACTAATTGCGGTAGGCATCCGTCACGGAGGCGAGTTGTGGGGATGAAAAAACCAACGTTGATGCTAAGAACTTAAGACACAGATATTAACGGACAGATATAGTTTTTTTTTGTTACTTCCAGGTTTGTTTTGAGGTGGAAGCGAAACGTAGATGTATAACGATGATTATAATGTTTATGTTAATATAATATACATGTATGACTTTTGGCAACTTTTTTCCATAGGCGAGTCTCGAAACTAGCTGTTATTATTAATTTATTTGTTTTATTTATTAGTTCGCACACAAACAAACATTTACAATGGTTAACATTATAGATCGCAATAGTACAGGTAAGCTTATCTCTAAAAAGAGATGGCCATGGTGACATGATAGTATGAAAGTAGCTACTTATATAGATAGACATACTGCGCGCAAAACTTTAAGAAAATATAATATTTATACTGTGCGTTTCTCACGTAATTTTTTGCCACGAACTACAGTGCTGTGGAACCAGCTCTCAGCGGCGGTATTTCTGGACCAATATGACTTAGGGATCTTCAAGAAACGAGCCTATTCCTTCCTTAAAGGCCGGCAATGCGTCTATGATTCCTTTGGTTTTGCTTTTCAGGTGACCTGCCTGCTCGTTTGCCTCCTTCTAATATAAAAAAAATATATATATATAACATAAAGACCACATTAAACGATTTATTCGCATTTTATACACTTTCTCTTCTAGTACACTTTTTAAATACTTGATACATCCTATCGCAAATTAATAGCTTATCTAGACTTACTCAGATGCTTTCGCATTTAGTACACTTTCGCACGACTACATATATACACAAATATATGATTATACTACTAAATATACCTAATATATCTATAAATAAAACATAACGTGATTCAGTGCCACTCAAGTAACCGATGGTAGATGACTTTTTAGTTGTTTTTTAAAAGTACCCACAGTGCGACATTCTCGTAGAGGTATTGGTAACTTATTCTAAGGTTTTGCTGCTTGGACAGTAAAAGAATCGTCATACATGTTAGTGCTGCAAGTGCAAGTGCTTAAGTAGCAAAAGCGTGTAAACTAATTAAATAGGTATACGAGAGAGAGTTTTTTTTTTTTTTTTACGGGTGAGCATAGTGCCTTGATCTCACCTGATGTTAAGTGATGATAAGGCTAATGATGGAAGCGCACTTCACCCGAGATCCTCAACTAGTGAGGCACTGGCTATCTTATCTTTAGCTGCCGGAACACAACAATGCTACCAACATTGATGTTATGGCGACATCTTTAGATAATATGGTGGTAGCTAGCTAGGCGGACAAACAAGCCCACCAACCAAACCGAGTATACAAACATGTACCCCCCGCTGGGAATCGAACCCGGGCCCTCTGGGTCTAAACCGGTGGTCTTAACCACTAGACCACAGAGGCGGACTGTTACTCGGCGTCAGGTAGGTATATAGGTAAGCCTTTTGAGCGAATATTTAAATACATTATGTCACTTACGCCTAAATAGAAAAAACTCTAAGAATAATTTTCGAGTTAAGCTTAACTTAAACTTAAAACAATGTACCTTTATTTTAGTAGGCTCACTTTTAAAAGCATTTATATATGGTCATGTTTACCACTGTTTCTTTTAGTGGTAAGGAAAGCAAAGAAATAGATAGAAACAATGTTATTGGTTATATACATATAACTTAAACAGGTTGGACGCTTGGTACAACAACGTTTTGCCAAAAAGTATCATAAATGAAACAACACGGCCAAGTAATCGAGTGTCGTTGCCGTAGATTTTTATCGCGTCTCGAACCACTTGCGTCCGTTTGATATTGGACTAATAAAAGCTGGAGATTTTCTGTGATGTCATCTGTCGAATAGTAATATCACGGTTCGGAAGTATAATATTAAAAGATAACATCGCGGCTACGTTAAGAAAATATTTGATTGGCTTTCGGCAGTCGGCGGGATGAAATTTTCTATTGCTTCTACCAATTGTCGGAGTTCGATGATATAATTTGATAGAGCTTTTTGGAATGATATCGAGTGGGTTTCTTTTAAATGAAACACTTCATATGGATCTACTAGTGTTTATTTTACAAAATATTATTTTTTCCTGACGCTTAGAACTCTTTGGAGAGAACTCATCACGGACCTACGATTAGATCCAAAAAAACTGTCTCACGCCGACCAAAAAAAAGCCAAAGTTTAGTCACGGTTGAGTTGATATATGATGAATAAACTATCGTATTACATAAACAAAATATATATTTAGTATCAAACCGAACGTGTTTACAATGAGTCTGACCCATGAACATAACACACTATAGTTTTTTCTACAATATCATTTAAAGTTGGGCAAAAATCATGAAAACGAGTGGCGGCGTTTAGTTGATATCTTATAGTTAGTTTCTCTAAATTATTATACCTACCTCTAATTATGTCTAAACAATCACCAATTTCTAACAACAAATCGTCCGCCTCACATTTTCGATTTATCAAGAAGTTTTTAAATTATTATTTTTCAAATTAACACGTTAAATTCCCCATACAAAATTAGTATGGCTGCGCGGCATCAAATAAATATGGACGAAGACATTTCCAAAAAAATATATGGCACTTGTACTTACGGACGGCGCACCCTCAATAATATGCAATGCACAAAGTAAAATTTTGTGTTACCATATTATCTATAGAATTTAGACTTTGTCCGAAGACGTTTAAAGTTGTAAATAAACGATTTTTATAATTTTATTTTCAGGTGTGGGCATGGTAATGGGAATTATTTCTATTTTAAAAGGAGGAAGCGAATTTGTGGTGTTAGTTTACTCTGTGATTATTCTATTGTTATCCTCATTTCTTATGCTATGATAATATATAATATTACTAGTAGTGTTTGTTTTTAGTGCTAGCTACCGCCATCTTACCTAAGCACAGATACCACAAATTTTTAAATTTATTTTTAAATTTTTAAATGTAAATTTTACGAGTAGTGTTTATTTATAATGACTAGCTACCACCATCTTACCGAAGTACAAATACCACACAATTTTGGAACATCTTGTACTCTTTACTACTCGTTTCAAAAATTTGTGGTAATTTTTTGTGAATACCTAGTTCCTAAGTAGTAGTGGATTCCGGGTGAAGAGCGCTTCCATCTTCGGCTTTATCGTTACTTACAATAATGTGATATAGAGGCCAAATGGATTCCAGTAAAGAGACGATTAAGAAGCGTTAGAACCTACTTACTTACTCCACTTTTAAAAACAAGCGGCGCTTTATTCATTTGAAGAATGCTTAATCTCTTTCATAAAGCGACTGAAAGTCTAAGCGAAAAACATTCCTTGGAAGATTAAAGAAAAGCATTTTCATTTTAATTGGCATTTAAGTTCGAATTGAGTTTTGTTGGTGTGTCTAATCATATTTTAAGAATGAACATACTTTTTCGGTCTCGTTTTGCTATAAAGCCAACGCACATGACAGATTTTTAAAATAAACTTGGCTTCTTAGTAATAATCTGTCTGCATAATCCGAATTGTGAGCATAGTACCCGTTTTTCATGTTGCCACCAAAGCAAAAACTTTGCTAAGCGTAGAATAATGTTCTATTTAATAGGATTTAAGAATTGGATTTCATCATTTTCTCATTGCAATCTTCTTTTTTTTTCATTTAACTAAATCACCCAACAGGAGTACCTACGATCCGCTTGAAGGTCCCCACAACATAACCATCACACATCGCCGATGTGCGTGCGAGACCGCGTAAGAGTAGTCAGGTAAAGCCACGTATGTTCTTTTACACAATATTAATACAAAAGAGGTACACTGGTTATAAAGTACATTATAGAGAGGAACGTAATAATTTACATATTATAAATTATAAATCAAAAATATGGAGAAAGAAAAAATCCCACGAGCAGAATAAGAATCGAATCATAAAATTATATTATATAAATGTATTATAACAAAATAACGTAATTACGTTCCTCTCTATATTGTACTTTTTAACCAGTGTATCTTTTCGCTTTGTTGACAATATAACACTTATTCGTAACTATACCAGATAAAATGTAATAAAACAGCAGACACGGTTGTTTGTTAAAGCGTACCTCGTAATAAATAAAGATTAAACACAATCTACCATCATTTTAACCAACCATGTATTGGTACTGAAACTCAAACGCCTTTCTGCTGTAAAATGCAAATAAAAGCGCTCCTTGAGCCGATATCAAATCCGTCTGCAGCCTGCTTTATATTCACCACAGTTCGATGCTTCAAAGAGATCATTACGATGTGAAATGATTTCCATAGAAAAATATAAGACAACCCATGGGTTGTAATAAAATATCTTTGGCGAATTCCAATTCTTGAGATTTGAGTACTCAAATGATTACGGTTATATACGAGTAGCTTGGTAATATAGCTTGCCTTTTTCTTAACTGATGTTTAATATCTCTATCCCTTTGTCCATATCTACTGACCCTGATAGATAGGGTATTGCAGCTGGAACTACGGCTGGAGTTCGGATCCTAAGCTCCCTGCTGGTTATGCCTTCACGGGCATCTCTGGTAGGGCTCGGACACGGGTTAGACTCGTGGTGGCTATGTGGTTAACTGTAGAGGTGGGAATGTTCGTTTGTCTGATTGAGGTCTGGCCAGGTTTCCATCTCGTGCGCAGCGAACGGGTCCGAGTAGCGGTCTCGGTGGGGTCCGAAGCGAAAGGATTTGCGGGGCCACATGAGTTGTTCATAGTTGGTTGTTCTGCTCGGTGGTTTTCATTGAGTAGGCTTCCAACATCTCCGGCACTAGTCTGGATAACTAGTAGAGGCGCCCGCTAGACGCAATGTATCCGACTAAGCCAGCCGCGTAGGATTGTGGAACTGGCGAGGTACTGGATGGGCACTGAGAAGTGTGGGCTTACAACTCCGCCACCAAAGAGGACATTTGGTAGTCGACTTTAGAGTTGACGACCCAAGCAGTGGAATCTGCGAGTTGTGCTCTTAGTGCAACGAGGAGTGAGCGAGCTTACAACTCCGGTAACCTATCTGGATATTAGGTAGTGGTGTACGTGTTCACGGGGCAACTTGCTCGAGACACTAGTCTTAAGAGTTCCGGATGAAGAATGCGCTTCGGCGCGTCCTGATCTGGCGTTATGACCTGACGTTGATGGTCCTTTGTGCGAGTTATTTTGCCTACGCAAGGTCGTCTGACACCGACTGTTTGATTTGTTTTGGATTCGGTATGTCATGGGGTGCACCTTCTAATCCCGATCGTGGAAATTTATCAACACTTTTCTCAAATACTCAAATTATTTTCCAATTCAGTCGGAATGGGGTATTTGACAGGTTTTAGAAAAATATGTCTAATGGTTCATATATATATATATATATATTTTTTTCTTTTTAATTTTTATTTTTTTTTAAATTTAATTTGAATTATTTAATACTGTACTATGATCCGAAGTTTTTTTTTTTTATTTTTTTTTATTTTTTATTTATGAACATAGAATCAACAGCACTTTATAAACTAAATTATTACTTAACCTACTGCCAATTACAGATTCTTACTTTGTAACACAATATATTTAATATGTCGCTTAAGCGAAAGTGATAGCAAAACAGACAGATAACACAAAATTTAGAAAAAGCAAAAACAATTTACAAAACAAATAAATTAAAGGGGCAGACCACAGTTTACTGTTTCTTTTTTTTTTTTTTTTTTTTTTTTAATTTAAAATTTAAATTTAAATTTAACAGCAAACATTGGTACGCACCGAGCAGTGTTTGAGCGTGTGAGCGTGTGAGTGTGTGAGTGTGTGAGTATGTGTGTGTGTGTGTGTGTGTGTGTGTGTGTTTTAAAAATTTATATTAGATGTGGTGCATGAGAGTGCATGGATGTGCGTATAATATGCTTGTGGGTGCTCTTTATCATCTGCCCGACAGGCAGGGGCAATTCAGAAGTCTTAGTGTGAATTGTAGGTGTGTAGTGTGAGCCTATGAATTTACTAATATAGTTGAAATTTGTTTTTTAAAAGATGGTTTACTAAGGTGAAAAATATCGACATACGAGAAAGTTTTGTTATAACTATTAAGTGAACGGTAATAATTGAATTTTGAGCGTAGTTAGAGTGGCTAAGTGGTACATGAAAAAGAGGGGTATGTCTAGTGCGCTTTGTCGGTGTTCTAATTTGCAAGTTGGTTGAAATAAACGCATTTCATTATAGCATAATATATTTGCAATTTGATTAAATCGTTATGAATTTCTTTATTTTTTCTGAAAATCGCCATTAAAATTCAAATTAATACAATAGCCGCCAAAACGCTGAAGACGCCATGCAGTGCAGTGCAGTGATGCAGGTCACGTGATGTCGTGACGTCACCTGCTTGTAAGCAAACTTTTAGCTGTCAAATTAAACTTACAAAACTTTGATTGACATTTACTGTAAACAAGCTAGTGACGTCACTCCAGATTCAGCGTCATCCCGTGCGTTTTTGATCACGTGGTCAATCATAAAAAAAATATTATGTTATTAATGGTTTTTTATAAAAATCATACTTATTTTAAAAATATGTGCTGGCTAAATTAGTTTAAAAACATGTTTACTATTAAGTTAACAACAGTTTGATCAATATTTTCATTGTAGTCAAATACCCTATTAAGTACTGAGAGTTTTATCATAATGCCTTTATAGTTTTGAATCAATAACGAGTTTGACCTTTAACCTTTTGATCCAATAAACAAGACCCAGAATAGCTAATAAGCTTAATGACGTCAATACAGAACGGCCCTTACATTTTATGCATATCAAGAATTTCTCAGTCGAAAGTTTGATACAAACATGGCTCGAGTTTCAGCGGTCAGGTTTAAATATGAATATAAATTGAGAAACTTTAGGGTTGCTTAAATCTAACAGGAACTTTAAAATTATTAACGCGCTTCTCTTACAGATTTACTGGCCGTAATTCTATTTTGTAAGTTGCATGATGGATTTAGGAAATGTGAGCACGGAGTGTGCGATTTCGTACGATATTTACAAATAAGTAGTTACTTTGCAATTTAAATAAAATTATATTATATTAGATATGTAATTTTAAATGTCGTTTATAACAGCTGTGATAGAAATCATACATAAAACAATATGTATTTTGTTAGTTTATCAAATAAATAATTATGTATGTTGTTATGTGCGGATGCACTACTTCATCCACATACATAAACACCTTGTCTTAGACCATATAAAAAATCTTCTTAGTTTAAAAGTTAATAAAAAGGTCTAACTTCTACACATTAGGTGGTAAGTTCAAAAGTTTCAAAGATAAATATTTAAACAGGTAGATCCAATATTAACCTATTTTGACGCAGCCGTGAGCCACTTCAAGGTTTCTTTTTTCTTTTTTTAACTCCTTCTATTTTCTATTGTCTTGTCTATGTTAAAATAAATGTTTATTCTTCTTCAATAATTTAATGGAATTCATGACTAAAGATCGACTGTAGTGGAAGCAGTGAATGGCGGAAGAAGGCTTTTTAAAATCCACTATAGGTAAGTTATTTAGTATTTTCGAACTTTGTCCAAAATAGAGATTTTTTGATATAACAGTAACCTGAAATCGTTGCGGTTGACTTTACAAATGTAACCTGAGCCTTTGTAGGTATCAAATCAAGCAAGGAGTCGGATCACGTTGTGTGTGCTAGGTACGAGCCTTGTCTACGATATTTGTACGAGGGTCCAATCAGTCGCAGACAGGAGACGTAGCGGTTTTAGCAAACGGTCGCCCCCTTTTGCTTTGGTAAAGGTAGGGAGTTCCGAGCTATAAATGCTTTTGTTTGCTTCTTCGTCACGTTCCAACTGTTGTTAGAAATATAAAACGACAAGGACTTTTTAACTATCTTAAACTTTTTTATTGTCAATTGAGGGACACACAGCTGTGTTAAAATTTTGACTCATGTTAAAATTGAGCCATAAGTCACCATTCCAGCCCAATTCATGTCAGTGGGGGTTAAAGATTGCCATCTTGCTACGATAACCAGGAACAACTGAATTTCGTGTCTATCGGAGCACAAACGTTTTTAATTTGACAACCAAAGTTGCTTCGCGTTCTCGATAGCTACTCAAGGGCGACCGGACTCTTTACGATGGAGGTTTTCTTTTGGAGAGGGATTGCTGATTGCCTCAAACGGCATTTTCAGCTTCACCGGACTTTTTTAGGGGCGGCGGGGTACTAAAGAGTAAGTAAGTAGTGTGAAACAAATCACCTTCAAAGATTTTCTTGAGGGAACGGCATCACGAACTTAAGTGCGTGTCCCCGTGCCCTACTAGATTCTCCGAAGGGTTAGGATCGGATCGAACCAAGGAGGTTTGAAGAAACACGAAGGTGAGGATGGCTAATGTAACATTATCCTGCTTGACTGGTTGTCTTTGTATCTGGACTCTGTTCATAACATTAGGTAAAGTGGAATAATTTGCTACTTTTTAATTAAAAAAAACAGCTTACGTGATGAAGAAAGCTTCGGGGCTTAACCTTTCGTCTGCTTAATGCCAGATCAGTCCCACAAACAATAAAATTTTGTTATGCCTGTATTCACAGCAGACGACAGAAACAGCTTAAGAATTCACCAAGTTTCTAAGTAACCCATTTACGCTTGCCATAAACGACCTACAGCTAAATCTCTCCACCAAAAAAACCTTTCGAATCCATTACTGTATTCAATCTCGTCTCAGAAAAAATACTCCGAAATAAGGAAAAAGATAAAGAACATTTTTCACTATCGTTTATTATATTAAAGAAACAATAACCATCTATCATGAGTGTTTTATATTTAGGTCAGCATCTATGAGAATGGAATGTTCTTTCTTACACTTCATACATCACTTTTGACGGTCAATTTTGTTGGGCCTACGGCGGCTGCGACGCGTCGGCGTAATTTTGTCACGTTTGAACTTTGTTACGCGAAAGTTTGGGCAATCTTATTTGTTCCTCGTGTTCGATTTTGTAGACTGTCCAAGACTTTGACAACTTTAGTAGGTAACTGAAGAAAATTTTGTCTGAAAAGTGCTTAAGTGGATTAGTTTTGTCGCCCACAACATCTGCTAAAAGTCAGAAAAAGCATGTTTTTATCTATACTAATATTATAAATAGGAAACCTTTGTATCTTTGTATGTATGTATGTATGTATGTTTGCAACGAATAAACTCAAAAACTGCTGCACCGATTCAATGTTCTGACCGCTGAGCTACCAGGGCCTCGGTTTTGTGTTAGTATTTGTAAATTATAAATAAATTGAAATTAAAGAAGTAATTAAGTTTCATAACTTCGCATGAAATGACTCAATTCAATGTTTCTGGCTAGAATCCTACACTCGTATTACATTTTTAAGTAGTTATCCTAAGTGTCGGTATTATTGTTTTCTCCATCAGCCTAAACAAATTTAATTAAAACGGCCTCGATTCTGCTAATTTACGTCTACAATCGTGTCTCAGTGGCTTCATACCGTCATTTTTTCCATAGTTAATATGTCAAAATCTCTTTACCGACACTTTTTTGAGACGATAATAAATTAGCAGACTTGATTCCCTGTCTCATCATAACCAGCTCAAATTTTATGTCTCCACAGCTGGGCACGAGCCCTCCCTATGATGGGTGTTTTTTTTTATAATAGAAGGAGGCAAACGAGCAGGTGGGTCATCTGATGGGAAGCAATCACCGCCGCCCATGGACAACACGCAAAACCAAAGGAATCGCAGATGCGTTGTCGGCCTTTAAGGAAGGAATAGCTACCACGCTGATTGTTAGTTATTAACGACTGCTTCTGCTAATACTACTGTTTACGTGTTAACAGTATACTGTTACCTACTATTTCTCATTTTATGTCTCCACTGGGATATGAGCTTTACTTGGATAGAAACTCCTTAGGGTGAACGGACCCAGTGTGGATTAGCGGTTGTTAACTACATGCAGCCGGGACCAACGGCTTTACGTGGCTTCCGAAGTACGGATGAGCTCGAGATGAAACATTTTTGTTCCCCCATCCGATGACGCGTTTTTGCGAATGTTTTTTTTTTTTATAGTGGCACGCCAAAATGGCCTCACCCTGCCTGATGAAAAGCAGCCAGTGAAGCCCAAGAAGTGAAAGCGTTCATCACAGCGCTACCACACTATGCCGAACGCTCACATTATGGCGGCCTGCATAAATGTTTTTTCACGCCTCGCTTAAATAACCCGGGAGAGAAAGAGGAGGGAAACACGTGTGCGGGAAGCGCATTCCACATACGGGCAGTTCGGCAAAGGAACGATTGTCCAAATTTTTTGGTACGTGTCCTGATGGTCAGCACGGTATGAGGGTGGCTTCTCAGACCTGCACGCGTCGATCGGCAAAGGAATGGAGAGGGAGGAATGAGGCAAAGAGCTCCTCAGAGCATTCACCGTGGTAAAGGCGGTAGAAAGCACTAAGGGAAGCAATATCCCTACGTAGCTGTAACGGATCCAGACTGGTCGTAACGTCATCGCTACCGATAATACGGCTGTAATGTTGCTTAACGTCAGCAATCGCAGGCTGGGCACGTTAACCACTGCACTAATGAGCTTCTAATTCCCTGTCTACTTAACGGTATATTCATTGTTACTTTGTTTTATAGCTTAAATTGTGTCCGTGGCCTGAAACCGCAGACGCCGGGCGACCGGTGGGGGTCGCAGCCTCATAGCTAATAAAATTAAGGCATTGTTTGCGTTGGAGCATCGTTAAGGAAGCGATATCGGCGAACGATCCATCTTTAATGGCGTAAACACGAATTTATTGGTGTACCCAATGAGTTGGCTTTGAAAATATGACCCAGTATTGAAAAGTGTAATAGAGTGAATGTTTATAACCTAATCTTTGATTAGGGTAATAATCCCTATCATAACTGTTCTTATGTTAATAACTTATTTACTATAACATAGGGTCCCGGGTTCGATTTCCAGGGGGGGTACATGTTTGTGTACTCGGTTTGGTTGGTGGTAGGGCTTGTTTGTCCGCCTGGCTAGCTACCACCATCTTATCTAAATATGTCACCATAACATCAATGTTTGTAGAATTGTTGTGTTCCGGCAGCTAGAGATAAGATAGCCAGTGCCCTCACTAGTTGAGTATCCCGTGTGAAGTGCGCTTCCATCATAGGCCTTATCATCACTTAACATAAGGTGAGATCAAGACATTGTGCTTAACCGTTGATATTAAAAAAAATCATAGTGTAAAAGTGGCAATGGAATATTGGTAAAATACGGTTGCCCTACTGATATACATTTGTATATGTAGGTAGTTTTGATGCTGTAAGTAAAACATATAGGTATGTTTTAATCTGAAAACTTAAACCAAACCGGGGCAATCCCGCGGCCTTGTATGGAATTATTAATTCATTTATTACACTGCTCTGGAATCCAGGAGCCTGTGTTAACATTATTACATTAGAACAGTATGTTTGTATTTCTCATAGCTTGTGGCTTGATGATCAGAAGTTTTATTTAAAAATATTAAGGTATAAATTATTTACAATATTACCTTTTTTTTTTCTACTTCCTCCAACATGATCGGAGATCTTTTTATTGAAATCCTCTTTCATTCCAGTTCTGTCTTTTATGCTTCGCATACTTCTATTCCACACAATACAATATTATCTTTACATAACAACAATGTTAGCAGCATTGTCTTCCGATAGTTAAGTAAGATGGATAGTTCCACAGTGGTTCAGATTTTCGGGTTTGTTTTCCGTCTTCGGCTGTATACTGAATCAGGTGAGATAAATGCTAAATGCTTCTCATTGAAGAATATAAAAGGAACAACCTCTTCTTCGTTAAAATTCATCCGTAATTAAATATCGCCTACATAAAATGTAATGTCAATGTCTGTTAACTTCTATTCTTTTTCCTAACAGTTGTGTAAACTCAGTTTGTAAAAATTTTTTTGGTAGAAACACTATGGCCTTTGTGTTATATTTTGTGTACTATTGTAACTTTGTGTTATTATGTGCTGTATGTTTCTCATAATGCAAAATAAAATAAAATAAAAATAAATAAAATACCAATACCTTCGCTCTATGTGAACTTTGTTTGCTACTTTCTTGGATATTTTCTCTCTTAGCCCTTATTCAATCTACGTAATTTTGAACAAATAAAATGTCAAAACAGTTAACAATCTGACCCATTAAAGCGTCATATTAGGCCCACGTGAGGAAAAACGGTTTCAGTTAGCCGTAATAGGATTACAGGGTTTTATTACTTGTTCCAGGGATATCGTTAGGAAGGCAATTTTACTTCAGATATTGGCTATTAGCGTGTATAGTACTGTCTTCTCGATATTCACGTATAACGATCCAAATATGAAAGTTCTAGTATCTCGACTGTATCGACTTGGTGATAGATTCATAAAGGCTTCATAAAGGAAGTTTGTGATACTGCGATTATAATTATGCGAAAAAGAGGTGAATGCGAGCACGGCGGAATGAGACGGCGCATTTGTTAAGGCACTCGGTCTGCGATTGTCGAGTCTAAGCAACTTGCAAACGCCTATCTTCGTATGGGTGACATATAATTATGCGAAATGGATGTGAATGCGAGCACGGCGGAACGAGTTGGCGCTGCGGTTTGCGTTGTAATCTTACAAATCAAGACACTTTAGCAGTGATGTATCATCGGATGGGTAACGAAATTGAAACATCTTGAGTTTTTCCATGCTTCGGAAGGCATGTTTAGCCGTTGGTAACAACGTTGATTTATGTTAACAACCGTAACCCCACAAATAGTATTGGGCCAGCGTTATGGGTTTTGGTTCGATCTCATAATATAAGGTTTCTTATCTATGAAATTGACGTTTTGTATAAAGATTTTTTATAACAAATTTTTTTTTTTAATTAAAGTATTACACTGCTCTACAGTTTTTATAAGTTATTTGTCAACTCGCACACTTTAAACTCACACACTTTAAACTTGCACAGGTGTGCGAGATAGTTTTATAATATGTGATAAAACTTGCTTCACTAGCTAAATATAGCAGCCCTTAATAAGAAAAAAAGACAAGTCACTTCAAAGCTACAATGAAACAAAAGGTCAATACCGCTACGAAAAAAGAAGTGAATTTAAAAAAATTGGGTCAAGAAGACACACAATTAAAAATTAATGTTATTACTAAAGCCTAAGTAACATAGTCTTAATTAAATGTGTATAATAATATTAATAACCGGTATTGAGTTTTAGGTGTAATACACTTATTAATGAGTGAGAAAAAATCGTTAATTTCATAGGTAAAGACCCAATACAAATATGATCGAAGAAATGAAATAAAATAATATATTTGCCTTCAATAAGGTTAATTGTTGCGGAATAAGCTCGATCAAGTAAGATCATGCGTAATTTGTCAAGTGGTCGATATGCAAAAGGCTTAAGCCTAGTGGGACGGCAAAAAAAATCTATCAATATCCCATCGTTATTAAATACAGTTATGTAATACACTCCCCTAGCTGTTCATCTAGTTATCACATCCCATGGAAGTGTTCTGCGCACCTAATTGAATTTGAACCTCGCTCTAACGAGGCAACCCCACTTATCGGGAACTTTCCCAGTTATTTTATATTGTAAATTAGCAACCTGTGTAGCTCGCAACGGAACGAGGTCAGCCCTGATCTCATTAACTTCTTAATTAAGAGGTGACGACGCGGCCTGGTTACTAATTTTGGGCACTAACGAACTCGCGCCATCTATTGATAGTCATCTCAGAGGGAATTTCTGCTAGTGAATACGTTAAAGCATTGACAGACCGACAATTCTATCATAGAAAGCATGCATTTAGTTTGACGGGACTGAACACAAACTGTTACACAAATATAATAAAAAACAGGGTAAAAATCCCGTTAATAATGACTTTAGTACCTACTATGAAGGTTGGCCGGACATTCATCAAAAAGTCAGCCTTATAATTCTTAAAAGGTAAAACTTAAGTAAAGCTTATTTTTGTTTTAACGTTTGTCATACATAACGCCTTTTCAGATGAAAAGCGTATAATCTCAAAATTTACAAATTTTACAGGGGGAGCATTCATAAAATCCAACAGTACATAAATAAATAAATAAAAATAAACTATCCTACACTCACACCAATTATTTAGCCCAAGAAAAGCTTCGTTATGAAACTCGTTAGATGGTTACTAGACAACGGATAAACATACTTAAAATACTTAAATACATACTTATTATACATAGAAAACACCCAGACCCGAGGCAATTTAGAAAAACAATAATTTCTAAATTGACTCAACCGGGGATCGAACCCGGGACCTCAGAGATGGCGACACCATGAAAACCGGTGTACAAACCACTCGACCAAGGAGGTCGTCAAAACATAAAAATGTACTGAATGAAGTTTCGTTGATGCTCCTTTTATTATTTAACAGACTCATCCCTTATCTTTACAAAATTCAAAATTAAAACATTCATTCACAAACATTGAGTGCGGCGATTCTTTATGCCGGACCAGTTGTGCCTTTTGTACAAGACACAGGTACGGTCTTGCTTGGAGTATTGCTCGCACATCTGGGACGGTTCCGCAAAGTACCTTCTCGATGCCTTGGACAAATTGCAGCGTCGCGCTGAACGCATTATCGGCAATGCAGAAGTGGCAAATACTCTTGAATCTCTGCAATTGCGTAGAGATGTCGCGTCACTCAGCGTGTTTTACCGCTTATACCATGGTGAGTGCTCTGAAGAGCTCTTTGACCTCATCCCACCTTCTCCCTTTCTTCATAGGAGTACACGTGCTGCTCTTCGGAGTCACCGCTACACTGTCTCAAATATCCCATCGCGCACAAAGAAATTTAGTGACTCGTTTCTTTGTCGCACCTCCAAAAGATGGAATAGTCTACCACCACACGTTTTCCCTCCTTCCTATGATATGGGGTCCTTCAAGAGAGGCGTGAAGAAGCACCTTGTGGGCCGACAGAGTGAAGTCAACTGATGCTACGTTTGTTTCCTTGCTGCACCAGTTACCTTCGTGTCTGGACTCCATTTTCACTTAACATCAGGTGGGATGTAGTCATTTGCCGAGCTAACTATAAAAAAATATTTTTTTTTTGAAAAAAAAAGACATTTTGCCTTTTGTTAGTTTCGTAGATGAAATTTGTTCAAAGTTAGGCTTTTAATTTTCAATTTCGGAGTTATATTGTTATACTCGAAAGTTTACATTATATTCATTGTAACTTTATCACGAAAACTATACAATTCCAAAATTACACAATTCCAAAGAGAAGAATATTTCGAATGTTTTGTAATTTTTATGAGAAAAACACGATACATTTGATATTGTATATTATTAATTAAATATAACATCCCCAGCAATAATATATTACCCATAAGTTAAAATTTCATTTTTGAACACTATTAAAGAGAAATGGCGAGTGGACTGCGCCGATGCCTGAGCAATACTGAAGATTTAAAGTTTGTACTGTTTTGACGCGAAAGAGATGTAAAATCCAGTAAAATCCCACCAATTTAAAAGTAACCAATGCCGCTCCAAGTGGAGATTTACAAATTTATCGTGTTTTTCTCAAAAATAATACGTAGTGTCGATTCTGCTATCCTAAATTCAAATTACCTTGTTAAGTTTAAACTATTTTTTTAATTATTTATATTATTTTATAGTTTTTGACGTAATAAAGTGCTTGAGAAGGCTTATAGTGAATGTACAATTTGACTGTGACTTTGTCTTTACTTCGACTTTAATGCTGTCTGTGCACGTATGTCAAACTCTGATCGGTATAGGAGAATGGGCGGGCGGTCCAACGAGCCAATTAGTGAGGTGTGTCCAAATCTACTGGTATTCGTTCCGGTATTTTAATTTACTATGGTTGTGGGTTGTATGTAGGAGTCGTTAGAGAGATCTCGACTGACTACCGCATTGTTTTAATATAGAAGACAAAAGTGTTCTTTCTATCGTTCTTTATGTATCTTTTTTTAAACAATGTAAAGAAATGAAACGGAAAACGCAGTGTAGGCAGGTCTTCAGTAAGACCGGCTGACTATCAGGTGAAGGTCGCTGGTAGCCGCTGGATGCGAGTAGCAAAAAACCGGTCATTGTGGAATTCCTCGGGGGAGGCCTTTGTCTAGCAGTAGACGTCTTTTGGCTGATATGATGATGATGATGATGATGATGATGATGATGATAAAAGAAATTCTGACGTATTGCAGAACAGTGATAAAGTGTTTATTATTTTATTGGGTTTATGATTATTAATAATAAAATAATATAATATAATAATTATATATATATTATATACATATAATTTTATACGCAAATATTGTTGCGAATAAATTACAATTTTAAAAAACACAAAGTGTTGAATAATTCCACATTCAATAGGGCTCTTTTGGCTTATAAAGTAAAAATAGATAGCATTGATTAATTTCGGCAGGTTGAATTGAGCCACGATAGCATAGTTGGCAGTGCACCTAACCCGGCATATCGTGGAGTGCGGGTTCGAATCCTGCTCGTGGATTTTTTCAACATTTTGTCTTTTTTAAAATTGTAATTTGTTCGCAACAATATTTGCGTAAAATTATATGTAAATAATCATAAATATAGCTTGCCTAATTCTTAACTGATCTTTCATTATTTGTAAAAATATTAAGATCAGATGTTGATGACGTAGCTGTCGACATTGAATAGGGCTCCTTTGGCTTATAAAGTAAAAATAGATAGTATAGTGTTGATTAATTTAGGCGGGTTGGATTAGCCAGGATAGCATAGTTGGCAGTGCACCTGACCCGGCATGTCATAGGGTGCGGGTTCGAACTCCGCCCAATTTTTTCAACACTTTGTTTTTTTTAAAATTTATTGGTTTTTACTTAATAATGAGGCAGCGCTTGGCCTTAATCTTAATTGACGGTACAATACTATAAAGCTGAAGTAAAGAAAGAAAAGTAGAAGTACACTTCACTTAGAATCCTCAACGACTAGCTATTTTCAATTTCATTTACCCTATTTAGGTGTATCGGCACTTTTATCTTATTATCTAATCCAGTTTATTATAGACAGAATGAATCAATAGGTAAAATAATGCAAATATTATAATCCATATAACGTGATTAATAATAAATAAATAATGCTAACACTAAGATAAATAATTATAAATATAAATAAATAGAAATAAAATGCGAAATACTCGGCCAGTTCAAGCATAAAGTTGCTAGTGACGTTTCACAGTAAAGTTTTGGTCCCACTGCAATGATTACAAGCGCGGGTGGCCCGCCGCGGCGGCGCCGTGTCCTCGTAATTGCTATGCGAATTTTGGGACAATACCTCGGTCCAATCAGTTATGGTAATGAACCAAGCGTATCGATACTCGTGCGGATTTTCGAGCGATGCTGCGACTAGTGTTGTGGCCCGTTTGCGTTCATTGTCAGTATTAGTTGTTGCCGCATCAATTCCGCGATACAACATTCGTGGAAACGTTTGAATTAGTGACATAATATTGCCCAAGGATTTTGTTTAGTATAAAAGTAAGTTCTTTACGCAAAATGTACTTAAGTAGTTGTTCCACGCATATTCACTTAAGTGGTTGCGTACGTTAAAAGCAGGTGTGTAAGTACTTTCATAAGGCTTTTTTTAAAATATGTTTAGAGTCCCAAACCTTGATATATGCGTGGGACCAACTGAAGTCTAGTAAGTTGCAGTGACAAAGTACAAACGTGCTCATATGACATTGCACTCGACTGTACCAGAGTGAACGAGAGTGCGGCAACAGCGCCGTGACCTTGAATCGACGTACCGAGCTGTACCTACCGGCTAGGGTTGAGTCACACACAGTTAATTTATTATGGTGTGGTTAGGTTTCTTTTATATTGTAAACTTACCTTGTTATATCTATCGGCAAAGTAAAAAAGGACAAACTGGCATTATGGTTGTGTGTGTTGAGACATCCTCATACACAACAGGTTTTTTTTCCATACATTTTCAATAGGTACCGATCTATATGCAACAAAACTCGAAATCGCGACACCCAAACCAAGAAAAATACGTGTATACTGATCGGCAGCGCTCAGTGACATACTTGTTATTATCCTTTACTACAGCAACATCCGCTGCCCGATCCGCGTTTGCGGGGACAGCCCGCGTCATCGCGTACTCCTTTCCCGTGCTTTTTTCTGTGTGCTAATGTAGGTGAACTACGAGCTTGTGTGCGTGCGTTTCGGAGCTCTTGTATGAAGTTGCCGCACTGTCGTTCACTCTGACTGTACTGCCATCCAGCGACCTCAACCCTTCGATACACGTGCACACGCCTGCATATCATACTACCTCGAACTGTCAAATTTCCTCATTAGATTTTAAACTTTATGTGTATGGACAATGGTTGAACATTGTTTGAATAAATTAAACCATTTTATGATTGGTTGATGTGTAGGTGTATGTGCCATGGCGATAGCGCAGGCGCTGTGTCTGCACTGTACAACGTACCTATTCATAAAGCAGTTGAACGTTTGAATCGATGTCGAGTTCACAGACAACAACGATTTTACAGGGCTAGAGTAAATTTGTACTATATAATCGGTCAACGTTAAATTCCGTGTATTTTTAACAGTTAAAACAATATTTGTTCAAATCAATTGCAAAACTAAACTTTAGGAGCCATTCAATTTACGATACAGTCCGTAACGTAAAACATTCGTTTTGACCCCAAGGGTGATAAATAACTTCACTAAAGTTATCACATGATTCGTTGAGTCAGCGCTTATGAATAATAACATTGCATTCATCATAGTCAGCCTATTGACGTCTTAATTGATTAAGGCTTTTCCACTGACCTAAATAAAAGTTCATGGAGCATAGTGTAAAAGGACTAATTTATCTAGTTGATATAAGACCGCCCATGTCTGTGTTTTTTATGTGTATAATAAAGTATTTTATCATATTCTAAACGAAAAAATAAGTAGATTATAGTACGAACGTGTATTGTTGATAAACAAAAGAAGGCAAATGTCTCCGCTCACCCTGACGTTAAGTAGAAACAGAGTCCAGGTGCCAACACAGCTATTGAAGCCGGATTGTTAACAGTCATTACAACATTTGCCCAAATATATCACAAAACGAAACTATTTAAAGCCAAACAATTAACTTCAGTACAACAACGTCACAATCCGAAATGTGGCGTACAAACATCCGTTTTGATCCCAAGGGTGCCACATAACCTCACTAAAGTTATCACACGATTCGTTGAGTCCGCGCTAATGAAATTAACCCCCATACGGCCGGGAACGAAACGCTGGTAATGAGATGTTTCCACTGTAACTACATACGTGTTAGTTGGGTCTGCGCCGTTTCAGAACAAAAGGGCGGAATGATTCCGCCTTTGTAACTCTTGAGTTGCTCGGGATAGTTGTAATTACCGTTGGCGGACGAGCTAAATGGTTGTGAGATAATTCATTATGGCTATAATATTGATGAATTTTCTTGAGTTGGACGAAGTAACGTAATGGATATGGTAATTTACCTAATTCTTTAACTGTTAGTTGGCTGTGTATTGGCTGTGCATTTTGAACTTTAGGAAACTGAGATAAGATTGAAAATCAATTAAATGTTGAAACATATTGAAATATCTTACAAAACAGTTTTGATATATTTTTTGTATCAACCGTTAACCTTTATTTTCATTTCTACCACAATGCTTGCCCTTGGCTTTGACACCGTTAAACTAAACAGTAAGTGAAACCCTCTGGGTTTGAGAACGGTGCCCTCCCCACTACACCACGAAGGCGGGTAAGCTTAGAGTTCGCCCACGATTTTTTCCACATGGAATAGAAGTCCCAAAGACTATAAAATAACACATCATTTAATACGTAGGCAATACATGTTTCTATCCTATTCTAAAATAAAAAAAATACTACAAATCTTCTAATGTTAGTCTTCTATTTGACGACCTCCTTGGTCGAGTGGTTTGTGCACCGGTTTTCATTGTGTCGCCATCTTTGAGGTCCCGGGTTCGATCCCCGGTCGGGTCAATTTAGAAATTATTGTTTTTCTAGATCGTCTCGAGTCTGGGTGTTTTCTATGTATAATAAGTATGTATTTAAATATTTTAAGTACATATGTTTATCCGTTGTCTAGTAACCATTTAACGAGTTTCATAACGATGCTTCTCTTGGGCTAAATAATTGGTGTGAGTGTAGGAAAGTTTATTTATTATTTTAATGTAAGCTTTTTTGTAACTAGTCTTTAAAATTGATAATTCTAAAAAAAATACAATTTATAATGGAATGTGTCCATAGAACATTTAAGGAATGTACCTATATCTTTTTTTTTTAAATCTATTTAGCCTATATAAAATTCTCACATTCCTCAATCAAAAGATCATCGATAATCAACCTGTGACTTGGACTCTTTGATTTATCAGTCACCCAGTCTTAATCTTTAATTTTATGAAATATTTCTTTAAAATGCAAAGAAATTTACTTTGTTTTGTAGTCAAACGACTTCTTAAAGCCTCGAGCCTAATAATTATTTATGTTACATTGAAAACAATTTAAATAAAAACGAGTGGCTGCTCCAATGTGAATCAAAGGGAAAATTTAAATAAGAAGGAAGAAACAAATGTCATAATAAGAATGGGAAGTAAAAAGAAGCATTATTTAATTGGGGTGGGAAACAAAAAATACAAATATTGCCGTTAACGGTACAAATTGCCTTGAGCAGGAAAGTACCTAAGGTGTAGGTAAATTGGATTTTCAGATTAATTAAACTTATTGTTATTTAGACGTGGGTTGTAATCTGCGTTAATCTCATGAGACCAAACTTTTTTATCCTGTATATATTTTTTTTTGCCGCGGCCCTTAAGGCGTTCCGCAGAGACAGGCAACTTTGAGTTCCGTGTTATATACCTCAACAGGCTTCTGGCCTAGTTGTGAGATGCCTGTTTCCATATAACCAAAAGGAACTGCACAGACATAGCAACTCTAGTTGCGAGTTTCGGCGATTGACAACAGTTTTCTAACAGGCTGCTAGTTTCTCTAACTGGCAAACACTGATGGTTGACTATAGATTTGAAAAGTTTATTTTAAAGTACGGCAACCGTAAACTGTTTCTGCAAACTTTAATGTAGAATAGAATAGAATAGAAAAAAAACTATTAACATACACACTTAACAATTATACAATAATAGAGGAAAAAAGAAAAAACAGATAGACAGAAAAAAGAACAGATGAGAAATTAAAAATAAAATAGGTAGATAGTGTGTGAAGTTAAAGGGCCCTGTCTCAGCTTATGCTGCTGTGTCATTCATTGTTGTTCAGAACGCTGTTATTCTGAAAAGTAGAAAAATTCTTTAGCTAAGTTGATATTTTCTTAAATTAAAGTTGCTCTGTCTGCGAAACGGCTAAGTCGTTGCATTTTGAATATCCACGTCACCAAGCAATATGCAAATATGATAATTTTTAAAATTAATTACCTCCATTCATAATATTTTAATCATACGCAAATGTTATTTATTGTACGCTTAAGATTTCATCGTTATGAGGAAATTAAAAACGTGACTGTTTAAAAATGATACCCAGTGCAGTGCTTACCTGGTGGACGTTCCCTCCTACTATAAAACGTGAAATTTGTTTAGTAAGTGATGCTGTCGTATTTTTTTATTAAGATGTAAGTACAGAGACTTTGTCTGTTTACCAGAATGGTCTAGATTCTCTATTTTAGAACAACTATGATTACGTATCTTAGTTATTTTTCCAGTTATTATTTCATTGTACTTAATGCGACTTTTTGCAATGAAGATAATTTCAATTTCCTTGTACAAAGTTACTAATCTCTTTTTTAAATCTTACCTATGATTCAAAGTGATTATAATTAATGTTTATAGGTAGTAAGGAAAGGTCTTAGGCTCGTAGGCTATTACAAAATGATTATGTAATTTTTTTAATCTGTCTCTAGTTACTGAAGCTTCCTAACACAAATTAAGCTTTAAAGACAACAAAGAAAATAAATCAACAATAGTTCCCTCACCTTATTGAAATGTCCGTCATCCCTAAACGCCATTTTGCACGGCCATTGTAAACATGTTTTTCGATCGGCCAAGGTGGGGTGAAATTAATTATGGATTGCCCCATCTTAGGCGGAGACTTCTTTTTGATCTGTCAGTGGGTAAAAAGGATCCATTAACTGATTTCCTATTTGTCGGGTGCACGCTGCATAGAGAGGACAATGAAATAATTTGATGGAATGGCGCCAGCCGGAGTTATTTGGAGATTGAATGAAGTATTTTTTTGGAAATAACAATAAAATACTTACAATGTTTACTTTGCCCTCACGACAACTTTACTTTGCGAAATTGCTGTATTAGTTCTACGTCAATCCCCTAAGCAATTTATTACCCAACGTTAGGATACTCAAATTGCACGCAACCTAAAGTACCTAACTTACACTAGAAACTAAAGTCTGGATTTAACTAATCTAACTTTTAGGGATAATTTGTTCATATCAACTTAAAATTACTGACACGAGTACAGTGTAAAGTAAAGAGAAACCCGAACAACAAAGGCGGACGAGTACATTCGCGGCCCGCGGCGTTCCCTTCGAACACATCTCTTTATGAGGCGCTAAACCCTCTGGCTCTACACCTAGAGAAGTTATTCCTGGGGAGTGTGGGTAGAATGGTATTCCCCATCCCTCGCGACACGGCTAAGACGGGTGGAGCCGTGCAGCCGACTCTTCCAAGCCTTCTTGGAGGCCTGCTAGCACCGCGTCCTCCGGTGCACGGTCACCGCTCGAGAACCGTTCCACCCCAGCGGCCATAAGTTCTACGAGCGATATCCATGTCCTCGCTTACTGCTACGTGAGTTTAACAATGCTTAGGGCAATGTCGGATCCTTGGGGAAGGCCATCGTGTATTCGAGTATTACGAGTGAAGTGCACTCCGACCATCGACCTTATCATCACTTATCAACAGGTGAGTTGACGGCCATTATGATGCCCACTGCTGGACATAGAATTCCCCCAAGAATCACCACAACGATCAGTCCAGCGGCTTCCCGCGACCTTGACCAGATCGTCGGTCCACCTTGTAGGGGGCCTGCCCACGGAACGTCGTCCGGTGCGTGGTTGCCAATCGAGAACCTTTCCGCCCCAGCGGCCATCGGTTCTCCGCGCTATGTGTCCCGCCCTGGCAGTTCAGCTGAGCAATCCTCTGAGCGATGTCAGTTGTTTTAGTTCTCCTGCGGATTTCGATCGCGCAGGGAAATACCAAGCATCGCTCTCTCTATTGCTCGCTGGGCGACCTTAAGCCTTCTTATGAGATCCATAGTAAAGGGCCACGTCTCACTCCCGTATGTAATAATAAAAGAAATAATAAATAAATAATAAAGAACCGACAAGAAACTCAGTAAAAGCTCTATCTTTTCTTCTTTATTAACGTTAATTTTTTTTGGCTATATCAGAAGGACAAATCAAATTGTTATCCTTCTAGTTCCTTGACGTAAAAAATAATAAAATAAAATACTGCTTTCTGTCAAGTTGAGTAGGTATAGCGTCATTATTTTACGTTTAGCTTAGATTCTGTTAATTTTTACTTTTTTTATTTTTAAAGTGCTAATTGCTGCACTGAAACTATTAATACTAAGAATATAAAATTTTATAAATATTTAGATTCTGTTTATTATTAGTAGTACGTAGTTGTCTTTGTATAAATTACATGAAATTAAATTATATCTACGTATTTTTTCTGTATTATTTAAATAGTGCTTGATGGAAAACAATAACAATACATTGTCACAATAACAAAATTAGGTGATTTAAGTTATTGTCGTATTCTTTATGACTTTTCCTTGTAGGTGTCGATATAAACACCAATATGTACTTACAATAATAATTAATCGTCTAGAAAATTGTGATAAAGTCAAACAGCTAAACTTTACACAGATAACAAACGAGATATAACATAAACTTTATTTCAAAGAAAAATACCACTTAGCACCAATCTCGAGCATTAGCGTCACTCTGACATAAAATATTAGCAAGTTGCGAGTCGGGAAGTATTCCCCGGATAGTTCTAGACAAGTTTTCGACGTGGTTCTGCCCCGCCAGCTCGAGACAAAGAGCCGCGAGTTCGCTAAGAACCCGCCGAGAGCATTAAGCTGAAACCACAAAGTGTAGAAGTGTAGGAGCTAAAATACTAATAGTGGCTGATAACAAGAAGCTAAGTTCATTTTTAGGGTTCCGTAATAGACTAAGATCTTTCTTAGTTTTGTCACGTCTGACTGTCTGTCTGTCCGTCTGTATATTAAAAACAATGTTTAGGGTAACAATTAGACTACTTTAAAAAGGCTTATGACTTGATGATAAAAAAATACAAAGTGAACCGATTACCTATGACCTATTTTTATCAGGTGACTTACTGGCTCGTTTTCTACCTCTTTCATAAAAAATATTTAATAGGAGAAATACTTTGAAATAATTCTTATTAATAACATGTTTGGTAGACTTACAGGATTATTAGAACTAAGCTAAAACAACGCACCAAAGGAAAATGAAGGGATATATAGTTACAGTTACAAAAACATATTCCCAGGTTTTATAAGAAGAAAATTTATAAATTTTTTTAAAATCGTATAGGCGGACGTTTTTTTTTTCTATTTGAGACTCCATACTGACCCAGAAGGAGATGGCCAGAAAACTATCGTCCTTTTCCCGGGTTATCTGACGACTGTATACCATACCGGTGTGGTAGAATCATGACTATTTGAAAATGCTTCTGGGAATGAGCTTACTAAAATATTAAATTTCGTTATTACATTTACTATAATAATGCGTAATTTATAATTAATGCGTTTTGCTTTACAAAGAATTAGCTTGCAATATCTTCTCCTCTTGCAGTGTGGTTATGGCAGCAATTTAATTATAATATAAGATGAATCCCAGGCACAAGGTTACTGCCTTTCGACGTATTAAAATTATTTATTAATTTTAGAACTAAATAGCATTAAAACTTTTTGTCTTAGCTTTTTTAATAATATTTTTATAACAATCACAGTGGTCTACGATGTAAAAAAAATTGTAACATATGTCAAGTTTACAAAGGGAGGACTGACAGGGCGTGTGTAAAAAAACACTTGGCAAGATTACTGAAGCGACAGCGAAGCCCTTTGAGGACAGATAATAACGTTTCAGACGCAGCCTTCGCCAGCGGGCCTGCTCGGGATTTGATATTGTTGTTATTATAGCATTGGTCGAAACAGCACAAGGAAAAAATCCACCAACACATTAACTCCATTTTACACCGCAACGAAACGAAAGTAATTCTATTAGCTGATTTTTTCTAGCGTACCGCTAATCTACCCGCACATATTTGGTGGGAAAGCAGCCTCAAAAACCTAGGTGCAGCTCTTGAGTATCGACATTGTCCCTGAACGAATAACGCGCTCAATGTAATAGAATTTTGTGCTGCTCCATTGGAAGCTTAGAACTGAAGGCTAGGAAAATCTCAATTTTTTCTTGTTTGGCGACTCGAATTGTATCGATATAATTTAACTACGCCTACGCCCACTCGTATTTTGAAATGTGTAAGTTCATAAAAAACAACCCGTCAATCTTTAAGAATGCTGAATCTGACAGCTTACGGGCTCGGAGAGCTCATAATAAAAACAAATTTAAAATACCAAAGAGTCGTATGGCTATGTTTAATTCTAGTCCCTATTGTACAGCAATCAAAATACATAATAAATTACCTACCGAACTGAGATCAGATCCTAATCCAAAAACATTCCTAAGAAAATTAAAATCTATATTAATTAAAAAATGCTACTATAATTTGAATGAATATTATAATGACAATGAATTCTATTTGATATAAATTATTTATTAATTGTTGTAAAATAGTAATATGTCTTGTGTATTAAATAAATAATTTTATTTTCATTACAATTTAGAAATGTATTTTAAAAATAATTAATTCCGTTGCACGTCCATTCATTCATTAATTTGCTAAGCCCAAATGGGTATCATGTTGTACTGGAATACTATTGATGACTCAACCTTTGTATCACATTCATAAACCGCAATAAATACTTTGAACTTGAATTTGTACTATAGTTTGAATGCAGTTACTGCTATGTTACCGTTGTGCTCGTTCGTTATATGAACTGTCTAATATAAGGACCTGGTAGTGAACTTACTTCCGAACTTAACTATATAGGTATATTATTAAATATAATTTTCCTAAACACATAAAAAAATATTTGAAGTTGTTTATCAAAGACATTAAAGGTTCAGGCAAAGAAAGTAGAATTTATAGTCGGTGGCTAAGTGAGTCACAGAAATTTTCAGATAATTTTCGTGTGCGATACTTAGTCGAGCGACTCGCTTTTACCTTCAAAGGGCTCGTTACAGTAGGACAGGAACACGGGTGGTCCTTTGTTCTGACGGATTAACCTTATCTGAAGCCGAACCTATCGGTGCACCTTTGACCAGCTCATCTAAAGATCCCGATTGTAAGTTCAGCTTTAGCGACAGTGAATAGGTAGTAGTAATAAAATTAAAAAGTCAGATTAAAGTTTCTGAGTACTTTGCTCCTGTTAGTTTTTTTTTTTATTACAGGGAAGCGCTTTACCTTTCCTGGTAGTAAGTGATGGTTAGACTGAAGGTGGAAGTGCACTTCGCTCGGAATCCTCAATTACTGAGGAACTAGCTATCTTATAACTAAACTAACAGAACATCATCATCATCATCAGCTCATTTTATATCCCCACTGCTGGGGCATGAGCCTTTCCTATAGATGGATAGGGAGAACAGGCCATGAACCACCACGCGGGCCTAGTGCGGATTGGTAATAACGACTGCTAATGCAGCCGGGACTAACGGCTTTACGTGCCTTCCGAAGCACGGAGGAGCTCAAGATGATACATTTTTGGTCACCCATCCGATGACTGGCCTTTGCGAAAGTTGCTTAACCTCAGCACTCGCAGACCGGGCGCGTTAACCACTGCGCCATCGAGCTCCTATCGGAACACTACAATGCTTTGGTGGTTGGGCTTGTTTGCCGCCTGGCTAGTTACCACTGTTTTATCTAAATATGTCACCATAAAATCAATGTTTATAGCATTGTTGCGTTCTCTGTAAAGATAGATGCTATAAGCTATGCAACGGGGTGCCCTTCGGTTCGCCTAAAAATTTAAGTCCTAATATTACATGGCCAAACCGTATTGGCCTAAACTTAAAACGAAAAATTATTGTTTCGCCTAACAATTATTTTGCCACCATTATAATTTGGTCTAAGAATTGAAAGCCTTATAGGATCTATAATGTGAAATACCCTAAAATATATCGGCATAACGTTATTTTGGCATTACGACGATTTCGTTCATATCTAATATTTAATGTGCCAAAATATATAAAATATAACACAATAATTATTATTGTTCAGTTTCAAAAATACTAGCTGCCCTACTCCTGTAGGTCACATGATAGGTTAGAAATTTAAGACAATCGCGAAGCGCAGCGTAGCGATTGTCTTGAATTTCGAGGTATTTTTATTGAATTAGACTACAGAAATCTAGCTCCATACAAAAATATCTTTTTTTATAGCTGTTATACTTCGTGATTTTTAATTGTGTGTGAATTAATTATTAATTAATATTTAGTAATTGCAAACTTTAGGGATTACGAATTGTCCCGCCAAATGTCGCATTTGGTAAATAACAATATGGCGATCTTTATATAATCAAAGATGGAGATATAAAGTTAGGCGAAGTGAAGTTAGACCAAACACGATATGGAGAGTGAAATTATGCGAAAAAAATTTAGGCTAACTTGTTGTGTGCCATTGCCTATTAGAAGTACAAAAAATTAGGCGACCCGATATATACTCTATGCAACGTCTCCTGATTTCGATTAGTTTGATCCAAGGAGTTCCAGTAGGTTATACAATTATTAATAAACATGTGTTTAAAAACTTAATTGATTGACCTAGGAGGCTTCTTCATCCATCTGCATCTCCTCGCCCCGGGCGCAGTGCTAGAGGTAAGTAGGTACTAATGACTCTCTTTTACATAAAAGAGCTTTCTTGCATATCAATACGAAACAGTGTGATAATAATTTTCCGTGACACGACGCTAAATTCTCGTGCTCGCGCCGAACTCGCAAAATGTATCTACAACCAAAGTAATGACGTCACGTATACACCGACCGATGTACAAAAGTTAAATTGAAACTGGTACGCAAACCGCACTAGCATGATTTATTAGCCGCATGCGAATACGTTGCGCCGCTCAAGCAGTGTTTATGTATACATGTATACACTTATACACTTAAACATGTAAGGGCTCCTTCTCGGCTAGTGACGCCTGTGGGAGCTTCAGCCGTATCGTTATCGCTGGAAGTTGCCTCGTAAATTCTCGGAAGTTTTACTCACCGTCTTTTCACTTAATAACGGTTTGATGCTCCTAATGAAATTAGCCGTCGGTTTGACAGCTTCGTCATTGCTGGTCGATTTCTGATGTTAGTATGGAATTATCAAATTAAACAAATTACATACTTACATTGAAATTAAACGTTTTGTTTTTACCTACCACCTTCCTGGGACCCCATCCTGGCACAGGTTACATCCACTCTGCAAAACTAAACTATAGTACTAATATGTTCATTTTGCGTAAAACGAAACGCCCACGATTAAGGTTAACGGTAGTAAGTAACCCATTAAATATGAGACGACCAACACCCCAGTCTCCTTATGACAAAGTGGATAGTCTCTTTATGTCAAAGCGGACTCAGTGAGTTTTTTTGCGTTTTTTAACTCTACTGCCGATGATGAACTCAATTCGGCAGTCATTTGTACGAGTTTATTGTTTCAATGTAGAAATGATTTACGTTATTTTAAGTTATTTATTGAACGAACACTACGAGTACATTTCGACGACCTCCTTGGTCGAGTGGTTTGTACACCGGTTTTCATGGTGTCGCCATCTCTGAGGTCTCAGGTTCGATCCCCGGTCGGGTCAATTTAGAAATTATTGTTTTTCTAAATTGTCTCGGGTCTGGGTGGTTTCTATGTATAATAAGTATGTATTTAATTATTTTAAGTATGTTCATCCGTTATCTAGTAACCATTTAACGAGTTCCATAACGAAGTTTATATTGGGCTAGATAATTGGTGTGAGTGTAGGGAAGTTTATTTCATGTATACGAAAACCCATTGAAAATGCGCCTACGAATATACCCTGTCTACAAAAACCATGAGTTACTATGTTACAAATTTTCACTCGTGGTTTCCTCTAAGCTCAATCTGTTGACGTTAACAAAAGAATAGTGGAGATTTATAGCGAGCAAAATGCACGGAGTGTGTGTCGGTGCTCAATTAACGGCTGAAAGCCCTGAGCCGCAACGCAACGGATAAGCCTATCACGCGGGAGCCGCAGCTACCTACTTCTTTTTAAATTTTATTTTCATATTCTCTATTACGACTATTCAAACCTTTTTCGAGCTAGTAGTCGGTACGTCTCTTGAAGGTCTCTTTTTTAAATTTGAAATTAAATCTCATTAGACAGAGAAAGCTACAAAAGTTTTTTGTTATTTGAATTAAAAATAAATAGGCACATATTTTGTGTCATGCATAAGAAAGTGGAGAAAGGGAAAGGAGGTCTTTGTTCTACCGTGGCATAAAAAAGGCTGATAAGGTTTACAAATAAAATATTACAAAATAAGAAATAACATTAATAAGTATACTACTTATACTTTAAATACTTAATACTTTAATTTTTTTTCCAAAATAATAAAAAGTCATATTCATAGACTTGAAAAAAGACAATGTGTTGAAAAAATTCTACGAGCGGGATTCGAACCCACATCGCACCATTCGCACCCCTTTACATGCTGGGTCAGGTGCACTACCACTATAGCATAGTTGGTAGTGCACCTGCTCGTGGATTTTTTTCAACACTGTCTTTTTTCAATTTGTAAGTAATTTGTTCGCAACAAAATTTGCGTAAAATTGTATGTTAATAATCATAATAATAGATGTTTGTACTATTAACAACTCTAGACCCAGGTACGAACCGGCTGAAAGCCCAAAGCCGCATCTGAATTAAGCCCATTACGGGCGAGCCGCAACAATCGCCGTGTTTCCGGTATAATGCAACGCCGCGTCGCTTGTTGGGCGGCGGCAAACATTACTGATATCGCCTATATGTATGGCCTTTGATTGCATATTCGTACAGTATTTTACCTTATTCTACGTCTATATAAAATTTTATCATCTTGAAACTGAGGTTTTGGATTAAAATAACTTATTTGTTGAAATGAAACAACTTTTACGGATCTACTCGCGTTTATTTTGTACATTACTTTTAAATAATGGTTATTCTGACGTCCCTGTGACCACGGACCCTACAAAGTGTTCGAAACGTCAGGTTAAACATAAAACATAAAAGTTGTTTCATTTCAATGTTTAGTGTTCTCGTAAACTTTAGAAAACAATAACTTATTTGCGTAAAACTTAACTACGGTAATGGCCCCGTTGATTGATAGGAACCAGTGATCATCATTTTTATTCCTTTAATCATTAAAAGTGAGTGTCAGCAACTGATTTTAATCTTTAACAACAACTGAATACAAAGTACCTGCTTGTTAGCTGTCACCCAGTAGAATTTTAGACAGTTTACGTATAGCCTCAGCCACGAGCACAAGCGGCTTGGTGGCGGCTTTCTATTTCATTGCGCATTATACCACGACAGTCATAGACAACGGTCGTAAGAAGAACGCAATGAACTAGAAATCGCTTACCGCATCGCAAGATGTCAGTGGTCCTACATAAATTATCCCCCTCCCGAATAGCGCAGCTACCTCAAGAACAGTCACAGTTAAAAACACATGTAACATACGCCAATTAAACAAGTGAACAAACAATGAGTGAACTGACTGTAACCGGATAGGGCGGCAACATACGCCAGTGTTGCCAACATAATGCAACACCGCCCATTGGCTTGTTGGTCGGTGGCAAACAAACAAGGCGGCATTGCCATAGATCTTTGTTGGCATATGTACATGGGAGTGCAAAGGGTTGCATTCACGTATTAATCTTACACGTAATACTCTGCCCTATGACATATAGCAAATGTTGTGTTCGTGTTCCACTAACCTATAGGTCTTTGGGTATGTTGTATGTTCCGGGTGAATTTCGCTACCACTTTAGGGGTTCACTTTCTTAATCTCATAATTTCTTCAATTACAATATCATGACAATATTCGAACAATGGGTTCTCAGAAAACGCGGTTTCAAATTCGAAATATTTGTTTACATGTAACATACTATGTAGTTACAGGTGGAATATATTCAAAAATTCAAAATTCTAATGGAAATGATTCCAAAACTTTTTGGACTGACTTATAATTTTTAAGTGCTGTTAGCTAGTTTGTTTGATGAATCCATCTTTGTTTGATGGATTCCTTGGATTACCATCAACTGAGCTATGTTCCAAACGCTTCTTCAAACCTCTCGGAGAAACTAGTAGGGAACCATACCCACTAATAATCCTCTGACGGTATTTTGTTTCACACAGCTTGATAAACCCTTTTTAGTTACTCCAAAGTCCGGTGACGAAGAAAATGACAGCAAAATCTCTCCAAAAAAACAGTTAAAAACTTTAGATAAGTATAGTCGACCATGAAATTGCTTTATCACTTTTGACAAAAACTTCCATTACAATAAAATTTCGCTAAGGCTCATTGTCAATAATGACAACGTATCTGTCACTTGGTCTTTTAAACAAAAATAGAACTTGTTGTTTTAATAAATGCAAACAAAATTCACTTCTAAGGTGGTAAAGCAATTTCATTGTCGACTATACAAAAATTTCAAAAAGTGCCGATATTAAAATTGTCAGCCGTAAACTGCGTCCCACAACTCATTCGTGTTTAGCTTGCACTCGTATCTATCAGTTGCGATGCGCCGACAACGCCATGACAAATTGCTCCAAGCGGCATGTCGTCCGATAATTAGGGGTCGTAAATATACCAATTGCTGAATTGCATTTAGCATTTAACGCTCAGTCAGTAAGACCGCGATTGCAGTTGCTGTGGGAATTGTTAAGCGTCACGTTATTTGTTATCTTAATTATTTATGGGATGCTTAACAGTTCTTTAGTGACATATACATTTGGTAACGTAATTCAAACCCTAACATTTTAATTGTTAACTGCTACGAATTTTGTAAGAATATAATTTTATAGACTTATTCGGATATACTCGCAATTCTTTGGTAAACCATTTGAAACCTTCGTAGGGTCTACGGTCACTTAATATAACAATAACAATTAAAATAAATTCAAGTAGATCAGTATTATAACACCTGTATTTGAGACAAAGTCAGAAAACAATGCAACTTGCATATACAAATTTACCCGTATACCCGTTCTTTCTTAAATCAAACCTGGGATCACATCATCCTAAAAAACAAAAGGAAAACTTCTGTCAGTTTATCAGCTAAACGAATCAAAACAAAAGGCATTGATGCACTGAAGGTTTACGTCCAGCGTTTATTGATCCGACGGGTGTGTACTAAATATAAAGTCCAATAAAAGTCCCCCTCGCGATAGGAAGTCCCGGATTTATTGGAGTAACCCCATGTAAATAAATAAAGCGGAAGAGCATGCATTTCTTATGAGAAGCTAGCCGCGATGCGAGCGGGTTATAAAAACTATTGATTTCACATTTATGTCAATGTTATAAGTATGTGATTATGATTGAAATATTGGTTCTGCGTTTTAGTATGATTACTACTTACTGAAACAATGGAAAAACTATTGAATTATTGCTGGTGTTGTACTAAAATCACTTATGTGTTCATTAAAAAAGCAGTAGTATTATTTTAAACATTCCCTGTAGTTTTAATATAGAAAAAAAACATAGTTCAAGAATTCCTAAAAGCGGGATTTGAACCCGATAGTTAAACTGGAGTAGCTATGATTCTCTGATTTATATCAATATTCTGACAGATTTATCTGAAGTAAAAGTAAAATATCAACAGTAAATAACATATAAATAATTATAAGCATGGACTAATAATAGTATAATTAATGTATTCGTAATAAAATAGCGTTAAGTTGACGTATACTTTTGTTTCTGCCATAATTTTCTACTTTGTATACATTCAGAGCTTGAACAAAGTTTATCGTCTTTGAATATTTTTCTACTTAATTAGAAAAAGCCATTTCCGATACTAATGTTTGAATGATGAATAATCCTAGCTGCGTAAAAATTCATTTCTATTCTCGGAGGCAACTTGGTTCTCCTATTAATCACCTCACAAAAACCCACCTCACAGAGTAGACGTTTTAAAATCCCGAATGTCGCAGCACTGGTACGATTTATCTAAGTCGTAAGTTCAATCAGATTAAAGTACATTTAACTGTAGGTAAAAGTTCAATTTGGGGAAACCGGGAAAAGAAATATGGCGTCAGGTAGAGGGGATTCAATTCAATCAGCTCCCTTGGTACCTTTCGTTGATTTGATGAGATTGTTGGAAATCAGAATAGGTTGAGAAAAAAAAACTTATGTATCGGTGGGATATGGTCTAATGGAGATTCCGTGTAGTTTGAGACCACGAAGTTTGTGTCCGTGTGAGTTGTTCGCCTCGGATTGTGTGAAAGAATTTAATGCGAAGTATTGGTTTCTTTTTGGCGCATTGGATATTTTTTGTTACGATTAATTTGAGTTGAAAGAGGACTGTATACACACATCAATGTTTTTTATAGTGTTGTTTGTGTAGTTTTCAAAGTAACATTTTGAAGGAGGTGATATCATTAGGCATCAGCCTAAAAAGTGCCACTGATGATAGGCTCAGGCCTTTCCACATTAAGCAGATGGGAAGATCAGGTTATGACACACCACGGTGACCAAACGTTGTTGATGTTTAACCAGCTCGAAATATTTTTTCATTTGGTCACACATCCATTGACCCAGTATTGTAAAAGTTGCTTAACTTTCAAGATCGCTACCCTAACGCGGTAGCCGCTCCATCATGTAATGTGTTTTTATTATAACACAATGGATAAAGGAAGTTTTCTTTAATTTTTTTTCCCTCATGTATCCTTGTGGGAGACCTTTGTCCAGCAGTGGACGTTTTTTGGCTGAGATGATGATGATGATGATTAGGTACCTACACGTGCTATCTACTTACATGACTAATATATTTTTTTTAAAAGTTCGGACTACCAATTTGTGCTAACAAAAGAGTTATTGTATCGTACTGAAAAGATCAGGCATCGAAAAGGCGGAGCATTGCGGCTCGTCGATTTGTCAACATCATTGCGGTTTACCGACTGTCGCCCAAATAAATTGGATTGGGGCTTTAAGGCACTTACAGCGGAGCGAATGGCTTATTTACTACTCTAAAATGATGTACAGCGGCTGTGTTTATTATCTGGACAGTAGATTTAGATGAACGGGGCCCTGGGCAGATTTGATAGGTTGTTGCTGAAATTAGTTTGCATTGTGGAGATGACAAACGTTGTACTTGTAGCATTGGCTCCATTGTATATAAGCCTGCATTATTAAGGCATCATGTGCTTTTTGTTTGGAAATAAATAACAAAAAAAAAACATTGAACCCAAAATTGTATGTCTAAATACAAGTTTAAACCACCTAGGAAGTAAATTATGAAATTCATTGGGATTCTGAAAAAAATATTAAGAGTAAAATAAAAAACTTTACAAATATAAAAACCACTGTTTTATAAAATAAAAAATATTTAATATGAGTAAGTTATAAATAAATTATATTATATTAATGAATAATAATAAATTTAAATTTAAAGCTTATGTTATTAATATGTCAATGTACACATATATTTAGGTTGGCTGCAATGCAAAGAGTGAATGTCTCGTGAATGTGTCATTCATATGTCAATGTTGGTATTACATTTTTTCTCTCTTTTGCTGTCTATTCGCTTGTTCAGATGTTATATGTAACTCAGATGAGAATATAAAATAAAGGACTAGTGTTCATTTTAAAAGATCTGCTTTTTATTTCAAAAACATCAGCTTAGAGTAAATGTTTATATTTTAAAACTTTAACTGACATTATTTTGTGAAATTCCAAAAAAATCCAGTAAGTTTTTTATTATTTGATAAACAGCAATAAATTAGAAAAAAGTGTCGGAGAATGTTGTTGCGTTGCAAATCACCAACAATTTACTATAGGTAATCTCTTATCTTTTACAATTAAGCTGGGCGAGGAGCCAAAACATCGCCTAATCATTGCGGGAACACCGTGTTATGTTTATTAAGGTGCGGTCCGTCGTGGTACGTGGTCTTAATGTTTCAGGCGGGTTCCCATCTGCGTCGCATGATACATGCTGTTCCGAGGATACTTGTCGTGACTGGAAACCACAAAACAGCTTTGGAACATAGCTCTCATTCGTAATTTTGATATTTACAACAATATTTCTTGTATACGTTTGGCAACGTTTTCGTCTGAGTTGCATTATGAGATCAATAAATATCATCATCAGATAAAGGTTATTGTTTTGGTTCGTTAATCTACTAACCCCCTTATTCATAAAAAATATTTAAGCATTATTTAGTTAATCTTTGTTTTGACTCTTTTTCTCAAGTACAAAGTGACGTTTGTGTGACGTTTGTGTGACGTTGACTATTTAACTAAAATATGCTTAAATAGTTTTTATGAATATTAGTTAACATACTCGTAAAACTAATGACAGAAATATTTTTGTTAATAATTTTTTTGCATTCACGATGCTTTAATGTAGATAGGCTTATTCCCAAAGGTCCACGACTCTATTCCCACTGGGTCCATGAAATTTTAAAATATATTTTAAAACTTATATATATGAATTCCCAACGGGTTCACAAGACTTATCCGAATTACAATCAACAAAAACGATACAAGAGGATTTTTGTTATTTTTTACGCAGAGAACGAAGAACTAGAAGAAGAAGAAGAATAATTTATACATACAAGATATTTATCTTGTAGGTATCTACATTGTAGAATCGTGTACATTGTAACATTGTAGTATTACTAGAAAAAATCAATTAGTCCCAGCAAGCTCGAGTAGGAATCGAACCCACGACACTTGGATAATCAGTCCAATGCTCTGACCGCTGAGCTACCGAGATCCCAAATGACTTGTTGAATTTTTCTAGTACTTTGTGATTTTATTAACGGTATTACTATTTAACCTATTTACTTTACTTTTATACTAAACGATGTTTTTGTATTACTAACATAGCCCCAAGACCATTGTTACTAACACTTTGGACTGTTGTTGTGTGATAATAAATGTTTATTATTATTATTTTTGTATCTATATAATAATACGTGAAGTAAAAACTTTGTACCCCTTTTTACAAAAATTGCGCGGACGGAGGAGTATGAAATTTCGTATACCTATAATTTATAGAGAAAGTGTATGTTAATATATTTTTTTAATTATGCATAAAAATACATTATATCAATAAAACAAACATTACACAAATTACCATAACATATTTGACATACACTAGGTACCTCAGAACAATAACTAAAGCTATAAACTACCATGTATTTGACACACACGCATAAATACTCTTTTCAAAAATTTCAAAAATGGAAGAGGAGCGGCCGATATCTGTCAGTCAATGCCAATCCAAACTGACATTCTATCTTTTTTAATTTTTCATTGCTTAGGATACAATCCGTGCAGCCTTAATAAAATTACGGTCGACTTTCGACCACTGGGCGACCACTAGTTATTATTATTACGTCACTGTGAAGCTACCATCACAGTCAAAAGAACACTTTTGTAAGTATTTAACAATCGATAAAGACGTAATTCCCTATAATTCGATTCCTACTCAAGCTATCTGACTGGTTGATTTTTTCTAGTAAAAATTGATTTTGTTATAATTATCAGAAATTTAAAAGTTGCAAGTTAGAATCAGATAGTAAGTTTAATACAATAAATTTATATCATAAATGTCCACAGTGCCTGTAATAAACTGCCTAAAGTTAATTGAACAAATCAATTAAACGTTTTGTTCCCTAAAATAGTCCAAACTTTTATGTATCTTACAACAAACGTTTTGATGACAGCCTTTTATTAGGCAACCCAAATAAAGTTAACCTTCTCAACTGGCGTTCTTCAGTCGCCACTGTGACGTAAAGCCTTGAAGGGTCATGACGCGTTCCCACAGGCATAGTTGGCCGTCTCCGCCCGCCATATCGCCATAACTTCAGGGATGGGCAATTGTAGAGGTTTCATCGGCCCCGCGAGCCTGCCGCCCCTTATCTGGCGCACTCACAACGTTGTACATTTTTAAATTAGTGGTAGAGTGTGTTCTGTTTTCGCATGTGTTTTGTTAATACTCGCAGCATTCGAAACAAAAGAACGTGTTTGAAAAGGTTAAAATGAGAAAGAAGCGCAAGATGTATCATTTTTATACAGGTCATTGCAAGTAGAAATTTACGTTTTTAAGAAAGTACTTATGTGAATATTATAAACTTATATATATGCATGAATATATTTTTGCAAAATTATCATTGTCAAAATATCCACGGAAGAATTTACAGAATACTTGTTATTATACGTATTCGATATACTCAATAACTGTATTACTCGTATGTATGTAAAATCGGTGCGCTAGTTTATAATTCCTGTGTCAATGTGCTGAATTGTATTCTGTAGTTTTACCATTTAGATAATTAAATAAGTATTATATAATAATGTGTAGGTGTTATATTATGCCATTTCAGTACCACCAATTTTAAGTGAAAGTTGTTTAAATTCATGAGTGGAAAACCCGTCAAGTAAATTTAATTGAATCCTGTGGAGTATCTTTGTACCTGTCCCGTATAATTAGTTAAAACATTGAGTGATATACGAATTTGTGTACACTGTTTTAAAAATACATACAGCATCCTTTTCAAGCCTTATTAGAACCCAATGAACCCGCATTAAGCCAGCGTAGTGGGTTATGGCTCAATCTCCCCATAAGCTATTTTTCATGTGGAAAGGTCTAAGCCCAACCAGTGCGACGTTTGTATGTAGATGTTAATAAATATTGTTATGTGTATGTAAAAATTCAAAATTCAAAATTCAAAATCATTTATTCAGTTTAGGCTACAAATAGCTCTTATGAACGTCATTATGCCATCGGTTCGTAAGTCTACTCTGTAGTATATAAGTATATAAAAGTATTAGTCTATATACCTACTGTCCCACTGTTGGGCAGCGGGCACACGGCCCATCTTTAAGTGTCGTGGGGGTATTATGCTGAGACAGGGTTTTTGTTGGCCTCACACACTTTTTTTTCTTTTTCTTTAGTTGTTATTCTTTGTTAATTTCTAACACTTTTTTTTAACACGTATTAACACTGTCGGGCGCGAGCTTGTACGCATTTTCATTTTCTAACCAAGACATAAATATTTACAGTCCACTCATTTCGTTTCTTTTCATAAAGGACAGAAATCCCTTTTCTCCACCTTTTTTGTGTATGTGTGAGTGTCAATAAATGTTTTTTATCTTTTTCTTCTTTCTTCTTCTTCAACAGTCTCCATTATAGAAAGTTACAATAGACAGCCTGAAGTAAAATCTATTTACTTCAGGCTGTTGCCATTGGCTTAATCACCACTCTTGCCAAATGCGGGTTGGTGATCACAACCCGGGCTATGCATCGCAAAATCCGAAACGCACTATACTCCCGATCTGGGAATTGAACCCAGGAACTCCGGATATCAGGGCGGAGCTGCCACTCGGCCACAAAGGCGTTCACTTTATTTATTCTTTGATAAACATAACGGATAGATGAAAGACAAAATTAAATAATGTAGATAGGTACTTACCGACCGCCACGCTACAATATTCTTGCAAACTCCAACCAATGTTCCTGATTATGTTTATGTGTAATTACGAGACCTTATTATACCAAAACACGATCTCATTAAAATTATTATCCTCCTTCGGGGAATACATACTGCGTCTTCCAATTTACTTCCACAGATTAATCCATTTCCCAAATGAGTTATGTTCAAACTATTGTCTTGTGTGTAGGTAGAGCAAAAACATGTTTCAGGTAATACCGTATAGCTAGGGTGTGTATTACTTATGTGACAGATTGAGGATAAACTGGTAAATTAGTTTTACATTGTAAAGTATTCACTGTCCCAATGCTGGGCAAAGGCCTCCATCATTGAAATCAAATCATCGCTACATTTGATAGTTTTGCATAAATAATGTTGTTTTTTGGTTGCTGTATTAAATTTATAGCATTAATTTCAAACATAGGTTGATACAGACGGATAACGATATAAAAACATGATGTAAGCTGTCAATGGAAGCGGATAATTTTGTGAGATGTCTGTCAACAGCTTAACTTCCTTTTATACTCTTCTTTCCACTTAGGGTCAGATTTCTTAATCTAATTAAAAACTAGAAGGTATTTTATTTTTAACACTTTTCCAAGTTTATTAAAAACTACATCTCCTTTTTTGCAGCACTAGAATAGGTCAACACTAAGATCACGGTAAAGTAATTAAGATGACCTAGTTCTAGTCTCAAACTTACAAATCAATATTCACTAAGAAGTCACTTCCTACTAGTTTGCATCTATTATGGTAAATCCATTAAAACTTTTACATCAAGTGCATGAGCTCTCTACCAGCTCTGTTCCTGTGTGATGAAGAGCAAACGCTTTCCCATAGACATATAGACCCATCATTATGACATTCGAGAATAAGTTTGTGAAATAAAATATCTTTTACGGATTTACTTGCGTTGAAAAAAAAACGGCAGTTTGTAAAGATTAAATTTTGGAAACATTTTAATTTTAGTTTTTGATATTGATATTCTAAGTCTTTAATCGCCGTGGTGGTCACCGGTGACCGACAAATAATAAATTTTCTATTGTGTCTGGTTTTGCGGCAGTCAACGTGTTAAAGATTATTCCATAGGTATGGGTAAGACCTTGGCCATCATCTCACTTTATGTTGAGTGATGATAAGGCCGAAGGAACCGGAATCCTCAACAAACAGTTGTTCCGGGTGAAGTTCCGGATAAGATAAGATAAGATATCTCTAGCTGCCGGAACACAATAATGCTACTAATATTGATGTTATGGTAACCTATTTAGATAGATAGTGGACTTAAAACAAGCCCTACCACCAACCAAACCGAGTACACAAACATGTACCCTCCCTGGGAATTGGTTGTCTAAGCCACTAAACCATAGAGGCGGGCGGTTAAAAACGTTGATATAATAAAATGTTTCGTTTCATTAAGTGCGCAGTGTGGTCATCCTATTATTCAGAATTAGATAATATTACAGGTTGAAGTTTCACAACAAACCGGTGAATTTCGCGGCAGGCACCAACTCCACGGTAACTACCTCCATTGTTTCATCAATGAATAAATTTTGAGATCATTTCACCAGTTTCGAGTAATTGATGTGGTTAATTATCCTTCTTACATAATTGAGTTCGGAGATTTTGGCCGTTTGTTTGGTTCGACTTTGTGTTGTACATTGTTTAATTTCCGAGAAAGGTATCTTTTTGTCGTAATTGAGCGGTGTACCTTTATCCCTTTGAAAGCTGAAAAGAGGTTTGAAAGCTGTTTATATAATCGACACACGTCTTTATTTTAAACAATACAAATTTTTCGCGTCTGCTATACTCTTTTATTAGTAGTTATACTAGGTAGTAGGTACAGTAGTACTACATTTTTAAGTTTGTACTTAATTTTGTCAAAGATCTTATCTCTATAATCATTGCGTTTATCTATGTGATTAGACATTCCACTTCCAAATAAATCCTTTTTTGGTAGGTACCTCTTGTGAGTGACAAATTGAAGTCGTTTTGACCTTTTTTCTTTATAAGTACTCAAATAGACGAATTAAGTTAGCTTTTCAAGAAATAACATTTACAGTAATTGTTAAGCTAATGTCAATGTTAATTGTTTAGTTAATCTGTGGTCTACGCGTTGGCGTCGAGTAAGCCGCAGTGTCTGACGTCATTCGAACAACAAAGAGTCACACCGAGTACTGTTTTCTATTTATAGTTTCACATTAATACGAAAATTTTGTTGCCAACAGACAAAAAGGGGAAAAGCGTTTCTTGAACCCTTACGTTTTCACCTGACCCGATTTGTCAGAGTTTATTGACCTTTTGTACAAGATTTTCATATCTGCTTAATTATAAACAGTTACAATAATCAAGACCGAATACAACCAGGTGTTTACACCAAAAACAATAAAAATTACTCATAAACTTAAGTTCTGTGACTGGGCCACGACTGGCATATATAAAAGTAGAAATAAATTGTATGATTTATATAGTTTAAAACAATATAACCAAAATGTTAAATTTACGGAATATGTAAAGAATTATTCGAAAATTTTTAAGAAAGTGTGTGTAGGCGGTTCTAGGGTCACTGCCAATGTGAAACACAAAAGTTCCGAACAAAATATCGCTTTATTCGCCGAAAGACAAAAGCACGTTTTTTATTGGTATCGCGAGGTAGTACGGTGTCACTTCCAGAGAGGCTCATGGCAGACTGAATAGACGTTACTCGAAGCAACGGACAAAAGGCGCGCGGAGGTGATTTCGAACTACCTCATATTTAACAAATATTAAAATAATTATACAAAAACTTAAGTTAGGTACAAAATTGGGAGCGCGTCGCTAACATTCCCCACCCCAGTGCTGTTTCAGCACTACTCAACTAAAGGTATTCTAGCGATGCGCGCAGCGGACCGCTTCAACGTACCAGTTTTTGTACGAAGCTCGACAACTCGGATGCGACCGTCCGCGCCTGGGAATACTTGCTGAATAATGGCCCTTGGCCACACATTGCGAGGAGCTGCTGGGTCTACTATCAGAACCAAATCACCAACCTTCAGAGGCTCCTGCTCTTGGTTCCACTTGCGACGTGGTATGAGATCTGGCAATACCTCGACAAGCCAACGTTTCCAGAACATATCAGCCAGCCTTTGCGCTTTTCGCCATTGTTTGCGTAGGTATAAGTCACTGTCATCGAACTTACCTATGGTCGGCATGTTAGATGATGTTCCTAACAGAAAATGATTAGGTGTAAGGGATTCCTCCGAATTAGGTTCTACTGAAACATGAGAGAGGGGACGGCTATTAACAATATTTTCCACCTCTGCTAGAAGGGTACTTAGAACTTCATCCCTCGGTGCTCGCTCTTTTAATATGACTCGGAGTGAAGTTTTGATGCTCCTTATAAGCCTTTCGCAAACCTCACCCCAGTGGGGGCTTACGGGCGGTATGAAGGTCCATTTGGCAGAGTTGTTAGCAGCTTCGATTTTGAGGACCTCATTATCCAGTTCGAGCACTGCCCTTTTCAGCTCGGTGTCTGCACCCTTTAGATTGGTGCCATTGTCGGACATTATATGGCGAGGCCAGCCTCGTCGCGCTGCCATACGCCTGAGCGCCATTATCAATGAGTCAGTGCTGATAAAATTTACTAGCTCGATGTGCACCGCGCGTACGGTAAGGCATGTAAATATTACTCCGTAACGTTTCTCGCGCCGGCGCCCTACTGAGACTTCTAAAGGGCCAAACAAGTCTATGCCGCAGTAGGTGAACGGACGCTGATGATGAGCCATCCGTGCCAAGGGTAAGTTACCCATTCTGGGTACTTGCGGTTGCGCCTTGCGTATTCTACAAAGATTGCACCGCGACACTACGTATTTGACAGTTGGTCTTATTTTTAACACCCAGTATTTTTGTTTCAGGACATTGACAACGGTCTCGTGGTTCCCGTGCGCAGCCTTCTCGTGGTAGTGCTTAACGATCAACTGCGCGACACGAGTCTTACCGTCTAATACAATTGGTCTTTTAGTTTCAGGTGCCACACCGCGAACAGCGTCGATGCGACCACCGCAGCGCAGGACTCCGTTTTCATCTAGGACTGGTGATAAGGTAAGTAATCTAATAGCACGATTAATACATTTACCATTTTTTATTGCAGATATTTCCGCTCTAAAAGAATCCAGTTGACTTTGTTTTATTAAAAGTAACTCAGCATCCTCCATTAATTCTAATAAAATACTTTGATGATTCTTTTTACATTTGTTTATAAATTGTAAAACCATAGCCATTGTTCTTAGCAATCTGAGCCAAGAGGAAAAGCGATCGGAATCTGGAACAGGTAAGTCGTCAAGAACCTCCTGAACGAGGTTTACGTGTTCCTGATCGCTTTCGGACTTATAAGTGATGACGTCATGCGGCCAACTCATCTGTTCGCATAAGAGAAACTTCGGGCCTGACAACCATTCGTTTTGAAATATAGTTGCGTCATAATAATTTTCCCTGGTGCCGACGTCAGCTATATTCAATTTTGTAGGTATGTACCTCCATTCGGTTGATTTCGTTAAATCATCTATCTCGCCTAGCCGCGTCGCTACGAACATTTTGTAGTTGCGAGCGTCATTCTTTATCCAGTGTAGCACTGTAGTCGAGTCGCACCAAAAAATTCTTTCCGTAATTATTAATTTATGTTCTCGAACAATTGTTTCTGCCAGTCTAGCCGCAAGCACGGCCGCTTGAAGCTCCAACCTAGGTATAGTGGTCGTTTTTAATGGCGCGACACGACCTTTACTCGCAACCAATACAACACGTACCGAATCATTATCATCGATCTACCGCCAGTATGCAACAGCGCACATCGCCTTAGAAGAAGCATCACAAAAAACATGAAGTTGTAGCTTGCTATAACAATTCCCATTATGTACCGTAGCACGCCGAATACTCGTAGCAGTCCTAGCCGCTCCACGTAGCGGCGGCGCCGGCGCGGGCGCGGGCGCGCGGGATTTAGTTACCTGTTGCAGCAGTGCTACGAATGATGTATTATTTGTCCCTGTCGCGCTCGGAGCAGATACAACTTCTGGCTCTGTCGTGCAACTGGAATGCAGATAACAACGCGGCACCCGCAGGTCTCCTATCTCTTTCAATCGTGTTATCCAGCCGACCCATTTACCATAAACAACGTCTGCTATTGTTTCGTCCCAGCCGGTGTTTTCCTTCCAAACGTCTTGCAACATAATTTTACCTTGTATAGTAAATGGCGTAAGAAGGCCATAGACGTCAAATATCGACATTACCACCGCTAGCATTAAACGCTTTGTAGGTTTGCACTTGTTTTGTCTTATACTTTCGGGAATCCGTTTCAAAGATACATCGAAGGCAAGCTCATCTTTCTCTGGGTACCATATCATACCAAGTGTGCGTTCACCACTATACTGCGTATCCGATTTAAACCTTACGGCCACCTCACCTAAGGTTTCTTTTGGCAAGCTATTTAAAACACACTTACTGTTACTCGTCCAATTTCTTATCTCGAAGCCTCCGTGCTTATGAATTTCGGTGACGTTTTTTATCATTTCTATAGCGGCAGCGTCATCGGGCAGGCTATCAATATAGTCATCCATATAATGTTGTTCTAGTATTGCACTTACCGCGGCGGCCGGATGGGATGACTCATGTAGTTGCGCGTTCTTATTCTTAATGAATTGAGCTATGAATGGCGAACAGTTTGCTCCAAATATAAGCGAAGTCATTACGTATGTTTTTACTTTATCGTGGGAGCTATTTTTCCATAAGAAACGTAATGCATTTTGATCCTCCGGTTTAATTTTAATGCGTAAAAACATATCTTTTATATCACCGGCAACACCAACTTTGTTTTCACGAAAACGTAGCATTACACCAAACAGAGAATTTAGTAAATCAGGGCCTGTTAACAAATAATCATTTAGTGATTTACCTTGTACTTTAGCGGCGGCATCGAACACTAATCGTAGCTTTTTTTTGTTGGGGTTCTCCACTCCAAAATGTGGCAAGTACCAAGTTTTGTGTACTTGCTCATGCCCAGTGCTTTCAAGTTGCTTTGCAAAATCATTTGTTAAAAGGTGATCAATACGATCTTTATACTTACTACCATAGTCTTCAGTGGCCATAATCTTTTTATATACGTTGTTCAGCCGGGATAGTGCGTAAAAATAGCTGTCGGGCAACTTACAATTGGGATCCTTCCATGGTAAGCTGACGTGCCATCTGCCATCAATGAGTTCAGCGCTGCCTTGCAGCGCAGCTAGCGCCTGCACCTCGTCCCTATTTTGCCTTGGCTTACAAGTCACACCTATAGCGTCGATGGAAAAGGAATGGCGAGCCAGCTCATGCAGCTCGCGCAATGCTGGGTCGTCCGTTCGCGCCTGCGGGGATGACGACGGCGAGAACGGCGCATCTTCCGCGAGCAACAAACTAGTATGTGAGGCGGTCCACGGTCCCGACGACATTGGTGAGTGAATTATACCGTGCACGCACCAGCCCAGGGGTGTTCGAGTAGCTGACGGCTCATTGATTTTACCAACATTTACTTCCAAAGGAACCAACAAATGGTAGTTATCCTGTCCGATCAATATCTCAGGCTTACATAAATTGTTACTATCTATTGTTACATTTTTTAAGTGTTTATATTTCATAAAATCAAAACATCTTGGACTGGTAAGTTAAGATCATTAACACTACGCAATTTAATTTGAAACAATTGATTATCATAAATACCTGACAAGCTCATAGTAACAACAGTTGAACTACATACGTAAGTACTACTGTCCCAAGCACCTCGCACCCGCATCGTCTCGCTGCGGCCGCAAAGGCCCGCGCGGGCCGCCAGCGCCGCGCTTATCAGCGACACTGTGGACCCGTCATCCAATAACGCACTAGCACTTATCACACCATTAGGACCGCGTATTTTAACCGGCACCACTTTCAACAACACTTTATTTGTCGGCGAACTTAAATGCGTGATGGTTTCCGTCGGCGGAGCACCGCTCGACGCCGACGCGTCCTCTGCTGGCCCCGGTGCTGGCGGCGGCGGCGGCGACGGCGCGGCGTGGTCGCGCCGCACGGGATTATGCAGTAACCGATGATGCGCTTCACCGCAGGCGTCCTTATCACAGGCGGGCGCTAAACAGGTTTCTCTATTGTGCCGAGACAATAAACATTTGTAGCAAATTCCATTACGTTTGACATAGCTCCATCTGTCCTTTCGTAACGCCTTAATAAACAACTTGCACTTAGTTAATTCGTGACTGTTGTTTTTGCAAAAATTACATTTTTCTTCTCTGTTGTTCGTACTTTGCAACAATACTGTGTGGGGACTTTTCACGTGACCTTCACGTGCAGTGTATTTGTTTTGATTACAAATACGCGCGTTCATTATTGTCAAATTAGAAGTGGTAGATATTTTAATCGCTTCCTCGCGTAGAAAATCGCATATCATGTCTATTCTTGACTTTTTATTGTCTAGTTTTAATAGCGGAAAACTATAATCGGCCCATTTCGAAATCAATATTGTAGGAAGCTTAGACAAAATAATATTTGATAGATGCATACCACGAAGACATTCATAACGCCCCACGGCTCGAACAGCTGTTATGTAATTTTATATTTTGACTGAAAAGGGCACAATCTCAGTATGATAATGCGGCGGCAACGGTGGCAACTTTTTTATGTCTTGTGTTATTTTATGTAGTAAGATGTCTGGGTTGCGGAACCTGAGTTCCAATGTAGATATCAACTGATCTGGTGAGGTTGTGCATATTAATAGGGCTGCGACTGCATCCTTGGCTGCTCCTCGAAGACATTTTCGCAGTCTCCACACGTTTTCCATATCGCTGAAGCCACATATTCTAGTGGATTCTTCATAGGCTTGCTTGAATTGGAGCCATTCAAGCGGATCACCATTATAATCTGGTAATTCTTTTGGTACACTTATTCGACTTAAAAATTGAGAGTTAGTCGAATTGTTAGCTGCAGAAGTGGTAACTTCCTTTAGTGTGGTAGCTAGCAGTTGGACGGTTCCATGTAGCTGGTCCAGCGCGCCCGAAGTTGAGCCCGGGGCGGGGGCGGGCTGGGCCGTTTCCATTTCCTGCTGGCTTTGCTCAAGCCACTTCTCAACTTCACTATGAGTGTGTTGACTTTTACGGTTACCTTCGAGTGGACTGTGTTCATCCTCTAAGTCGGCTAGGTCGGCTTCTAGTCGTTTATCGATTAGTTCCATCTGGATCCTAGCCTTTTGTTCTGCTGCCTCAAGTTGTAGTCTATTACGTAATGCCTTGACAGAAGATGACGTTGACACTTGTGACTTCTTACGTTCGCGACGGACGGTGCCATTTTGTGACGAAGTAGCGTGACATTCTGGAGGTTGTTGTTGCAACACGTTGTAAGTAAAAGGCTGTTGCGTTGGTTGGCCCGGATGAGCTGCCGCGTCATGCTGTGTGGCAGCGCCCACTGCCGCTTGTGCTGACGTTGACGCTTTGGGCGGTTGCTCATTACGTGGCACAAGCAACTTCCCGGGTTCGGATTTAACACTTCTTTCCGGATTCACTTCACCGGGATATAGGTTCACTTTATTTTTACTCGCGTTGCGCGTAAGCACCATTTTCGGAGGTGGCGTATGATACATCGGCAACGATCAGGCTCGAATGACCAATATTTGTAGGCGGTTCTAGGGTCACTGCCAATGTGAAACACAAAAGTTCCGAACAAAATATCGCTTTATTCGCCGAAAGACAAAAGCACGTTTTTTATTGGTATCGCGAGGTAGTACGGTGTCACTTCCAGAGAGGCTCATGGCAGACTGAATAGACGTTACTCGAAGCAACGGACAAAAGGCGCGCGGAGGTGATTTCGAACTACCTCATATTTAACAAATATTAAAATAATTATACAAAAACTTAAGTTAGGTACAAAATTGGGAGCGCGTCGCTAACAGTGTGCATAGTAGCAAAATCTAATTACATTAAAGAAAAAAATAAAAAGTCAAACAAAAAAAAATTAAAGCCACTTGGGACATCATAAACCGTGAAACAGGTAAATTTAAACCACGGGATAATACTTTCACTTTAAAAGTAAACGACAACTTATATGTACCAAAATGTAATCTTTCCTTTCAATTTAAATACATTGATTCAATGAATATTATTAAAACATTAAAATCACTTAAAATGAAAAACACGAGTGATTTGTGGGGTATATCTATTAAAGTAATTAAGAATATTATTTATTCTATAGCACCGTATCTTGCTGAAATTTTTAATAACTGTGTCGATAAGGGAATCTTTCCTGATCTTATGAAGTTTAGTAAAGTTATACCTTTTTTCAAATCAGGAAACAAAGAAGACCCCAGTAACTATCGACCCATTTCAATATTACCAGCGCTAAGTAAAATTTATGAAAAAATTATACTCGAACAGTTGATGTCATATTTTAACACAAACAACCTTTTACATAGTAAGCAATATGGTTTTACTAAGGGTCGTTCTACTACTGATGCAGGCGTTTCTCTAATAAAACATATATTTGATGCCTGGGAGAAGTCTCAAAATGCTCTTGGAGTTTTTTGCGACTTTTCCAAGGCTTTTGATTGCGTTGAGCACCGGACTCTGGTGTTGAAGCTACATTATTACGGTCTCGAAGATTTTGCACTAAATTTAATACAGTCATATCTCAGCTCTAGAACTCAAACTGTCGATATAAATGGTACTAAATCATCTGGTTCTCATGTAAAAATGGGAGTTCCACAAGGGTCGATTCTTGGTCCTTTTCTGTTCTTGATTTATATTAATGACTTGCCATTCTTTGTAGAGAATTTCTGTGAAATTGTATTATTTGCAGATGATACTTCACTCATTTTTAATGTGACTAGGTGTAGGACTAATTATGAAAATGTAAATAAAGCTCTTTCAGAGGTACTCCATTGGTTTACTATTAATAATTTACAGCTTAACGCTAAAAAAACAAAATGTATTAAATTTATACTACCAAATGTCAGAAATGAACCAACCGATATTAGAATAAACGGTGATCAATTAGATTTGGTAGATTCTTCATTCTTCAGTCTTTTTAGGCATTACCCTTGACTCAAGACTTCAATGGAATCCTCATATATCGAAATTGGCCGGTAAACTCAGTTCTGCTGCTTATGCCATTAGAAAAATTAGGCAGTTAACAGACGTTGAAACTGCTAGAACAGTTTATTTTAGTTATTTTCATAGTGTCATGTCGTATGGCGTCCTACTGTGGGGAACAGCGGCTGATATTGAAACTATATTCATTTTACAGAAACGAGCAATAAGAGCAATCTATAAACTAGGATCACGAACTTCCCTAAGAAATCTTTTTAAGGAGATTGATGTCCTGACAGTTGCATCTCAATATATTTATAATTGTATAGTTTTTGTACGTTGCAACATCAACTCCTTTACTAAACACGGTGACGTACACAATTTCAATACTAGAAATAAGACAAAACTTGTAATGCCACTGTTCAGGTTACAGAAGGTACTTGGTTCTTTCTCGGGGCAAGGTATACACTATTACAATAAAATACCAAATTCTGTACTAGATTTACATTTAGATAAGTTTAAAAAACATGTGAAGTCTTTATTACTTATAAAAGGTTATTTTATTATACAGTCAAAGAATATTTAGATGATAAAACAGCCTGGTTATAATAAAAACCACATATTATATTTGAATCAATTTATTAAAATTAATTTTTATAATTTTTATACTGATATGACAGCCTTTATCAGCATTGTCCTACAGATAACAAACAGCGTTGCGTTAAATAGATCATTAAGTTTTTATTTAGAGTATCTTGAGTGTGTCATGCTCTCTTTACTGTCTCTGCGGTGGTGGCGTGTGCGTCGGGTAGTTACGTTCCCTAAAATATGGTTGAGCGAAGCGATGGCTGATTCATATGTCATGCTCGTGAACGGGTGCCGCCTGTGGAGGCTGGTCTGCTCTTGCATACTTATCTTATTTTAGTATTATTAATTATAGTTTGACTTTGTTTTACCTAAACAATTTTTGACTTTTACTAGAGTACTGTAGTGGTGCTGTATGACATTGTGGAAATTGAAACCTTTACATAATTATCTGATGTAAATTTGTTAACTTACATTTTTTATTTTGTTTTTTTACATGTTGTGGTTGTCTTATTTATATTTTTTGTGTTTATTTGTAATGGAAAGTGTTCTGCTATGATAGGGCATTTTCCAATATTTTTGACGCTGTAAGGGAGAAAAGAGCTGGACACTTGCTGAGTTTCTTGCCGGTTCTTCTCAGTACAAGATCTCCCGCCCAGAGTAGATTTACGAACCGATGGCATAATGACATTCACAAGAGCTACTTGTAGCCTAAACTGAATAAATGATTTTGAATTTTGAATTTTGAATTTTGAATTTTTACAGTGAACTGTGTGGTGCCAAATACAAATAATTATATACAAAGCATAATATAATCATCATCATCATCATCCCGAGTGACAGCCAATCCGCGCTCAGTCACTCATATCGCCGCGAATCGACTCTGGCCTTGTTCAAGAAACCACCAAAGCTCTAAACAAGCTAGGTGGACATAACAAGGTGCAATTGATCTGGGTCCCAGGCCACATGGGAATCCACGACAACGAGATGGCCGATGCACTTGCCAGGGAGGGCTCGGAGATTCAGCTCATTAGTCCTGAGCCGTTCGTGGCATTTGCGCCAAGTAACATTAACAAGAAAAGATAAAAAGATTACATCGAGAACAGGCACGGCATCGAATGGAAAGAGCAGCCGGGTACGAAACACTCCAAATCGCCTTAGGACGGAGTAAGCTCATATGCGGAGGCAGTAGAAGGCAGGCCCGATTAACCTGCGGTGCCTAGTCAGGGCACTATGCCACAAAACAAACGCTTCTCAGAATGCATCTTTCAACAAATAGCTTGTGTAGGGCATGTGGAGAAGAAACGGTGTCAATGCAGCACCTACTGTGTGACTGAGACTCTCTGGCTAGGAAAAGAATGAGACTCCTGGGGTTGGCCTATCCGAAACCGGAGGACTTCAGACTCTTCGCTCTTAAGGACGTTGACAAACTTATGGCATCAATCTTTACAGAGGTAGAAGACGATGAATTTGCACCAAAGATCCCGATGGGTCAAAGTGTTACTGGGAGAGGGATACCTCAGCAGGCCCCACTAAGATAAGATAAGATTATCATCATCATCATCATCATCTCAGCCAAAAGACGTCCACTGCTGAACAAAGGCTCCCACCACCGGCTTTATGCTGTGCGCATCCAGCGGCTACCCGCGCCCGTCACCCGATCGCCGGTCCACCTTGTTATAAACACAATATAATAATTGTATTATATTTCAGCTGACAAGCTAGCTGATTTAAACCTTGTACGAGAAACAGGAAAAACAAATGCGATTTTTATTAACCAAACAGCCAAGTACACCTAAAGCGACCCATTCAAATTTAGGGTTAATCCATTGATATTCTCAACGAGTTATTATAAGTTGGCTCCCTCATAAGCCACTCACATTAATGGATTACAAGTGAAAGCTTTCTCGCTCCTAAGGCGACCTGTAATCGGCTTTCTGACCCTTCCCGTTCGCGAATAGTTCCAGAAATATTCACTATGCGATAGGATTCCTATTCAAAATTATGAATGGCAGGCTTAAGTGTCAATGATGCGGAGCAAAGGATTTTTATGGGTTCTTGGTTCAGATTTAACGCTCCTTTTAGTAAGCTTATTTATATTTTTTATTCGTAAAGTTACCTTCATAGTTTAGTTTTACTGGGCTGTGTCCGCACTTAGCCATTCGATTTGGCCATTGTAAGTATTAAACCTGTAAGTAAGTTACCTTCATATTGGAAATAGAAATGCTGTTATTGTGTCTCGCTTAGGAAATAGTCGGCTATGATTAAAATATTGAAAGTATTAAAAAAAAAACTATATATTAGGAATTGTAAAAAAGGTACAAAATTGGTAAACCTCAAATTAATCTCAAGTGTCGATAAGGCCAAAGGTGGAAGAGCACTTCTCTCGGAATATCTTAGTTTAGACTTACTTAGTCTGCTGGCTAAGCGACCCAAAGTGTCTACTACGACACAAGACGACGTCACTGCGCTCTGTTATGCACAGCTTCTTCCAGATTTATGATTCCATGCAGCCTCGAATTAATACATAAGTATCACACTAATATTATAAATGCGAAAGTTTATGTGTATGTATGTGTGTATATTTGTTGCTTCTTCACGCTGCAACGGATAGATGGATTTGGATGAAATTCGGCATACAGATAGTTTATATATAACCTAGATGAAAACATAGGATACTTTTTATCCCGATATTCCCACGGGAACGAGAACCACGCGGGTGAAACCGCGAGCGGCCGCTAGTTAGGGAATAAAACAATGCTACTATTCCTAATTGGCCTCACTTCGTCTTCAAACTTTTGGTGGTTTCCATCATGTCTCTGCATCTGCATAGTGAAATGTTTATGTCATTGCATGTCATAAACATTTCACTATCCGCTAAAAAGCGTTCTACGTGAAAAATCAATGTTTGGCGAAAAAAAAAACAGTCGAAAGAATATGTGAATCGAATATTGATGTCAGCGTTATTCTAAGCACAAACGCAAATATTTGTATTCAGCCAGCGGCCGTGGGAATCAAAGCTTACAGGTAGTTGTGGAAAATGGGTTGTAAATAATAAAAAGGATTTAACGCCACGCGTAGAAACCTCCCGCCATCTTTCGGTGGAGCGTGTGGGTTGCCGTAGGTACTGTTTGCACTTAATGTTTTCCTAGTACCTACCTTTGTTGACGGAGTAGAGAATATTGTTGTTGCTTTCAATACATATTTCTTTATAAAGTTTTCTCGCCACCTTTTCTTAAAGATTTTTGTTTTCGAAAAATCTTAATACAAAAGTTTTAGAAACACGCACGTCTAGTGTGCAAGGTATCATCGTAGTCGGATGTATCGTGCGTATTCGTACGTGTTTGTACAAGTCTATTTCGTACGAAAACGCATCGAAAGTGCGACTCACCTTAGTACTTGCTTTTATGTACATATATTACTAGCTGTGCTCGCGACTTCGTCCGCGTGGAATAGTGACTTTCGGTAGCATTTTTAATTTTTTAGGCTCTTTTACCGTTTTTGCAACATTTTTCACTGATGCTTCGCTCCTATTGGTCGCAGCGTGATGTTATATAGCCTAAAGCCTTCCTCGATAAATGGACTATCCAACACAAAAAGAATTATTCAATTCGAACCAGTAGTTCCTGAGATTAGCGCGTTCAAACAAACAAACAAACAAACAAACTCTTCAGCTTTATATATTAGTATAGATAAGGTACAGCTACTCTTAGTGTTGGTTTTTTATTGCTCTTTAGTACCGTTTAGCAATGTAATATTTTTGTTTCATTTCATAAACTACTAACTAAACCAACCGGGACGGACTTTTTGGCGGGAAAGTGAAGAGTCAATGTCGGCTGTCGGTTTTGTTTTATTTTCTAAAATTTGTGTTACGAAATTAATGAGAAATTATGGTGGATTATTAACCGTTAAGTGTTCGTGAACGTGTGAAGTAATGTAGTATTGCCAACGTCTCCTCTTAGTTCCGTCTTCTATGGTGGCCTCCGTAAAGTGAAGTACCGCCCTCTCCTAGCTTCGCGTCTGGCTAACGCTTCCCGCCATTATTTTTTTTCTGCTCTATGGTTAATCATTCTTTGGTGTTGTCATATTGAACTATGGTCAGATATTTATAAATAAAATAAGTACGGTTGGATATTTATGGTACAATCGATATAAATGCTACGATATATTATAAAAATGATGTCAAATAAAACAAACTATATAACCATCCGCATGAGCTCTTAGTAAAGCCCTTCTTCTTTCTAGTAAAGTCTTAGTATTATCATTCATCATCATCATCATATATTAACACAGAATTATGTTATCTATTTATTTAACTTGTAATAAGAAAATTACTTTGACACTGGCTAAATGTACTTACCGCACGAAGCCATCAACTAAAAGAAAAAAAAAGCTAAACCAACCAACAATAATTTAAACTTTTGGAAACAAACATCGAATATGTTGATTGCGTTTTGTTTCGTGAATTTAACCAAGAATGAAACTGTTTCGTTAATATGCTGATTCTAACAACCTTTAAGCTAGCACTTCTTGCAATCTATGTTGGTCCCCTGGCCTTTATCAGCTACCGTCATATTGTTCTCATTGAAGCTCCTTTTATAAAAAGAGCTTGAAAGTAAGAAGCACTAAAATTATTTCACAAAAAAATACATTGAAGTGCAACGCTGATTACTTACACAGTCGCAGTGTGACTGATTCTTGTAATATGTATTTCAGAAAAAAAAAAAGAGAAATATATCCCTCAAAAAATCTGCTTCATTTTACGGTCTTACAAACATGGAGTAATCTAGAGCTGGTTTGTACTCAATATTATCCTTCCATGGAATAACTTTTTACAGCAACAAACTAAATTGTTTGTTGGATTCAAGCTAATCTAGCCCTTATAGTGTAGACAACAGTAAAAGTAAACGAAACTAAGATGTTTTTGTAAAAGTTTGAAAATTTTAAAAACAAAGTTGGACGCATCGCCGGCGCGGGCGTAAAGCTGCAAGAAAACTTAAAAGCTGGTTAAACCCTGAAATATACAGTTCCACGAAAGGTAACGTCGAACAAATCTATGCAAACATGTCTTCAAGCGTGATGTCACATGGTAGGGTTTGTTCTCAACTTCCTACTACACAATGAGGACCACTCATCTAAGCTGCTAAATAGCATTGTTTTTTGCATTAATAATGCAAATTTAGACAACGAATATCATTTATATAAAATGCAAATTTAGACAATTAGTTAGGTACTAGCGCCTTCAAGATGGGCAGAACAAAAAAAGGCAACCGTATCCTTTTGGCTAGAAAGCTACTAGACAAAGTATAATCCAAACATAAAGTGCGTTACAAATAAACAAATAATAATTAGAATAGTTATTCCGTGTTTTGTTCCTGTCATGTAAACGTCAATTCAAATTAGAGTAAAAGAGACATAACACGGAATCATTATTAGCTTATTCCTTGTTTATTTGCAAGGCACTAAGTCTTTAGCAATGTAAGCCTCATTCTAATAATGGCTAATTCTGACAAGCTGGTAGAAACAGGTGCCCGTATATTTCATTTCTTAAGCCGACGTCAGACAACACCTTGGCAGCACTCCGACAAAATTGGAAGAGAAAATAAACAGGAAATTTCACGTACAAGATTACCTACGGAGTCGGATGCAAATGTGATTTCGCCAGGACGCTAGTTTCCATGCGCCGATTACCTCCATAATATTGCATTTTAAGCCTTTGCACAGTTGGATTAAGTATTGTTTTAACAAATTACAAGGTGTGATGGTATGCCCTTTTGTTTATAGTAAAGTAAATAGCCTATAACTGTCCCACTGCTGGGCAAAGGCCTCCATCATAGAAATCAAGTCATCACTACAATTGATAGGTAATTGCATAATCACCACGCTTGCCAAATTCGGGTTGGTGATCGCAAACCCGGGCTATGCATCGAAAAGTCTGAAACATACATCTAGGTATCAGTTCGAGCGCCATTTTGCAACAATTCTGTACCTGCCATTAGGTCCAGAATCTATGTAAAATGGTTTTAAATTTATAGAAAATTGTCAAAGTAATTGTACTTTGTCACTTGACAAAGCTGACTTCTTCTTTTTAAGGACAAAAATAATGTCAATATATTCTTATTTTGTTACTATAAATTCTGAAATACCTACTAAGCAACACAACTATGTTTATGTATGTATTTCCTAGAAATACACAAGACAAGATCTATCGGCTAAAAGTAAACTCAAACAAGGAGTTAAGCCAACAAAGAGAATTCATGCTCGTTGCATTTTCCCTTTTGCAACTATAATTTAATATTATTATCGTTAAAGCTTTAATTAATCGCTTAATAAACTTGTTTACCGGGTTCCATGCCCGGTGGTGTATGAAAGATTAAAACTTTTTACAAAAATGCAGTTTTACATAACTTCAAAATCGACACTATAGCTTACACTTTCAGAATCCATGCTGACCCATTACATGGCTCTTACAGTATAATATAATAGGTAGATTACATCGCAAATATTTCACCCACATTGTAAATAAACAAACATAAGGATATTACAAATGTGTAGACCATTTGAAAGAGTTCCGTCAACAGTTTGTAACATCCATAACGCTGAATGGCTCGCGTTGAATAAAACGCCTGGGTCTGGAAGCCTCAAGGCTCATGAAAACTACATCAAAAACTGGATCGAAGCAACAGCTGAACCTTACCCGTCGTACACTGCGTAGCGCGTTAAGAATATTGCAAAGCTAACGGTAGGTAGTAACAGCCCGAAACGGTATTGTATAGCGTATGTTTCGGGTTATGGTACGACGCGACTCTCGAAGTGAGTGTTCAGGTCAGCCCGGGATGATGGAGGCCCGTAATTCACTGGGTCCCGTTTTCTCTGTGACAGATGACTAGTCGTATAGTATACTGCGCCTAAAACATAAGAGAAAAGCAATTGGAGCTGGCACATACTTCATAATAAATATTCAAAAGGAATCGAATTTATATAAGTTGAAAAATAGTTATTTAATGTATTAACTAATTCTGCCACTTTGTCGTAACTCTAGTTTTTTTTTCTAATGCTTATTTGAATATAATCCTGGAAGAGATTGCTTTAAAGCAATAAGACCACGGGCCGTAAAATTTCGTTTTAGTTTTGTATTTTTATATTTTTTTCCAGAGCTGCAATTAAAGTAGGTACGAGTATTTCCTCTGTGCGAATTGTATTTCCATAAGATTTATGACTTCTAATTCAGTAAACAAGTGCATATATAATCTTATACCTATATAATAAAATTAGGGAAGTAATAAAATTTAATTCCAAAATAAATTTAACTGAAATTTACCAAATAAATGCCATATCCAAACTTGAAGTTGATCGAAATATGTTTCGTCCTGGGACCATTTAAATGTAGGCCTCATTTGCTAAAATATCCCGGCCATCTGTGACCTCAGGACTATATTGTTTTGTTTCTAGCAATTTAAACGCCTGCATAGTAGGCACGTACGTAGCCTAATGGCAACACAAATTCCTGTTTGCATGATTTTGATTATACTTCTGTGGGGATTTCCTACAGGTCGCCGTGAGCTAAAATGTTCGAACACTGACATGAAATTTGAATGTACACACGCGTGCACATCATACTACCACAAACTGTCAAATTTTCTGAATAGACTTTGAACTTTATGACTATGGCATACGGTTGAACATTTATTAGTTTATTAGTTTTTTTTTCTTTTCTGTCTCTTTTGTTTCGAATGTATTTGTATTGTATGTGTTTCGAGTGTTTGTTTTTGTGTCTGTATATGGTGTTTCCTAAGTTGTAAGACTGGGAGAAACTATTTATAGACATAAATTTCGTTTTCATGTAAAAGGAAAGTTAAGTATTGTATGTTTTTAAAAATAATATTGTTCTGCAACCGCGCACCGGGGCCGGTGGCAGGCTCCGCCAGAATACCAGCGTTGTTGCGATACGCTTCGTTTGCATCAACACAAGCTGAGGTTCCCACCTCAGCTTGTGTTGATGCAAAAAAAAACAAATAAAAGGTCAATCAGGACCCCTCGTGATTGACCTTTTATTTGTTTTTTTTTATTCTTATTTTTTATGTATATTAGTGTGAGTGGTCAATAAATGTTTTTCTCTCTCTGTCTCTTTATTGAAGACATTTGACAGTTTTGGATGGGTTGGTGTGCAGGTGTCTGTACAAATTCTGGTGTAGGTACTGTACATTAGATCGAATTTGTGATAGGTACGTCAAAACTGTAAATAGTCGTAGCGATTTATAATCGAATGTTACAGACCGAATAGTCGTTAAGTGAAAGCTTCAACAGGTTAAAGATTTAAAGAAGGTAATAGGGATGGCCAGGCATGTTCAAAGTCAAAGTCAAAGTCAAAGTTTTTATTCAAATAAACTTACGAAAAGTGCTTTTGAATCGTCCATGCATTGTTTACCTACTACCCATTCAGGACGTCTATTTTTTAGCTGTGGAGAAGAATGGGCTCAAGAAACTTCTCAGCTTTACAAGAAGTACCTAACGACATTTACGAAAAAAAAAGTATGGGATTACCAAAATCTTACAATATTTACAATTAAAAACTTTCCAGAGCCCGCATAAACAAGTAACGCTTACCTCTTTACATTTACTTAACATTACACTTTATTCTAAAAAAACGTACTTGGGCACTATGTATGTTCAACATTTTAGCTTTCAGCGATAACTACGAAACCCACTTCTGTAAGATAAGATAAGATAAGATAAATTTATTGCTGTATAAAAACTTAGCCTAGATACAAAAGACTTATGTAAAGTAATTGGGGTTAGTGTATATAATATTATGTATTACGTAATACAATCTTGATTGCTTAGCATAGGCTAAGCAATCAATATTGCCTGTGTATTAGGTATCTATCTAGAACAGAACGTTAGTGCTTATTCTACAATAAAACATTTACACAATAATAATGACTAACTATTTTAAATGCGGAACTGGAAAGTACTTGAATAATATTATTAATTAGTATTACATACCTGTAGTTTAGTAGTACATACCTGTTTCAATCAATAGTGTTTTTTAAACTTAAGGTAACATTAATACAGAGCACATGAGTTGTAAATACAGAGCAAAGGAGTAAATACCCGAAATTTACTGATGTGACTGTAGTTAGCTTTAGCGTTAAGCATTTTTTATAACTGTGCTTTGGTTCAAGTATTGCTCCTTTGTTATTTAAGTTGTTTCTACCAGTGGAAACTTTTTAATGACTTTTCTGTTTTACTTATAAGTTTGTAGCTATTCATTTATTGCATAAGTCGATAGTCTTCTTAAGATAATAAATAAATAAATAAATAAATACATTGTATCAACTTTGTCATTATCATCCCAGGAAACACAGGAATGGTGTTGGTCAGCACTATCTGTATCTGTAGTGCGTCAGGAATATTTGCTAATGCGCTGGTCGACGGGATCCCTTCTCCGCCGCGGCAGCCGTAATACTGTCCTGAAAAGCATCGCTGATAGTGGGGACTGTCCACTATTAGCGCATATGTGTAGCATAACCAATTCACATCTAGTTATTAAGTACTAACATAGTAACCACTTATATGGATCTTTGTTATCTGAGAAATAAAAACATTTAATTTAATTTAACTATCGCGTACGTGTGGAGCAATGAGATAAGCATGTTTCTGCATGTCCACCTCTTACCAAATTTAAGTTTTATAATGTTTTATTAAAATTTGATGAGTTACATTACTTTGGTGGTCTCCTATGAACTTATAACTGGGTTTTAGGGGCGATGAAATATTATGGTTCCTAAAAATTTTTGGAAGATTTTTTATTGACTTATTTATTACACGCATTAGATTCTTCGAGGTGTTCCAATACTCGAGACGTACTACTCGATGATGATGACGAGCTATAATCTTTGTATGAAATAGCATGCGTACTATGCATACTATGCATACTAGCTATTATGACAGTATTAAACCATTTTTAATTAGTCATTATTTTGTATGATCGTTGGTAGGTAGTCCGTTTATTATTAATACCAAACTATTTTACTAAATATCTTTATTAATATACCTTTAAGTAAACTCATACTTGGTCGGTTTTAGAAAGCGTCGTTCCATTCCTTTGTTCATACCGCAATGAAGTTAGATACCAAAATGCATTAATAATCCTATCAGCTTTTCTCTCCCCGTCCACGTAGTCTCAATGGTATCCTCGAAAATCACTACCTCATTTTATAATTTCATATTCATACTGGAAAATTGCGCAGTTCCGTGATGGCAGATGTTTTTGTCTGTAGCCGGTGTTGTAAGCGGGCTGCAGATAATGGCTACTTAAACAGAATGCTCATTGTTGCATTGACAATCCTCTCTATCTCTGAGCCTCACGCATGGGGCGGCCATGGTTTAAAATTAATTTGGGATACTCGAGAAAAATGGTTTTGCTTGTCGACTTTACTCATTTGTTTCTCTCGTTCGATAACGTCATCACAGCAAAATCAGAACTTGCACTTGAACTTGTAGGATTTCAATATATTTAAAGTATGTGAATAAAAAAACGTATGTGTACGTATTGTTCACTTTTCCTGTTACGTAATCTTAGCTTAATGATGTTGATAATTATAGGAACTGCATGATAAAAAAATATGATATGTCAAATGATTATGACATAGTACAAGTATTTTAATTAATTAAATTTCATTTTACATGCTAGTTTACAGATTATGCGTCCAAAACACCGACATGTCATACATCAAATAAAAATGTAAAATCTTAAGAACTAGAGTCACAGATAGGTATACAATAAAATTATGTCACAAAAATTGCACATTAAAAATAACAGAATCAAAATTACTACAAAATAATTAAAAATTAAATAGCTTATTCTATAGTTTATTTAATAGTTGTGGTCGAGAAAGTAAAAGGCTGCTGCCACTAAACGCCCTAAGCCATCAGCAAACAAATCGACATCGTCGTATTGAGCGAGCATGTCCCCGATGAGGCGCAGGGCGCGCGCGGTAGGCGCCTGCGCGGCATGTACGGTGCGCGTGACGGGCCGCAGCAGCAGGCGCGGCCGCCGGCGCTGCGCGACCAGCCCCGAGGTGGTTTGCGGCACGCGCGCCGGCACCGAGAGGGACACCCGCCCGACCGCGTACGGACAGTCGATCTTATTGTAAAGCACTGAGAAGTAATGTATCATAAGAAGTAGCTTCCTTCTAAGAGCGAGCGTGTCGAGACCCATCATACCGTACACGAATGAGGACGGGTACAGAAAGGGATAGTATCCGTTACATTTCTTAAACAGCCAACGAGCATACCTTCTCTGCAACTTTTCTATCATGAGGCTATACTTTTCCTCATGGGGGTCCCAAACGACTGATCCATACTCAAGTTTACTGCGTACATAGGCGCCGTACAATATTCTAGCAACAGAAAAACTACTAAACTCAGATGATGTCCTTATGATAAAACCAAGTAGTCTACTTGCCGACTTACATATGTTTGTCACGTGTTTGTGAAAGTCCAACCTATTATCTAATGTTATACCTAGGTCTTTAATTTCAGAAACTCTTTCTAAAGAAGAGTCAAATAGCTTGTAGTCAGTCTGTAATAAGTTACGCTTCCGTGAAAAAGTAATTGTTTTGCATTTCGCGGCATTAAAGGACAAACGATTTCTATCGCTCCACTCAGCTACAGAAACAATGTCACTCTGCAGAGCGTCCGCGTCCGCCTGACTACCTACACCCATATACAGTTTGAGGTCATCCGCGAACAGCAGGCACTCCGCAAATCTGACACTTTCAGGCAAGTCATTCACCATAATGAGAAACAGCGATTTAATAAGAGTTTGGTAATGGGTCGCTGGATTCCGAGACCAAATTTAAATAATGAACTTCTCCTTGCTTTAGATAGAACGTTAAGCCGTTGATGCCGAACGTTGCCGTGAGATGGCACTGTTTAAAACCTAACCCGAAATTAGCCAGCATTATGGTATGTTATAGCTCCATCTCTTCATGTGCTATTGTTTAAGATGGAACGTCTTAACCCAGCAGACGTTAGTAGAATATTGATGACAATAATGAACAATATTGTAAATAATCGCTAGTGTGTAAGAAAAACATTATGACAATAAAATCCAAAATAAAACGATTAGGTAAATATTATTACCAGTGCATAAGCATATTGTGTCTCGCTTTTATTTCTTGAACCATGGTGATCTCAGCATGCGGCTCCGATGCGAATTATCCAATAAACATAATGAAAATTTAAGCCCAGCGACGCTGACGATCTGGCGAGACGTCGGCGCGGCGTCGCGTCGTCTGCAGATAATCTGGCTGGAGCCAGATGCAATAAGCCGATTGACATCGATTAAACGAGTACACGGTAAATTTATTATGATCTTTTTATAAATGCACTTTTGAGTATATCGATACCTATACCGATAATTATTGGATTATTGAATTGACGCATTGATTATAATAGTTTTTAACGGGGTTCTAAAATGAAGAACGCAAAGCTTTTTGAATTTGATTTTTTACGCTTTTTTACGGTCTACAAAACATTATAACTATTTAAACTATCATGGTCACTTGCAATAGAGTAATTATTAACGGGATTCTTACCATGTTTATTATTTATGAGTATCCGATATTTCGGCGCAGTTGCATGCGCCATTATCACGGAATTACTGAAGTTAATGCGGGTGAGTTTTTTATGAGCAGACAAAACGATCTACCCTCTTCCTTAGTCGTTTTTTGCGCTCGATGCCCGTACCACTGATTTCTAAGTCACTATTCACTCGAAATTGCTCACGACACACTACACTCACATTATCAGGACGCGAAACGACTTTTTTGATGTTTTTGCAGTTTTTAAGAAGACTAACCACTGGGTTCCAGACACGCGACAGTTTGAATCCATTTTCACGATTGAAATTTTTGTATTTCGTAATTTCAATCGCTTCTCTCACCAATCTAGGTACGTAGTGGCGTTCTGTCGAAATTATCTGAGGGTTGTAAAACTCAATCCAGTGATTAGGACCCGACTGGATCAGATGTTCAGCAATGGCCGATTTTTGCGTATCGTTGTTCTTGACAGCTTTGATGTGCTCCTTAATTCGGCAAGGAACTGTACGTTTCGTTTGGCGAATATAGGAGCTACCGCAGCTGCAATCGATCTTATATACACCAGGCTTTTCCAAGGGAAAACTATCTTTCGGCGACCGTAAACATTGTGCTACTTTTCTAAAAGGAGTGAAGATAGTATTGATTGAGTACTTATTAAGTATGTTTGAGACCTTATCTGTCACTCCCTTCATATACGGCAAATATACTGGTTGCCTGTCTACCTTGTACTTAAGGTGTTTGAGTCTGTGTCTAAATGGTACTATCTTCCCTTTATATAATGGACTAATTATATTAAAATAATTTAGTCCATGTCCGGCATGTTCTACAGAAAAATGGATATAAAGGGAAGATAGTACCATTTAGACACAGACTCAAACACCTTAAGTACAAGGTAGACAGGCAACCAGTATATTTGCCGTATATGAAGGGAGTGACAGATAAGGTCTCAAACATACTTAATAAGTACTCAATCAATACTATCTTCACTCCTTTTAGAAAAGTAGCACAATGTTTACGGTCGCCGAAAGATAGTTTTCCCTTGAAAAAGCCGGGTGTATATAAGATCGATTGCAGCTGCGGTAGCTCCTATATTGGCCAAACGAAACGTACAGTTGCTTGCCGAATTAAGGAGCACATCAAAGCTGTCAAGAACAACGATACGCAAAAATCGGCCATTGCTGAACATCTGATCCAGTCGGGTCCTAATCACTGGATTGAGTTTTACAACCCTCAGATAATTTCGACAGAACGCCACTACGTACCTAGATTGGTGAGAGAAGCGATTGAAATTACGAAATACAAAAATTTCAATCGTGAAGATGGATTCAAACTGTCGCGTGTCTGAAACCCAGTGGTTAGTCTTCTTAAAAACTGCAAAAACATCAAAAAAGTCGTTTCGCGTCCTGATAATGTGAGTGTAGTGTGTCGTGAGCAATTTCGAGTGAATAGTGACTTAGAAATCAGTGGTACGGGCATCGAGCGCAAAAAACGACTAAGGAAGAGGGTAGATCGTTTTGTCTGCTCATAAAAAACTCACCCGCATTAACTTCAGTAATTCCGTGATCATGGCGCATGCAACTGCGCCGAAATATCGGATACTCATAAATAATAAACATGGTAAGAATCCCGTTAATAATTACTCTATTACAAAACTTTAGCTTAACCTAATAATACAATGTAGGTATAAATTTTAATATATCCTGCAATAGCTGAAACTTGTAGACACAGCATGAAATGAGTTTTTAAAGCATAACGACCTTGCAACAATGGCACTAAGTATTGGGGATAGTTTGTAACCGCGGTTTTACCCACGTTATATTGTACTTAAATTAAGTTTGGCATTCACCCTGTACCTACTGTTCGTTTGGTGGTAGGGACATGTTTTCGTGGACTGCCCAATAAATGAATAAAACACGATACAATTATAATGACTACAGTTTCAGATGCTATTTGCGCTATTGACAATCCTGCGAGACGTCGTCGCGTCGTCGTCTGCAGACAATCTGGCTTGAGCCACTCGCAATAATGCCAATGGAATATGCCTGCAGGCTTTGCTATGTCTACAATTAGTGCAGAGTCTACTGTTCATCGTTAATCGAACTCTGTTTTTGTACTCGATTTGGTTTGTGGTAAAGATTGGTTATTTCCTCTATAGATACCACTATTTTATTAAATTGTGGCACCATTACATTGTTATTAGCATTGTTGCGTTACGACATATTAGATATCCAATTCCTGAGTTGATTTAGGTAAAGTGCGTTTCCAGCTTCAGTCTTAGAGCCCTCGTCTACGTCCGATAATCGGTGACCGATTGTTTAGTCAGTCAAAATGGAATGTATGGAGTTCTATGTTGCAACGTACACGTCCTACGAAAAGTCGGTCACGAAACCGGTACTAATAAACCTCGGCGAAAAAATCGGTCTGATTATCGAACCTACAATAAGTCAATCGTAGGCAGGACCCGTTATCGTCACTTATTAGGTAAGATGAAGGCCAATCGCATCCACCATCACCATCTACCAAAGAAAAGTTATAAGACCTTATTAATCAATAAAAAATAAAAATGTATTTAAAAAAAACATACATGTCTGTAAAAAAATATGTTCTCGCTACTGTTGTTTGATTGTCTTTGTTTACAACGTATTACGTTATAACGTATCTAACGTTTCTCCTAAAACGTCACATTTCCATACAACGTCGAAACAATAATCACTCAGAGAACTCATCAATCGCACACCGCAACCGCAAACGGGTTGATAACTCGAACGACGAGATTTTATTAAGCCGAAATTGATTACACAGAAATTAATTAAGGCTCCGCCTAACATACGACGTGACATGATTACCCTAATCCCGGAGACTCGTTAACGAATAAAACATTTACAACGGCTGCAGGCACCGGCTATGAATATTAATACATTGCTTTCTCCACCTGAAAGTTTATTTCATTATGCCGAACGGAACGCGGTCGTTCGTGTACGTGAAACGGAACGCGCCGAAAGTTTTGCGTTGCGTAAATATTTGTATGTTCGGAATGAGAAGCGTAGTTCAATGTATTGTTGTTTTGTACAATAAAAATCTATATCGGGAAAAGTTAACTATCGGTTTTCATTACATTTGTTGGTAAGTGATGGAAAAGTCAAAAAAGGAAACGCATTTTACCCTGAAGCTTCAAGTACAGAGGAACAAGGCTATCGATATTTGTAGTTGGCAGATCACAACTGTGCTGAACTTACATTGTTGTTATGGTGACAGACTTAAAAATTTAATTAAATAAAAAATTAAATGAAAATTCTTTATTCAATTTAGGCACATAAATACTATTAGATAAGATACCACCAACCAAATTAAGGCGACGCATTGGAAATTTACGTGGCGGGGATCTTGATTTTTCCCAACAACTACAAAACATATGAAAGTGATATTTGATGACATGATTTTTCATTTAATTGACTTTATTTTGTTAGTTGCAGAAACACGATTTGTCAACTTTTATAACAGAGAAAAAAATATCAAAGTAACCTCTTTTAAAACATAGATTCGCATTTTACAGGCAAACCAGACCGAATTAAGCATCTAAATTTTCTTAGTAGATTAGTCTTTACACACATTTCAATATTGTAGTTCATTTTTTTTAAATAATTTGTAGTTTTAATTTGAAGGAAAAATAACAGTTTTTCTTATGGTACGAGGTGCAAACGCTCCGTATGATATTTATTGTTTAGCGATGCGTCGCCTTAAGCTAAAATAATAACCTCAATATGCTAGAAATCCAAACCCTCTGGGTCTGAAACCGGTGACTTAACCATTTAACTACAGAAATGGTTAGTACCTATACGGTGTATGTGACGGACTATAAAGCAACCTATTAGAAACGATTTTGATTAATACTGTAATAATGATTGATAAACCGTTATTGAATAGCTATTAAATCGCGATCTTATACAGTAAAATAGTGTGTCAAGACTTCGAGAGCAAGTTCAATATAATAGTGATTAAGGAAAACAGGGGTAAGAAGTATCGAGCACAAATTAACAAATATGTAAGAGGGTAGATTTGTTTTGTATGTTAATATATATCCATCCCCAAGAAAATCCGTAATCGCTTGAAACACACAACAAAAATACATTGTGTTATCCCTCTAATGATTTATAACTTTTCTAATTTAAGTAACCACGATAGTTTTGAAAGTTATAAACTACCAACGTCACACTGCTAGACCAAAAGATACAATAAACTCTTTTTGTGTAAAACGGAACGCACCCGATAAAAATAAAAAGGCTATATGCAAGTTACAAATGAATTATCAGACGAAGACGACCAACAACCTCAGTCTTCCCGAGACCACGTATCTTGCAAAAGGTTCGAAACGTCAGGATAAAACAAAAATCGTAAATGTTAACGTAAACGCGAGTAGATTTGTATTAGTTGTTGTCTCATTTCAATATTAACTGAGCTTTAAATATGAACCTTCGCTACATAGTTTTTTTTTTTTTTTTTTTTTTTGGAGAGAGACTGCTGATTGCCTCAGACGGCATTTTCAGCTTCACCGGGGTTTTTTGGGGGCGGCGAGGTACGTAAAGGGTACCTCAAGCCGTGTTGAAACGAATCACCTTCGGAGGATTTCTAGAGGGTACGGCATCGCACACTTAAAAGTGCGCGTCCCCGTGCCCTCCCAGAGTCTCCGAAGGGTTCGGATCGGATCGGGGACATCACTACATAGTCTAAACCAAAGTCGCTTCCTGCTGTCTGTCTGTCCCTATGTATGCTTAAATCTTTAAAACTACGCAACGGATTTTAATGCGGTTTTTAATGGATAGGGTGATTCAAGAGGAAGTTTTATATGTATGATTAAATGCATAAAATAGTAAAGAAACACTGATAATGATAAATAAATAGTGGATTCGAGAATGGTTTAGATTTACAATTGGACCCGGTAGGTGGTGCTACTTTAAGGGTCCATCATGAGATACGGGTGTTCTTAAGCGGACGAATGATTTGTTTGTTTTGTTGTCATGGACACTGTCAAAGTTTTGTTTGTTTTGTTGTCATAGAAACTGTCAAAGCGGTACGAAGTCCGCCGGGTCAGCTAGTATAATATAAAGCAGTAAATTACACGTAGTAATTATTTGCGGTGTAACTCCTCAGTGACCTAAATCAGTGCGAGCACGGACCCGCCCGTACGTAATGTTGTACAATTAAATTGGCCACAAGCGTGTTTAGAGTTAACAACGTAGCAGTTCACAAGGTTGGTAATTTCTGGCACGTACCTAAACATTTTCTTAAATTGTTTAGTAATAGCTCGTGTAACACCATGCTATTAAACAATCATGTAAGCTTGGTAACCCATCATGCTTTACAATACTGCCAAAGGTCTGTTTCTTGCATTAAAAGGTTTGAAAACCCTGTAAAATGACATGGTCACAAGATTTTGTTTTCATCATCATCATTATCGTTTTCATCGTCATCAGCCTTTAAACGTTCCCAGGCGAAGGCCTGATAAATTTTTAAAGGCTGATGACGTCCAAACGGGGAGCCGTTTAGACGTTGGAATCAATCATGCAATGTGATGAGGTGGAAGCCTACACCTATACTGCCAAAGGCCAGTCTCCTGCATTGGTTTATATGAAGTCCTTTTAACATTGCAGGGTCGCATGTTTTTGTTTTCTATCAACACCATCATTACCTTCAGTCTAAAACCGATCTACTGATGATTGTTAAAAGATTGGGCCTCAACCCGCCTCCCTGGCTTTATGAAGGTTGGTAGGGTTTAGAGGCTGTCATCATGAGGTTCCGGTTGTTGTTGTAACGCTACAACGTGGACCAACGGCTCAACGAGTGTTCCAAAACACGGAACTTCGATATTTTGATTTGGTCACTTAACCATTCACGATCGGATCCCACTCACGCTATGATGGCTTGAAAATATCTAAGGGTTTAGAGTAATTATTAACGGGATTCTTACCATGTTTATTATTTATGAGTATCCGATATTTCGGCGCAGTTGTGTAATTCTGTGATCATGGCGCATGCAACTGCGCCGAAATATCGGATACTCATAAATAATAAACATGGTAAGAATCCCGTTAATAATTACTCTATTGCAAGTGACCATGATAGTTTAAATAGTTATATCTAAGGGTTTCTTTCATAATTATTATTGTTCTATGTCCATAAGTAAGAATAAATTAATGTCCTTACTATACTATATGCGAAAAGAGTTTTTCCCCAACCTACGAGTATTATACACGCACAGAAGATTTATATAAGTAAAGATGTAACAAAATCTATTAATTAAAAATAATGCAAATCATCATCATCATCAGCCAAGACGTCCATTGCTGAACAAAGGCCTCCCCAATGATCTCCACAATGACCGGTTTAGTGCTGCTCGCATCCAGCGGCTTCCCACTAAGGCTAATACTTATCCAGACATAAAGTAGGTAACATTTTATAAGTGTAAACAATGTTGGCATAATAAAACTTTTCTTTTATCGCCGTTATATAATTCACTGTTAAGTTCTTAGTAAACACAACTTTAACGTACTGCGATTCCTACAAGCCGACTTGTATCAGGAAACGTGAGCAATATCTCAAAGCTCGTCTGCCCGACGTTATCTCTGTACAAATGATTGTTGTTTTTGTTACTTCTAACCTGCAACAAAGGAAACTAACCTGATAAAGTACTACAGAAAGTATTATGACGAGTAAGTTCTTGTAATGCAAAGTTAGTAATTAAAATAGAAACACAGATTAAATATTACTATTTTATATATGTAGGTCTTTTTAGTTTACTTAGTTGGAACTCAGTTCTTTTACATGTTACTAAAATATGCTAAATAATTTGTTGATTTAAAAAATAGTTTTGTTTTTTCAGGGGGGCATATTTTTTATATTAGAAATATACCTAATATGTTTACTAAATGTACCTACGTGCAAAGGCTAAGAATTTTAAAAAAAATGTCACATGTAATCCTTCAATTAATACAGTAAATAAATCCATTATAGCTGTGTGTCGCTTAAACCGATAGACAATTATCTGCTAAATAAAAATTTTCGGATGACCAGAGTACCTTTATATTAAACAAACTTGATAAAAGACAAAAAAAAGGAAAAGGACATATAAGAAAATAATTGCCAGAAAAACCTATCAAAACCACAGAAAATACTTAATTATTCTCCACTACTGTTTCCAGACATACCATTTTACTTTCCACGTAGCTCGCCGTAGTTACCTTAACAATCAACTTTCTTCACGAGACTTTAAGTAAGCAACAACAATGGCACTGCGAAAACTTGGGATTGTACTGTCTATTTATAGTGCGGCCTTACCCTTAGCGGTTCGTAGACAATGTGACTATTTTTAAAACTAGTATTAATTCTTTGTATTAAACATTTTTAAAAAACAAAAAACCCACCTTCCTAAAAAATTTTAACCAAATAGAAAATCAACTGAAAAGGCCGGAACAAGATGAAAATAATAATTACATAAAGCCAGCGAAATAATTAAAAATATCAATAGGTACGGTAGTACGTAGTAATTAGTACGCACAAAGTGAGAATGATTTGACTTATCGTTAAATTTTATGCCTCCGACTAACGTATGAATTGGCATACTTTTTTACTTCTATACATAATTATGTCGGGAAAGCGAATAGCCTTCGTTCATCTGGGCATTTAATCATCATCACCAATTAATTTTATGTCTACGGTTTTAAATCCCCACGCGGGCCCTGTGCGGATTGGTGGTTGGTAACGACCAACGGCTTCGCAATTTCACATGCCTTCCGAAACATCTTAATAGTAAGTTAGTATTAACTAGTAGAAGTCAAAATCAGACAACCGACACACGATTGTAAACTTATTAAAACAACATATTAACGCTATTAAGCTTTATGCTCTCAATAATTAGTATCTAGCATAGATATTTACTAACTGTCGAAATACAGCGATACGTAACATCATACTTCTGACCAGTTGGGCTCACAAGCTCTACAAAACTACCAAGTCGAGTTCAATATACTTACTTCTACAAAACCAGGAGCATTTGGTTTGACAAACAGAGGAAAGAGATGGTCAAATTATCTTTGAAGAAAAAGTAAGTGCTAAAAATGTAAGGCTTTACAATTTCCCAAATCGAAACCAATACGTGCAAACTACTGTATCAACTATAAACGAGATTTTCTAGAGTTTCGAAAGAAAATCTTATTTGATACCCTAAAAAAAAAATATTGTTGGCTTTTTGGATTTATAATAATAGGATGTAAGATTTCTTTTTTACAGCAAGATATATGATATACTCAGCGAGCTATCACCTACTATACCATTAACTATTTCCTACAGTTAACTAACCGTAAACTTTGCAATACAGGCTGTTATATCTTTAGACTTCAAGTAAGCACCAACAATAAGGCTATAAAAACTTGAAATTACACTCTGTCTATTGTTAGCGTCTCCGCGGCTGGAGAGCTCTCGTGCTCTGCAGACAATATGCATATTCACCGTACTCACCCCTCGTACGTGAGTGCGTAGCTTTATGTGCTCGTGGTAGGGCTGCTACGGTAGGGTTGGTACTGTGAGTTTTAGTTGGTATGTCTTGAAACATTATTTTTTTAGATTGAAAGATGGATTATTTAAATTGTCGGGGGTTACAAGCTAGTTTATTCTTCGTATCTTTTCCAAATTTCGAGTTTGATTGAAACACAGGGCGGTCAACTAAAACGAAGTACTATCCCAAAGCTTGCTGAGGTTGTTCACCACAACCAGTCATCGAGTACCTACCACCTCGCGGTATACCCTGAACCCTGTCGAATTCTTGCATTTGGGTGGGGTGTGGGAGGGAATCCCCACCTTGCTCGCGGATCGCTCCAGACCAACATGCTGCTTTATGCATTTTCCGTAGAAAAAAGGGCTGCTAGAGAATAGCAAAAGCTTAGAAAATACTGACCTGATAGTGTCTCTCTACGAAGACAACCGGCAGATAATACGTAGATTGCTTGCAAGAAGTTGTGGTTCAGTTTCCATAGCCACGTCAGACTGCTGACGTGATCACGTGAGCGTGATCGCCTTATACACCGGAAAAACGCTTAGCGGCCATTTTGAATACGAACAGACCAAAAACATAGTTGTAAAGCCTATGAATGAGTTGTTGTCTTTAAAAAGCGATTCTGTCATGTTCCTATCACGTCAATTAACTTTCCTATATCCTGAGCTAAGTCTTTGAACTTTGCTAATATACAAACGTCCTCATTTATTATTAGCAGTTGACAACCCTAGGTCGGGTACCGGGAGGATGACGTCTAATACGGAGGAAATATTATTTTTAGATCGTATCTTCAGATTTGCTATGGTAGGATATTTCATTGCTCTTTAACATAAGCTTGTTTGTGGTCGTTACGTTGGTTGTTATATGCGATACAGTAGCAGATAACGATTTTTGTGACTGTATCAAATAACTACCCTTCTATTTATCTTGCACTATATTTTGTAATGCATCTAAAGTAATTGAGCTGATCGAATAAAGGCGAAATGAGTGATTCTACAGATTTTTTAATTTTCAATGCTTCGGTGCATCAAGTAAACAAGCCCCGTTCTATGACACTCAACATATTTGTAATAGAAAATTTCATTTATTTATTTCACATTTTTAAGCCATTACTAATAAATGATTTACAAAAGTTTGACTGCTTCCGCTTCACTTCGAAGAAGTTATACTTCTAATAACAGTTCACAATATTTTGTTGACTTTCTAGTTTCTACAACTTTATAATACAATATATACGAGTACTTTAAATTAAATATAGGCCGGTCATCGTTACCACAGCGGAGTTGCAACTCGGTCGAAACGGCGAATACCTAAAAACGTATGCCCAGGATACCTCAGAGGAGTTTGCGTTAAAACCTCATTAAACGCTTTCCCTCTTGCACGTTTACTCAACCTGGTATGTGAGATAAACACAATAAAATTTTTTAGAGTCGACTGTACGCCATATTGCTGTTACACCAAGGCTGTAATAACCGCTCCTCATAAAGATCTGGGCCCTACACCCATCCACTTAAACGGCATTTATATTCATATCACCATGTATTTACATTCCATGCCAGAAGTAATGTTGCAGGGAAAAGGTTGGGCTCGATTTCTAAAGACCTCTCCGTTACGGTTTTTCGGAAATAAAAAAGCCTTTTGGAGCAATGGTGTACCCTCGATACGTATGCCTTGAAGGATGCTAATCAGAGATTTTGGAGGATAAGCTGTAGGATAAATAATATTTTTTTTGCTTATATAAAGAAAAACAATTGTAATGTGTATTTGGATAGTTTGTTAAGGGTCATTGACATTAATAAATGTAATGTAATAGATGATATAGAATAGTAACTGTTGCGATGCTCGTTATATTGTATTTTTTTATAAACTTAAAAATTTCTCATTGTAAGCGAATATTGTATTCTGCTTTGAGAAATAAATATCTTAAACCAAAAACTGTGTAATAAACGTATTTGTAATGGTAAATAAACATTTATTAGTCTATCGAATTTAAGGCACCGTTTGTGTTGATTGCTTGGGTACAATTTTAATGATCAATTAAAAGGTTTAATGGTAATTTTAATTTTAATGATATAATTGAAATCCAAGGGTCTAAAAAGGTATTTTCTCCATACTACATGTAGAGATTGGGCTTTAATCCGTCGTCTGCTGTGAATACAGACACAATAGACTTTTAATTGTATAGGGCACTGATCAGTGCTCGCCGCATATGAGCGGTACCTCGTTTCGTGCACTTTTGTAACGGCTAATCCTTACAGGCGCTGTCATAACGTCAAAAAAATTGACGGGTTGCACTCCGGGAGTGCCGGCAGAAGTGAAAACTTGAATATTAACGTTGTGCATTTTTGATATTTTGGAATGGTTAGGGAATAATTTTGCACGAATTGCTTCAATTATCAGTATAAAAGTACTATCATTTATGTGGTAGAATACAATATTTATTTATTGCGCTATCGTACACAAACATGACAATTTATTCGCGCAAGGGCCCTGCGCCGCCTAAACGAAACAGCAGGCATACATTTTCGCCGCGCCGTAGAAAGAGAGGGGGATACTTCCTCTCCTACGTCGCGCCGGCTGTCTACTCTCCATCCGTCTTACGAATTTTCGATCAGGTCACGTGTCCTGACGCGAATTTAACATTTTTTACCCATTACAAAAAAAGTGTACAACGCCGCTAAAGAAGTTTTCACTTCAACAACGTACAACTCAACGGCTAAGCATACACAAAACTTCAAAACACAGAGGTACTCGAGTATTTTAATTTTGGTCACCCATCTAATTCTGCACCATCAAACTCCTTATAAACCAAATCTTCGTTAACAGTTATTGTACTGTGTAAGTTCAATATCTCGGTAATTTGGACAGAAAACCTATATTGTCTTCCTGAATCTAAATTCTATTGAACTCCGAGACAATTTCATATTCAATAAACAAATGCTGAAGCTTCCCTTAGATATAATGCTAGCAAAATCAATTGATACAGCTATAAAATCGTTGGTTTCCCAAGAATAGAGCGGCTTTCGAGATATAGACACGAGAAATGTGAATTTTGCAACAAGAATTTAATATTGGAGGTATGGAACGCTTCGAATATTTATATAGGAATGTTATTACACTGAATAACTCGCCGAAACTGCGAGAGAGATGTTTTTGTTGTAGCAAAAAAACAAAACTATAAATAGATTAAAAATACCTGAAAAAAGCGTCGAGAACGAATAACCGTCCCTCGGTTATTTAAAAAATGACAATCTGATATTCTTTATATAACTTTGAAAAAATAATAATAGGTATTTGTTTCTAGAAAAAGCTCTCTTTCTGATTGATGTAAATCAACTACTGGGTATGTCATTGTCTTGCATTACTTCTTCAATCTTTTTCGTCATAAATTTTGTTAACTAAAAAATATTTGTTCCTTGAGCAAAGAGTAACTGCTGATAAATGTTATATAATCACATTTTCGAAATAGTTGTTAAAAATAAATAGTTGAAGCGTCGCGTCGGTAGCCGAAGGTATAGATGTTCGGTTGAATGCGAGATTTTGTGACCTAATCCCCATAGTTCCATTAGACTACTAACGTGAATCTATGGGGTCACTAACTTAAGGGTTAGGATATGCCTTACACAAGCATGTAACGCACGACTAGGTAAGCTATCTACAAGGTATGCTAACTAAACTATTATACTCGTACGTGTTAAGCGTTAGAAATTATCTTTTATTGTTTTCTAAAGTTTACGCATCACTACACATTGAAATGAAACTAATTGAATAATTAAAACTAATGTATAAAATAAACGCGAGTAGATCTGTAAAAGATGTTTCATTTCAATTATTGTCTTTTCTAAAAAATATGTTCTGAGTTATATAATTCGACATCACCCTATAAACTTCCTTTGATCTTTCTCATACTGGGTAGATAGTGGTATAACCCAACACTACTTAGTCTACTGAGCCTAAGTAGTGTTTTTTTTTTTTTGTAGAGAGGCTGCTTATTGCCACAGGAGGCATTTTCAGCTTCACCGGGCTTTTTTGGGGCGGCGAGGTACGTAAAGGGTACCTCAAGCCGTGTTGAAACGAATCACCTTCTGAGGATTTCTAGAGGGTACGGCATCGCACACTTAAAAGTGCGCGTCCCCGTGCCCTCCCAGAGTCTCCGAAGGGTTCGGGTCGGATTGGGGAGCGGAACCACCCGAGGGCGCCTCTAAAGGCACGGACCTCGGCTCGGGTAGACCGGGCCGTGGAGGAGGAGAGAAGCGCCCAGGTACATGTCTGTACCTGGTGTAGAGCGCGTGTGAACCGGTTCTTCGTACCCTTGTTCTACGAGTACGGTGTCTTGGGCCTAAATTAGTGTGCATGTTTAGTGTATTCTGTAAATGTGCGCTGTCATTTAGAGGATCGGGCGGGGGTAAGTAGCGTTGGGTTAGCTTAAGTGTATTGACACGTAAGCTAGTTGTAAAATCACAAAATCGCTTTAATACAACACTAACAATACTTTGTATGTTTGTATGTAGTGGCAGTACCATTAGCGAAACGAGACCTCATTCTGGGGATAGACTTCGTTGGATGCCGGCAGTCAACCGAAACGCAGAGCACAAATGATTATGGGAAGGACAAACTGTCCATTCGGCAGATTTAAAGTAATTTTAAACGGAAATGTTTGTTGCGAAAGAGGTTACCATTTTGCGAGCATACATTACTTTGTTCCCTCGCATTTAGCTTCGTCACATACGTAGTATGTACTCTATCCCGTTCTGAAAGGCTTAACTTGTGTTTTCGAAATAAGAAACCACGAAGGTCACCCATCACCCATACCATTGATAATACTAAGCTTTCTATTTTATTTTACACTAGTTGACCCGGCGGACTTTGTACCGCATTGACTGTTTCTATGGTAACAAAACAAACAAATCGTTAAATAGTTTACGCGTGAAAGAGTATGAAACAAACAAAATCACTTTTTATAATCTGTATTTTATGTCTTTAAAAAAAAAACTTTTATTTCAGATCATTGATTGATCCATATTATGTAAGTTAATAACAATGAAACTTAAAAAAAAACTTAAAAACTATGTCAGTATACAAAATCAAGAATTTATTATGTTTTATTAATTCATATACCTGAGATACACCCAATGCCTTTGAATGGCACATTCAGGTTTATGACCAATCACATTTAGAATGCTGTTGGCGCTTCCACGAACCCTGCGCATCAGTGACGCGATTATTCTGCGCATTATTGTGTGGAAGTCGTCCATGCGAGCATCGGCGATCATACCTGAGGCACTGCAGTAGCGTGGGAGACCCAACAACATCCAAAATGCATTATTATACTGCACACGGAGAGCGTTGTATGCCCACTGCGTATATCTAACCCTGTACAGAGATTGGCAGTAGTCCTTAAATAAGGTGATTTTGACCTCTGCAGTACAATACAACGCGCGAACCTGCGAGCCAGCATGTTGCAGCGGACAGCCAACGCCCTCCGTGCCCTCTCTGTCATCTTTCAAGAACTCGGTAACCACATGGCCGAGGTACTTAAATGCGTTTGAGTGCCACACCGCCCAGCATCACAGGTGGAACGACTTTTAGTTTTTAAGAGCCCGCCATAAATACTAATTGTAGTTCACTTTTAATCACGTTATACCTGAGACCATGGGTTAAAGCGTAGGCCTCACACAATGATAACAGGCGCCTTAGAGCGCTGATTGATGGGCTCAGGAGAACCATATCGTCAGCGTAACTAATGCTATTAACACAGACTCCGTCAATAGACTCGTTCATATATAGATAGAACAGCGTAGGTGAGGTTAACCCTCAGTCTCACCCCGCACTCCAACCTATACTCGTCCGACAGTACGTTCGACCATTTAACTTGATTGGTCTGATGACTATACCAGTAGCTAAACATGTTTATTTAGGCAACAGGCAGACCAGTTTCCTGCAACTTTGTCCACATTACGTAAATAATAAATATATAATAACGTCTTTGATTACACTCTTGAGAAAATGTGTACAAAATTTAATGATGATCGGTTGAATAGTTTACGCGCTAAAGAGTAATAAACAATAAACATACTCACTTTCGCAATCATGATATTCGCGTTTATTTTACCGGTCGCTGTGGAGATCTTTGGGGAAGTCCTTTCTCCAGCAGTAAACGTCTTTTGGCTGAGATGAGGATGATGATGATGACGAGTGCCTTCATATTACCTAATAGGCAGCTAGTGACGACAATGGAGAAGTGAAACGAACTTCATTCCTGTAACACAAATAAACTTTGCTTCATCTGCTTCATCAGAATACGAGTACCTATTAGTGTTTTTATTCAAAATTCAAAATTTGAAATCATTTACTCAACTTAGGCTACAAGTAGCTCTTGTGAATACTTTGACGCTGGCTAAATGTGCTAATCGCACGAAGCCATCAATAAAAATGGAAAAAAACTAATAGGGGTTGGTTGCGCCAAATGGCGACTTAAATTTGTTGCACAAAAAATAGTTTTCGCTACCGTAATGTTTATAGTTGAAAAAGGTAGTATGGCGTTATACTAGCTTTCTTTGTCCATATCCCTATCCAATACTCTAATTCAAATTCAAATTCAAATTCAAAATCATTTATTCAGTTTAGGCTACAAATAGCTCTTATGAACGTCACTATGCCATCGGTTCTTAAGTCTACTCTGGGCGGGAGATCTTGTACTGAGAAGAACCGGCAAGAAACTCAGCAAGTGTCCAGCTCTTTTCTCCCTTACAGCGTCAAAAATATTGGAAATACCCTCGAAATGCTTGCCCTTGATTGCTTCAAGCTTTCTTCTCTGCCTTCTTGTTACCTTTCGCTTTCTAACCTTTCCAACCAAGCATGCTTTAAAGCGGTAGCTCAGTTGAAGACGCTCTTGCCAAATATTTTTAAAATTATAAAAAAATACAATAAAAATTAACATCACTAACAGAAAAACAAGTCAATGTCAAAGACAAAATTTCAAGTAAACTTATAGACTAACATATTACTTCAGTCAAGCTTGAGTTTTCACCCGAGTTCTTCCCGTAATAACACCAGTTGTGAAACTTCACTTTAATTTCTATCTATCGTATTATTGTACCCTTACTACTAAAAATAAAAAATAATTGAAATTAGCTAAATGCTAAACGCGGAGCCATTAATTAAGATAATTAATTAATTATTTTATGACTTTTGAATTGTCCAAATTGTGTACTTTTCCATTCGGGACTTCCTTTAGCTGTTTCGACAGAAAATGGACATAATGAGCCAAACTTTATATTTCATCCCGTCGCGGAAACAATAATGATTTAATTAAGACATAGTTACCTTACTACGTACTACGAATCAAAGGAGTTTGCAGCAAAAAGTCGCAATTGAAATAAATGTTAGTTAGTTTCCAGCTGAGATATGAAAGCATCGTGCAGTTAATTACATCAGCAGCAAGCAAATATTAATGCGTAAGTACGACCCGCTGGGCGCAGAAGCTTTGCAGTTTGCATTGCAGCGGAGAGGCGTAAATAAATTAATTACTTAGTTATTTCATAACGAACAACTAACGGGGTGATGTGAAATGTTGCATTTGTGCTATCTATGAGTAACTTGATTTTTAATTTTTAACTTTAAAAAAAAATTAAATCTTATATGTTTGGACAAACTTCATCAATATGCTATTTATTATATACGATGGTACGTTGCAATGTTTTTTTATCATTTTAAATTTACAGTGCTACATTAAAGCGAGTAGAAGTGTAAACTAATTAAGTGAAGATTACGATTTTGATATATATCATTCTGGCATACATTTAGCGAGGCGACTAAAAGTAATCCTTTCTTTTTAACATAGTAATAGTGGCTGTAGCACATCACATGTTGTCATGTGTTTATATTGTTCTAAATACTAGATTAGGTTTGTTAATGTTCTCACAAAAATTTGATCTACATATTATATTGTTTTGACTGGATGAGAGTAGCCCCGGATCGTGCTCAGTGGCGTGCACTTGGAGAGGCCTATGTCCAGCAGTAGACGTGTGTGGCTGATGATGATGATTATATTGTTTTGTAAAAGCAAAGACCTCTTATTGGCTACTAGTGGTATTCTAAATAAAATAAAATTAAATTAAATTAAAAAAATAAATAGATACTGAAAACAGCACTTTGATATAATTTTTTCACGCATTCCGTTACCCGATAAAGTTTACTAGGGAAAGTTTAAAATATCAGTTGTACAAACGTTTTCTGAGGTTTTCTTGTTACTTTTTGGATGTTTAAGAGGTAAAGAAGTAAAAGTTTTATTAAAATTGGTAGGAAAAATCGAAGTATGTATGGGATACCTTAATTTAGGCATATTGTTAAACACAAGTACCGTATTTACTATACTTGTGTCTCCTTTCGCGTCTGAAGCCATCAACCCGAAGTTATTACAATTCCCAAAAGGAAAAAAAAAACGAAGAAGTGATGGTGTTCCTGGAATAGCTACCATAACAGCATTAGCTCAGTAATACTTACAGGGAAACTACGTTAGCGAGGCAATTTCGGCATCGCATATTGCCTATTAGCAAGTGTTGGTTCTTTTTCGTATTGTTTCAACGCTACTTACGATAACATTAATACAGTATAGAATTTTAAACTTTGAGACGATGCGTTACGGAGTTGAAAAATCTTGTGACTTACAGTCGTGAAATCTATGCAACTGACGCGATCTTTAGATGAGTTATCAAATTACATTGTCTTCATGTGGAAAGGAAGAGTCCAAAATAGGGATGTTTCAAGGCTAATTAATGATGATGATTCTATAAATAATAAAGTTTGTGCCTTTTACTGCAGTTAACCATTTCTCGAGTTTCTTAAGGAAGCTTTTGTTGGGGCTAGATAATTGGTGTGAATGTGGGAAACCGTCGAAATCGGCCGAAATCGTCTTGTGGCCCGGACGGTATTCCTGTGTTCATAGCCAGGGATTGCATTTCGGTTTTAAGTATTCCCTTGTTGTATATTTATAATCTTTCTTTGAGTCAGCGTAAATACTCTAACTGTTGGAAGCTTTCCTGTGTCACACCGATTCCCAAGGGTGAACTTGAACCTGACATTACAACATATAGACCAATTGCAGTGGTCTCTGTCTTTGCCAAAGTGTTTGAATCAATATTGTACGCATATATTAGCCGGCAGTGCAGTAACCTTTTACATGACAGCCAGCATGGTTTCCGCGGAGCTCGTTCGACTACCACTAATTTGACGTCTCTTGTGGATTATGCTTGTGCGGAGATGGACTCGGGTAGGCAAGTAGATGCGGCGTACTTCGACTTTAGGAAGGCCTTTGATCTTGTGGATAACGACCTGCTACTGCGTAAGATGGCGAGGATATGTTTTGTACCGAAACTTCTCGAATTTTTCGCGAGTTATCTAAGAGATCGTTGTCAGTTTGTTAAATTGGGTGTCTACGAATCCAAAAATTACTACACGAGATCTGGAGTCAGTCAAGGGAGTACCTTAGGGCCAATCCTGTTTTTGATCATGATTGATGACCTTCCTGGGACCGTAAGAAGAGCAAACTGCCTTATATTCGCAGATGACCTCAAGCTGTTTTTGGGGGTAGAGAAGCCTGAAGATGCCAATGCTTTGCAAAGTGATATAGACGCTGTTTCGGAGTGGAGTAATGTTAACAACCTGCCCTTTAATACCTCAAAATGTAAAACTATCACTTTTTCACGTAAGCGACGTCCTCTTGTGACGGACTATAAATTATCTGGCGAATCTTTAGAGAGAGTAGATGCAATTCGAGACCTTGGACTGACATTGGATACAAAATTAGATTTCCACAAACATGTAATAAATGTTTGTAAGGCAGCAAACAAACTCTTAGGGTTCATCATTAGGACATCTTCCGAATTTGATAGTCTGTCCGTGGCCAACGTCTTATACAGTGCCTATGTACGCAGTAAACTGGAATATGCGGCTGTCATCTGGGATCCACACGAAAGTAAATACGTTCTCATGGTTGAGAGGGTGCAACGTAAGTTTGCTCGTTGGCTTTATAAGAGGACTTATGGATATTATCCGTTTCTGTATCCTTCTCTTTTCGTGTCGGGTATGGTGAGTCTCGATACCCTGGCTCTCCGGCGTAAACTAATTCTAGTGATACATTTTCTTTCGGTGCTCCGCCATAAATTGGACTGCCCGTATGTGCTGGAAAAGTTTAGCATTTTAGTGCCGCGAATCTCGGGTGATGGTGCGGGCCTGGTGGCGCCACGCCGGCAGCCGCGGCTGCTGGCCCGGCCGATCACGCGAACTGAGCACACCGCGCAAGCTCCCACAGTGCGTGCACTACGCTTGATCGGGGACATTCTCGCTTGGAATGAGAAATCCGACCTATTTTTTGACGACATTGTAATGTTAGCAGCTATTACACGACAATTTTTAAGTTGTTTAAATTGACTATTTGTTATACATATGCTATATTTTGTATTGTTATGTTTAATTATTTTATATTTTGCATGTTGACATTATTTATTTTAATTTAATTTAATTTTGTATAATTTTGTAGTAATTCATTATAATTTGTCATATTTTTCCTAATTTATCGTTTTTTAATTTGTTGGTGTATTGGACGAAACTCTGTAAGCCAGCATGTAATTGAATAAATAAATAAATAAATAAATAAACATTTATTTTATTTATTATTTTATAGTCAACTAATTTGCAATTTTAATTCAAAATATGTATATTTAAGAACTTGCATTACAATGTTTTAGGTATTTAGTAATATGTGGCAGTGTACAAAAAAGTAAAAAAAGTAAAAAAAAAATTACAAAAAGCAATTGTCTTCAATAACTTTAATAAATAATTAAATAAATTATAAAAAATAGTTGTCAAAGCGTAAGTAAAAGTAATTTCGAACATATACAACTTACGAAAACGTCGTTATTTTATCGCATAAGCTGAGTAACGACGCAGAAACATGACAAATGTCCAAAAAGTGTGTGCCCCCTAAAGTGTGAGAGATTCGTACCATCCATTACTGGGTAGGTATTCCCCAAATACTCCCAACTCAATTTCGCTACAAAAATATGGCAAGTTAGCGAATCGTCAGCACACCTGTGCATGAATAACGCCTTCCCATTTCACTGTAATACGTCTAATAAATTTTTAGGAAAGTTGAACATATTCATATTATTATTTCCTTTCGAGACTTCTCATAAAATTAAACTTGTCGAATACTAACTAAACATGATTACTGCTGTACGTAAATATATATTTATAGTTTTCCGCAATATCATATTGTCCGGTATCAAAAGTTTTAACAGAAATTAGTAAGAGGAGGTATACAATTCCTATTGAGGATAAATTCAACAAGAAGGATTGATAAATATGTTTAATAAAATAGGAATGGAATAAAACACAGTAATGAAACATAACATAACTAACTAGATTAAAGAAAAAATTAAGAAAAAAAATTAAGATAACTAAAGATCAAATAAAACCTATAAATAAAAAATGTCTTCCAGCTCCAAAATGTATTCATGGGAACGGTTCTTCGGTTCGGTTCGGTTTTCTTTGGATTTGCCAAGCTAATTAATTCCTATTAATGTTGCATCGTATTTCAAATGTATAACAACATCCTAAATGCAATGATTCTTTCTTTTCAATTTTTTTTAAATCTATTATTAATATCGTTTATTATTATTTATATAAATGCATTTATATATTTTTTATTTATTTATGTATAATCGTTTTATGTCGTTTATGATGACGAATTTATTATTGTAAAATGATTTTGCATAGTAAATTTAGGTGAAGTAGTGTAGACTAGCTTAAATTCAAATTTCAAAATGTTTTATTAAGTGTGGGTTACAATTCAGTCTTCAGGGCGGGAGACCTTGTACTCAGAAGAACTGGATACTGATCAAGGTCATTTCTTTTCTTCCTCTCTTTTACATCGTCTTAATCTTGCAAAATGCCCTATCTTTTCCCTGGAGATTACTAAACTTTATAGAAATGTATTCACATATTTAAAATTTCCGAATCGTTCGGAAACTTCGTTCGGCACAAACGACATAGTTGCACGCGGAAACCCTGTGACCCGATGTTATTGGAAACATTTCCCAACAAAACAATTTCATTGCAGTCCTGCTTGCGTCTGTTATTTAACAATACCACAATGTCTACTTACTGCACGCACCACAAATTATTCACAGAGCGCTGCTGTATGTGCTGGATTCCGTTTAAAATAACTTTGTCGCGCCCAATGTCATTTTGTCCACCGTGAATAATTAATAGTACCTGGATGACCGATGATTTTTTTTGGTGATTTTCAAAAAAATGAAACCTAGCTAGATCGATTTATCGCCCCCGAAACCCCCTGCATACCGAATTTCATGAAAATCGTTGGAGTCGTTTCCGAGATTCAAATTATATAATACATATATACAAGAATTGCTCGTTTAAGGTATTACATAGATCTTCATCATCATCATCATCATCATCATCATCTCAGCCAAAAGACGACCACTGCTGGACAAAGGCCTCCCCCAAGGATCTCCACAACGACCGGTTTTGTATTAAATAGATAACTGCTTAATATATGTATAAATGTTGGCCGCATATTCCCAGCGAACCGCTCGAGTAAAACTCAGTTGGAATTAATGTTAAAAGAAGCAAAACCTCTTCTTTTATTGCATTCTATTCAAAAAAGACATTGCTGTGTGCGCTTTGCATTGCCGAGTAGCTTTTGTTTCCAATCAAGTTATTAGAATGGATATCTGGTGTGAATATAAAGCGAAGTAAATTCGTAATTAAAATGAATTTCACAATGTTTTCACAATTTATTTCTCAAATTTATTTCATAATTAAATTTATTTCTCTCTCTCTCTGTATTTGGAAAGCGATTATAATTCCTAACCTAAGGTTCATTACGATTTTCTATTGCATAGTGTTACTTCACTTTTATTTACTCAAGCATACAGTGCTAACAACCTGCAAACCTAGCAAAAATGTTTTAACGAACAACCAATTGTTTTAAAACGAAAACCTACCGCAGAATTGAATTTTAAAAGTCTCCATCCGACCAACACGGAAATCCAACGTATTAATCAAAAGATATCCACCTACATCGGTGGACAGCAAAGGGTGTATTTCAATGGCACCCCTCGCAAATATTGGTTTTTGTCGCGGCCCACGCCACGTCCAGTAAGAGCAAACCCGTGTTTTTCCATTCACAGCGTTCTCGCGATATCTTGCATTAGGCTTTCGCTATGACGTTTTATAGTGCCACGTCATTAATCCGTGAATATAAAGTGAGGGAATGACAAAACATGAATTAATTTCGGATATGTCGTACGGTACGATGCACACCCTATACGTGATACACACGGCTTCTGAGTTTCAGACACAATGCCTTACAGACTGCGAGATTTTTTGCCATTCGATCACCTTAACGAAAACGAGAATTTGTATGGCAATCGTTTGTGAAGTACCTACGCCCCTCTTAGTTATTGTGCCTATTGTGTGTTAATCGTTTTCCCTATTTTTATTGCTTCGGGTCCGAAAAAATATTATAATTATATTATATTACAACAATATTTATTCTAAATATGAATAAAGTAAAAAACTCACTAGGTATACCTGAAAACTCCGTATTTAGGTATAGTGAACCTAATAGTTTCTCAACTACTACGCACCTTTAACAACTAAAACCTAAAAGCGCTATCTATCAATAACGCTTGGAACTAAGATACATAACACTATACAACGTTAGTCAGAACGGGGGTACTGAACCGAAAGGAGGGTAAAGTATACATGATAGTGAATAACAATTTTTAACATTTTTGTGTTTTTTTTGTTTTTTTTTTTATTATTTACATTTGATTGGTCTACAAAAATCTAGTAGGCTACGGTTTTGACGTAGGTACTCAGCAAAAAGGTTTACCTCTAATGTCAATGTACGGACATTCTAAAGAGTCGAGTTTTCACTCCATAATTGGACTAATTTATCCAATAATATAAACTTTTAATTTGTTTTTTTTGTGACCACCAGGGCTAATTTCTTTTGAAATCTTAAAAAAGCTGTTAATCTAAAATTATCAATTTTTAAGGAAAAGTTCTTAAACAAAAGTTATTCACAGTTATTCACTATATCATGTATACTTTACCCTCCTTTCGGCTTAGTACCCCCGTTCCGACTAATGTTGTATATAAAAAAAAAATTCCACACCACCGAAAACAATAAATTATTTTTTATTTATGTATGTCATTTTTGCCTTCCTAAAACTATTTGATCATCTCGTTCATTCTTAGGTCTCTGAGGTCCCAGGTTCGATCCCCGGTCGGGTCAATTTAGAAATTATTGTTTTTCTAAATCGTCTTGAGTCTGGGTGTTTTCTATGTATAATAAATAAGTATGTATTTAAGTATTTTAAGTATGTTTATCCGTTATCTAGTAACCATTTTAACGAGTTTCATAACGAAGCTTCTCTTGGGCTAGATAATTGGTGTGAGTGTGGGAAAGTTTAAGTTTAGTTTAGGTATTCCTAATATTTGCTCAAGAACCCACAGCAGTGTGTCACCTTTGTCACGATCGTGACACCAGAGCAGCACCCTTTGCGGGGTAAGTGTGGAAATTCTCCCAATTATGTCGCACAACGGCTTTTTAGCTTATTTATCAATCAATCTCTGATCCGGGGCTGATAAACACCACCTACATATCAACTGTGGCCAGCGTTTGACGTATCACTTAAGTTAATGGGCTGCAGTTGATTAGGTTAATTTAATCTAATGTGTTCCGCATAATATGCGTTTCATGTGCACATTGATGGTCTTGTGATGTTGTTGCATGTTGTTAACTACTTGTTTCCTAAGCTTGTTTCTAATCATAATCTAGATTATTGTCTTTTGAACCAACCTTATTTAACTGAACTTATTTCAGTTTTTTGTAGCGCTCGAATCAATAAGCAATAGCTCGAATAAGAGCTCGATGGCGCAATATTAATGTGTATTATAACACATTAATATTGCGCCATCGAGATCTTTGATGCGAGTGGGTAATCACAAGCATGCATCAAAAAAAATCCGAATCACACCTATATCTGACCTTTTTTTAACAAGCAGAGTTCGTATTCCAACCGTCTCGACCTGGTTGCTAGGACCCGGGAGGTGTGTGGGTTTGATCACACGATGGGACCAATCCACCTAACTGCTCGAAACCCGTCAACCGCTTGGCGGGACTACGAGCACTCGAAGAGTCTTTCACGGCCCGCCGCGGTGCTCTTTAAAGACACTCCTCATCAGAGCGCTGAATCTCCCGGTTGTGGAAGAGTTGCCTCTACGCCTTGGAGACTATCGCAGGAAGTGTAAGGAAGGTGGTGACCTTTACCCCCGCGTCAGCTAGGATGGGAGCAACTGCAGCAGCAACAGCCGTTTCCGTCACCTTTATCTGACCTGGGAATTTACTAAGGATCTTCGAGTTTCCAGCCGGACGCTTTGCCATTTTTTAATGTTTTATTTCAGTAGTTATATTACTTCACATATGAATTGTACCTACTAAAGGGGACCTTCAAAGGTTCGTAACACGGTACATAATATTTTCCACGCGTTATGTTGCACTACTAATAAATTGCCAAAAAGTGCACTTAAAACATGGAGTCGGTGCAGTGGTTTATCACGGCACGTGGCTCGCGCGTGTCTGGCTGAACACGTCATTAGCCAGCGTGTCTCGAGGGAGCAGTTATGAGGTATATATTGTGATCGACGAATGAGGCACAAGCTGAAGCGATTTTGATGTAAACTTAATGTTAGTAGCATTGTTGTGTTCCGGCAGCTAGAGATAAGATAGCTAGTGCCATGGTAGTTGAGGATTCCGGGTGAAGTGCGCTTCCACCTTTTGCCTTATCATTACTATCATCAAATGAGATGAAAGCCAAGTGCTTACGTAAGGACTTATAAAAAAACTGGTTTATAGTTTTTTTTTATATGATACCTGATTTTGTTATAGTTAGGCAAATAAGGAAATTGTTTTCTGTGTTGAACCATTTATTACTGTTAATGATACAAGTGTATCTTTAACAGTATACATTAGCTTTTGGATAAGGTTTACAAAAAATCAGCAATTTTTTTTCATGTTATGTTTAAAATTTTATCAAGAAAACCTAATAATATTTAAAATCCGAAATAGCTATAGAATAGCTTTTTTATAATTATGCTTATACTTTGGTTTAAACCGGGTAAATATTCCATCCTCGCTTTCTATAACATTCATAGAATGTTATGCGGTAGTGTCATCCTTCGTTGGAAAGTACTCGAAATAATAATAATAATAATAGTAATTTAGTATATCGTACATCATTTCGAGTGCTTATTTTATAATTCAAAATATTTAATTCTTAGCAATAATCTTGAACAACTTTGACGCTCTTGTCTTATGAATTGTGGTAGCTGTGTTGAGAAAAGGGGTGGCATTTTTTTTTGTTTCCACTGCAATGACATTGCGAGTTGCTGTAATTACTGAGTGATTTTATAATTACGCTCCTAATTTATATAACTTGCAATTTTACTAATAACAGCTTCAACTATCAAATTTAGGTAAGCATACTATGTTTAACAAAAACATGGTTAGTATGACACTTAATGTAATAAGTATTCATGACCGATATGATGGACTAGGCATACAAAATATAAGAGTTCATTAAATGTACCATACCATAACCATAATTATAGGACATATAATCGCCAATAAATATGATAGAAACTAAAAGTCATGATGAACTTGCAACCTTGAAAACAACTTCTACCTAGATGAGTACTATATAAGTCAAGAATAAAAAAATACTAACCTCGATACAAAACGCGATTACTTGAAAGCCCGAGAACTCACGTCAATTCATTATTTATACCGATGGTAAACTCACCTACGCTCAGGGCGCACGCCAGCTTACTAAGAAGATTAGCTATGCTAGCGATCTTCGGGAGCACCATCGCCATTCCGACTAGGAGTCGAAGTGGCGCCATGACCAAAATCGGTCAGAATAATCTTCATCGTCATGTCAAAAAAAAATGTTTAGTGCTATTTATAAAATCATTAATCGAGTAATAGGGTAATGCCACCAAAGAGCACATTCCCATGCGCAATACTATTTTTCCTTTGGCAAACGCACATTCATGGAATTTATAAATATTTCGTACCATATTGATTCCATATAAACGTTATAAGCAAGTAGATATTATTCAATTAGTAGAACTGCTGTACTCTTTGATAGTGTGTGCTCTGTGGTGGATTTATCCTACCAAGTTCCATATACTTTCCATCAACTCAACCAATAATTAGACCGATAAACGATCCATTAATTCAGCCACCTCCGAACACTATCACACATACTCATCGCCCATCTTCCAAATAATAAGAGCACTTATGAAGTGACAACGGAAGGCTTCTTCCTGAATAATGGCCGCCGACTTCCGGCGATATATTTCCGCTATCTCTCCGCCAACATGGCGTCCGCACATCCGCTTGACCGTTATGGAGTGTTAATCGAGCATCGTGTCTGCCAGATGAAAAACTATCGGCCGGTGGCTGTTCGAGTGAATAATTTTCGGATAAAGGTCCCGGGGGCCCTTTATGAATAATATGGGTGTTAGTGATTTTCTGTAATAAGCGCTTCTTCTTGTTAAGGTAAAAGTGAGCTAGAATGAAAATACAAAACTATACATTTCTCACATCGTCTGTGATTTTTATTTTTTTTGACGCTGTAAGGAAGAAAAGAGCTGGACACTTGCTGAGTTTCTTGCCGGTTCTTCTCAGTGCAAGATCTCCCGCCCAGAGTAGACTTACGAACCGATGGCATAGCGACATTCATAAGAGCTACTTGTAGCCTAAACTGAATAAATGATTTTTGAATTTGAATTTGAATTCTTGGGAAGGCTTACGAAAGGAATGAAGTGCTTTATAATTGTTACCTTTCGTTTATACCTATACCTACCTACCTTAAACATTTTTTTTATGTATTACTCGGCAAATGACTCATCGACGACTGTAACATCAGGCGGAGTGCCACTTGAGTTAAATGGAAATGAATTCCAGTTGCATAGACAACTGGTGCAGCGTGAAAACAACGCAGCATCAGTCACCCTCGCCCTGCCGGCCCACAATGTGCCTCTTCACGCCTCGTTTGTTGAGTTTTCTTAAAACTTCATTGTTAGGAAGGTCTACAGCTAATTACAATTTAGCTTAATTACATTTATTTTTATTTATTCCACAACAAATAAGCGCTTAGCCTTCTGATACTGATTCTAATTATTAGCCTGACCTAAGTTCTTCACCTGATGGTATGTGACTATAAGACTGAAGAAGGACTATTATGAAGTATTTAAATTCACAGTCAGCTAATAGTTTTCAACACATCTACAATTCTGTCTTACTTTGAATTAATGTGTTAAGTTTAGAAATAGACTTTAATATTAACAAAAACAACATAAACTAAAATAACTGTTTTTACACACAATATTAATACCTAGAGATCTTACTTATAAAGAAGAAAAATATTTTATCCGGCTCCGTAACCTATACAATTTTGGTGTACCATAATTATTAACCCTTTCTATATTATTTCCCTTTCTCTTTCTGGGCAGTATGAAATTTGGGAGATAACAGTTTTTTTTACACATTTACGATGAATTGTATGTCTTGAGACCATGTTTGCTAGCTTGATTTGATGTAACATAACAATGTTTTTTTAAAGGGGGTCGCAATATAGTTTGCCTATGACATAACAACTTTTGTGGCAAATTTATCGCCAATGCCTGAAAGTGGTATTGGTAATAAAAAATACAAAGATAAGTTTAAAAAAAAAATTACTTCTTTTGGTAAATGAATTACAATATAGGTAGGTAATAATAAAGTCTCTCAAACCTTAAAAAAACTTAACAATTCACTTTAAACCTATAAAAAAACATAACAATCCACTTTGGATTTCTTAGACTCGTCGTCGTTTGTTACGAGCACGTGTACTACACACATTTGGCTGGACGTACTTGCATCGCTCACAGATAATTTACATTCACTATAGTCGTCGAATTGCTCTGAATCATAGCCACAAATATCACCTTCCAAATATGATCTTCCGTAGATCTAACTCCAAACAAAGGAGATGTTCGTTTTTGGGCCCTTAATTTATTACAGTTTTGAAGTGATTGATGCTTTTCTGATAGATCTGCTTTCTGAGATGATGTTTCCAAAAAGAAAAAAAATATAAAAAGGCCCTAACATAATTTAAAAAATATTTAAAAACTTGAAATCTTGTTTTCTTCATCAAGCTTTTCTTAATTATTTTTGGGTTCTAATGAAAGTTTTAAGTGTTTATTATATATTGTTAAACTTATTTATACATTCTTAAAGGTATTATAAGGTTTCATCGCAATTTCCTGAAAATCAAACCAAGCGGTTGCTGGCTGTAATGGATAGTACCATTATTATTATTATTATGAGCCTGTAGTGTCCCACTGCAGGGCAAAGGCCTCCCTACCATTACATTACTAATTTAAAAAATAAGTTATATTTTTTAAATACATACATTAGAAAAGCAAAGTTGCCAAGGTAGAAAAAGTTTAGGGTTGCTATTTTATGATTTTTTATTGTCTGACCTTTTTTATTGAATAATAAAATGTTTGGGTATGTTTAAAAAATATATTAATACATGGAAAAGTTTCTTATTTTCTGCTCTTTTCATAAAATATAATTTCATCACTGTAAGAATTAGAGGGCCCAGCCTCCATACAAAAATGGAACATCTCCTTTCGTCGATTTTGAGTTTTTTCTTGTAAGGCATCTGTAATAAAAGTCGCACTGTTAGGCACTCGCAACTATATTGCCACATACAAAATGGCCGCCACAGGCATTGGCAAGGTCAAGTTATAGTAGCAGAAAAACGAATACAATCAATTGATAGTCGAAATTATTATGCACAGACAAAGCAAAATTGTTTATAACAAATATAAAAACAAATAACTTACTTTTCACTCGGTAAATTGTTAGACTTTTTCGGTTAAGTGGAGCACGTTCTAAAAAATTTATCACAAATCTGTCATTTTGAAAGGAATGTCAAAAAAAAGTTCAAATTTTTGCCACATTTGTACAGTAATTGATGTGATTCATAAGTTAAGTAATAGATGTCGCTTTGTGTGTTAAGGGAAAGGTTGAAGATGAAGAATCCACATAAATTGGCGCGAAATTTTGAAAAATTTTGTTGTGGCAAATATTTTGCCAATGCCCAAGATGCCCAAAAGAGTTAACTTAAATCAGAAAAAAAAACTGTACGACTTCATAATAGATATCGATTTTGATGACGCCAATGGTAAATTCTCTGCCTGCGTTTTGTATTTAACAGACATCATTGTTTGCGCTTCCGTTGTCTGCCTCCTTCCCTATTGTCCCGCCTTGCCTCTAAACAAAGCGCCGGCAGCTCCACAAAGACGTAATTATACAGAAGGGTTCCCGCAAGAAAAATCCTGCGATTACCTTTAATTTTCCGCCTTCCAACGTCAGACATTTGCCACATTTTTTTGGGAGAACGCCTTCATTATCCTGTTTTAATTGCAGTAATAATGTTTATTTTGTGGTTGAATACAGGGTAAATAATATAAATTACTAACAATCTCTTAAAGTTTGTATGCGAAAATTTTATAGGATTTTAATGCTACTATAGATATACTTTATAAGAAAAATTGTTACTAACACACTAATAAAATATGAATAATATATGGATGTAAAGTCTGAAATCAATTTTTTTTATTTTTTTTTATTTTTATTTATTTACCCCCTTACAAATAAACACTATTTAAGCATTTATTTAGTTAATCATTGTTTTGTCTCTTTTTCTCAAATTGAGAACGACGTTTGTGTGACGTTGACAAAACAATGATTAACTAAGTAAATGCTTAAATAGTGTTTATTTGTAAGGGGGTAAATGTTTTATTTTCAGTTTAAATGGACTCTCATGAATATCAACTACACTATATCGGTTCGTTATTTCTCTGCCAAGGCTGGTACTGAGAAGAACCGTCAAGGATCTCAGTAAAAGTATATCTTTTCTCCTTTTCTTTTACAACGTCAAATAAGAAAAAATATATAATGGAAATGCATCTTCCTTAACAAATAAAAATAATTAAGTAAAAAAAATTGTAGTATTTCACCCCTTTTTGATGAAAAGACGTCCTCTGTTGGACAAAGGCCTTTCCCAAGGATTTCTACAACGACTGGGTTTGTACTGCTCGCATCCAGCATGCCTTATTAAAAGATATACCTAGATTTAGTTTGTGTATAAAATACTATTTTTTTTATAATAATTAAAATTATATTTATTAATCTGTTGTGTTTGTCTCTACTGCTCTTCAATATTTACACCGAGTACATAATGCGAATCGTCTTGGTAGGATGGGACAAATGTATTTCAATTGGAGGTCGGAAAATTTGTAACCTAAGATATGCTGATGATACTACTCTTCTAACAACATCTAAAGAAGATATGGAACATCCAACTGAGTTGAAACTACAACAACTGGGCTGAAAACAACCAACCTACCGTCAAGAGCGTGGCCAACTGTGATATTGTCCAGAGCTATATTTACTTGGGCTCCAACATCACCAACACCTGAGGATGCGAGCGAAGACGAGATACGAAAGCGTTGTGATGTTACGCGATCTGCAGTCGAGAAGCTTTCGAAAATTTGGAAAGACTGCAGAATAACCAAATCTGCTAAGGTTTTCTTTACGAAGCAGAGACGTGGACCTTGAGACTGAAGGAAAGGAGAAAAATCGATGCACTAGAGATGTGGTGCTGGAGACGTCTACTGAGGATTCCGTGGATTGCTCGCCGTACCATCGTATCGATCCTTAACTTCACATCAAAGAAAGATTGTCGTCGACTGTTCAAATGCGAATACTGAAGTTCTTTGGGCACATAACTCGCAAAGAGGACTCAATGGAGCGTATTGTGAGTCGAGGGCAAGAGATCCCGTGGTCGCTCGCCAACCCGATGGACGGACCTCATTACTTAATCCATAATGAGCGATTGCTCTCACAAAGCTTCCAATAGAGCCGAATGGAGACGCATTGCGAGAGCCACCACTCACCAGGACCCCCTCATAACCACGACCACTCTGAAGAGTGCCCGACTAAGATAAGAATATTAAATTAGTTACTAAGTGTAGAAATAACGACCTAAAAACGAACAAGATATATAAGCCTAATAATACAATAGCATTCCACGTTTGCAAGGTGTATATTTGATTGACATAGATTTCATATATATATGACTTTGTAAACGACATATTAAGGCATTTAATCCCGCGATTGTGCAACTGTGCATAAGCAAAGACCAATCATAGTTAACATAACATTGTTTAGCAACAGCGTAACAGTGCGTGCAACAATAACAATAGAGATAGCCACCTTACAGCAAATAGCTTATAAAGGGATAGCGATACCAGTCATAATATGTACCTACTAAGTTAGTAATTTATTGTGAGTTATCGCAGTCCAATGACCCTGCACTGCACTTGTGCACGCTTTACTGCGGAAAAATTACAAGGAAACTGTCCCATTAACATCAATTTTTTCTTGACGGGGTGCTCATTGACTGAGGGTGAGCTTGCATTCTATAGTATGCAGGCTCGCGGTTCCCATAATTTTCCCTGAGCATAAAGTCGTTAAAGCTATTTATAAGCCGATTCTACCTTCAAATCATGACTTATCCTGGAAACTTGCAAAGGACTTACTTGCCTGTTATGTCGCCTTACTTTTTTATTAAACTTTTAATACTAGGAAGGTATTAATTAAATAAAAAAATGTTATAATGGCTAAACAGTATATATCTATTTATATAAATAAAAATGAATGTTGCTAAACGCAAAATTCGAGAACGGCTGAACGGATTTGGATGAAACTTTGCACATAGACAGACCATGACCCGGACTAGGACATAGGATACTTTTTATCCCGGTAACAGGTTCCTGCGGGATAGTGTAGTCTTCGCGAACGAAGTCGTTGGCGACAACTAGTAAGTATATAATAGGTCCTTGCCTATGAAATTGGAGTTTTGTATGAAGATTTATTATAAAAAAATATTTTTCATACTGACGTTTTTTTAATTTTCTTAGCATCTATTTATTTTAACACTATAAAAATTGTAGAGCAGTGTGTTTATTTCACTAGCTAAATATAGCAGACATTAAAAAGAAAAAAAAATCAAGTCTTTTCAAAGTACTTATAAATTAAACAAAAAGACAATTCCGCGAGCTAAAAAGTTAGTCAATTTAAAAAAAAAATTGGGCGATTAAGACTTAAAATGAATCATTGTTATTACTGAAGCCTAAGTAACATAGTCCTAATTAAAGTTGTATAATAATATTACCATCTGGTGTTGACTTTTAGAAGTAATACACCTATTATTAAGTGAGATAAAAACTCCAATTTCATAGGTAAGGTAGCTAATAAAAAAATTAAAATATGCCGTAGGTACTCAGATGGAAGTTAAAAATAAAGTCTTACAAAAACACACAAGCAGTAGGTATTATAATTAACGTAGTGGCGCCAGTGTTCGACAACAAAAAAACCAATGATAAACACTTCTTGGCGGGAAAGCGAAAAGTCATGTCAGCGGATTTGTTTTATTTTATAAAACTTGTGTTATGTCCAATATTAATGTGAAGTAATGGTAAATTATTAACCGCTAAGTGCCTTGCAAATAAAAAAAGAATAAGGTCCGAATAGTTATTCCGTGTTTCGTCTCTTTTACTCTAATTTGAAATGACGTTTACATAACAGGAACAAAACACGGAATAACTATTCGGACCTTATACTTTGTTTATTTGTAAGGCGTTAAGTGTTCTGAGCGTGCAAGAGTGTTGGCAAATAAAACAAAACAGTGCAACGTTACTTTTCAAATTCTCTCAAGAAATCAGCGTTAGGTCTTAGTAAAGCCCCACACTGAGATACTCAACGGGTTATCATTTCTCACTTTTCATTTCTATTATCATTCATCATCATCATACGGGAAAGAAATATTGTTTATTTATTTATTACTTGTAAGAAAAAATACTTTGACGCTGGCTAAATGTGCTAATCGCACGAAGCCATCAATAAAATGAAAAAAAAAACTAATAGAAGTTGGTTGTGCCAAATAGCGACTTAAATTCGTTGCGCAAAAAATAGTTTTCGCTATCGTAATGTTTATAGTTGATAAAGGTAGTATGGCGTTATACAAGCTTCCTTTGTCCATATCCCCTGCAATACTCCAATAAAAATATAGTCCACTAAATAGTAGAGCATCGCCCGCGCCGCCATTTTTAATCCTTCTCGCCAAACCATTAGGTCTTCGAGCCGCATCACCAGGGGTAGTCATTGAACATAGACCACCTGCATCCTATCTGTCAACCAGTAAAACTTTTTACGACTTAGAGCATGTGTCGATCACTGGTTAAATTAGTTAATCTTGTCAAACACTGGTGCTGCTACGTCATCTGAGTAGTGAAACTTAAAACAACAAGCATCATCAAAGTGTAAGTAAACAATAAAATATTCACACGTTTTCGGACGGCACTGGCCGTTTCCCACAACAAAATGTTATGAAGTTAACTCCAATTTACAAAATCGGGAGTAACTTTTGACTCACAAAAGAGCTGACGCCCAAAAATATAATGTAAATGCGACCTACTTTCGTCTCGCATTATGGGCACATACAGGCTCCATGAATATTAAATTAAATGCTCTGCATGTCCAGTAGCAAGAGGATAATGGTGATTTGTTATTCTGTTTGACCCCCGTATGTGTTCGTCAGTTTGGACATAAATTTAAACTTGTAAAGTATGATATGTAAGCCGGGGTTACCTATTCTAAAACCGATTTTTTTAGTACGAATTTTATTATCCCGAAAACGTTTGGCCACATTTTTGTTTTCCATAGTTTCATTTTACCTTATTTTTTAAGTGTGTTTGTAAGAATAGGGGAAAGGTTACTTCGATATTTAATACATCTAGAATAGAAAATTATTGTAAGCAAAACCACTGTAAAAAGAAAAAAAGTGGTTTTGATAATCAGCTATTAGTTTTTCTGGAAAATGAAACAAATGTAAAATAAATTTATTACTTACAATATTATGTAAAAAAATATATCTGGAATTCAAAACTTCGTTAAACCGTTTTCGAAGTTTTGAAATTCGAACAAAAGAGTTTCGAAAGTAAGATAGGTTACCGTAAGCCGGTGGTAGACGATTACTCTGTTGGGATCAGGGTTTCCTACATAGAAAGTGGCACATGGCAAGATCTGGCTGTAACCTAACGCAAGAATGAATGAGATGAAGTGTCCATAACTTTTACTGATAATAATGAAATGAAATGAATTTAGTATTCAATTGAGGTATACAAATAGAATAGAATAGAATATTTTTTATTTTGCATATGAACATGGTACATGGGGAGATGTTATAACATTGTTAGGCTTATCCTATTTAGCTAACTATGGTAGCATGCAAAAGTAAGTTAGAGTAAAAATTTAAATACAATAAAATTCAATATATTTATAAAATTTATAAAATACAATGAAAAAATTAAATGCCAGGGTCTTCCGCAATCCGGGCAGCTGCACTGACCATTATGCTACCGGGAAGGCTGACGTAAGCACTGAATTTTTAACACTGCTTTTTAATTTTTGAGTGCTTTTAGCGTCACAGTGCCATCTATCCAACGGTTATTGCAACCGATGGCTATGCAGATTCATCTTAACAGATGAAATACCACAATAGTAGTTTATGCAACTGTCATATAATGAAGGGTATTAAAACACGAGTGTGAGTTTATGAAACGAGCGCAGCGAGTTTCATAATAGTAACGAGTGTTTTAATACCCGTGTTATATGCAGTTGCATACACTACTTTATCTTCACTAATGCAATTAGTCAAACAACAAGAGTAAAAGCTGACAATAGTTTATTTATAATAATTGTTCAAATTTTGGATGGTACAATTTTGAAAGTTAATGTTAATTATTGATCCAGCAGCTGTAGCGGTTGCGGGGCAAGCAGTAGAGCTCGTAGACAGAGTTGGAATATTTATAATTACTTCATTCGTCTTGTTTTCTATACTGTTCAAGATCGTATTTTGAGACTTGAATTTTATTCATTAAAGACTCATCAATGTAGCTTTCAGCCACAGTAGAAGACTTCCACCCCCCGTGTCGTTTCAGTGCGGTCAAATCACCACCTTATCTATGAGAAGGGTCGCCGAGGTGCGCCGGAAGCAATGCCCCGTGTACAACGCTGGGTTAGGCAGATTCAAAAAACTTGCGATAGTTTTTCCCAGAGCACCAAATTTATTAATACCAGTTCTTTGATCGACGCACTTCCCCGATCTATAGCTCAAGAAAAAGGCAGGGTTTCGACAGGGGGTGGGTCGAAGTTCCATGTATTTTTTACATACGGCATGGCAGTTGCCCGTCACAACGAAAGAACGATCTATTTTCGTTTTTGTTTTCGAAACTTTCACCATGATTGTACTGTCGTCTATGTTAGAGACTTCATCGAACTGGATGTTGTATAGCTCTTGCCTTCGGCATGCCCCCATTATGCCGAAGATTAGTGCAACCTGTAACAATAAACGATATAATAAGCTTGAGGTACATAGCCAAGGCAAAAACTATGATTTATGAAGTAGTAAAGTGTAGGTACCTACTACCTAATTTATACACAAAGCGCTTAAACGGAGTGTCTAGATAACTTGCGTGTGTAGTACGTAAGTACTAGGTAGATTAAATAACAGAACTAAAATACACTTACCTTTTCAAAAAGATACAAAATATCTGGTGAATCTTTCAGGAACATCTTTATTTGACCTGATGTAAACGTCAAGGACTTTTTTTCCTTGTGTCCTTCTGAACTGCGTTTCAGGAACGCTATGACTTTTGAATACTTCGTGATATCAATATTGTTGTAGATACTCAGTGTGGACTTGAGCATAGAATATTTAGCCCACATAGAAGATAGCTTGAATTTGTCGGAGAGGTCTTTGAGATACACAAGAATGACATTTTCAGAAAATGATGTAGTTTTCTTTTCGATCTTCCATGCCAAAAAGTTATTATATTCTTTTTCATATAATTTTCTAGATTTTTCTGGCAAAAGATTGTGAGTTACTTTTGTTGCCAATTCTAGAATATCCGGAGGCGTACAAATATCATCGTCGCTGTCCATTTTTAACTTTTAATTTGTATTTTAAGAACAAAACACATTGCGAAACATTAAATTCACGCGTACGTGTATTGTCACAGTGAACTTGCCGCCATTAAAATCTAACCAATGAGAGCGCAGCTGCGCGCGCAGGGCCAATCAGGAGCGAGCGCGCGCTGTTCTTTTTTTATTTAATTGGCACAAGATCTTACCAAAGAGTTTTGTGTATGTAAGTTTAGTAGTTTCGACGAAGTTTTCACGTATAACCCAACTGTTTTCAAAAGCCAGCCTAATATCAAAATTTTATACAACTTGTATGAGGATTTTGACATAAGGCTCGCCAGGTTAATTGGTCGCGTTTTATTGATGTTATAATGAGATTTTACGATATCGATGTGGATATTATACCATCATGTGAAATTGCTTAAATTGAGTGTTTTGTTGTCTGCGCTATAACAGTAGTAATTATAAGTCAAGTATTGGAAACATAAGTAGAATGTTACAACATTAGTGTAGATAAATTAATTAACACAACGCTATAGTAAACTTTACTTTTTTTAAAGTGCTAGGTAATTGCTGCACTGAAGCTGAATTAAATATTAATTATAAAATACAGTGAACACATTTATAGTAAATACACTTAACATCAAATGAAATAAAGGCCAAATGCTTAATAAAACAGTAAGTTAGTAATAATGAAAAAATCACTCTAAATCATTTTGGTGGTGGGGGTTTCGCAAACTGCCATCCAAGTTGTGCAATTTGTGAAAATGCTACCCGCTGCGCTATTTAGCTTAGAAGCGTGTATTGCAATGGCATCCGCCATTTTGTAATTTTTTTGTATCAAGGTTCGCGGAGGTAACAAGAAAAAGATTTATGTTTTAATGTTCTTAAGAAAATGTGCTCTTCTAATGAAACATAAATAGAATTTATTTTTAGAAAAGTAACTACATAGAAACTCGGTGGAGTCTCCTTGGTAGAAACAACCTACCTTAATACTTATATTAAAGCTGTGGAGTTTCTTGCGCCCATTCTCCATGGCTAAAAATAGACGTCCTGAATGGGTAGGGTAGGTAAAAAAAATGTTTGTGGTCCAAAAGCACTTCTCTAAAGTTTATTTGAATAAAAAATATTTGACTTTGACTTATGAGTAGGGTAGTGGCAACAAAGTTCGACACTTTGTGCCTTACAAATAAACAAATAAGGTCCGAATAGTTATTCCGTGTTTTGTCTCTTTTACTCTAATTTGAAATGACGTTTACATGACAGAAACAAAACACGGAATAACTATTCGGACCTTAAGACGTTTTAAGTTTAGTGTTCGATACAGTTTTCTTTGCCAAAAAATAACATACATGTTTATTAAATTTTTACGGGATGACAGCTGGAAATCAGATGGTCTGTATTCAATTGTTGCTGAAGACTAAAATCAGTTGCTGACACTTATTTTTAATTATTAAAAAAAATTCAAAATTCAAAAAAAAAATCTAAATTCTAAATCATTTATTCAGTTTAGGCTACAAGTAGCTCTTCTGAATGTCACTATGCCATCGGTTCGTAAATCTACGCTGGGCTAGATTTTGTACTAAGAAGAACTGGCAAGAAACTCAGCAAGTGTCCAGCTCTTTTCTCCCTTACAGCGTCAAAAATATTGGAAAATGCCCTATCATAGCAGGAAAAAAAATATCCTTCACTAGTTCCTGTCGTACATGGGTGCCACAACACTGAGTACATTTTATTATCTTTTAAGAATTAGATAGGTACACGAATTTTAAATCAAGTGCACTTTGCATGGACAAGACAGATTTTTAATTGACACAGTTGTTCAAAAAAGGCAGAGAAACTGCACCATACAGACTTAAATGAATTTTGAATAATTATGTTTGTTTCGTTTGTAATTTTATAATTTTATTGTGTTTAAAGCCAGATCTATGTTCTAATGTTCATGTAGTATGTACATCCCAACAGTGGCACGTTTTAGACACGTGAATGCTAGAGTCCCGCAGGGATATGTGCTGTCGCCTACTCTGTTTCTTCTGCATATCAATGACATGTTGCATAACAACAGCATTCATTGCTATGCAGACGACAGTACTGGGGATACGCTTTACACCGGACGTACTAATATTTCTCTGGAAAGCGTCATCGAGAACCGGAATAAACTTGTGAATGACACTGAGAACATGTTAAGTCATGTCTCGAATTGAAGCCGACTTAATCTAGTCCATTTTAACCCTTGCAAAACACAAGTTTGCGTGTTCACCGCAAAAAAACATCCCTTCGCCATACCTCTAAACTTTGAAGGAGCTCCCCTTGATACCAAACCGACCATAGGAATCCTTGGCGTCGATATTTCGAGTGATGTTCAGTTTCGCGGTCATTTGGAAGGGAAAGCTAAATTAGCTTCGAAAAAGCTGGGTGTGCTCAATAGAGCGGGACAGTATTTCACGCCGACCCATCGCATACAGCTTTACAAAGCACAGGTCAGGCCTCATATGGAATACTGTTCCCATCTTTGGGCTGGAGCGCCCCAGTACCAAATCCTCCCATTTGACCGCATTCAACGCAGAGTTGCTCGAGATGTCGACGACGTGGTAACCTCTGGTCGGCTCGATCCACTGGCCCTTCGGATAGACGTTGCGTATATTTTATCGCCTCTATTATGAGGAGTGCTCTGAGGAATTGTTCGGTTTGATCCCTGGCGCTGATTTCACCAGCGCTCAGCGGCGGTATTTCCGGACCATTATGACTTAGGGATCTTCAAGAAACGAGCCTATTCCTTCCTTAAAGGCCGGCAACGCATCTGCGATTCCTTTGGTTTTGCGGGTGTCCATGGGCGGCGGTGATTACTTCCCATCAGGTGACCCGCCTGCTCGTTTGTCTCCTTCTAATATAAAAAAAAAACTTTCTTTGACCATTGATTAACTTTCCACGATCGCAACACCGGACGCGTTAACTGCTGCGCTAAGAAAAGATCTCGAAGTGACGTCGGCCATTTTTATTAATTTTATTTTCTCATTTCACATGTGGGCTCCCATTGAAAACAGGCGTGTGAAATCGTCGTCTGCATTGTACGTTGTGAAGGGTTTAATTAAAAGCCTTCTTAATTAGACTGGGGGGGCATAATACGCTCAAAAGTTTATAAGACAATAGGAGGGGAGTAATTAAAATATTACCGCACAAAGTCAGTTGTTTTCTTCCGTTTATTACAGAGGCTCAACAAGTTTATCTTCGTTTTGGAACGTGAAATTACGTTTTCTTGGTAGTCAGGTACTTTCATACCAACTCAATATAGGATACTTTAAATGCTAATAAGAATATAGCAATAACCCTCTAGCGAGATACATGTTCAGTTTATTAAATACTTCTTTATGAAACAAAAGGTAAAGAAAGAAAAATTTTTAATGGTAACTTACTACAATCTGTTGTTGCAATTGTCTTTGATTTGACAAAATAAATCTGACTAGTGGTCGCCCAGTGGTCGAAATTCGACCGTAATTTTATTAAGGCTGCACAGATTTTATCCTAAGCAATGAAAAATTCAAAAGATAGAACGTGAGTTTGGATTGGCATTGACAGATTTCGGCCACTCCTCTTCCATTTTTGCAATTTTTGAAAAGAGTATGCTTGTGTGTCAAATACATGCGTTTGTGAACAATACATAGTAATGTGTATAATGTTTGTTTTATTAATTTAATGTATAATATTATGCATAATTTTTTAAAAATATTAACATTCTTTCTCCTTCTCTATATAAACTAAAAGTGAGCAAAATTTCATACTCCTTCGTCCGCGCAATTTTCGTAAAAAGGGGTACAAAGTTTTTGCCTCACGTTTAGATACTATGTGACTTTAAGGCCGAAAAGATAAAAGCGTAATTCACGTCGAATCCTCAACTGATATCTTATCTCTAACAATCGGAACGCAGCCACTATACCGCCTAATTGATTTGACAACAAACTTAAGATGGTGGTTGCTGCCAAATAGACTTGGAAGCAGCCCTAACACCGACCTAATCGAGTACAATTTGTACTTCCGGATTGAATCTAGGTTGATTCGGTCGCGTAACAATATCTAGACCACGGAGACGGCCGAAAGAGCAAGAACGTTTCAATGCATTTAAGTTTTGATCGTAGAGAAGAAAAAGCATTCTAAGATAGCTAGTATTAACAATAACCATAGTTTTTCCTGCCAACAAATACAGAGTGAAAGTTTAGAAAACTTGCTATTGAAACAAAATGAATTAAACATGAACTCGTTCTAGCGAAATTTATTTTTGCTCGACCATTCCCTAACAAAAACAACAGCTCTTTCAACAAACACAAATTATTGTTGTAAAGTAAAATATGTACTTACTATAAACATATGTATTTCGTATTATAGTACAATCGAGCACACCGTTTCGTTTGTGTTTGTTTGCCCACGTGCGCGTTCCCACTGGTCTGTTATTCAGCATTATGTTAATTCTGCGCACAGTAATATTGTTACTAACTTCTGTGCGTGATGGTACTGTTCCCTTTTTAATTTTCGATGTGCCCTGATTGCGTTATTTGTTTCGATGTATTTTTAAATGTGATGCTTAAGGGATGCCTGTTTTTTTATTAATGATGCAAGAAATATGATAATGGTTTTTTGGTATAATATATTTATGATGAATTAAGAAATTTTGATGATCTTACAATCTACATAGTTTCCTATTTTTTATTTTGTTTATTTCCTGTTTTTTATTTCCTATTTCCTATATTTTATTCGTTTTTAAACAAATCTACGTTATCTTCAAATACTACTGCTATTATAGTAAGTAATTTATTTATTTCAAGCCGGTTTTATACAACTATGAAAAGATTTATCACTGCTCGCCTTTATTGCTAACTGCTTCCAATCGATAGCTTTTTAAAAGAGTGGAAGTCTTACTAGTGTTATACTAATTGCTGTGTAAGAAGATAAACTAGAAGCGAATGATACAACTAAACTTAAAATGCTCCTTCCATTTATCATAGGCTCCTATTTGATAAAAATTAAGCCTTGGTAGCCGAAGGGAAAGATGCACGATTGTGATTCATATCCAAAGCTCTGTTAGGCCAATGACTTGAATCCATTCCTAACACAATCGTATCTTTAAAAAATGTATCATAATATGTGACTATAAACACCATGTTTAAACTTAGGAGAAGGTAAACATTAATATTAAACACTTACACAAATCTACTTATACGTATCATTCCTACCCTTTCTATGCTCAGTAATAACTAATCAGCAACGAAGTTTCAAACGCCAGAATAAAATATTACCTAAACTAAATGCGAGTAGATCCATCGACAATGTTTCTTTTTAGCGTTACCTCCTTTTGCTGAAGATTTATTTCCCTTTCTACTTCAAACTTAATCAATTGCACTTCTGAAGAAACCAATGAACGATAGGGGCGCCCTGAGCCCTGTCTCATTTTCCGCAAACAACGAAGAGGCGGGCCAGCCTGTCACAGCACCATCACAGGTTACGCTTATTTACGGTAATTGACGACTCGTCATTGACAATTTAATGGAAACATTTGCAAAAGTTAGATTCTATAAAGCTAAGTATAAAAAATAACAATATAAAAGTCAATTGTTATGTCACATGTTACAGTGAAGTGACTCATGGGACAGTGAAGTTATTATGTAACAACTTTTTTTAATATTGGTAATCTGCTGCCATAGTTCTTATTAAATTAAGAGGAAAGAGTACTTTCTATTTATGAGATCTCCTCAAAATTTACTGTATTATTTCTACGGGGTAAGGATTAAAATAAACATTAAAAAATACAATCTTTTTATGGAAACACTTAATTTCGATTTCATCATATTCACCAACATAATGCGATCAACTGCTGGAGTCAGCTATTCCCACATGAGGAGATTGGTTCATAACCCACAACACTAGTGTAATACTTTGTCGTTAATTGGTTCCAACGACTGTTACTTTAATAATGGGAAATAATGACTTAACTTGTATTTCGAAGCATGGAGGATCCAGTGACACTGCACCGCATAAGCTGCTTAATTTACACGATGGCAACCAAAACTCACTGCGTCATTTTAAGGGTCCCGTACCCAAACGCTAAAACGGGAACCCTATTACTAAGACTCCGCTGTCTGTCCGTCCGTCCGTCTGTCCGTCTGTCACAAGCTGTATCTCACGAACCGTGATAGTTAGACTGTTGAAATTTTCACAGATTATGTATTTCTGTTGCCGCTTTAACAACAAATACTAAAAAACAGAATAAAATAAATATTTAAGGGGTTCCCATACAACAAACGTGATTTTTTTTTGCCGTTTTTATAGATAACGGCACCCTTTGGATTGAATTGGAACCCTTCGTGCGCGAGTCAGACTCGCACTTGGCCCGTTTTTTAATGAGCTTTATATAATAACCGATAACCGTTGGGGTAAATGAGTTCTTGAGTGGAGACTGCGTATCGGTAATTGTAGTATAGGACGCCCTCAGGCTAGGAGCGTCGATATGGCAAGGCTGGCAAGAGCTGGATGAGGGTAGCCGCAGATCGTGCAATTGGAGAGGCCTATGTCCAGCAGTGGACTAATTTAGGCTGATGGTGATAATAATGATGATGATAAAATAAGTATTTACTTAGGTTTCAAAAGAAATTTCTTTAAAACACTGTTATCAAAGACTAGGTAAGTATCGTTACGAAAAAAATATTTAATGAAAATGGGCCCCCGTTTGTCTCGTGATACAACTAACAAGCTAAATGTTCAGGAACAAGGGTGTAACAAATTAGCAGTAACAAGACAAGCGGCTTAACTAACATGGCTCCGAGGAGATTTTCTTTATTCTTCCTAATTACAAGAAATCATTAGAGCGTGCTTAGAATTAACTAATAATTCTACCATCAAATTTACCATGTCGGTAAATGGTTTTGTAGATAGTTGTTGGTTGTAATCAGTATTGGGATTTAATTACTTCATCATCATCATCATCATCATCATCACAGTCAAAACACGTCCACTGCTGGACAAAGGCCTCCCCCAAGGATCTCCACAACGACCGGTTTTGTGCTGCTCGCATCCAGCGGCTTTAATTACTTGCTTGGTGTATTACAAAATTAGGTTTTATTTTATTATGTGCTTGAAAGTGTCCTTTTCTATAAAGGAGGGGATTATCCAAAATTCTGATGATGTGGAAGAAAGGGAGAAGAAACGCCCTTACCGAGTTTCTTGCCTTTTCTTTTGAGTATAAATTTCCCGCTTGTAACGCTGTATACTTACGAACCGACGACAGTGTTGTGACTATTGTGAGAGCTCATATATATGCAGCCTACAATAAATAAAGAACGTCGTAGGTATTTGAATTTTATTTTACGTTATGGCGGAGAGGTCACTCTGACATCTTGTTCGATCTAAGTCTCGTCGAAGGAAATTTCATTATAGCTTTACCGCCACGACCACTGGCGTACTTTCTAATAACGTTAAATTTAATTGCCGTAGTCTAACGCGAAGTCATGAAGTAGTAATCCGCTTGCCTCGTCACGCCGTAAAACGCTCATGCTCGTGGCCAAATAACATGACAAACGAATGCTTATTTTAAGTAAGCATTCATTTGTGTTTTCTTGAAATAAACCTTGTCGTTGTAGACTCACAGATTAAGTCACGCACGTCCAGAAACTCAAGTCCGGCGCGACATATAGCAACCAACAGATTGCGTCTATTATTTATGGCTGGCGCACGACCCCCGCAATTTCGATGCGTAACTTTCTCTCCCTTTTATTCCAATTTCGCAATGCTGGAAAAAATATGACGATATTATTGGACGAGTCAAGTTATGAGGACCGGGCTGGTCAAGCGGAAGGGGTGACTTTTTATTCCGGACCGTTGCGAAGTCTCCACCGGGTTTTATGAGACGATGTTTGAATTAATCGGGTTGGGTATAAACAGGCGTTATAACAACCTTTTGGTTTTTAGGCTTACGCTCTGTTAATTTTTATGCTGTTAAAGGGGCTTCATTAATTCTCACCCCACAATTTTGGTTACATCATTAACTAGCTAAAACGTTATGAAAAATAAAGGAATACCTACTTAATAATTTTTTGACAAATGAAAAAATAATAGAGCCTAACATTTTTCGAAATATATTTTAGCAGGAGAACGTGCCACGTTTGAAATTAAGAAATAGTTTTAAAGTGATGTAAAGAAAACTCGACACGAGAGGGCCAGATGAAATTCTAGTGGTCGTTTTTTCTGCATAGATAAGCATCTCGAGAAGGGAGCCGTAAAAATGCAACGAGTATGACTATGAACATTCCTTATTCTTATGTATTTTTAATAAAACCTTTTTATAAACTTTAATTAGCGTTAGTATTTTAATTTAAATAATTCATTTATTTGCAGCCTGCTGGCTTTATAGGCGATATCTTGTTGCGATATATTGCAAGTTAAGAAACGCAATGCAAATTTGCGTTTCTCATCTTGAGGCTCAAGCTCCTACGTGCTTCAGCATTCACGTTGAGTTGTTGGTCCTAATTGTTATTATAAGATGGCAGTTGTTTGACGGCGGATCAATAACGCATTGGATTCCATATGGTAGGTAATAGACCTCAGAGTATCTCTTCGTTAGCCTCCGGATGAGGTATGCAACCCGCGTAGGCACTGCCGATTTCTACCACGTTGTCACTAAGGACTTTGTTGATCAACAAACAAACTCCGCCTTGTGACGTCTTATCGCCCTCTCGATATTAGAGCAGGTTGCCTG